>CP032576.1:28996567-30236924 GCA_008044935.1 Gossypium turneri | reverse complement strand
CAACGATTCCAAGCACTAACTGTACGCACTTTCGCCTTGTCGCTAAAAGCTTACACTAGTTTCTCCTTACCTTTCGCTTTACTCGTAAAAGGTCCTAACGACTCCAAAGCTTCACCAAACTAAATCACACAATAAATACAATAAAAAATCAGCCAAAGACTCAACTAACTAATCAAAAATGCAAGCCTCAGCCATATTCCTCATGAAACTGAAATTTCGACTAACAACTTGAAACTCAAATATCTTAATCTTTACTCATTCCCATTGCCTATAATCGATTCCACTAATCTAATTATATATCTAACAATAATTCCCAACCTTCAAACTACACAAAACTACACAGATTCATGGTTTCAAAATTTCAATATAAAATAGCCATTTTTAATGAAAACTGATTAAAACTGAAGATTCTCTTAATGAGACTTTAAGGAAATTTTAAAAACCTTCTAATCTCATCAAAACGAGTTGAAAACACTTTGAAACATTGATTTTATACAGAATCTCAAAATTTACCATTCACGAACCTAATTTTGACATTTATTCAAAACTTTCAATAGATAAAAACTCAATCTAAAAGGCTAGATATCATTAAAAACTAATAGGAAAATGAAACATTACCTTCGATTGTAATAAAACGAGTGTTTGATTGAAAATATGGAAAAAATCACTTGAAGAAAAATCAATGGATTTCATGGTGTTTTTGGTGTCTTTGTTTGAATTCAAAGGGGTTTTTATGTTTGAATGATAATAGAAAAACAAGAGATTGGAGTAATAGAGACCAAAAATTAAAGGATGAAATTTTGGGGTTTTCTTCTTTAATGGACGGCACAAAGAAAAGAGATGAAGGGTTTTCATTCTTTCTTTTTAATTCACGTCAAGAGATTAGAATAATAGAGACCTACTTGGTTTAGTTGCTTTAAACTACTCTTAATTTAACCTTTTTTACAAAATAGTCCACTTTTCAAAATTGAAGTTTTTTCCTACCTTATTTTCAAATACTGATTTGATTTTTGAAAAGCTATAGTCGAAAATAATTTCGGGTTACCAAAATTCATAATTTCTTAACCCATTCTGAGCCCAAATTTCTAATTTACCCTTGAAACTTCTAGACCCATTTACGAGGTATGACAAGTTCGCATAGCAGCATTGAACGTGAGTACGCATCACACATAAAGTATGAGTTCGCACATCAACCTAAGTTCACATACAATAATATAGGTTCACATGCTAACATTAAATATAGGTTCACTAAGTAAATAGACTTTGCTATAAAATGAGTTGTACATGCATAGGGTATCATACTCTAATAGGGTACGCATAGACACATGGGTTTGCATACCTATATGGATCCGCACAATTTACCTCTAAAAATCATGTTGAGAGTTGAGTTCACCGTAAAAATGTGAGACTCAGTTCTCTACTTTTCCTGCTTTTCAGAAAACATATAAGTCTAATTATGCTTGTAGAAAAATCATACTTGAAAACTTCGCTTGCAGACAAAACTTGTATAGCATGAAACATGCTTACATACTTGTCTTATCAGAATGATAGAGGAACATGAGATATGTTCTCACCGACACTTATCTTATCAGAATCTGTTAGATATATGGATCTCCTTATAACACCTCAGAATGACTTAAAGAGTCCTTAATATTTCCCATAAGTGCAGCGCAAAGCAATGTACCCTCTTGTACACCAACATGTCTCGTTTAATAGAGAACAGCTCAAAATTCCCTTATCTCTCCACATGTCCCAGGGCCTTAACGCCCAAACCGGAAGAAACATGTCGAGAAAGCCTTTCACAGTTCGCATCTTGCGAACCACTTTTGCCATATCCTGCGAACCAATCACAAAAGAGAGATAGGCTTTGCAACCCTTACTGAACATCTTTTTTACGTTACACGCTGAGATCACTTTGGACATAACTGAGCTCGCTCACTGTCCACAACAATTTCCTTACATTCACTACTTCACAAATTGACACCTTTCAACTCGAAGTCGATCTTGGCTTTATGCTCAATCAACCAATCCATCCCCGATATCACATTAAACCCATAGAATGGCAACTCCATAAAGTTCACATAGAAGAAGACTTGGCCTTGAATCATCAGAGGACACATACAATACACTCTATTAACTAACACATTGTCCCCAAATGAACTAGTGACATTCACACCCTTATTAATCTGGCGAACCCTCTTATCGCATCTTTTGGCGTATACTGCTTACTAATCCTTACTAAGACTCTTAACTAAAAATCTTTTGGCGAACTTCTTACTAATTCCTTCGATGGACATCACATCGCCAAAACACTGGTGAACACCTTGCTGATATTCACTTGGCGAACTCCTAATTCACCGAACGATTGGCGAACTTTCACTAACGAGGCCAAAGTTCTAGGCCCTACTCAGTGTGCTACAACTCTGCCCACTTAATGAAATGTTCGTCAATAAACAACTGAGGATAATGTTGCTTCAATGCTTCTTCAATCTCTCAATTAGCTTTGCTGGTCTTATGGTTTTGCCACAATACCTTAACGAAAGGTATCTTATTGTTTACCAACACTTTCACTTCGCAAGCCACAATCTCCACTAGTTCTTCTTCAAATAACAAATCCAGTTGCATTTCGATTTCATCTATTGCTACTAAATGAAATGGGTCGGTGCGATACTTCCTTAGCATGGATACATAAAACAGACCGTGAATTTGATCAAGTTCACGGTAAACTTGAATCGATAAGCTACTGGACCAATTCTTTCCTTTGGATAGACTCTGTGTGACATACGACCATGTGGTAGCCTGTGTCCTGGGACATATGTCTCAAAATTTATTTGTAAAACAAGGTCATCACCACACATATATTGGTTAACAATTCAAGCCTAAAACCATCATCTAAACATCTTCAAATACACTTCAAAACAACTCCAAGCATGCATATTTCATACAACCAAAGTGCCTAACCAATGTGCCCTCATTGACACCACATTTTAATCAACTTTAATTACCATATCCTACCAAATCACAATCCAACTAAAATAACCTAAATTATTACTTCAAAAAGAGCCAATTCCATAGAACATAAAACATCAACCATATGCAATATCTTCCACCCAAAAATAGACATACATACACCTAAAAATCAATAACCACCAATCCAATTTATCTCAATCCAAAATCACTTAACATATAACATATATATCCAAAAGAGTCAATCTCATAATCCATATCTTGGTTAACAATTCAAGTCTAAAACCATCCTCTAAACATCATCAAATACACTGCTAAACAACTCAAAACATGCCAATTTGATACAACCTAAGTGTCTAACCAATGTGCCCTCATTGACACCACATTTTACTCAACAAAAGCAAAATAATTTAACCTTAATCAAACCATACATTCATCTTACACCACAAATAAGATTCATCAACTTTAATTACCCAATCCTACCATATCACAACGCAACTAAAATGTCCCAAATTACTTACTTCCAAAAGAGTAAATTCCATAGAACATAAAACATCAACCATATGCAATATCTTCCACCCAAAAATACACATACATACACTTAAAAATCAATAACCACCAATCCAACTTATCTCAATCCAAAACCACTTAACAAATAACATATACATCCAAAAGAGTCAATCTCATAAAACATACATATACTTATCCACATCCAATACAAGCATTAGCTTTAAGGAAAAATATAAATCAAAGTTCAAATGACAACATCCAATACAAGTAACTTTCACTAAGTTTAACTATATACCAAAAAACTATTTCTCTAAACATTAACATCCTATGTACATGCCAATACACAAAAATAAATACGTCACCAACGTTGAGCTCAAGATTGGCGTTAGATGTTGAGTCGACAAAAAAAATTTAGGTACCTAACCTACATACAAAAGGATGATCAAATACTAAATAAATTCATTAACTCAAAGAACTATATATGAGTTTAATAGTCCATCAATTCCAAAATATCTAATATGTAATCGTTGTAACCACATAGTGTGCCATAAGTCCTCATGAACATTTCATATACAATTCAAACTAACTTTCATTTACCAACCATCTTCAAGGGATCGATTAAAAGTTATCAATACTAACCAACCTGTTACTAGCACCCGGTGCCTGACGGATAAATCGTCACAAGTTTTTGCACCCAACGCTAGTCAGATCAACCAACAGTAGATGTGCCCTGTACTAGTTGAACAAATCGACAAAGATTTATGCCCAAGGTTAGTCGGATAAACCGAATATATTGAATATGTGCCCAAAAATAGTCGAATTAACCGAAAAAGATTTACGCCCACAATTACATGCTTAATTACATACTCCACAATTACTCATTTCGTAATTCAACATTTATAGATATATAGATATAATTAAGATATTAAAGTATTAATTAAATTATTTAAAGTAAATACATAGAGTTCGATTTCAAGGACTAAAAACTTGCCTTAATCGAAACGGTCGTAAAATAACGTCGGTAACTAATCTGAAACTTTTGGATTTTTCTCATTTCAATTTCAGTTGACGAGTTCCTTGATCTAGATGATATTTTCATTCCATTACTATCTTTTCAACTCTCAAATAACATTTTTATACAGTTACACCCATCCATACCATTTTACAAAATTATCCCTACATATTTCCTTTTTATGCTATTTAGTCCATAAACCTTAAAATTAAGAATTTATCCCATTTACTTGTTACAATCCAAATTAACAATGATTTTATAACAATTCCTTGAATTTTAGCATTTGCACATTTAAGTTCTTATACCTTAATAGTTACAAACATGCTTGAACACTTCATAGTAGTCCTCAAACTTTTAACATTTCAAAAATTTAAACCTTGGGTCAACTAAATTAAGCTTTCATAATTACAAAAACATAAATTCCAATAAAAATAAAACAAGAAATACATACCATGCAAGATCAAATACTTAAATTGAAGTTCCCTATCCTTAGCTATGGTGTTTTTGATTTTTTAGTGGAAAAAGATAGAGAAGATAACTCATTTTTCTTTTCTTTTACTTTAATTCCTTTTATTTAGCTAATTACACTTTTGCCCTTTATTATTAACCTAATAATAATTAAACCATGTATATGTTTGTCCACTAAAAATTCATATGGTTTATTTACTTTTTAAGTTCACCAAATTATCTTTCCATAGTAATTTAGCTATAATTTCCCACTTTAATAATCTTTTCAATTTAGTCATTCTTAACTAATTAACTATTTAATGTTTGAATTTCCAAACCAAATTTCAACACAATACTCATTTGACCCTATAATTAGTAAAATAAATATAAAGAATAAATAAATATTGACTTGCTTTCTGAAATTAGGGAATAGAAACCACAATTTCTGACTCCACTAAAAAGGGGCGTAACAGATACCTTGAGTAATACATGCTATCCCACCTGATACTCAGTGTCTCTCTATTTCAAGTCAGCATAAGACTTTTTTCTGCCTACAGCAGACTTAAGCCTTTCACTTATCATCCTCACCTTGTCCTCTATTTTGCAAACCAACTTAGGACCAACTATTTGCTTCTCATCCAATTCAGCCCACCGTAAGGGTGTTTGACACCTCCTGCCATACAATACTTCAAAAGGTGCCACTGGAATACTAGCTTGGTAACTCTTGTTATATGAGAACTCTACTCAAGATAAATAACGTTCCCACCATCCTACGAACTCCAAAACACAAGTTCGGATCATGTCTTCCAGCACTTGTACCACTCTTCCAGACTGACCGTCTGTTTGAGAATGGTAACTTGTACTAGAATTAAGCTTCAAATAAAGGGCTCCTTGCAAACTCTTCCAAAATCTCGAAGTGAATCGAGGATCTTGATCAAAAGTAATGAAAACTAGCACCCCATTAAATCGAACTATCTTGGTAATGTAGATTTCTGCAAGCCTTTGAAATTTATAGCTTGTGCGTACAACTAAGAAATGCACACTCTTGGTAAGGCGGTCTACAATCACCCAATTAGCATCTTTCTTGGTCGTAATCAGTGTCAAACTTGACAAAAAACTCACGGTACTCCTTTCCCACTACCATTCTAGAATTTTGAGTGGATGAAGCAGTCCTGAAGGGTACTAATGTCCTGCTTTGACTTTCTGACAAGTTAAGCACTTCGCCACAAACTCTGTAACATATCGCTTCAATTCAGGCCATCAATAGAGTTCACGGAGGTCACGATACATCTTGTTATTTCCTAGGTGCATTGCATAAGTACTATTGTCTGCCTCATTAAGAATAACTTGTTGGAACTTCTTTTCATTTGGTATGCAAAATCTTTCATGAAAATAGAGTATTCCTTCACTAATTAGTGCGAAGTCCCCTCGTACTCCCTGTTCCGCTTGGCGAACCCTCTTCACTAAGGCTTCATCTGAGACTTGCTTCTCATTGATTTTCTATAACAACAATGGTCTCACTTGTAATTTCACAAGCAATCCCCCATCACTAGTCACACTTAGCCACGCAAACAGAGCTCGAAGCTCCCTTATAAATCTTCTAGTTAGAGCATTTGCTACTACATTTCACTTTCGAGGGTGATACTCTATCAAATAGTCGTAATCCTTCAACAACTCTATCCACCTTTGTCGTAGATCCCACTCCTTCTTCATGAGCAGATACTTAAGAAATTTTTTTTCTATACAGATGGTACACTTCTCACCATAGAATTAGTATCACTAAATCTTAAGTACGAACACCACCGCGGCTAGCTCCAAGTCGTGTGTTGGGTAGTTACGCTCATGAACCTTCAGTTTCTTGAAAGCATAAGCGACTACCTTTCCTTCCTACATCGGCATGCATCCTAGCCCCGTATGAGAGGCGTCATTGTAGATCACAAATTCCTTCCCTGATTCTGGTTGAATCAACACTAATGCTTTGGCAAGTATCGCCTTAAGCTTTTCGAAGCTCTTCTGCCTTTCTTTTGTCCATGCAAACTCTTCTTTCCTTTGAAGAAACCTCCTTAAGGGTGTTGCAATAGTGGCAAACCCCTAAACAAACTTGCGGTAGTGCCCTACGAGCCCTAAAAAGCTTTGCACTTCAGTAACGTTCTTTGGTGATCTCCACTCAACAATGCCTTCGATTTTCTTGGGTCAACTAAATTAAGCTTTCATAATTAAAAAAACATAAATTCCAAGAAAAATAAAATGAGAAATACATACCATGCAAGACCAAATACTTAAATCAAAGTATTAACCAATAAAGATTTACGCCCAGCGTTAGTCGAACAAATCGATAATTACGTGCTTAATTACATACTCCACAATTACTTATTTCATAATGCAATATTTGCATATGTATATAAATATAATTAAGATATCAAAGTATTAATTAAATTATTTAAATTTAATACATAGAGTTCAAGTTCAAGGACTACAAACTTACCTTAATCGAAACGGTCATAAAATAAAGTCAGCAACTAATCCAAAACTTTGGATTTTCTTTGGTTCAATTTTGGTTAATGAGTTCCTTGATCTAGATGATAATTTCATTCGATTAATATCATTTCAACACTCAAATAACATTTTTATACAATTATACCCATCCATCACCGTTTTACAAAATTATTCCTACATATTTCCTTTTTATGCTATTTAGTCCTTAAACCTTAAAATTAAGAATTTATCTCATTTACTTCTTATCCACATTAACAAAATATTCTAGGATCTTGTTACAATCCAAATCAACAATGATTTTATAAAAATTCCTTGAATTTTAGCATTTACACATTTAAGTCCTTATACCTTAACAGTTACTAAAATCACTTAACCAAAATTATTATTTCTAATTACCACACCCATGAATTCCTCAACTAAGTTCACAAATATGCTCGAACACTTCATAGTAGTCCTTAAACTTTTAACATTTCAAAATTTAACCCATGGGTCAACTAAATTAAGCTTTCATAGTTATAAAAACATAAATTCCATTAAATATAAAACAAGAAATACATACCATGCAAGGCCAAATGCTTAAACTGAAGTTCCCTATTCTTCGCTATGGTGTTTTCAGTTTTTGAGTGGAAAGAGATGGAGAAGACAACTCATTTGTCTTTTGTTTTACTTTAATCTGTTTTATTTAGCTAATTATTTTTTACCCTTTATTATTTACTGAATAATAACTAAACCATGTCCATGTTTGTCCACTAATAATTCATATGGTTTATTTCCTACGTAAGTTCACCAAATTATCCTTCTATAGTAATTTAGCTATAATTTCCCACTTTCATAATCTTTACAATTTAGTTATTTTTAACTAATTAACTATTTAATGTCCAAATTTCGTCACCAAATTTCAATACAATACTCATATAAACCTATAATTAACAAATAAATACATAAATAATAAATAAATATTCACTTGCTTGCAAGAATTAGGGTTTTGAAACCATAGTTTTTTACTCCGCTAAAAACAAGGCATTACAATGCTCTCCCCCTAAAGAAATTTAGTCCTCGAAATTTACCTAAGAAGAGGTGAGGATATTGAGATTTAATCATTTCTTCTGACTCCCACGTTGCTTCCTCAATACTTTGCCTACACCACAGAACCTTCACTAATGGAACACGTTTGTTTTGTAATTCTTTCACCTCGCGAGCTAAAATTTCAACTAGTTTTTCCTCGTAAGACAAGTCAAGCTGAATTTCTATGTCTTTCGCCAAAATAGGATGACACGGATCTAAATGATATCTCCTAAGCATTGATACATGAAAAATATCATGCATTTTATGTAACTCAATTAGCAATGCTAACTGATACGCAACTGGTCCAACCCTCTTTGTAATTTTATATGGCCCAATAAAATGTGGACTCAATTTCCATTTTCGAACAAATCGAATGACTTTCTTCCACAGTGAAACCTTTAAAAACAGCCTATCACCTACAGGAAATTCAATGTCCCGTCGCTTTAAATCCGCATACGATTTCTGTCTATCAAAGGCTATTTTCAATCTACCACAAATCTCTTTAACTATATCTTCTTTTTCTTGAATCAATTCTGGTCCAACAACCTTTCTTTCACTTAATTCATACCAACAAATAGGTTTTTGACACCTACGACCATATAGAGCTTCGTACGAAGCCATTTGAATGCTCAATTGGTAACTATTATTGTACAAAAATTTAGCCATGTCTTTCAAACCAACAATCACATGGGCTCGAAGCATGTCTTCCAAAATCTGAATAAAACTTTCAGATTGCTTGTCCGTCCATGGGTGAAAGGCCATGCTAAAATTTAGCCTCGTACCAAGTGATTCATGCAATTATTTCCAAAACCTCGAAGTAAACCAGGAATCTCGATTAGAGATAATCGACAAAGGTACACCATATAATCTAAAAATTTCTTGGACGTAGACTTCAACTAACTTTGGAAGTAACCAATCAGTTCTAACAGCAATAAAACAAGCTGACTTTACGAATCGATCAACTATCACTCAAACTGTATTTTTTTTGCTATGAGTTGTCGTGTAACAACCCGATTCTGGGCCTAGACGGAACAGTGGTTTCGAGACCACAAATTCGACGAGGGAAAATATTATTATTATATTTTTATGGTTTACAATTTCACGAAAAATTTTCGTAAAAATTTCGTTCGAAAATTTCGACGTTTGGGCACTCAATTTAGTCAAAAGGACTAAATTGTAAAAGTGCAAAAGTTGAATTCTACATCTTAGAGGTGTCTAATTGTTATGAAATTTTAAATTGGAGGTCTTTATGTGGTAATTAGACCATTAGTTAGTTGATGGACAAAAATGGGCATAGAATTAGTGAAATAGATTTTTTTAAGTAAGGGCATTTTAGTCATTTGGTAATTAAATAGAATTAAATGGGAAAAAGATGGCAAAATATGCTCATCTTCTTCATGGTGAACGAAATCAGCAAGGGGCGAAGCCATATTTAGGGTTTTTAAGGTTCCAAACTCCATAATAAGTGATTCCAAGCCCCGTTTTTAATGTTCTTTACGTTTTTGGAGTCCCGGTAACTTGGTTTAGCTTATTCTATCAATAATTCATGTTAGGGTTTATATTTGGAAAAATACCCATAGGTGTTTTATGGTGGAATATGAAGCTAGAAGTTATGTTAAACAACTTTTGCTAAGTGGTTTTAAGCAAAAACGAGTAAATCGACATAATCGGTAAAATATTTATTGTTCATAAGTGTACGTTAGAGTGAGAATTTGATGTTGCTATAGAAGGGAAAAGTGTTCATTATGTTGTAAAACATAAGAATAAGGTGTGAAATTTAATTTTCGAGCTTGGGGACAAAGATGTAATTATGCAAAAGTTAGGGACAAAATTGTAATTTTATAAAAGTTGAGTCAAAGCTTGTTTTAATAAATGTGAATATTAAACAAGCTCAATTTGCTGTTATAGATCAAGAAAGACGAGAAATCAACCTTAATCGGGGAAAAGAGAAGATTGTGGATTAAATTGCAAAATCTTTACATTTTGTATCGAGGTAAGTTGTATGTAATTACTACATTATTATAATTATTTTTGTTATGTTTCGTAACAATATACGTGAAAGGGTTAATATTATAATGTGTTTTGGACAAATTATAAATTTATTTGAGTAAAGATTTGAATAAGGTGACGATGAACACGTGTGTAGTACTGTGTGGAGGCTACTACGTGTATCGATAAATAATGGTCACATGTGTAGTACTAAGTGAAGGCTACTATGTGTACCGAGAAGCTTTGAACACGTGTGTAGTACTGTGTGAATGCTACTACGTGTATCGGTAAACTACGGTTACATGTGTAGTACTAAGTGAAGGCCACAATGGGTACCGTAAAACTTTGGTCACGTATGTAGTACTATGTGAAGGCTACTACGTGAGTCCTAAAACCTGATCACGTGTGTAGTACTATGTGAAGGCTACTACGTGAACTATAAAACTAATCACGTATGTAGTACTATGTGAAGGCTACTACGTGTATCGAATGATAAAAATAATATGAGTAGTACTGTGTGAAAAGCTCCAAATATTTTTTTTATGTCGCCATGATGATGAAATATGAGTATGTGATCGGAATGTAATAAGTTGTGAAAAGTGATTGAAGTGATGAAGTTGTGTTGTGTTATAAAATAAATGGTTATAGTGCCATGTGAATAAGGAATATTGGAATAGAACAGATTTAGACAGTGACGGTGATGTTAGTTTGAAAAATCACCAAAACTATAGAAATTGAGTTAGAGGCTAAATAATATATGAAATTGAAACTGAATGAGTCTAATTTCATATGGAAGAAACAAAGTAAGCAAAGGAGTTGTATATTTGGGGATATTTAAACTTTATTGTGACAGGGTTGATTAATTTCGAAATCCCCTGTTTCAAATTTGGAAAATCTCCAAAAATTGTACAAAAATAATTATGGCTTTAAATTTACATTCTTGAATTCCTTAATGAGTCTATTTTTAAGAGAAAGAAACGATAACTTTGTTTGAATTTTGTACAAAGAGTTAAATAAATTTTAGTGAAGAGAGGTTAGAAGTGTCAAACTGTGAAACAGGGGAAAATTTAGAGAATAAACTGTACTAATTGGCTGAACAAAAAATTCTAAAAATTTTATGCTAAGAATTTATGTGAGTCTAGGTTCAGGGAAAATTTACGAATCTTAATTTGGAGTTCCGTAGCTCCATATAAAAATAGTTTAGAGACTGTAACGCAGAAAAATAGTTTGCTAGAAGTTGACTAAATGATAGATTTATGTGTGATATAAATTATATAATATATGATATTATTCTAGAAATTTATTTATCAATTACATACATGCTTACTAAGCTATAAGCTTACTCCTGTTTATTTTTCCTTTGCTTTATAGTGATATTAATCAGCTCGGGAATTGGACAGAGTTAGAACATCATCCTCACTATCATCATCAACTCTTGGGTATTTTGCAACCAATCCTTTTGAAAAATGGCATGTATAGATGAATTAATGCAATGTAGTATAAACTTATAAATAAATGTATAAAATGTGGTTTGGTTTAAAATGTTAGTATCTATAATTGATGAATTATTTCCCTAAATTTATTGTCTATATAGTTTAGGATGCTATGAATGGATTAAGCGTGTCTGAATATATGATTGTTCTTCGTTGAAATATTGATGTTGCTTGAGATAGTCTTCAAAAATTTGCAGGAGGAATTCAATATTTATGAAAAGAAACTATGCCAAAATTTCTGTTGAAAAAAAAACAATTGATCGTTTGATAACACTTCTTACCTTGTTTCAACGATGAATACGGGTATGAGGTGTTACATTTTGGTGGTATCAGAGCTATGGTTTAGCTGGTTCTCGGATTAGTATAATGTGTGTAAAGTCTATCTATACATGCCATTTAAATATTGTGATAGTGAGATGATTTCTGACAATTTAAAATTTTGTTTTATATAGTAAATGGATCCTGATCGAAGTGTGGCAGATAATGTTGAAAGTAACGCGCCGGCTCCCGCACAAGGGACCGCGCATGAAGAAAGTAGACACGAGACACATAGTCAAGATGAGACTCGGGAAGCTTTCCTTCGAATAATGAGTAATTGGTATACAGAATTTGTTCGTGCAAATTCGAATGTTCAACCCCCTCCACCCCCTCCTATTCCTCAACCGGTTCCCGCAGCTCCACAAAATGTCGACTTGGTAAGATCAAATAGGCCTCCTGTTGACAAAATCCAAAAGCATGGAGCTGAAGATTTCAGAGCTAATACAGATGATGACCCACAGAAGGCAGAGTTTTGGCTTGAAAATTCCATTCGGGTGTTTGATGAATTGTCTTGTACTCCCGAAGAATGTTTAAAGTGTGCAATATCTTTGTTAAAAGATTCAGCGTATCGTTGGTGGAAAACATTGGTATCTGTGGTTCCGAAAGAAAGGGTTACGCTGGAATTTTTTCAGGATGAATTCAGAAAAAAATACATAAGCCAACGGTTCATCGATCAAAAATGCAAGGAATTTCTCGAATTGAAGCAGGGTCAAATGTCTGTGGCTGAGTATGAAAGAGAGTTTGTTAGATTGAGCAAATATGCTCAAGAATGTGTACCCACCGAAGCTGCTATGTGTAAAAGGTTTGAAGATGGCTTAAATGAAGACATTAGAATATTTGTTGGGATGTTGGAACTGAAGGAATTTGTAATATTAGTTGATCGAGCTTGTAAGGCTAAAGAATTGAATAAAGAAAAGAGAAAAGCTGCGATGGAGGCTCGAGATACAAGGAAGCGGCCAATGAGTAAACCATTTCAAACTCAGTCAAAGAAGTCTAAAGAGATGAATCCTAGAGTGACTACTTCAATTGGATATCCACGTCGAGACCGGGGAAAATTGTATTTGGGTTCCGAAGCTCAAGCTACATCGGTATCAAGTGTGGGTAGTATGAAGCCTAGTAGATCGGAGTGTCAGCATTGTGGAAGACAACATCCTTGTGAATGCTGGTTAATTAGCCAGGCTTGTTTCAAGTGTGGTTCTTGACAACATTATATTAAAGATTGCCCTAAGAAAATTGAAGAAGAAAAATTTCAGAATGTTAGATCGAGTGATACTGTTAGCAGAGGTAGACCGTCGAGAAACACCGGAACTAGAGATAGTGGTAAAAGTGGAATGAAGGGTACAGCTGCAAAATCAGAACCTCGAACACCTACTAGAGCTTATGCCATACGTGCTCGTGAGGATGTATCATCTCCCGATGTGATTACTGGTACATTTTCTCTTTATGATATTGATGTTGTTGCCTTGATTGACCCTGGGTCTACTCATTCATATGTATGTGTGAATTTAGTATCTAATAAAAATTTGCCTGTTGAAAATATTGAATTTGTGGTTAAAGTATCAAACCCTCTAGGCAAATATGTTTTAGTTGATAAGGTTTGCAAAAATTGTCCTTTGATGGTTCGAGGTCACTGTTTCCCGGCTAACTTGATGTTGTTACCATTTGATGAGTTCGATGTTATTCTGGGGATGGATTGGTTGATATTGCATGATGCCAAGGTAAATTGTAGACAGAAAATCCTTGAATTGGAGTGTGAAAATGGTGAAATTCTTCGGGTTGAAGCTAAGGAGCCGAATAAATTGCCTATAGTGATTTCGTACATGTCTGCTCAGAAATGCATGAGAAAAGAGTGTGAAGCTTATCTTGCTTATGTATTGAATACTGGTATAACTGGGTCGAAGCTTGAATCAGTGCCGATAGTCTATGAATTTCCGGATGTATTTCCAGAGGAATTGCCTGGGTTGCCTCCGATCAGAGAAGTTGAGTTTGTTATTGAATTGTTACCTAGTACTGCACCAATTTCTATTGATCCGTATCGGATGGCTCCAACTGAATTGAAAGAATTAAAAGCTCAGTTACAAGAGTTGACCGATAAAGGATTTGTGAGATCGAGTTTTTCTCCCTGGGGTGCTCTTGTATTATTTGTGAAAAAGAAAGATGGTTCTATGAGACTTTGTATTGACTATAGTCAGCTCAACAAGGTGACTATAAAGAACAATTATCCTTTGCCGAGAATTGATGATTTGTTTGACCAACTAAAAGGAGCAACAGTATTTTCAAAGATTGATATGAGATCTGGTTACTATCAGTTGAGAGTTAGGGAGTCAAATGTGCCAAAGACCGCTTTCAGAACAAGGTATGGACACTATGAATTTTTAGTGATGCCTTTTGGTTTAACTAATGCTCCGGCTATTTTTATGGATTTGATGAATCGAATATTTCAGCCGTATCTGGATAAGTTCGTGGTGGTGTTCATAGATGATATTTTAATTTATTCTCGGAATGAATTCGAGCACGCCGAACATTTGAGGATTGTGTTGCAGATTCTAAGGGAGAAGAAATTGTATGCTAAATTTAGCAAAAGTGAGTTTTGGCTTCATGAAGTTGGATTCTTGGGGCATATAGTTTCAAGTGACGGTATTCGGGTTGATCCAAACAAAGTTTCAGCAATTGTTGATTGGGAACCACCAAAGAATGTATCCGAAGTTAGGAGCTTTCTAGGCTTAGCCGGGTATTACAGACGCTTTGTCAAGGGATTCTCGATGATTGCTTCTCCTATGACCAAGTTATTGCAAAAGAACGTCAAGTTTGAATGGACCGATAAATGTCAACAAAGTTTTGAGAAATTGAAGGCTTTATTGACTGAGGCACCAGTGTTGGTACAACCTAAGTCGGGAAAGGAGTTTGTAGTTTACAGTGATGCATCATTGAATGGTCTTGGATGTGTGTTAATGCAAGAAGGCAAAGTAATAGCTTATGCTTCGAGACAGCTGAAACCGCATGAGAAGAATTATCCAACGCATGATTTAGAGTTAGCTGCCATTGTTTTTGCTTTAAAAATTTGGCGCCATTATTTGTATGGTGAGAAGTGTTGAATCTTCACTGATCATAAGAGCTTGAAGTATTTAATGAATCAAAAAGACTTGAATTTGCGACAACGAAGATGGCTTTAGCTAATAAAAGACTATGAGCTAGTGATTGATTATCATCCCGGAAAAGCTAATGTGGTTGCTGATGCTTTGAGCAGAAAATCTTTATTTGCTTTGAGAGATATGAATACGAGATTAAATTTATCTGATGATGGTTCAATTCTGGCTGAATTGAGGGCTAGACCGTTATTTCTTCAGCAAATTCGGGAAGCTCAAAAGAATGACAGTAAATTGCAAGCCAGGAAGGCTCAGTGCGAAGTAGGTGTTGACTCAGATTTTCAAATTGGATCGGATGATTGTCTGAAGTTCCGGGACAAGGTATGTATCCCAAGAAATGATGAGTTAATTCGGACCATTTTATGTGAGGCACACAGTGGTGATTTGTCAGTTCACCCAGGTAGTGTGAAAATGTATAATGATTTGAAGAAATTGTATTGGTGGCCGGGCATGAAAAAGGATATCTCTGAATTTGTATCAAAGTGTTTAATTTGTCAACAAGTGAAAGCTGAGCATCAAGTACCATCGGGTTTACTCCAACCGGTAATGATTCCAGAATGGAAATGGGACAACGTCACGATGGATTTTGTGACAGGATTACCTCTGACTCCAAGGAAGAAGGATGCTATTTGGGTGATCGTTGATAAATTGGCAAAGTCGGCTCATTTTATACCGGTACGCATAGATTACTCACTTGATAGGTTGGCGAAGCTATATGTTGCTGAAATTGTGAGATTGCACGGGGTGCCTAAGTCCATTATATCGGATAGAGATCTGAGGTTTACTTCGAGGTTTTGGATAAAGTTGCAAGAGGCCCTGGGTACAAAATTGAACTTTAGTACTGCATTCCATCCGCAAACTGACGAACAATCTGAAAGAGTGATTCAAGTTCTTGAAGTCATGCTCCGGTGCTGTATTCTGGAATTTGAAGGCAGTTGGGAGAAATATCTACCATTGGTTGAATTTGCTTACAACAATAGTTATCAGTCGAGTATATGAATGGCACCGTACGAAGCATTATATGGACGTAAGTGTAGAACACCTTTGTATTGGACTGAGCTCAGTGAGAATCAGATTCATGGAGTTGATTTGGTGAAAGAAACTGAAGAAAAGGTGAAAGTAATTCGTGACTGCTTAAAGGCTACTTCAGATCGACAAAAGTCATATGCGGATTTAAAGAGAAAAGAAATTGAGTTTCAAGTGGGTGACAAAGTGTTCTTAAAAGTATCTCCGTGGAAGAAGATTTTGAGATTTAGCCATAAAGGCAAATTGAGTCCACGTTTTATTGGACCGTATGAAGTTATTGAAAGGATTGGACCAGTAGCTTATCGGTTAGCCTTGCCAGCAGAGTTGGAAAGAATACATAATGTATTTCATGTATCGATGTTGCGACGCTATCGTTCGGATCCTTCACATATAGTTTCACCTATAGAGATTGAAATTCGACCGGATATGACTTATGAGGAGGAACCGATAAAATTCTGGCTCGAGAGGTTAAACAGTTAAGGAATAAGCGTGTGGCCTTAGTAAAAATGTTGTGGCAAAAAATGGAGTGGAAGAAGTTACGTGGCAACCGGAGGAAGTTATGAGGAAATAGTACCCAAACCTCTTTTCTGGTAAGATTTTCGAGGACGAAAATCCCTAAGGGGGAGAATTGTAGCAGCCCGATTCTGGGCCTAGTCGGCACAGTGGTTTCGAGACCACAAATATGACGAGGGAAAATATTATTATTATTATATTTTTATGGTCTACAATTTCACGAAAAATTTTTGTAAAAATTTCGTTCGAAAATTTCGACGTTTGGGCACTCAATTTAGTCAAAAGGACTAAATTGTAAAAAGTGCAAAAGTTGAGTTCTACATCTTAGAGGTGTCTAATTGTTATGAAATTTTAAATTGGAGGTCTTTATGTGGTAATTAGACCATTAGTTAGTTGATGGATAAAAATGGGCAAAGAATTAGTGAAATAGATTTTTTTTAAGTAAGGGCATTTTAGTCATTTGGTAATTAAATAGAATTAAATGGGAAAAAGATGGCAAAATATGCTCATCTTCTTCATGGTGAACGAAATCAGCAAGGGGGGAAGCCATATTTAGGGTTTTTAAGCTTCCAAGCTCCATATTAAGTGATTCCAAGCCCCGTTTTTAATGTTCTTTACGTTTTTGGAGTCCCGGTAACTTGGTTTAGCTTATTCTATCAATAATTCATGTTAGGGTTTATATTTGGAAAAATACCCATAGGTGAAATGTGTTTATTTTGCTGTTTTATGGTGGAATATGAAGCTAGAAGTTATGTTAAACAACTTTTGCTAAGTGGTTTTAAGCAAAAACGAGTAAATCGACATAATCGGTAAATATATTTATTGTTCATAAGTGTATGTTAGAGTGAGAATTTGATGTTGCCATAGAAGGGAAAAGTGTTCAGTATGTTGTAAAACATAAGAATAAGGTGTGAAATTTAATTTTCAAGCTTGGGGACAAAGATGTAATTATGCAAAAGTTTAGGGACAAAATTGTAATTTTATAAAAGTTGAGTCGAAGCTTGTTTTCATAAATGTGAATATTAAACAAGCTCAATTTGCTGTTATAGACAAGAAAGACAAGAAATCAACCTTAATCGGGGAAAAAAGAAGATTGAGGATTAAATTGCAAAAGCTTTACATTTTGTATCGAGGTAAGTTGTATGTAATTACTACATTGTTATAATTATTTTTGTTATGTTTCGTAACAATACATGTGAAAGGGTTAATATTATAATGTGTTTTGGACAAATTATAAATTTATTTGAGTAAAGATTTGAATAAGGTGACAATGAACACGTGTGTAGTACTGTGTGGAGGCTACTACGTGTATCGATAAATAATGGTCACATGTGTAGTACTAAGTGAAGGCTACTATGTGTACCGAGAAGCTTTGAGCACGTGTGTAGTACTGTGTGAATGCTACTACGTGTATCGGTAAACTACGGTTGCATGTGTAGTACTAAGTGAAGGCCACAATGGGTACCGTAAAACTTTGGTCACGTATGTAGTACTATGTGAAGGCTACTACGTGAGCCGTAAAACCTGATCACGTGTGTAGTACTATGTGAAGGCTACTACGTGAACTGTAAAACTGATCACGTGTGTAGTACTATGTGAAGGCTACTACGTGTATCGAATGATAAAAATAATATGAGTAGTACTCTGTGAAAAGCTCCGAATATTTTTTTTATGTCGTCATGATGATGAAATATGAGTATGTGATCGGAATGTAATAAGTTGTGAAAAGTGATTGAAGTGATGAAGTTGTGTTGTGTTATAAAATAAATGGTTATAGTGCTATGTGAATAAGGAATATTGGAATAGAACAGATTTGGACAGTGAAGGTGATGTTAGTTTGAAAAATCACCAAAAACTATAGAAATTGAGTTAGAGGCTAAATAATATATGAAATTGAAAATGACTGAGTCTAATTTCATATGTAAGAAACAAAGTATGCAAAGGAGTTGTATATTTGGGGATATTTAAACTTTATTGTGACAGGGTTGGATTGATTTCGAAATCCCCTGTTCCAAATTTGGAAAATCTCCAAAAATTTTACAAAAATAATTATGGCTTGAAATTTACATTCTTGAATTCCTTAATGAGTCTATTTTTAAGAGAAAGAAACGATAACATTGTTTGAATTTTGTACAAAGAGTTAAATAAATTTTAGTGAAGAGAGATCAGAAGTGTCAAACAGTGAAACAGGGGAATATTTAGAGAATAAACTGTACTAATTGGCTGAACAAAAAATTATTAAAATTTTATGGTAAGAAGGTATATGAGTATAGTTTCAGGAAAAATTTACAGATCTTAATTTGGAGTTCCGTAGCTCTGAATAAAAATAGTTTAACGACTGTAACGCAGAAAAATAGTTTGCTGGAAGTTGACTAAATGATAGATTTATGTGTGATATAAATTATATAATATATGATATTATTCTAGAAATTTATTTATCAATTACATACATGCTTACTAAGCTGTAAGCTTACTCCTGTTTATTTTTCCTTTGTTTTATAGTGATATTAATCAGCTCGGGAATTGGACAGAGTTAGAACATCATCCTCACTATCATCATCAACTCTTGGGTATTTTGCAACCAATCCTTTTGAAAAATGGCATGTATAGATGACTTAATGCAATGTAGTATAAACTTATATATAAATGTATACAATGTGGTTTGGTTTAAAATGTTAGTATCTATAATTGATGAATTATTTCCCTAAATTTATTGTCTATATAGTTTAGGATGCTATGAATGGATTAAGCGTGTCTGAATATATGATTGTTCTTGGTTGAAATATTGATGTTGCTTGAGATTGTGTTAAGAAAATTTGCAGGAGGAATTGAATATTTATGAAAAGGAACTATGTCAAAATTTCTATTGAAAAAAAAATTGATCATTTGATAACACTTCTTACCTTGTTTCAACGATGAATACGGGTATGAGGTGTTACATGTCGGTAACCCGGTTACGAAATCCATCATTATGTGCTCCCATTTCCATTTAGGAATCAATATAGGCTGCAGTAATCTGGTGGGAACTTGATGTTCTGCCTGAACCTGTTGATAGACTAGACATCTAGCCATAAATTCAAAAATTTCCTTTTTCATGCCAAGCGACCAATACAGGTCTCGAAGGTCGCGATACATTTTCGTTCAACCAAGGTGTATAGAGAAAAGGTTGTCATGAGCTTCGCGGAGTATCAATTGTTTTAATTTGACAACATTCAAAACGCAAATTTTATTGCGAAACCTGAGACAATCACTATCATTAATATTGAAAATTCCAACCGGGCCATCTTGAACCATATTTCTCCTCTCTATCAGCTTGACATTCTCTAACTGTACTTCTCTAATATGATCAAATAATAATGGTTCTACTTTTAACTCGGCCAACAAACTGTCATCACTATTAATACTGAGTTCAGCATATATTGCTCGAAACTAAACTGCAGCCTTTCTGCTTAGCGCATCCGCTACGACATTAGCTTTACCAGGGTTGTACCCAATAATGCAGTCATAATCTTTCAAAAGCTCAACCCAGCAACACTGTCTTAAATTCAACTCCTTCTGAGTTAGGAGGTATTTAAGACTTTTGTGATCCGTGAATATATGACATTTTTCACCGTACAGGTAGTGCCTCCAACTTTTTAAAGCAAAAACCACTGCAGCAAGCTCTAGATCATGTGTCGAATAATTACATTCGTGCATTTTTAACTATCGAGACGAGTAGACAATCGCCTTCCCTTCTTGCATCGAAACGTAGCCTAAGCCACTCAATGAGGCATCATTGTAAACCAAAAAATCCTTTCCCAGTTCCATTAAAGTTAGAACTGATGCTTCAATTAACATTTGGTTCAATTTTACAAAACTTTCCTAGCACTTCTCAGCCCAAACAAATTGAACGTTCTTTTGTAACAACTTTGTTATCAGTAAAGCTATATTCGAAAATCAACTAACAAATCTTCGGTAGTAACCGGCTAAACCAAGGAAACTACGAATGACACATTTCTCGGTGCTTTCCACCAAATAATTGCTTCAATCTTTTTTGGATTGATGCTAATTCCATCAACTGATATCACATGCCCAAGAATACCACTTCGAATGATGAGAATTCACATTGATTGAATTTCCCGTACAATTGCTTTTGTCGTAAAACTTGCAACACAATCTGCAAATGTTGTTCGTGCTTAACATCTGATTCTGAATAGATTAAAATATAGTCAATAAAAATTACCACGAACTGGTCAAGGTACGGTTGAAAAATATGATTCATGAGATCTATAAATGTCGCTGGAGCATTCGTCAAACCAAAAGGAATCACCAGAAATTTATAGTGGCCATAACACGTACAGGATGCAGTTTTCGATATGTCGCAATCTTTCACCTACAGTTGATAGTAACCCAACCTCAAGTCGATTTTCAAAAATATCGAAGCCCCTTTTAGCTGATCAAATAATTTATCGATACGAGGTAGGGGGTACCGATTCTTAATTGTCAACTTATTTAATTTTTTATAATTAATACAAAGTCACATCGAACCATCTTTCTTCTTAACGATTAGAACTGGAGCTCCCCAAGGCAATATACTAGGGCGTACAAAACCACATTCCAATGAATCCTACAACTAAACCTTCAGTTCTTTCAACTCAATTGGTGCCATATGATAAAGGGGTATTGACACTGGAGCGATACTAGGGAACACTTCTATTACGAATTCAACCTCCTGATTAGCTGGTAATCCCGATAATTCCTTAGGAAAGACATCGGGAAATTCTCAAACAATATGCATATTACTGATTTTACTATCCTCGGTCTTCGAATTCATAATATGAGCTAGAAAAGTTTCACAACCTTACTTCAATAACCTTTCAGCTTGAATCAAAGAAATAATTCGAGTTGATCCACCCGTTTTAACACCATTAACTTCTATAATCTCACTATTCGAATCTTGAATAGAGAACTTTTTCTTCCGACAGTCGAGAATCACTCCATGTTTGGTTAACCAATCCATACCCAGAATTACATCAAAATCACCAAAAGGCATAACTAATAAATCCATGGGAAACATCAAATTTTGAATTTTCAGTGGACATCGTTTACAGACTTGATTAACTAACACTATTTGACCCAAGGGACTTGATAGTGACATAGCTACTCTTGACATTTCAGATTACATACTCCCAGATTTGACCAAACCAATATTAACATACAAATGAGAAGAACCAGGGTCTATCAAAGTGTAAATAGGTGTAGAGAATAACAGAAAAATACCTGTTATAATATCTGTAGCATCTCCCTTGTCATGAGTCCATACCACATAAGCACGAGCCGGTGCTCTAGACTCATGCTGATAAGCAATTGCTTCGCTCCCTTTTCTCGATCCACCTCTTGAAACTGATGCACCTCTACTAGTCCCTCGACCCCTAACTACGGAGGAGGCTCTTTGTGACTCATGAGCGAAATGCTCCAATGATCCATATTAGAAACAACCCTTTGCTAATTTCCAACATTTTCCCTACTGCTTCCTTCCACAATGTTCACAGGTCGGCATTTTAGAAGTTTTATTTGAACCATTTACACTTCCCACCCACAATGTCGCTGATCTTGCAACTGTCTTCCCAAAATATCGAGACTCTTTGCTCTATTTTGGTACTAAATGAGAGCTAGGAGTCCCAAAACATTTCCTGTAACACGAAAAGGTTCTGATTTCTTGCTTAAACCCAAAGATTGTTCCACTATTTTTGCCCGTTTAGATAGATCCACAAACTCTTTATTAGGGCAACTAATTGAGTTCTAATTTCATCCCATATTCCACATAAAAAAAGTTTAAACCTTGTCTCCTCAGTAGGAACAAGTTCCATTGTGTATTTTTTAAGTTTGATATATTCCCGTTCATAATCTACCACTGATAAGTCTCCTTGCTTTAACAAAAGAAATTCTTGTTTTCTATCCTCGAGATATAATTCTCCAACGTACTTCTTCTGAAACTCTCTTTGGAAGAACTTTCAATAAATAGATTCCGCAGAAACATGTCATGTAATAATCTGCCACTATGTATAAGCCTCACCTTGTATCAATGAAACAACACAAGTAACACTTTCTCGAGCAGTGTATTCTAGTTGTTAAAGAACTTGAGTTGTTGATTCCAACCATATTTTGGCCATTAACGGATCAACTGCTTTTAGTCCAGCAAATTTTGTAGCACCATATCTCCTCAACTCCAGCTACTCTTTAAAGAGCTTCAGAAATGATACGTAGTACGTTTCTATCACTTTGCCGTTCATTAGTGCCAACATTATTACTTGGTTTTTAAGAACCATCAGATTGAATACTCGGTGTTACCGACTTATTTTCCTCTAATTCTTTAGAGGAATAATCCCCAATATGAATTTCTCGATTAACTACATTATTAGAATCATCCGACCCCTTTTAACAATAAAACAGGAATAATTATAATTAGCATCCAATCCCTACTCAAATTCAATTCAATTTCGGCATGTACCTCTAGATTAAATTTTGAGCTCAATTTAGTTCTGAGAATCGATTAAACCTTAGCTCTGATACCACTAAATGTCAAACCTGTAACCCGTCTCTGTCATTGGATTAGGGTCACGAAGTATTACAGTAAAATATTTAACATTTACAAGCTTACAAACACACATTCAAGTATATTTACAATTAATCAATCATATTCAGTTGGTATTCAAAATACACATGTCGGCCTTAAATAAAGTCTACAGGGACCAAAAAATAGTTTCGAAACATTCTGGCATCAATTTGAATCAAATCAAACAAATTAAGAAAAAGTTGAATTTTTTGGAAACAAGGGTCACACAATCGTGTGACACAGCCTAGACCATGTGGACATTCAAAGTTCAGGCACACGATCATGTCCTAAAGCAGATGTCGGCCCGTTTGTACTTTCAAATTAAGGTCACATAGCCGTGTCGAAGGCCATATCTCAGACCATGTAAAACATTGTTTTGGGACACACGACCGTGTCGGAGGCCTTGAGCCAAACTGTGTGAAACCTACACCTAAAAATAATAAGACACACAGTCGTATGGATAGACCGTGTATGACACACGGCCATGTGGTAGATCGTGGCCTAGGCCATGTGTACCACAATTTACTTCTAAAAGAAGGTGATTACTACACATATCTTGGTTAACAATTCAAGTCCAAAACCATCCTCTCAACATCATCAAATACACTGCTAAACAACTCAAAACATTCCAATTTGATACAACCTAAGTGTTTAACCAATGTGCCCTCATTGACACCACATTTTAATCAACATAATCAGAAGCATTTAACCTTAATCAAATCATCCATTCATCTTACACCATAAATAAGATTCATCAACTTTAATTACCCAATCCTACCATATCACAACCCAACTAAAATTACCTAAATTACTTACTTCCAAAAGAGCCAATTCCATAGAACATAAAACATCAACCATATGCAATATCTTCCACCCAAAAGTACACATACATGCACCTAAAAATCAATAACCACCAATCCAATTTATCTCCATCCAAACATATACATCCAAAAGAGTCAATCCCATAAAACATACTTATACTTATACTTATACTTATCCACATCCATATACAAGCATTAGCTTTAAGGAAAAATATAAATCAAAGTTCACACGACAACATCCAATACAAGTAACTTTCACTAAGTTTAACTATATACCAAAAGACTATTTCTCTAAACATTAACATCCTAGGTAAATGCCAATACACAAAAATAAATATACCACCAATGTTGAGTTCAGGATTGTCATTAGAAGTTTAGTCGACCGAAAAATTTTAGGTACCTAACCTACATACAAAAGGATGATCAAATACTAAATAACTTCATTAACTCAAAGAACTACATACGTGCTTAATAGTCCATCAATTCCAAAATATCTAAAATGTAATGGTTGTAACCACATAGTGTGCCATAAGTCCTCATGAACATTTCAGATACAATTCAAACTAACTTTCATTTACTAATCATCTTCAAGTGCCTGACGGATAAACCATAACAAGCTTTTAGATCAAGCGCTTGTCGGATAAATCGAAAGTGGATGTGCCCTGCACTAGTCGAATAAATCGACAAAGATTTGCCCCCAACGCTTGTCGGATAAATCTAGGATATTTAATATGTGCCCAGCACTAGTCGGATTAACCGACAAAGATTTACGCCCAACACTAGTCGGATAAACCGATTTGAAATATCTGCCCAGCAATAGTCAGATAAGCCGACAATTACGTGCTTAATTACATACTCCACAATTACTCATTTCGTAATTCAATACATATACATATATATAGATATAATTAAGATATCAAAGTATTAATTAAATTATTTAAAGTGAATACATAGAGTTCGAGTTCAAGGACTACAAACTTACCTTAATCGAAACAGTCGTAAAATAACGTCGGTACCTAATCCGAAACTTTTGGATTTTCCTCAAATTAATTTCAGTTGACGAGTTCCTTGATCTAGATGATTTTTTCATTCGATTAATATCATTTCAACTCTCAAATAAAATTTTTATAGAATTACACCCATCAATCACCATTTTACAAAATTATCCCTACATATTTCCTTTTTATGCTATTTAGTCTTTAAACCTTACAATTAAGAATTTAACCCATTTACTTCTTATCCATGTTGACAGAATATTCTAGGAACTTGTTATTGTCCAAATTAACAATGATTTTATAACAATTCCTTAAAATTTAGCATTTGCACATTTAAGTCCTTATACCTTCACAGTTACTAAAATCACTTAACCAAAATTACTATTTCAAATTACCACACCCATGAATTCCTCAACTAAATTCACAAACATGCTTGAACACTTCATAGTAGTCCTCAAACTTCTAACATTCGAACAATTTAAACCTTGGGTCAACTAAATTAAGCTTTCATAATTACAAAAACATAAATTCTAATAAAAATATACAAGAAATATATACCATGCAAGACCAAATACTTAAATCGAAGTCCTCTATCCTTGGCTATGGTGTTTTTGATTTTTTAGTGGAAAAAGATAGAGAAGATAAGTCATTTGTCTTTTCTTTTACTTTAATTCCTTTTATTTAGCTAATTACACTTTTCCCTATATTATTAACTTAATAATAATTAAACCATGTACATGTTTGTCCACCAACAATTCATATGGTTTATTTACTTTTTAAGTTCACCAAATTCTCCTTCCATAGTAATTTAGCTATAATTTCCCACTTTAATAATCATTTTAATTCAGTCTTTCTTAACTAATTAACTATTTAATGTTTAAATTTCCAAACCAAATTACAATACAATACTCATCTGACCCTATAATTAGTAAAATAAATATAAATAATAAATAAATATTGACTTGTTTTCTGGAATTAGGGTCCCAAAACCACAGTTTTTGACTCCACTGAAAAAGGGCATTACAGATACCTTGAGTAATACATGCTATCCCACCTGATATTCAGTGTCTCTCTGTTTCAAGTCAGCATAAGACTTTTTTCTGCCTAAAGCAAACTTAAGCCTTTCACTTATCATCCTCACCTTGTCCTCTATTTTGCAAACCAACTTAGGACCAACTATTTGTTTTTCATCCAATTCAGCCCAACGTAGGGGTGTTTGACACCTCCTGCCATGCAATGCTTCAGAAGGTGCCATTGGAATACTAGCTTCGTAACTCTTGTTATATGCAAACTCTGCTAAAGACAAATAACATTCCCACCTTCCTACGAACTCCAAAACACAACTTCGGATCATGTCGTCCAGCACTTTACCACTCTTCCAGACTAACCGTCTGTTTGAGGATGATAAGTGTTACTAAAATTAAGCTTTGAATAAAGAGCTCCTTACAAACTCTTCCAAAATCTCAAAGTGAATCGAGGATCTCGATCAAAAGTTATAAAAACTAGCATGCCATGAAATCGAACTATCTTGGTAATGTAGATTTCTGTAAGCCTTTGAAATGTATAGCTTGTGTGTACAACTAATAAATGTACACTCTTGGTTAGGCCATCTACAATCACCCATTTAGCATCTTTCTTAGTCATAATCAGTGCCAAACTTGACAAAAAATCCATGGTAGTCCTTTTCCACTTCCATTCTGGAATTTTGAGTGGATGAAGCAGTCCTGAAGGGTACTAATGATCTGCTTTGACTTTCTGACAAGTTAAGCACTTCGCCACAAACTCTGTAATATATCGCTTCAATCCAGGCCACCAATAGAGTTCACGGAGGTCACGATACATCTTGTTATTTTCTAGGTGCAATGCATAAGTACTATTGTCTGCCTCATTAAGAATAACTTGTTGGAACTCCTTTTCATTTGGTACGCAAAATCTTTCATGAAAATAGAGTATTCCTTCACTATTTAGTGCGAAGTCCCCTTGCACTCCCTGTTCTGCTTGGCGAACCCTTTTCACTAAGGCTTCATCTGAGACTTGCTTCTAATTGATTTTCTATGACAACAATGGTCTCACTTGTAATTTCACAAGCAATCCCCCATCACTAGTCACACTTAGCCATGCAAACAGAGCTCGAAGCTCCCTCATAAATCATCTAGTTAGAGCATTTGCTACTACTACATTTCACTTTCGAGGGTGATACTCTATCAAATAGTCATAATCCTTCGACAACTCTATCCACCTTTGTCGTAGATCCCACTCCTTCCGCATGAGCAGATACTTAAGAAATTTTTTTCTATGCAGATGGTACACTTCTCACCATAGAGTTAGTATCGCTAATTCTTAAGTACGAACACCACCGTGGCTAACTCCAAGTCGTTTGTTGGGTAGTTACGCTCATGAACCTTCAGTTACTTGAAAGCATAAGCTACTACCTTTCCTTCCTGCATCGGCATGAATCCTAGCCCCGTACGAGAGGCGTCGTTATAAACCACAAATTCTTTCCCTGGTTCTAGTTAAATCAACACCAGTGCTTCGGTGAGTATCGCCTTAAGCTTTTCTAAGCCCTTCTGCCTTTCTTTTGTCTATGCAAACTCTTCTTTCCTTTGGAGCAACTTCCTTAAGGGTGTTGCAATAGTGGCAAACCCCTAAACAAACTTGCAATAGTGCCCTACAAGCCCTAAAAAGCTTCACACTTCAGTACGTTCTTTGGTGATCTCCTGTCCACAATGACTTTAATTTTCTTGGGTCTACACAAACTCCTTCAACCGAAACGATATGCCCTAAAAACACAACTTCTATGAGCCAAAACTCACACTTGTTGTACTTCATGAACATATTCTTTTCTCTCAGCATTTCCAATACAGTTCACAGATGGGAATTTTCTTCAGTTCATGAATGCACTAGGATATCGTCAATGAATACCACCACACAACTATCCAGATGTTCATGGAACACTCAGTTCATTAGGTTTATAAAAGCAGGAGGTGTGTTTGTTAACCCAAAGGATATCACCTGAAACACATAGTGCCCATACCTCGTTCGAAATGTTGTTCTTAACACATATGACTCCTTCACCTTGAGTTGGTAGTAACCAGGTCATAGATCGATCTTCGAAAACACTGTCACAACTTACAGCTATTCGAGAAGATCATCAGTTCCTGGCAAACGATACTTTTTTTTACAGTCAGTTTATTCAACTGCCCATAGTTGATGCACATCCTCACATTACCATCCTTTTTCTTCACAAAAAGCATTAGCAATCCCCAAGACGGTATCTTGGTTAGAACGAAGCCCTTATCAAGCAGCTCCTAAAGTTGTATCTTTAGCTCCTTAAACTCCTTAGGTGCCATGTGACATGAAGGTAATCCAGGTTACTCGTAAGGAAACACGTAGAGTGACTCTTTGGACATAAGCTAACCTTTCTCACCATCCATAACAATTTCCTTGCCTTCACTATTCACAGGGTGACTTTTTTCATGCCAAGGCCATTCTTGGGTTTATGCTCAGTAAGTCAATCAATCCCCAAGATCACGTTGAACCCAAGGAATGAAAACTCCATTAAGTTCGCATAGAAGACTTGACCTTGAATCATTAGAGGACACCTACGGAACACTCTATTGATTAGCAAACTGTCCATAAATAAACTATTGACAGTCACGCCGTTATCTATGGTTCCTACTAGAATTCTCAACTCACAAGCCAATTTGCTTAAAACATACGAGTGTGTGGAACCAGAGTCAATCGAGGAAAATAATGGAATTGTTCGTAGAGTGAATGTACCTCAATAACATTAAAGGAACCATGCTCATGTGTTCCCACATAGCATAAACTCGTGCGAGGCCTCCTGTCTCATCTTGAGTCGCAACAGTGAAAGCTAACAGTTGCTACCCTATTTTCCTTGTTTCGCCATCTTTTCCTCTTTCTCAACCATGGGCATCTTTTCCTCAGAACCACACTTGAAACAACCCACAGTCATCTTATGACATTCCCCAGGATGTCTTCGTTCACAATGCTCATAGAATGGCCACTTTGCGGACTTGTGCAAATCCTCTTCCCCGTCCTAGGTGTTGCTCCTTTGTCACGACTGATCTGAAACTTAGCTTAATATTCATGTCAAATTTTCACATGTCACAATGTCTTTTGGTTACTCTTCCAAACACTTACTTTCCATCCTCATCTCGTAGAGCCTTAATCTCCTTAATGGCTTTTATTTTGTCGACTAACTCATCAAAGTTCACAATGTCGTGAATCACCAGGTATTGTTGGATATCACGATGTAAACCAAAATGAAACCTTCTAACAATGATCGTTTTCCTAACTATCTCTACTTCATACTAGCTCAGATGCACAAATTTTACCTCGTACTTAGCAAAAAATAGCTCACCTTATACTAGATTGATAATCTAACGTTTACGAGCTTTCATATACCGCTCACCCATAAAAATTCTCTTACAAGTGCTCCAAAAGAATTACCATGTTAATCAATATATAGCAATTCCTCACTTCACAGTGTTCCACCAACAATTGGCTTCGCCGTGGAGTAAGGATTCAGTGCATCCCAACTTCTCTTCATTAGAACATGCCATCTTCTCAAGGATTTTCTCAACACCCTCAAGCCAATACTCAGTCTTAGTAGGACCAGCTCTTTGAACACCACTGAATTCCCTACCACCTAGAGCTCGTAGATGCTCCAGTGGCAATCCCCGGTTTGCAGGTGTAGTGTTGACACTAGCAGATCACCGAAAAACCCTAATCATGGCTTGCACTAAGGGCTCCATGCCACCATTCAGAAAATTTTCCCCAGGTTACTCATGTGTAGCTGAAGTCTTATCACCTTCAGAGGGGTTAGCAGCTCTATTTGCACGGTTCGCATTCACTCTACGAGGAGGCATCCCTGCTTACTCGAAAAATACATGAGATACTGTGTAACACCCCTTACCCGAGACCATTGCCAGAGTCGAGCACGAGACGTTATCTGACTTAACTTACTAGCTCGAAGCATAAAAATTTTCTCTTAAAATTATTTTGCTCACGTTCATTCAATATAACCCTAAAAATCACCCTCGAGACCCTAAAACATGCAACAAAAATGGTTTAGGTCCAAACCGAGAACATTAAAAAATTTTCTAATACTTAAACAAATCAAAATAATTTATTTCACTACTCATAATAAAACTGTCCACTTGTGTGATAGACACTAATTTAATTATAACTCGAGTTACGAAACTTAAAATTTAGATTCGTAAATTTTCCCTGAAACTAAACTCACATATCTTCTTACCATAAAATTTTCAGAATTTTTGGTTTAGCCAAATAGTACAGTTTATTCATTAAAGTCTCCCCTATTTCACTATCTGGCAGTTCTGACCCCTCTTCACTAAAGATCAATTATCTCATTGTACAGGCTTCATATGGTGCTTCCACTTATTTCTTTGAAAATAGACTCACTAAGGAATCTAGAAATATAAATTATGACTCATAATTCTTTCTATACAATTTTTAATGATTTTCTAAATTCAGAACAGGGGACTTCAAAAATCATTCTGACCCTACCTCACTAAAATTCAAATATCTCATAATATATAATTTCTTTGCCTACACCATTTCTTTCATGTGACAATAGACTCGATAAGATTTAATCCTATATCTCATTCACTCTCTGATTCCATTTTTACTATCCTTGGTGATTTTTCACAATCACGTCAATGTTGCTGTCCAAAAACTATTCCATTGCAAATTTTTACTCTTTTATAATTTCTTTGTATTAACTATCATTTAGGCATACATAACATCAAAACATGTTCTTAAATAGCCATTTCAATAGCTATTCCTTAGCCATATCATAAGGAGACACACAAAATGACTAAGTCCCTATACATGCCATAACTTAAAACGTTCCGATAACAAAATACCGAGATGGTCTGTTGATAGTGTGAAACGATCTCTGACGTCCTTATGATCCCTGAATTGGCTTGGCGATACTATAAAAAAGAAGGAAAATAAAAGGAGTAAGTGTAAAGCTTTGTAAGTTTACAAGCAAATAAATAACAACATTTATCATAAATAATTATACTCATAAATCATCATCAAGTATCATGGTCTTTGCTTCTTCTTTCCTTACTGTCTTACTTGTTTACTTATTTGCTTACTTAAATAACTCATGATTATAACTTACTCTTCCCTTGCTGAAATTTTCTTCTCAACTGGTAACTGAGATATTCTTAACTCTTATAACTCACCTGAACCTATTTATTATGCTTTTACCTGAACTTTCATGTAACATAGTCTATTTACTAGCCCGTGGAACCACTTGGAATACTAAGGATACTCGGGTCTCCTGTCTAATAATAAAATGCCAAAGCCATGTCCCAAACATGGTCTTACATGGGAGTTCTCATATCGGTGCCCATGCCATGTCCTAGACATGGTCTTATGGGGGACCTCTCATCTCGGTGCCAATGCCATGTCCCAGACATGGTCTTACATGGGACCTCTCATAACCTCAATAATGCCAATGCCATGTCACAGACATGGCCTTACATGGGATCTCATCCTCTTAATGTCATGACATTTGTATACGATACATTCCTAATGTTTCAATGGGACTTTTAAACACTGATTCTCTATCATCTCATACTTGAGTCAACATTAAATAATTTCATGAAATAAGTACATAATTGCTGGAAAATAACAACATTAATAATAATTATTGAAATATTGCATTTATTTACCGTAAACTTACCTCAGTACAAAATACAATTAAATCTAGCAACTTAGTCCTCAACCTTTTTCTTTCCCCAGTCTAACTCTAGATTTCGTTCCTCTTGATCTATAATAGCAAATTTAGCTTACTTAATACTCACATTCATCAAAACAGTCCTTGACTCAAAATTTGGCAAAATTACGATTTTGCCTCTAAACTTTTGTATATTTGCACTTTTTCCCCAAAGCTCAAAAATTAAACTTCATCCCTTATTCTTATGTTTTATGACATGCTGAACATCTTTCCCTTCTATGGCAACAATTCCTACTCTAACATTTACTTATTAACATTAGGTATTTTTACCGATTATGTCGTTTTACTAGTTTTCACTTAAAATCGCCTAGCTAACGTTGTTTAACATAATTTAAATCTTCATATTCTACCATAAAACATCAAAATAAACACATTTCACCTATGGGTACTTTTCCAAATATGAACCCTAACATCAATTAATGGTAGAATAGGCTAAAGTGAGCTAGAGGATCTCAAAAATGTAAAGTACATTAAAAACGGGGCAAAGATGGACTTACTATGAAGCTTGGAAGCTTGAACAAAACCCTAGCCATGGCTTCCATAACATATTCAGCCATATCGGGAAGATGGACAAGAAATTTGGCTTTTATTTTGTCTTTTAGTCAATTTAATTCCAATTTACCAAAATGCCCTTAACTTAAAAATATCCTATTTCACTTTTCTCATGTCCATTTTTTTCCATAATTTAACCAATGGTCTAATTATCATTTAAGGACCACCAATTTAAAATTTCATAACAATTGGACACCTCTAGCTTCTAGAACTCAAGTTTTGCACTTTTTACAATTTAGTCCTTTTAACTAAATTGAGTGCTCAAAAGTCAAAATTTTTGAACAAAATTTTCACGAAACCATTCCGTGAAATTGTAGACCATAAAAATATAATAAAAATAAATTTTCCTCGTCAGATTTGTGGTCCCAAAACCACTACTCCGACTAGGCCCTATTTCGAGATGTTGCATACTAGCTTATGTATGACTTCAAACACACTTAACTAGGTATCTAAAACTGAACAGAAAGACTTTTGAACACCATCATACATAGCAGGCATACGCTTGTGAACACAGTTCGCATTTGACAAACTTACAGGCGAACACAATTCGCCAAAACACAACTTACTTACTGGGATGGCGAACAGTAGAGGGATGATCTAAGGCGTAATCCTGTAAAAGATATAGTGGAACAAAAGCGACATTAATCCCAGTCCTACCCCAACAAACAAGCACACAAGCATCCATAGCACTTCTAATACACACAAATTTAGCAAACTTACCTGTCGGATACTCAACCTGGTGAACAAACCTAGCTAGACTACTAACTTGGCGAAACTTGACTATGATACCAACAAATGTAACATCTCAAACTCAGCTGAGTAAGTTCGACCTGAATCTGGTATGCCATATTAGCCACCGGAGTGACTTCCCATTAACTCCTAACCTAACCTTCAACACACCAGAGATTCACAACGTATAAGCCGTGCTAAGTTTCACATATAGCAGTGAAATGTCATAAAGTCAAGCATATATTATAAAACATGTGAGCTTATAAAACAAATAGATGAAGTGTTAGCATATCAATCTACAAGATCTTAGGATTCAACATGAGTTCACATCAAACATACAGTATGAGTTCGCACATCAACCTAAATTCACATAAAGTAATATAGGTTCGTATGCTAACATTAAACATAAGTTTGCTAAGAAAGCATACTTTGTTATAAAAGGAGTTGTACATGCATAGGGTATCATACTCTAATAGGGTATGCATAAACACATGGGTTTGCATACATACATGGTTTTGCTAATTAGTAAAGTTATTGCTAACTAGAATACACATGTAATTTTTTAGGGTTGGAAACATACAGGGGTCACAAAAAACCGTATTTAGCAATAAATCTTACTCGCATATTTTGATAAAAGATAAGGTAATACAACGTGATACTTGAGCATGAAAAACATCAAGTTTATTCATAATCAAAAGATAATTAAATATTTTAAGACATGGTTAACAAAAGCAAAATAAAATTGAAGAATTTAAATCTAATGATTATAGCAATAATCAAACAAATCTAATCCCAAGAAAAAACTACAAAAATAAAATCCCATTACTTTTCTCACAGGTTCGTTGATATCTACTCAAGACTTAGCCTCGTTCAAACCATTTGCCTCACCTCTTGCCATCTGCAACCTACTTACCTTTGAAGTAAGAGAGGAATTGGTGAGTTCATTGAGAACTCAATGAATAATCAGGAATCAACAAAGTATGCTTAAAACTCAGAGTTTAAATCTAAAAGATGACTTAGTCTAAAAATCATGTCACGAGCTGACTTCACCGTAAAGATGCGACTCCTAATTCGTCAATTTTCCTGCTTGTCAGAAAATATATAAATATGTAAACCTAGTTTCTGTGGTGCTTGTAGAAAAATTATACGTGAAAACTTAGCATGCAAGCAAAACTTGTATAGCATGAAACATGCCCACATGCTTGTCTTATCAAAATGGCAAAGGAAGAAAAGATATGCCCTCACCCACAGTTATCAAAATCTGTTGTATATGAGAATCTTATTGTAATGCCTCAAAATGACTCAAAGAGTCCTTAACATGTACCATAAGTGCAGCGCGGAGCAATGCACTCTTATGTACATCAACACGTCCAAACACAATTTATAAAATCATACTTTAAAAACATATCTTAAAACATAGGCTCACGTAGGATGACGCGTAGAACTTATTTTTTTTTTTTGAATATAGCTTTATACACGTGACTTGAAAACATAATATAAAAATAGAGTGTCATAACTAAAAAATAGTTTCAAAAAAGCTTTTTCTTGGAGCTTAGTTTAGAAACCTTAAAATTTTAGAAAAACATAACAGTTTGCACTCACACAGTAATTCTTAACCACTCACCAAAAAAGCTTGAGAATTTAAACGAGTTTAGTCAGCCTAGGGATGTTTTGAAGGATCCAAGACTTTTATTCAAGTACGAGGCTTGTTAGGCTAAGGAAAAGGAAGCTAAGGACATTATGAAAAGAGTGTGGAGTCAAAATGGTAGGGATCTGCTGGCTAGAATTGAAGGGGTTCACTCTCGACTCGAGGAGTTACAGCATCGTCAATTTAAGAGAATGAAAAGTCAGATGTGTCGATTGGTTGAATGGATTGATAGACTCATTGATGGGCCCAGTATGGATTCAAATATCGATGTGTTGAGGGGTGCTCAGGCTGAGTTAGGGCGGTTATACTTGGAAGAGGAAACTTATTGGTCGTAGAGATCCCAAATCGAGTGGCATAAGGATGGTGATAGGAATACTCATTTCTTCCATGTTTGTGCTACTCGATGGAATAATAGAAATAGGATTAAGTGCTGTTCAAATTCGATAGGATTTGGGTGAATGGATCGAGTGGTGTGTGTGGGGTTGCTCAGGCTTATTTTTAGTCTTTATTCAAATCTTAGACGAGCGGCAGCTATGAGAGGTTTCAGATTCAAATTCAAATATGCATCACCCTTGAGATGAATTCCTTGCTGGATAGGTCGATTCCAGAAAGGGAAATCATGGAGGCCATTAACCAAGTGGATCCTCGTAAGGCTCCAATAATTGATGGGCTTTTGGGCCTCTTTTATAAGAATAATTGGGTTGTTATTGGCAATGATGTGCTTCATTATTGTCATGAGATTCTCAAGGGGAGTAGAAACATTGAGGACATTAATAAGACTATTGTGTTCTTTATTCCGAAAGTAAAAGAGGCGAAGGATATGACTCACTTCCTTCCAATCAGTTTGTGCTAGGTTGTTTATAAGATGGTCTCTGAAGTTTTGGCAGATAAACTAAAGGTCTTACTTCTGAAATTTATCAATTAAAACCAAAGTATATTTGTTTCGGGACATATGATTCAGGACAACGTCCTCATTGCTCAAAAGCTCATGCATTATCTTCAGAGTTATAAAAATGGTCTGAATAAGGGTTTCATAATAAAGGTTGATATGAGTAAGGCCTATGATCGAGTCAAGTCAGATTTCTTAGAAAGTGTGATACTTCAGAAGAATTTTTCGGCCAGTTAGGTTGAGAAGGTTACAAGGTGTGTCCGAATGGTGCACTAAGTTATTAAATGAAATTCGGCCTTATTGAAGGTGATCATTTCGAAAAGAGGTCTTCTTTAGGGAGGCCCACTTTCTCCTTACCTTTTTCTCTTTTGCATAGAGGCCTTTTCTAGGATGCTTCATTATGCTCGGGTTGAGAGGAAGATTTGGGGCATCCATGCTAGCCTAAATGGCCCCAACATCAATCATCTCTTCTTTGCGGATGATGCGCTTTTGTTTGTTAGGAATATGAAGGAGGAGGTTGAAGCTATTAAGGATACTCTTCAGGAGTTTGAAAAGGCCTCAGGCCAGAAGGTCAATTTCTTTAAATCTATAGTTTACTTTGTCCCCAATACTCTGAGAAATCAGAGACAACACCTTAGTGATATGATAGGGATATGGGTTCTTGAGACCATGGACAATTACCTTAGCCTTTCGCTCATTATCGGCAAGAAAAAAAAACATGTGCATTCCAACACATTCTTGACCGGTTATCTTATAGGATTAATGGTTGGCCAAAAAGGCTAGTATCCTATAGTGGTAAGGATGTTTTCATAAAAGTTGTATTACAATCTTTACCAACTTATACTCTCTTGGTTTCCCTGTTCCCAAGGGTACAATTGACTAGATGGTACCCAGAATACGGAGCTATTGTAGGCTAGTAAATCTAAAGGTCGCAGTTGGGCTATGATGGTATAGGATAGGTTGTGTACGCCCAAAGCTATTGGTGGTCTTCAGAGATCTTAGGCTTTTTACTATTGCTTTACTTGGCAAACAAGTGTGGCACCTTATAAACCATTGAGATACCTTTTGCTTCTAAGTTATCAGTTCCAAATATTTTTTGGATGGCGATATTTTTCACCCGAAGAAAGTCAATAAACCCTCTTTCACTTGGACAAGCATTCTAACGACGACCAAAGCCTTGAAACTTGGTTTTGGATAGAAAATTAAGGACAATAAAAGAGTTAGGATTGGGATGGATCATTAGGGCTTCAAAGGTCTCGATGGCAAAGCTATGAGATTCTCTAGTGATGGCGTTTGGAAGAGAATGGTTCGTGGCTTATGGAAGCCTAACCATGTTGAATGGGATGGTGATCAAGCCCGAAAGATATATGGGGCTGCATTGGCGGACCAGATTTTTTCGTTGCCCATCATTTCAAATGGCCGATAGATAAGGTTATTTGGTTCCACAACAAGAATGGAATCTATACTACAAACTCTGCCTACTCGTGGCTTATTCTCAAGCAAATTGGTTTTGGCCCACATTGGATTTATTGGAGGATCATTTGGAAGCTTCAGACACTCTAAAAAAATCTACATTTTGGCTTGGAGGATGGGTCATGAATTACTCCCGAAAAATGTGAAGATTCCATCCATTAAGAAGAATGTTGGCTGGGGTTGCTTGAGGTGTAGGGGTAGGAATGAGACCGCCATCCATGCCCTTAAGGATTGTCTGAAGGCTCGTGCAATTCTCTCTCACGATGGGATTGATGATCGGCTTCTTAACTATGATTACGAGAGGTGTATTGACTAGTTAGACGGGGCTATGCACTTGATGGATAGGAAAGAATTCGAGGACTTTGTTACGATCCTTTGGAATATTTAGAATAGTCGTAACAATGCCATTTTTTGGGGCAAAAAAGACGATGCCAGTGTAATTTGGGATCGGGCCAAGACTCTTGTGCCTAATTTTCAGATCCATAATATAACTAACAAGCTGATCATTCCTAAGACACATAGCCCACAAAAATGGGAGAAACCTAAATGGGCATATTAAAGTTAATGTAGACACAGTTGTGGCTGATGATAAGATAGGAATTGAGGTACTTGTGCAGGACAATGATTGCTTTGTTCTTGGGGTATTGGGATCTATAACGTGGAACACATGAGTACGGAGTGGGCTGAGCTTTGTGCGTTGGCTGAAGGTATTAAATTGGCCCGCACGAATAATATCAAGAAAGTCATTTTTGAAATCGATTTTGCTAGAATTATCAATCGTGTTGAAAAAAACAGCAAGATGTAACTCTTTTTCTGAGGTTGACATTAAATGGGTTGGGCAATCAAAAAAAAGGTCGCAGATCATGTTAGGAGACTAGCTTTGGCTAAGAGTTGTAATCTATTTTTTGAGTTTAATTATACGAGCGATATCCACAATATTGTAATCTCTGATTCATGTTAAAACGAGGTTGTGGCTTTCGAGCCTTTTTGTCAAAAAAATTAAACGAGTTTAGCTTTGCCTTTATCCTTACTAGTAGATGGTCTGGCTAGTTCGCAACACACATAAACACTCAAATTACTTAAACAGACGAAGCTTACCAAATTCATACATGCAACCAAACCTAGCTTTCTGGAAAATCAACCCTAGCAAGACAGAGGCTTACCTTTCTTGCTATGAACTCAATTTAGAACAGAGACTTGACAACAGAATATAGATGAGAGAATTCTCATGGAATAAGGGTCGTATTTATAGGCACTAAGTGTCCTAGAAATCTTAAGATACTCTACTTGACTTAGGAAAGGTGTTATTTGCATGAAAAATATTCCTAGATACACCATATCTTTATTTCCTAATTTGAGTCTGCCTTTGACTTTGACTAACAAACCCCCGATTCGTAACTTAATTGGTGAACACCAACTCACCAAACAGGCTAGCAAACACAATTTCAATGAATTTGATGAGGCCCCATATCACATCTTTTGGCGTATATTGCTTACCGATCCTTACTAAGACTTCTTACTGAAACTCTTTTGGCGAAGTTCTTACTGATCCTTCTAACGGGCATCAATTCGCGAAAACACTAGCAAACCCCTTGTTAATATCATTGGGCAAACTCCCAGTTTGCTGAAGCACTAGCAAACTCTCATTGACAAGGCTAAAAATTTTAGGCCCTATCTCGGGATGTTGCACCTTAGACCATCTCCTTACACACGAGTATCAGTTCCAAGGGTTAAAGCCACTTACCTAGTGTTACGATTATAAAAGCTAAATGAAATAACACAGATAACATACTCAAGGTATAAAGGAACTCACCAGAAATCTTTACTCAGAGCTTTATCTACTATACGGGTTCCTTACCTTTGGCACTAGAACCTTCTCCCGTTTCTTTGGCTAAAACTATAAAACGACTTTTTTCAACATAAAAAAAAAACAAAACATTATAAAATAACATGAATCTTTAGATATGCAGCTTCTTTCTATCTAGTAAAACTTAAAGAAAGGTTTAAGAGTTTACAATAAGATAGCTTAGGACAGAAACTCTTTTAAGCTTAATAGACAACACCTTCATTAAAAACGAAGAACTCTTTTGGTTTTTCTTCGATGATAACAAAGACTAGCAGAGAATATAAAACAGAAGTCTCCTCTCCACTACCAGGCTATCCTATTTATAGATAACTCACATCCAAATCGAACTTAGGATTAACTCTAGTAAGTAATCATTCTCATACGCTTCCACTAATTAATCACATCCTACGAGGCTCTCCAGGTGTCTTAATTACTGACATGTTACCTCCATTAGGATGCTAGATGACCTAAACGTGTCTTACTAACTACCACCCTTACATTAGCAGTGACACAAAACCACGGGTGGCAAACTTATTAGCGGGAAAGTCCGCCTAATAAGGTTCTTGCCACAACAAAGAACTCACCACTCTGCGTAGTGCAACTCTGCAGTATTGGCGAAGCTCTATGATGTATTTCACCACAAAATTACCATCCTTATCCTGTCTAAGTCTTGAGAATTAAGCGATCTTCGCCAGCGTAGTTTCCCAAGCAGGAAAAACTCACCAAAAAAGGGTGTGACAACTCCCCCACCCTTATAAAAATTTTGTACTCGAAATTTCATACCTACGAAGACATATAGGTACTGTTCTATAACACCCTTACCCGAGACCGTTGCCGGAGTCAAGCATGAGGCATTACTTGACTTAACTTAAAAGTTCGGGGCATAAAAATTTACTTTTAAAAGTTATTTCACTGTTAATAATAAGGCTGTCCACCTGCGCAGAAGTCGCTAAATCAATTACAACTCAAGCTACCAAACTCAAAATTTAGATCTGTAAATTTTCCCTAAAACTAGACTCATATATATTTTTACCATAAATTTTTTAGAATTTTTGTTCTTCCAATTTGTACAGTTTATTAGTTAAAGTCTCCCCTGTTTCACTGGTCGACTTTCCTGACCTCTTGTCACTAAAATTCAATTATCTCATTGTACAGACTTTATAGGTGTTTTCACTTGTTTCTACAGAAAATAGACTCAATAAGGAATCTAGAAATATAAATTAAAACTCATAAATATTTTTGTACAATTTTTAATGATTTTCCAAAGTCAGAACAGGGGATTCCAAAAACCACTTTGACCTTGTCTAACTAAAATACAAATATCTCAAAATACACAATTCTTTTGTCTACATTATTTTTCTATGAAAATAGACTCAATAAGCTTTAATTATATATCTCATCCACCCTCTAATTCATTTTCTACTATCCTTGGTGATTTTTCAAAATCACATCGCTACTACTGTCTCAAAACTAATTCACTACCAATTTTACTTTTTCATGATTTCCATGCATAATTTATCACCTAGACATTTATAACAACAAACACCTTCATACTTAGCCATTTTAATAACTATTCATCATCAAATATTTACATATCATCTTTCGGTCATATCTTAAGAATATAATATCGAAATGACCAAGTCCTTATACATGCCATAGCTCAAAACATTTATCGTCTTAAAATACCGAGTTGTGGTGTTGATAGTGTGAACGCTCTCCGACGTCTTCAAGATCCCGACTATGCATGATAATACTATATGAAAGAAAAAGAAATAAAAGAAGTAAGCATAAAGCTTAGTAAGTTTACAAGTAAATAAATAACAACATTTATCATAAACAATTATATTCATAAATTTTATTAAGCATTAAGATCTCTACTTTCTTCTTTACTTACTCTCTTACTCATTTACTTACTTGCTTGCTTAACTTACTCCTTCGTTGCTGAAATTTCTTTTCTCAATTGATAACTGAGATACTCTTAATCTTAATAACTCACCTGAACTTGTCTATTAGGCTTTTACCTGAACTTTCATGTAACATCGTCTATTTATTAGCCCGTTGAATCACTTGGAATACTAAGGATACTCGGGTCTCCTGTCTGAATATAACATGCCAAAGCTATGTCCCAGACATAGTCTTACATGGGATGTTTCTTGTACTGCCAATGCCATATCCCAGATATGGTCTTACATGGAAGTTCTCATATAGGTGCCCATGCCATGTCCCAGACATGGTCTTACGGGGGACCTCTCATCTCGGTGCCAACGCCATGTCCCGACGTGGTCTTACATGGGACCTCTCATCTCGGTGCCAACGCCATGTCCCAGACATGGTCTTACATGGGACCTCTCATAATCTCAATGATGCCAATGCCATATCCCAAACATGGTCTTACATGGGATCTCTTTACCCAAATGTCTTGACATTTGTATCCAATACATTCCTAATGTTTCAACGGGGCTTTTATCACTGATTCTCTGTCATCTCATAGTTAAGTCAACATTAAATAATTTCATGAAATAAATACATAATTGCTGGAAAATAGCAACATTAATAATAATTATTGAAATATTGCATTTATTTACCGTAAACTTACCTCGATACAAAATATGATCAAATCTAGCACTTTAGTCCTCAACCTTTTCTTTCCCCGGTCTAACTCTAGATTTTGTTCTTCTTGATCTATAATAGAAAATTTAGCTTATTTAATACTCACATTCATCAAAACAGTCCCTAACTCGAACTTTGAAAAAATTACATTTTTGCCCCTAAACTTTTGCATATTTACACTTTTGTCCCAAAGCTCGAAAATTAAACTTCATCCCTTATTCTTATGTTTTATGACATGCTGAACATTTTTCCCTTCTATGGTAACATCAAATTCCCACTCTTAACACTTACTTATGAACATTAGATATTTTTACCGATTATGTCGTTTTACCCGTTTTCACTTAAAATCACTTAGCAAAAGTTGTTTAACATAATTTCAAGCTTCATATTCTACCATAAAACATCAAAATAAACACATTTCACCTATGGGTATTTTTCCAAATATGAACCCTAGGTTAAATTTTGCTAGAATAAGCTAAATCAAGTTACCGGGACTCTAAAAACGTAAAGAACATTAAAAACGGGGCTAGAACAGACTTACAATCGAGCTTGGAAGCTTGGAAAACCCTAGCCATGGTTTCCCCTTGTGAAATTCTGCCATGGGGTTGAAGATGGACAAAAATTGGCTTTTAATTTGGTTTTTAATTAATTTTAATAACTAAATGACCAAAATGCCCTTAATGAAAAACGTTGGAAACATGCCTAACCCAGTCCATTTTTGTCTACCAACTTAACCAATGGTCTAATTACCATATAAGGACCTCCAATTTAAAATTTCATAACAATTGGAAACCTCTAACATGTAGAACTCAACTTTTGCACTTTTTACAATTTAGTCCTTTTGACTAAATTGAGTGCCCAAATGTTGAAATTTTCGAACGAAATTTTCACGAAATCATTTTGTGAAATTGTAGACCATAAAAATATAATAAAAATTTTTTTCCTTATCTGATTTGTGGTCTCGAAACCACTGTTCCGATTAGGCCCAAAATCAGGATGTTACATGTTCTTTAATTGAGCTTTCTCTTTCCCATGTAGCCTCTTCAGCTCTATGGTTCTGCCACGACACTTTGATCAAGGGAATTTCTTTAATTCTGAGTGCCTTGGTCTCTCTATCTAGGATATAGACGGGCTCCTTTTTTGTAAGATAAACTTGGCTCCACCTCTAACACCTCTAATTGTACGACATGGTCTGGATCAAAGTGATATCTTCGCAGATCGACACATGGAACACATCGTGAATCTTGGATAATTTTGGTAGAAGAGCTAATTGATATGCTATGAGCCCTATACAATCCAAAATTTCATAAGGTCCGATGAATCTTATGCTAAGTTTCCTTTTTAACCCAAAGCGAATAATCTTCTTCCAAGGTGAAGCCTTAAGAAACACCTTGTCGCAAACTTCATAGGACACATCTTTCTTTTTCCTATCTGTATATGCTTTTTGGCTATCTTGAGCAATCTTTAAATGGTTCTTGATGACCATTACTTTATCTTCTGTTTCGTAGACTAGTTTTGGGCCAACCAGTTTCATCTCACTAAGCTCCAACCAGCAAACTGATGATGGACACTTTCTCCCACACAGCACCTTAAAAGATGACATGCCCAAACTGTCGTGATAACTGTTGTTGTACGTGAACTCTGCCGAAGGCATGTACTTTTGCAAGTTTATCCTGAAGTCGATCACACAACTTAAGAGCATATCTTGCAATACTTGGATCACCCTTTCTGATTATCCATCAATTTCAGAATGGAAGGCAACGTTGAATCGAAGCTTGGTTCCAAGAGACGTCTACAACTGCTTCTAAAACCTTGATGTGAATTTAGGATTGAGGTTAGATACAATTGAAAAATGAATACTGTGGAGGTCAACTATTTCTAAAATGAACAACTCCACTAGCTTCTCCAATAAGTAGCTCGTATGCACTGCCATGAAGTGAGCTGACTTTACTAACCTATCCATGATTACATCTATTGAATCCTTCTTTGACACACTAAAGGTCAATCTAGAAATAAAATCCATCGTGATTCTGACTTACTTCCATTCTGGGATCTCCAATGAACACAATTTACCTAAGGAAACTTGATATTCAGCCTTGACCCTCTACAGGTTAAACACCTCATTACTAATTATGACCTCCTTTTTTATACTTAGCCACCAAAATATGCTCCTCAAATCTTGATACATCTTTACACTTCCCGGGTGAAGTGAAAAGGGTCTTTGGTGAGTTTCCTTCAAGACCTCCTTCCTCAGATCTTCTTCATGGGGAACATACAATCTTCTCATAAATCGTAGTTCTCCCTCATTCCCCAACCTAAAATTTCTTACATCGCCAGACTTCATACATTTATTTATCTCATTACATCGCACATCCTTGAGTTGAGACTCCAATATTTGGGAAAGAAAAAAGATTGTGCCCTTCACTCGGTCAAAAATGACCCATCATCCGCTAGACAAACTCTTGCTCTCAAGGAAGCCAGAGTTGAAAAGGTTTTCCTATTTAATGCATCAACCACCACATTTTCTTTTCTTGAATGGTACTCAATGTTCAGATCATAATCTTTTAACAAATCGGTCATCTTCACTAGTGCAGGTTTAGCCCCTTTTGAGTGAGCAGATATTTCAAGCTTTTGTGGTCTAAAAAGATATGACACTTCTCCCCATAGAGACAGTGTATCCACATCTTCAGAGCCAACACCACAGCAGCTAGTTCCAAATCATGATTTGGGTAATTATTCTCATGAGGCTTGAGCTGGTGTGACATATAAATAATCACCTTTCCATTCTACATGAGTACATACCCTAATCCATTCATATATGCATATGTGAACACTACGTATTTTGTTCCCAAATCTGATTGACTTAACATTGAGGCTTCGATTAATGCTTTCTTCAGTTCATCAAAATTGTGCTAACACTCTTCAGACCAATAAAACTTTTAATCTTCCCTTAATATTCGTGTTAATGGTGTCACAATCGTGGAGAACCCTTTAACAAAACTTCTATAATACTCTACCAAACCAAAGAAAACGCGTACCTTTGTAATGCTCATCGATGAATTCCATTCTAGTATAGCCTAATTTTTTTTAGGATCTATCCTGATCCCATCTAGGGAGATGACATGGCCAAAAAAGTGAACATCCTTCAAGCAAAACTCACTATTGCTAAATTTGGTGTACAGTTTGTTTTCTCGAAGAACATTTAAAATTATCCGTAAGTTTTCCTCGTGCTCCACCTCACTTTTCAAGTAAATCAAAATATTATCAATGAAGATGAAAACACATCAATCGAGGTATGATTGGAATACTCTATTCATCAAATCTATGAACACTGCTAGCGTATTAGTCCAGCCAAAAGGTTTCCTAGAAATTCATAATGCCCGTAATGTGTGTGAAATGTAGCCTTAGGAATATTATCCCCTTAGATCTTAACTTGATAATACCTCGACTATAGATCAATCTTTGAGAACACTCTCGCTCTACTTAGTTTATCAACCAAGTCCTCGATCCTAGGCAACAGATACTTATTCTTAATGGTCACCTTGTTCAGTTGCCTATAATCAATACACAATCGGAAGGTCTCATCCTTTTTCTTAAAAAACAATATTGGCATACCCCAAGGTGAAACACTTGGTCTAATGAACCCCTTATCTAGTAGTTTTTGCAACTGAGCTTTCAAATCCTTCATCTCTACTGGAGCCATTCTAAATGATACACTAGTATCAGCCCTGATTGTCCACCATTCATGTATCATCAAATCCATGCGAAAATAAGTCATGAACATGGGTAATTCTCAGTTTTAAATCTTTTTTTTAATATTTTGAATACATTTACAAAACAAAAGAAAACAAAACATGTCTTATCAAAATACATACACAAGGTATGAGTTAGAACAACACTATTTTTGATAGAGGTTGGCGAGGCTCTAGGTTGATATGAACGGTGAAACAAATCGTGATTTACAAGAGTGGTTCTGTAGCATATAGACATGAGAATAAGCTCAATGTTTTGATGATGGGTCTTGATATGGTCATATGACTATAAACCTAGTGGAGGTCGTTAACTTCATCTTGAAACGTACACGTCATTTACTAATTTCATTTGTGTTCTCTGCATACACTGCCCAAGACTATATCAATACCATGTTGGAAAATGTGCTCATATTGTAACAAACATATAACTGTTTTCTATGTATTAGAACGATAGGTAAATAAATAAAGTTAATTTCACATTTCACTATTATATCTTTTGTGTTTCTGTCTTTCATGTTCTGCATACATAGAGAAATAGTGACAAGCAAATATTGGCTCATTGATTGTCTAAGTTCAAGTTGATGATAAAAGGCACTGTAAGAATGTTTACGAGAAAGATAACTTACTTCAGTAGATAATCTAAACTAGTTTGTAGCCCCGTAAAAAAATCAAAGTGACATTTGATTTAAATAAATAGAAGGATTATTATGTCGTCTACAATTCAAATTAGGGAGATGACTAGTCTTGGCTATTGGAGCAGTTGACTCCACGGGTGGAGACATAAATGTACTCATTGGAATAATGATGCATTATACTGCACCCAAGTTGAATTAGTTCTGAATCCGTTTGTGAATTAATTCACTTGTGACGTTTATGATGTGAATTACTAAAATTATGAGTTAGTCACTGACCATACGTATATAACTCATGTACTTCGATATAAGTGGAGGCTTATACTCTTAAGATGATCGAGTCAATAGCTGGTATGTTGGGTACATGACTTATGTATGGAATGACTTTACCAGCAACAATGGAATTCATAGCTCGATTAAAGAGTTAATGATATCCTTTCATTGGATTATATGGATTGATAAATAAGAAACGTGGCCACGAGTTGCTTGTTCTCGAACAAGAAATTTAGCACAGCCATTAGTTTACAATGATCATATTAATTATTAAGAAAACACAATGGTGATAATGAGATCCAAAATTTGTTGGGCCTCATACATGCACTTCTGCATGTATGACGCAAGACTATCATAAACTTGATGCCAAAACTATCTACAACTACATCATGGCACTAGTGAAGGACATGCCCACTATTCCTATGCTTATTTTGATTGTCGAAATACAATAACGATTCTAGTACCGAGTGTCATACTGGAAGGCGTGGTTGGCTAAACAGATAGCAAATAAGTAGTTGTATAGAGATTGAGATGCATCACACAATGAACTTTAGGGGTGGATAGCCGCTATGCAAGAGTACGTGCCAAGGATTGTCGTTGACTTACAGACGTGCCTTCTTACGGCCCAGATAACCAGCTACAATCGAGGAGAAGAATTTTCCACTGCATGTTCTGGACATTCGATCCATGCGTTCGAGCGTTTCCCCCACTACAAGCCTCTTGTGCAAGTTGGTGAGACCTAGTTGTATGGGAAATATATGCAAAACCTCCTTATTACGGTTGCACAAGATGGGAATCGGAACGTGCTACTAATAACATTTGCCATTGTGGAGTCAAAGTACGTAAAATTGTGGAAATTTTTCCTAACGAACTTGCAAAGGTATGTTGTTAAGCAAGATGATCTGCCATAGTTTGATATGACAAATTAGGTTTTCTCGGTATACTTTAGGATCTTATTCTCGAGCAAAGTAGCATATTTTACATAGTTTTTCATAATATTTAGATTTTAAGTTAATACGTGAAAATGTTTCATTTTTACTCATTTGTGACCCAATTTGGCCAATAGTGCCATTAGGGGCCTAACGTGTGGTGGAGTAGTGTAGGAACGTGTTAGAGAATGAAAACGAGTGAGAATAGTGCCAAAAGAAAGGGTGTCGTGATATCCATACCTTGGCATCGCGATACCTCCAACAGTATGGATGATTGGAAACCACCCTTAAATGGTATAGTGATATCCAATTTGGCTATCGCGATATCCACCCTTCAAAAATACCCTAAGGCTCAAAACTGCTCGAGGTGTCACGGTATCCTCTTCTGGTTATCACGACACTGACATCGCGAAAGGGATAAAATTGGACAAAAAGAGTAGCCTTTGTCCACCTGATCCACCAATCACCCAAGGCTCGTGTAGGGATAATTTTGGCAACAAAAAGTTATCAGAATGCAACCTAAAATAACCAAATTTGGCTTAAGAAGAGAGAGACACATATTAGCTTAGTTTTAGCCTTAGTTTTCTCTAAGTTTTCTCTTCGTTTTTCTGCAACTTTTTTAGGGTTTCATTTTTTCTTCTTCCTTTTAGTTTTAGAGTTTATTTCTCTACATTTACTTTTTATTCATGATGTTCTTAGTGTTAGTTAAGTTAGTTATCACTATAGCTTAGGTTTATTTACACTTTCAGTCCCTGTACCTTGGTTGTAAGACATTTCTAGGTTTAGTTTAATGTATTTCAATTTTTTTTACTTTTAATCAGCTAAAGTTTGTTCCTTTTACGTTTATTGCCTTAGATTTTCTTGTTGAATTCTTTTAGTTTCATGTTCTTTAAATTTTCTTGCATAAAAATCCAAACTTTTAAATTTTTCTTAATTTTTACTTTAATGGCTTATTTGATTTTCATTTACATATTCATTCTCTTTATTTTCAACATAAGTAGCCAAACCTAAAAGGGGTTTGGTTAATAGAGATGTGGGTAAGTTGATTTTTGGACAAAAGACTAAATCATAATAAATTGGACTAAATCGAATAGACCTAAAAACTTAGGAAGTGACGCTCCTATGGGAATATCAAGGCAAGTGAGACCAAGACGTAATATTGTTGCACACCCATTCATTAGTCCTAGATTAACCGGTGAGATCGAGAGATAAATCAGATTAATTCGTCTAAGTCGATAAAATTGATATCAAAAGATAAAATGGAGTCACTTAGTAATTTAAGTGATTTAAGTCCCTCGTTCGAGGACCGGTGAACCACATCAAAATCAACCAACTATCATTATTCATTCATTTGGTTAATTTCTTAGTTTTGTACTCTTTGCAATTTAGTCCCTAGATTAGCATATTTAATTTTATTGTAAAATTTTCTTGTTATGATTTGTCGTACTATAAAACCATATCAATAGCCATTTAAACTCTATAGTGTATGCTATTTATCACTCAATCACCACCTCTTTTGGGTTTGATCCTTGGAATACTTCAGTGTTCTTTTGTAACGCTACAAATATTACAACTAACTTGTACGCTTGCAGTAAAGCCACACTTTAAAATTGTTTTATAAAAATCGTTTGTTTTATACGCACATGCGAACGCGGTCACAAGACAACATATAACTGATGCATGTAGAATTCTATTCTCAACAATTGGAAAATCTTCAGGTGATAAAGCCTGTCAGTTGTCGATTGGGTATCCCACCTAGGTCCTATGGAGTTGATCTCCTAAATAGGTGGTGCGACTGTGGGAGGTTCTAGACTCTTCGATACCCTTGTGCACACACCATTACAGCTTGTGCTAACACCTCGACCTATGTCGAACAATGTATCTATGAGGTGTATACACTAGAAATCACATTGCGTATTTGGGGAAAAGAGTTCCTCACCCTACAGGATTTGTCGACATAGGAAGTGTCTTTGCTGACTTTCGAGTTGCTCCCAAATTTAGGGCTACACAGGAAGCCTAAAGGTTACTCGTACGTCACTCGGATTCATGGTAACATGGACTTGAGAGAGATGGTCGACCTTAAATGTTCTAGCCTGTGCAAAATAGTTGGTCATAATTGAAACAATTGCCCTAATCGAAAATAGCATCCAGGACAATCATCACGGTCGAGTGGAATATGAATTTACTTACCACATGTTCAAATGTATCTTAATTTTTTTTATCAATATACTGAATTTTCTTATATGTTCGAAAAATTAAGTATCGATACCCTTGTCATAGTGTCGAGACCTTCCTCAAAGTATCAGTACCCTTGACAATGTATCGATACCATTTTATGGTACGATGTTTGAAAAATTAAGGGAAAAATTTTACCTAAGTATCAAATCTATATCGCTTAAGTCTCCGCACAAAAGTCAAAATCCAACAAATCCAATTCACAATTCAACCACATAAGCTCAATTTCAATTTCAAAAATCACATTCACAAAAACATGTCTTAGTATAAAATTAAAAAAACAAGCACTTCATTAAAATGAGTCAAATGTTATACTGAAATATTGAAAAAATGTTTAAACTTTACATTACAAAAATTGTATAATTTGAATTACAATGTTTGTTCATAGTTACAAATAATTATGTTTACATGTATCAAAATTGATGGTTTGATGGAGTTGTCTGTAAGGTGAACAGTCGTGGTAACCTTCCTCAGCGTCGAGATTATTCGCGACAATCAATGTTCTCCTCACTCGAACCTGAATTCTCGTCATCCATAGACGAACCTTAAGGTGTATTAAACAAACTCAAAAAATCATATGTCCCAAAGGATTGCCTGGGAGGGGTGGAGTACTGGGGTGGCAATGGACTAAAGATATCAAACATCATTGATGGCCTCAGTTGCTGATGATCAAAATTGCAACCAGGTATCTCCAGATGATATGCGTAGCTTGATGACTCTGAAGCAAAACTCTATACCCCCAACTCTAGATGATAAGAACTACATGTTAATTGTGTTTATGACCTTACAAGTTTTGGCTCGGGTTGGGGAGAAGGAGGCAGATGACCTCGTCAACTTTATTGGTTCCCTGGTTATTGCATGTGTCTAGAGACTACCATCAATTGGCCACCAAATAGATATGACAACCCATTCTCCATGTACCAACGTTGGTAGTCGACTGAGGGCATGAAATTAAAAAAAATCCAATTGTGGCCCCTCCCCATCCAGGCATTCCATAACACAATATATTTTTTATCCTCCAATGCCCATTCTTTACACATTTTCCCTCCTGTTAATTTCATGGACATTGTCAAAATTCTGTGGAACATTTGGAACATCTTGTTTGCACCCGAATTGTCGTAGAACTCGATCCCCATTGTACCACTCAACTGTTGAAAAACTCAACACGGGAGCGTTAATGCACCACACGAGTGAGTAGACGTAAGCCAATGGAGGAATGATAGTCACATCGTCCGGCGCGATATATGACATCCACACAAAATGCACAATTAATAACATGGTATAGTGACATGAGTAAAATAACATAAATCAATAAAGTAATTACATAACATTAATATAATTTTCTTTTAGGAAAAACATTACCCCTTCCACGACATGTTCCTCAATCATCTACCGGTAGACAATGAGGAATTTCGACTTCCCAATACCCAGACTAGTATACCATTTAAAATAAAGCAAACTTGTTAGAACATATTTTCACAAAAAAAATCTCGATCCAAGTTTTAATTTTTTTTACCTATTTACAAGTGGGAACACGTGTTTGGTGACTCAATGATGCCAAAAATGTCATCCTGTACAGGGCCCAAGACTACAACAATATCAGGCACCCACTTATATCTTGTGTTTTGTGCTTTGTTACTCGACAAAGCTAACGGTACAACGTTGCCAATACTGCTAAGCCTCAATTGTATGAACAAACAGTTTCCAAATCAGACAATAGGGACAAGTACATCAAGTGGACTTTATTATTATTTGGTCTAACATATGTACCCCCTATCAGTTGCAGTATATACGCCTAAGCAGCACACATCTTCTCTCACTCAGTGGCACTACTCAATAAGGTTTCAAAATTTTCCTTCAACCAAGAAAATTTCAAACTTATAAATCTAACTTCACCATCACTGGACGAGTGTCTAAGCAAGTGATAGAAAAGCATCGCAGGTTCGAACACTTTAATTGAACCCTTGACAGCATAAACGTAAACTAGGAGCCTAAGTTACGATGCAACATCTTCCAGGGTAATAGTGCACTCCCCACGCGGTAAATGAAATGTATGTGTCTCCAAGCATGTAACACACCTAACCCGTCTCCATCGCCGAATTAGGATTACGAAGCATTACTATACAATCAGAAACATTTGAACATTTTATTATTCAATGATTCAATCACATCATAAACCATTCATACACATGCATAATGTCCCTAAATCGAGCCCTTGAGTTCCTAAAAATAGCTTAGAAGCAATTCGGGACCAATTTGAAACAAATCGGAAAGTTTAGGAAAATGATGCAAAATTTACAAAACAAGGGTCACACGACCGTGTGGCTAGGCCGTGTGACTCTCACGGCTGACACTCACGCCCGTGTCTCAAGCCGTATAACCTTTGAACTAAGGACACACAGTCGTGTCCTAGCTCATGTCCTCACCCATGTAACTTTCTAAGTAGGGTCACACGCCCGTGTGCCAAGCCGTGTAACTCACTAACTTACACCCATAAGAAATCATCAGATGACACACAGCTGTGTCGCCAGGCCGTGTGAGAGTCACACACCTGTGTCTCAGGCCATGTGGACCCAAGTCTACCTAAAATCAAGCCATTTCTAAGACCATTTCATGCATAACTATATAAACCATTTGTGCACACAATCAAGTGGTTCAAACACCATTCAAACTTGCATAAACATACCATTTCAAGCATCCTAATTTACCTAACCAATATACCATTCAAAGGCACCACAAACGTATCAAAACATAACATGTCAACATAAGTCAACATTACCTTATTTCAAGCATCATAATCTAGCTTAATTCTTTACCAAAACATATCCCAATTTATCCATTTTCAACCATTACAAGCATACCAAAACACCATACCTTTCAATAACTAAAAGTGGTTAAGATGACTTTACTCAACAAGCATTACAAGTCCACCAACTTCAAAGACACAAGCATAATAAAACAACCATTAATACTACCATGAGCCATCAATAAAATAGACCTATACATGATAATATTGTTATTTCCATACATGATAACTTAGCTCATAATGAACTTAACCATGTCTCAAGTAATCATTTTCATGTCATTTTCAACAAGCCATGATAACCTTAAAAACAAGCACATCAAAGTAACCAATATCACATAGTAAGGCATCAAAATGTACCAAACCAACCTAGCTTTCCAAAGCTTATACATGCCAAAACACTATTAACACATACACCTTAATGCCATCACAAAGCACCCTATACATGTCATTATAAACCATAGTCAAATTACTCAAAAACTACCAAATTGTCCACTGGATAGTGTGATAGATCTCCAACGAACTTCCAACCGATTGACCTTCCGATAATCTGTAAAGCAAAGGAAAATAACTACGTAAGCAATGAATGCTTAATAAGCTCGTATAAATTTTAACGTAATATACCATTTCAATAATGAACTTAATAGAACAAGTATAAACCTTTACCAATACCATAAGATTAATAAAGCCTATATAACACCATCAAACTCACAAGTTAGCATACTTGTTCATGATACATATGAAATCAACCATGTAGATATAAACATAACATTTAATTCATCATCGTTACCAAATAATCATGTTTCATTCCATTAGCTTACTTACCATTTCCAAATGCTTAGTATAATCCTAAACTACATCATCAAATCACATGTTAGTGCACTTGTCCATAATATAAATGAGTTCATCCGTAGCATAAGCAGATTTTCGACATATAAGCACATCATTTAATTCATCAACCTTTTTATAACATCATGTTACATCTCACTTGTGAACTTACCATTTCATTCCCTTTTCTTACCCGTTGAACCATCTAGAATTGCATCAGATACTCAGGAAAGCTCACACGAAGTGTGCCTTTACATATAACCGTAACTTTTCCTTTACACCAATGCTTACACGAGATGTGAAATAGGCCTGCTCACACGAGCTATAGGTCGAAATGTAAGCTACACGATACTGCTCACATGAGCTGTGGAGTATCCGCAACAAATGCAGGAGCTCAGTCATCGGTAGGACATTCAAGACCAGCACCCGAAACATGAAATCCCTGATGACATGTCATTTGTATCCTAAGAATTCTTAAGGTTCAACTAGGACTCGATATCCGTCAATTCGTCATAATGTGGATACATTCTCATATATATTGATTCATTTACATTAAAAACAATGTAGTAAACATTTAATTTAAATAACATTATAACGATTACAGTTCATACGAACTTACCTGATTAAATTACAGCAATGACTAGGTATAGGAGCTATTTGGGAATTTTCTCTTCTCATTGATTTTCCACTCGTTCTTGATCTAAAATAATAATTCCATTCAATTCACTATTTCTAACAGAAAAATCAATTCGATTTATGCAATTAAGTTCTTTTGACATTTTTACAAAATTACCCATAATATTTTACTTTTATACAATTTAGTCCCTAAGTTCAAAACATTCAAATTAACCATTTTTTTAATTAATCCCATTCCAGCATTGAAAATAATTAATTTATCTTATAACCATAGAATGAAAATTTACAAAATTACCCTCAAAGTTACCCTTTTTGCAATTTAGTTCCTAAACCCGAAACTTGCAATTTCATCATTTCTAAATAAAATTCATGCAACCCAATTTTTACCTATTTTTATAACAGCCCATATTTATCATCCATTTTCAATATTTTCCTTTAATTTTACCATTTTCACAAATAAGTCCTTACACCTTAAAATCATCAAAAATTACTTAATAAAATATGTCTATCTAACAATAAAGCTTAACAATCTACCATAAACTTTCACAAACAACTCAAATTCATCCATGGTGCATTTTAAAACATTTAATAATTTCGAAAATAGAGGTACAGATTAGATGGGTCTTGTTGACACCATTTTTTTGTGAAAACAGGGTCGACTTGGATTTTGAAAACAAAAACAAACATGGGAGTCGCCACCAATCTTTTTTGATGAGGTGTGCTTGGGTCACCTCGAAAAGTGGTTGTTTTTAATAAACGATTTGATTTTATTAAAACAACGATTTTGGTCTGCGAAATTCAGAAAAATAGGTTCGGGAGTCGGTTACATACGAGGAAGGACTAGCACCCTCGCAACGCCCAAAATTGGTACCTAGTTGATTAATTAGCGTCTTAGTGTCGAAGATTGAAAACTTTGAAGAGTTTTAAAAATACGATCCTTTAAAAATACTCGAATAACATGGGTTGGAATTTAGGATTCTCTTATTCTGAAGGAATATCACATCCAGCACGTTACGATACAATACTTTAAACCCTCGAAACCAAGATTACCTTATGGCTTCCACAACCCATACTTTTGAAATTTTAAGAGGATATTTGGCTATTTGGTCGAACGAGAAATCGAAACCTAGCACATTAGGGCATGTTTTCTCGAATTTATAAATGCAAAATATTGCCTTATTTTCGAAATTTTCCTTTTACGAATTTGTGTAAAAAAATAATGTAATATTAAAATTAACATATGAATAAAATGTTACACTAATGAATGACAACAATATGAAAACACGAATAAACGAATTACAGTACATAATGGCACTAATCACATGAAGCATGTAATTTTAATATCAATATTAACAATCAAGGAAAATGAAACAAAATAATATATAGAACAATTTGGAGTAAATTGTATAAAACAATTTAAAGCAAATAATATGTAACACAAATTAAAATGAATAATATTCAAAGCAATTTAAAAATAAATAACATATAAAACAATTTAAAATAATATGTAAAAAGTTTAAAATAAATAATATGACAAAAGAAATCTTAAATGAATAATATGCAAACAATTTTATTTTTATTTTTATTTTTTAAAATGATAATGACTGATGTGCATGAAAACAATTCCAAATAGATAATATACATATGTAGTCTAACATAAATAATATATATAAATTTAAAATGAATAATAGATTAACATAGTTTAAAATGCATAATATATGAAAAAACTTAAAATAAATAATAATAGAATAATTTAAAATAAATAATATAAAGTTTAACATAAATAAATAAATAAATAAATTGCAAAAATACTAAAACGGGACAAAAATGAAATAAAAGGGTAAAAATCGTAATAAAATAACAAAGAGGACTAAAAACAAAAGATGCGCAAAGGTCAAGGACCAAATGGGTAATAAAACCCAAATCTGAACACATGTCCGTTGTTTCAGCACATCAGTGAGCCAGGGACAGGATTGAAAAACAAGCGAAATTCTGGGGCTAGATTTAAAAAATAAAATAAACAAAAAGGGAGTAAATTAAAAGAGCCATAAACGCGGAGGGACCAGGGTTGTAAATAACCCATTATTTAAAAAGGCGGATCCACCCTGGACCGGGTTGGGTCGCGCGCAGATGGATGCTAAAACGATGCCGTTTTGGTGCCTGAAACCAGGGCTCAAAACAACGTCGTATGGTCCCTCTATAAAAGCAAAGTTGTTTTTTTTCATTCAGCCATTCAATTTAAAAAAAAAAAAACTTAACACCCTCACAAACCTCTCAACCTCTCAAATCTTCCGGCCACGAAGGCCACCGTCCATCCGCCATCAGTGAGCTAGGGACGGGATTGAAAAACAACCGAAATTATGGGGCTAGATTTAAAAAAATAAAATAAACAAAAAGGGAGTAAATTAAAAGAGCCATAAATGCGGAGGGACCAGGGTTGTAAATAACCCATTATTTAAAAAGGCGGATGCCTCCTGGACCGGGTCGGGTTGCACGCAGATAGATGCTAAAACGATGCTGTTTTGGTGCCTGAAACCAGGGCTCAAAACAACGTCGTATGGTCCCTCTATAAAAGCAAAGTTGTTTTTTTTCATTCAGCCATTCAATTTAAAAAAAAAAACTTAACACCCTCATAAACCTCTCAACCTCTCAAATCTTCCGGCCACGGAGGCCACCGTCCATCCGCCAAAGCCGCCGTCCAGCGACGATGGTGACCAACGTATACGGCGATTGAATTCCCAAAAAAGTCCTATTTTGATTAAAACGACCCTCTTACTCCCGTTTTGGAGTCTAAACCTCCGATGATAGAGCAAAAATACCCGAATTAGCCAGAGGCTCTTCGACTGCCAGCCACCTTTCATCGGAGGTGGCTACCTCAGGCATCCCGATGGAGGAACGCGAACACCCAGGTGCACACCTTTCTCTTTTTTAATTATTTCTATATCTTTTTATTAAAATGAAGTTGTAAAAAAATGATAAATAAAAATAAATAAATAAACGAATAGGAAATAGTAAAGGTTCAACCTTTTAGAACTTCTGTTTTGCCCTTTTGATTTCTAATGTGCGTAAAAAATAGAAAGGTTAGATTCAGGCTTATATAGCCGAATCAAAAAAAATGTCTTCTTCCCCTTTAATGTATGTTTTTATTATTGCCCGCATGCTTCCTTTTTACTGTTGTATTCAATTTTCCCTGCAGGTGTCAGACGCTTGGATGACCTGTGATAGGCGAGCCTTGGGCAGCGACAGCGTGCGAGGAGGTGGAGCGGCGCACATGGGCAGTGGCTAGCTGCATGTGGCTAGGGTTTGCTGCTGCTGAAACTTTTTTAGTTTGTGGGCGATTAGGTTTTTTAATTTTTGGGCCTGCTGGGTTAGATTTAATTTTGGGCTGGCATTTTGGGTTTGTAAATGGACATTTGTTTTATTATGGACTTTTAACTGGTTTCGGGCCGGGGCATAAATGAGTCATTACAGCTGCCCCTCTTTGCTCGTTGTCGTGTAACGATAACAGAGCAAAGACCTTCAAAAGGGCCAATTTTGCCCGGGCTCGCCGAATCTTGTCTTCTTGGTACTGCTCCAATCCGCTACATCATGTTGCTTTGATTCACTCCACTGCAACTTCAAAGAGATACGACTTGTATCTTCAATCCACTCTGCCGTAACTTTAGGGGGATGAGGTTTGTGGTTATAGTCTACTCCACTGCAACTTCAGGGAGATAAGACTCATGATTTAGTCTACTTCACTGTAACTTCAGGAAGATAAGACTCATGATTTTGACCTGCCCCTCTGCAAATTCAGGGGGATGGGATTGGTGGCTTAAATCTGCTTCCCTACTACCTTAGGAAGATAAGATTCATCGTCTTTGATCTGCTCCACTACTGCTCAGGGAGACAGGATCTTCAATCTTCAACCTACTCCACTGCAAACTCAGAAAGGCAAGACTGATGTTTTTGATCTACTTCACTGCCAGTACAAGAATACAAGATCTGTTGTTTTCAGTCTGCTCTGCTGCAAACTTAGGGAGGCGAGGCTGGTGCCTTCGATCTGCTTCGCTGCCAATACAGGAAGACAAGATCTGCTATCTTCAGTCTACTCCGCTGCAAACTCAAGGAGGTCAGGTTGGTGTCTTTGATCTGCTTCGCTACAAGTACAGGAAGACAAGATCTGCTATCTTCAGTCTGCTCCACTGCAAACTCAGGGAGGTCAGGCTGGTGTCTTCGATCTGCTTCGCTGCCAATACAAGAAGACAAGATCTGCTATCTTTAATCTACTCCACTACAAACTCAGCGAGGTCAGGCAGGTGTCTTCGATCTGCTTCGCTGCCAGTACAGAAAGACAAGATCTGCCATCTTCAGTCTGCTCCACTGCAAATTCAGGGAGGTCAGGCTGGATATGATGACTTTAATCCATCCAACTGCAACTTCAAGGGTATGGGTAACTTCATTGATCTGTTCTCTGGGGAACATAACCTGTAAAACCTATTTCATGGACCTATTTATGCCTAATGTCTAGGATGTCATGATTAGAATGAATCAAATGCTTCTAACTAGATGGATATGAATGAATCAAATGCATTGAATCATATTTGTATGAATGCAGAATGTCATTTTTCGAGAGTGATCCTCTTTTAATGCTTAGGTTGTCATTACTCGTTGTTCACCAAGGTTCTATCACTAATGCCTTCTTGTTCAGCCGACATATTTGACAGAAAAACCAAAGAAATAGTCACAATTTAGACTATTCTTTCTCCAATGCTTCTAACCCTTAAGTTGGTTGTTCTAAACAATAAACCTGTTTCAGGTTCTCATACTATTTAGAAGCTTTCAGAGTAATATGCAAAACTCCTTATGTTGGAATATTGTCAGTCCATTAATCGTTAATTCAATGAAAAATGCTTGAAAAAGATTATCAAAGTGAACAAGATGAAGTTTTGTTGAGAGCAAAGCTCGAAATGAATGAATTAATCCAGATAGCAAATTTTGCTAGAATACAAAAATGAGAATAAACTAATCAACATGGTGTATTTTTCCAAAATACAAAATGAATAAAATAGGTGCCCCAGATATCGCAGCATGAGCTTCTCTACCCAAACTTCTTGAGGACCCTTTTGAACTTGATATGTGTTTAGAAGTTCTAGAAGATTTTGTTGATGCCCCCACGATGTAGCATCCCTCCTTCTTGTTAATTTGGAGAGGGCAAGACTACCACACGCCTCACCTTTGATCAAAAAATTTGAATTGCTCATTCTTGGGTTTTCAATTCAAAACCCCTTTGGTCTCAATGTGCCCTTTCTGGGTTTTCACCTTGGCCTCTCCCATTTTTTTTATGCAAAGTACTTCTTCACTGAATCTGAATTCTAGGATTAGGCAGAATTTTCCATCCATCTCAGTCAAAATTAACGCTCCTCTAGAAAAGGCCTTCTTTACTACATAAGGTCCTTCCTAGTTTGGCATCCACTTTCCTCTGAAGTCTTTTTGTATGGGAAGGATCTTCTTTAGTACCAAATCCCCTTCATGGAATTCCTTAGGATGAATTTTCTTATTCTAAGCTCGTATCATTCGTTTCTGGTACATTTGACCATGACAGATAGCTCTTAACCTCTTTTCTTCAATCAAGTTCAGCTGATCATATCTTGATTGAATCCATTCTGCTTCATCTAGTTTTAATTCTAATAAAACTCGAAGGGAAGGAATCTCAACTTTGATGGCCAAAATTGCCTCTATTCCATAGACCAATGAGAAAGGAGTTGCCCCGGTAGCGGTTCTGACAGACGTTCGATAAGCATAAAGGGCAAATAGTAACTTCTCATGCCAATCTTTATAAGTCTCTGTCATTTTCCCCACAATCTTCTTGATGTTCTTATTAGCTGTTTCCACCGCGCCATTCATTTTTGGGCAATATGGAGATAAGTTATGGTGCTTGATCTTAAATTGACTACAGACCTCCGTTATCGTGCGGTTATTCAAGTTCAATGCATTGTCAGATATAATCCTTTCGGGCATCCCGTACCAACATATGATCTCCTTTTTTAGAAATTTACTGACTACCGATTTCGTGACATTGGCGTAAGAAGTAGCTTCTACCCACTTAGTAAAGTAGTCAATCACTACAAAGATGAAACGATGTCCATTTGAAGCTTTTGGTGATATCGGCCCAATGACGTCCATGCCCCACATGAAAAAAGGCCATGGAAAAGTCATGACATGAAGAGGTGAGGGAGGCACATGAATTTTGTCCCCATAAATCTGGCACTTATAGCATTTCTTGACATACTTAATGTAGTCCCCTTCCATGGTGGACCAATAATATCAGAGTCTCATGACTTGCCTGGCCATTGTAAGACCGTTAGCGTGTGTTCCACAGACACCATCGTGGACCTCTTCTATGATTGCTTAGCCTCAATAGCATCCACGCATCTTAGCAGCACCTGATCATTTCCTCTTTTGTATAGGATCTCTCCATCTAAAACGTAGTCACTAGCCAGCCTCCTCAACGTTCTCTTGTCATTCTCAGTTGCTTGGTCTGGGTATTCGCGATTTTTCACGTATTGCAATATGTCTTGATACCAAGGGTTGTCGTCTTTTCCTTCTTCTTCTTTGTCAATGTTACAACAGTGGGCTAAGGCCTCATAAATGCTCATTTGGATAGGCTTCACATCCTCTTGTTTATTTACTTTGATCATGGAAGCCAATGTAGCCAAAGCATCGGCCATCTGATTCTCATCTCGTGGTAGATAACAGAAGGTGATGTCGTCAAACTCTTCAATTAATTCCAGGACTAGCTTTCGATAACTAATCAACTTGGGGTCTTTTGTTTCCCACTCGCCTTTGAGCTAATAATCACTAATGCGGAATTTCCATATACCTTAAATACCCTGATTTTATGTTCTATAGCCGCAAGGATTCCCATGATACATGCTTCATAATCCGTCATGTTATTTGTGCAATCAAAATCTAATTTGCTAGTGAACGGATAATGATCACCGTTTGGAGATACTAAGACTGCCCTGATCCCATTGCCCACAGCAGTTGAGGCTCCGTCAAAGTTTAATTTCCAAGCATTGCCTTCTTGTGTGTCTACCTCAGCAGTTGCCACATACATCAAATCCTCATTTGGGAAATCGAAGTTCAAAGGCTCATAATCTTCCAGGGCTCTACTAGCTAGAAAATCTGCTATTGCGCTCCCTTTTATGGCCTTTTGATTTACGTAGGCTATGTCAAATTCAGACAGTAGAATTTTCCATCGGGCCATCCTTTCGTTTAGAGTGGTTGACTCCATCATGTATTTTAGAGGGTCCAATTTTGAGATTAACGAAGTCGTATGGTATAACATGTATTGTCTCAGTCTCTGAGTAGTCTAGACCAAGGCGCAACACAATTTTTCAATCGGTGAATATCTCGTTTCGCATTTAGTGAACTTCTTACTGAGATAGTAAAGTGCTCTTTCTTTTCGTCCTGACTCATTATGTTGGCCGAGCACGCACCCCATAGAATTTTTGAATACTGCCAAGTATAGTATCAGTGGCTTATTTGGGCAAGGTGGCATCAATACTGGGGGCATTGGACAGGTAATGTTTGACTTTTTCGAAAGTTTTCTGGCACTCCTCATCCCATACACCTAGATTGTGTTTCTTAAAGAGACGAAAAATGGGGTCACATTTCTCAGTTAACTGTGAAATAAACCGAGCGATGTAATTTAGTCTTCCTAGAAAACCTCGAACTTCTTTCTGAGTACTTGGCAGAGTCAATTCTTGTATAGCTTTGACTTTTTTTGGGTCAATCTCAATTCCCCTTTCACTGACTAAGAATCTTAGCAACTTTCCCGATCTAGCCCCAAAAGTGCATTTGGCTGGGTTAAGCTTTAACTGGAATTTTCTTAACCTCAGGAATAGTTTTCTCAGGACTTGCACATGTTCCCCCTATGTTCTAGACTTTACGATCACGTCGTCGACATAGACTTCTATCTCTTTATGCATCATGTCATGAAACAAGGTTACCATGGCTCTCTGATACGTCGCTCCCATATTTTTTATTCTAACCGACATCACGTTGTAGCAAAATGTCCTCCACATAGTTACGAAGGTGGTCTTCGCCATGTCTGCAAGATGCATTCTAATTTGGTTGTACCCAAAGAAACCATCCATGAAGGAGAACAGTGAGTATCTGGCCGTGTTGTCCACTAAGATATCGATATGGGGCAATGGGAAATTGTCCTTGAGACTGGCTTTGTTCAAATCTCTGTAGTCCACACACATTCGCACTTTCCCATCTTTCTTAGGAACAGGGACTATGCTGGCTACCCATTCTAAATACTTGACCACCTGTAAGAACCCAGCATCAAACTGCTTCTTAACTTCTTCTTTTATTTTCAGCAAGACATCAGGCCTCATCCTTCGGAGCTTTTGTTGGACTGGTTTACATTCTTCCTTTATGGACAGCCAATGTACCACAATATCAGTACTTAGGCCGGGCATGTCTTGATAGGACCATGCAAAGACATCTTCAAACTCTTGAAGCAACCCAACGAGGTCTCGCCCTGTTTCCTCGGTAATGCAAGCGCCAATTTTTACCTCTCTTCCCTCTCCTAAGCTCACGATTTCTACTGGTTCCTTATAAAGTAGGATTTGTTTTTCTTCTTGCTCTACCATTCCTAACAAATCAAGAGATAAAATGCTGTCTTGGTTATCTTCAAAATCCTGAGGATTATCCGTACTCATGTCTTGTTCAAATAGGGACCCTGAGTTAGCAACAGTCGCTCACATCATTGATATCTGAAGACCTGTTATTGGGACGAAGGGAGGTCCAAAGAAAGAAGAATCTAAGAATAGTTGCATGCACAGTATGATTATAAATGGAATGAAAAGAGTGAAAGAATATTTTCTCAAAGTGAGACTGAATGATATGTTTTCATTGAAATAAGATTTTGGACATATGCCTTTTACAAAAGATTCTTATTGCCCTCAGGCTTAGAGCAACAAGTGAGTTCTGAATATTACTCTGAATTAGTTCTAAATGTTACAGGGATCTCTTCTACAGTCCAGTTGTCTAGAACACTTCTAGGCTCGTAAGGGCGGATGCCTGACATACTTTCTTTTTCGAGTTCTTCTTTGAATATGGCATTGATGTTTAGGTTTCCTAACATTTCTTCTGCATTATTTCTTCTCGATGTCCTTCGTTCAGGATAAATGGTTCCCCCTGATACGAAGGTTCTAGATATGTGGGGGAAGGTCATAGGTTTCCAATCAATTTCTCTTCTGCTCAGACGCGCCTTCCTCTTTTCTTGCCTCATTTCAAACTCTTTCCTTCTTTGATTTGCATTTGGCTTAAACCCTAAGCCAAAGCGGTCTCGTTTATCCTTTATTATTGGTGTCTCTACCCTTCCTTGAAGGCACCTTCCGAGTCCTTTCCCAGGCAAGGCTCCTCTCCCAACTATCATTTGCAGTCCCATCCTCGTGGTTTTGGATATGCTGGGCCTTGGGATCTTATTCCCTTCAACAACAAAGGTTGCGTTTACGAATTCCAAAGATCAAAAGGAACATTCGATTGCCTCATCGTCCGTTCCTAAATATGGCTCATCGTTGGTTATCGACGCAATGATGTCTTCTTCAGCGCTTATCGTAACCAGCCGACCTTCAGTCACTAATTTCAACTTCTGGTGCAATGATGAAGGCACCGCTCCTGCTGAATGAATCCAGGGTCTTCCCAACAAGCAATTATACGAAGGCTTGATATCCATCACCAAGAAATCTACCTCGTACATATTCGGGCCAATCAAAAGGGGTATTTCTATTCTTCCCATTACCCTCTTTTCAGTGCCGTCAAATGCTCTCACTATATTCTGGCATGATTTCATGTAACAGTAATCTACTGGCAACCTGTTTAAGGTGGATAAGGGTAAGCCATTCAAAGCCGATCCATTATCGATTAACACCCTTAGCAACGTGTATCCCTTGCAGCGAGTGGTGATATGTAGGGCTTTGGTGGCTCCTTTTCCCCTGGTGGTATTTCATCATCACTAAAGAAGATGAAATTATCAGGACTTATATTGTTAACCAGGCGATCCAACTTGTTCACTGAGATATCGTTAGCAACATAAGTCTCATTTAGCACTTTTATCAACGAATTACAATGTGTCTCTGAACTTAGAAGTAACTCGAGCACTGAGATATGAGCGGGTTGCTTATGCAGTTGTTCCACCACGCTATACTGGCTATGCTTTAAGAATTTTAAGAATTCTCTAGCCTCGCTTTCAGTCACCGGTTTGTTAACATGCGATTCAGTTCTGACCGTCTTTTTTTTCTTGCTCAACCGCCAAGGCTTTTCCTTTTATGGGCTCCACTCCTGCATTTGCTGGATCGTAGCATTTTCTACTAGTGTATAGAAGCCTACATTATTTCCCTCCTCTGAAGCGTTTATCGGGTTCTCCTCTCCCGTGATCGTCACGTTGCAGTCATAATTCCAATGAACCCTTTTGCTATCATTGTATGGAAAGGATACAGGTTTTTGGATTATGACTTTCGGTGCCATTCGTATTCCAGCTTCTATGTTCCTTGGCCGCGAAATAATCACCACTTGGTGATTAACCTTTTGGGCTTTTCCCGTAGATCCTTCCTCCGAGGCATAAACTTCTCCCTCCTCTAATCCTTTGATCTCTTCATAAAACTCCAACTCTTTGTTGTTCATCAGATTTTGTACCATGGCCCTGAACTCAGTGCAGTTTTGAATATCATGGCCCTCTTTGGCGTGGAACTCGCAATATTTCCCTGCTCTTTCGGGCCTTTCCTTTGATTCTTGCTTGATTAAACCTCCATTTATCATTCATTTCCAAACCCATTTCAGTGGGGTCTTTACCTCCGCAATGTCATCTTTGATTCTCCTTCCCCCACTCTCAATTATTGCGTTTACCCCCTTATCAAAATGATTGGGTAATGGATTTCCTGCTATGTTTTGTCATAATGGGTGTCAAGCTTTACAATCCCCATCTTATGAGTCTTTCAACCACCTTCTTAAGCACAGTGCAATTCTCAATCGAGTGCCCCATTATCCCTGCATGGTATTCACATTGGGCATTCACGTCGTACCATTTGGGGTACGAAGGTTGCATGGGTTTTAGATAAAATGGAGACACCAGGTGTGCATCGAATTGATTTTGATACAGTTCCCTGTATGTTATTGGAATGGGCGTGAATTGAAGTCTCTCTATGTTAGGCCTTCTGTTGGGCTCTTGCCTTGAGGGGCCCTGGTGACTAGTGGCTACCGTTCTTAGAGGGCCAACAGTGATCGGTTTCGAATAACTCTTACTATATGTGCTTATGTTGTTCACCTCTTTTTCTTTTTTCCTTGGGGCTGGTCTTTTAGAGCTTTCCCTCGCGTCTATTTTACCGCTTCTTATTGCATTTTCAATCACTTCACTGGACGTTACCATATCCAAAAAGCTCTTGGTGGCACTCCTTAATATGTGGTTGATGAATGGGGCTTGGTGACCTCTTTTTCCAAAAGGGTTGGCTAGACTTGCGTTGCCATCTCCCTCCATCATTAGGCGTACTACTGAAACTCTCGTTTTGTTTCTTCTCCATGTTTTGTAACGTAATTCTATCGGGTGTCATATCTGTCACATGACTGTATTGCTTCATAAAAGCTTGCGCCAAGTCTCTCCATGAACTAACTTTAGCACGACTCAGCTGGTTGTACCACTTGGCTGCAGACCCGATCAAATTGTCCTGGAAGCAATGGATTAACAGTTGATCATTATTGACGTATCCTGTCATCCTTCAATAGAACATAGTGATATGAGCTTCAGGACAACTAGTCCCGTTATACTTTTCGAACTCTGGCATCTTGAACTTAGGCGGGAGCACTAAATCAAAGACCAAACTCAGATCCTTGGCGTCAACTCCACAATGGTAGTCGGTGTTCTCTATGGCTCTAAATTTTTCCTCTAGCCATCTACACCGGTCCTCAAGTTGTTTTGGTAGGTCTATTCTTGTTTTTTCTATTTCTGCCACGTCATCGAGATCAAGGACCACAGGATTGGTAGGGTTGTCCTCGGGATTAGAACCCAAGCCCGTTTGAATGTGCATTGGTACTGAGGCACCAGCCTGATATTGAGGTCTAATATTGACAAGTATTCTTTGTGGGCACATATCTTGTTGTGCCTGGGTGCTTGTCGAGGTGAAACCCGGAGGATAAACAGGGTCCTCATGATCAACCCCAGAATCAACTACAGGGCTTTTTCCTTTATCATTCCCTCCAGCCAATAACTGTGCCAACTGGTTCATCATATTTTTTTGGGCTTCTAGCATGTCTTGTTGGATTTCATCCAGTCGTTCCTGCATCTGATCTTGCATCTCCTTTTGCAATTGTTCCAATCTTTCTAACCTCTGATCAATTGCTTTTGTTTGGCGACGAGTACCGTAGTGATATTTGGTTGGTGGATTTTTGTTGGTTTCCAGGGTAACTGTCATAATTTTAATTTATTAGGGTCCTTTTATGAAACTTAATGCATATGATGTAATGTAAATGTATGAGATGAATGCAAAAAGAGGCATTGATTCAGATTCAATTTCGTTAGAAAAATTTTACTAGAAAATAAATTTCTTCACATAAAACAGATTACATATACGGCTTCGCCTTTATACTTAAACCCTTAACCCTCCTAAGGAGCCAAGCTAACTCTCGACCTCGGCTTGATTCTAAATCATACTTTAAACTTAATACATCAGCCTGAACTACTAAGGTTTGCAGATGATCAGCTACTTCCCGCACTTGAGACACAGCTTCACCCATAATGTAATCCCTATCTCTAACCTGACTTTGAGAATGATGGAGCTATTCTTGGCACTGCTCGTTATGCCTTTCAAGAAGTTCTACTCGTAATTCAGAGTTTTGCCAATGTATCTTCGAGATCTTCTATTCTTCCCTTCAATTCTTCGATCTTACCTAAACTTGCTCTTAACTCGATCATTAAGTTGCGACTACGGTACAGGTGAAGCGACTTTTCTAACTCTGCTACCCTCGCTTTTAATCTTGCTTCTTCATTCCGGCATTCTAACAAGTTTTTTCTAAAGCACTTTCTCGAGCTCGGGCGTCCTGAAATTTCTTTTCCCTTTGGTTTGCCCTGGTCTTTTCTTCCTTGATCTCCTGTTTCCATTGCTCCACTGTTTTACCCAAGCCAGCAGTTTTTATTGACAAACGCAACTTCTTATAATACGTTTTTAGACTATCTAAGTCCTCTTCAGCCTTGTTCTTCCCTTTCCTTAAGTTTTTGGCTTCCAACTTGTGAATATCAACATCTAGTCCCAAACGCATCTTTTCTTCTTCCAGCTGCTCTATCTTTTTTCCCAACTCTGAACTTCTTTTTTCAAAGTCTTGTTTGATGATCTCTAATTCTGACGGAACTACTTGTAGATGCTCTTCTATAAATCGAACGCATTCTTCTCTTGGCCCGGGGATATTGTCATTGACCCTCTTACTCTACCACCCATAATATTCGAGGGTTGTCATTGCTCCTACAGTAAATCTTTTCATCCGGTGAACTTGCTTCCAAGCGCTAGACATTTCTCGAATCTTTCTCTTGTAGTTATCACCCTTATAAGAAATTCACACTGAGCCAGCCCTTGTGTTGCCGGTATGAACTGTCTCGATCTATATTGTCTTAATACGAGTAATGGGGTATATCCGACAGCTCCCTAAATTCCAAGTAAAGGGACCCAGTTGAAGTCCCCGCATCGATATAGGATCTTATCGGGCACCATCCAAGGAGCTTTCCATTCAACATCTTTCTCTTGAAGATTTTGGAAAATCGTCATCCATTTCTCTTCCGTGATGTCGTCTCGCCTTGGAGTAGCCACTAGTTCTTTTAATAGGGAGTAGTTTTCTGAGAAGACCCGATAGGAGACCTTTTCCACTTTCCAAAAGTGACTATGGAACCACACCAATAATAGCTGAGCGCATCCGATGAACCTTCCTTCCCCTACTCTTCGACACATATTTAGAGATCTGAAGGTTTCTACTAAGATTGTCGGGATGGGTGTGACCCTTTTATCAAGTCTATCGAACAAATCTGAGACTGCTTCATCAACATGCTCTAGTGCTTTGGGGAAAACAACTAAACCATAAATGCTCAAGGCGAAGACATCCACCCTTTTCTTCATATCTGGATGTGCCAAAATCAGATCCCGTAAATATTTCCAAGGTATGCATTTGTTGTCCCCTTTTTGCTTAATTCGGGCTGCGACCCACTATTCACTCATTCCCGTGATATCCATCAGCTTTTTTAAAAAGTCGGGACGTTGGCAGCTCTTGAATAGGCCTTGTCGACTTGAACCTTTGGGCACCGAAGCAAGGTTATGTATTCTTTTACAGTGGGTACTAAATCAACCTTCCCAAAAGTGAAGCAATTGTATGTAGAATTCCAGTACAGGGCGAGAGCTCGAAACAAGTGCTTGTCCACCTTGATGTCGAGCAGATAAGGCAGATCACCATAGTTACTATAAAAGAGCTGTCTGATCTCATTGCCCCACTGATCCCATATCTCTTTCAAATCTTGTAGGTTATTTTGGGTCACGCTGATTCGAGTGAAGTCCCATAACCCTGACACGTATCCCTCCACAAGACTATCACCTTTTTCTTATTGCATCCTCTCGGACCAAATTCTAACGGCCGCATTATCTTCCACTTTATTAAGAAACCCTCTTTCCATGATAAGCTCTTTATTAGATACCGAATGTGAATCTACACCTCTTTTATGTTGAAAATGCCATGCAAACAAATTCAAAGCAAATCACAGCAAGTCAGTATAACACGAAGCTAGAATTCAAAGCATTCAAAAAATAAAGCATTTATTTGGGTGACCACTAGGGTTTGGTATGGCTCTACCTAGGGTAAGCTCTTACGGCTTATTTATGTGGTTCGGTTCTAGAGTAAAGGTACCTGAACCGATAGATTCCTCAATCCTCACCCATTATAGGCTCATATGGACCGAGTTCAGTTCAGGGGAATACATTTCCCTATGGCTGCACAGAGATGAAAATCTCAAGAAGACATAGGTACGGATGTATCCCGAAAGCGATCCACTATCCTACACGGAGGTGAAAACCTCACGAAGGACTAGTTTCTCACTCCCACTTAAAAGGGTGGTCATGCAATGCAATGTGCAGAAATATATCAAAACTTAAACTAACACAGCAATTATAACCACATTGATAAAGACCAAAATAAAGACGAATGAAATGCAATGAAAGGATCATAAATTTAAACTAAATTTTTTATTTTGGACAAAAAGACAAAAAATAATCAACACGTGGCTTGACTCTCTTTTTAAGTCCCCAGTGGAGTCGCCAAGCTGTTGACGCCATTTTTTTTGTGAAAATGGGGTCGACTTGGATTTTGAAAACAAAAACAAACATGAGAGTCGCCACCAATCTTTTTCATGAGGTGTGATTGGATCACCTCGAAAAGTGGTTGTTTTTAATAAACAATTTGATTTTATTAAAACAACGATTTTGGTCCACAAAATTCAGAAAAATAGGTTCGGGAGTCGGTAACCTACGAGGAAGGACTAGCACCCTCGCAACGCCCAAATTGGTACCTAGTTGATTAATTAGTGTCTTAGTGTCGAAGATTGAAAACTTTGAAGAGTTTTAAAAATACGATCCTTAAAAATACTCGAATAACATGGGTTGGAATTTAGGATTCTCTTGTTCTGAAGGAATATTACATCCAGCACGTTACGATACAATACTTTAAACCCTCGAAACCAAGATTACCTTATGGCTTCCACAACCCATACTTTTGAAATTTGAAGAGGATATTTGGCTATTTGGTCGAACGAGAAATCGAAACCCAGCACGTTAGGGCACGTTTTCTCGAATTTTCAAACGCAAAATATTGTCTTATTTTCGAAATTTTCCTTCTACGAATTTGTGTAAAAAAATAATGTAATATTAAAATTGACATATGAATAAAATGGTACACTAATGAATGACAACAATATGAAAACACGAATAAACGAATTACAGTACATGATGGCAATAATCACATGAAGCATGTCACTTTAATATCAATATTAACAATCAAGGAAAACGAAACAATTTGGAGTAAATAGTATAAAACAATTTAAAGCAAATAATATATAAACAAATTAAAATGAATAATATTCAAAGCAATTTAAAAATAAATAACATATAAAACAATTTAAAATAATATGTAAATAGTTTAAAATAAATAATATGTCAAAAGAAATCTTAAATGAATAATATGCAAACAATTTTATTTTTATTTTTTTTAAAAAATGATAATGAATGATGTGCATGAAATCAATTCCAAATAGATAATATGCATATGTAGTCTACATTATTATATATATATATATATATATATATATATATATATATATATAAATTTAAATGAATAATAGATTAACATAGTTTAAAATGCATAATATATGAAAAAACTTAAAATAAATAATAATAGAACAATTTAAAATAAATAATATAAAGTTTAAAATAAATAAAAAATTGCAAAAATAAAGTGAAATCTAACAGATTTGGGACTAAATTGAGACAAAAATGAAATAAAAGGGTAAAAATCGTAATAAAATAACAAAGAGGACTAAAAACAAAAGACGCGCAAAGGTCAAGGACCAAATGGGTAATAAAACCCAAATTCAGACACGTGTCTGTTGTTTCAGCGCATCAGTGAGCCAGGGACAGGATTGAAAAACAAGCGAAATTCTGGGGCTAGATTTAAAAAATAAAATAAACAAAAAGGGAGTAAATTAAAAGAGCCATAAACGCGGAGGGACTAGGGTTGTAAATAACCCATTATTTAAAAAGCGCGGATCCCCCTTTGGAGTGGGTCGGGTCGCGCACGGATAGATGCTAAAACGACGTCGTTTTGGCGCCTGAAACCAGGGCTCAAAACGACGTCGTATGGTCCCTCTATAAAAGCAAAGTTTTTTTTTTCATTCAACCATTCAATTTTAAAAAAAAAAAAACTTAGCACCCTCACAAACCTCTCAACCTCTCAAATCTTCCGGCCACGAAGGCCAGCGTCCATCTGCCATAGTTGCCGTTCGGCGACGACGGTGACCGTCGTATACAGCGGCCGAATTCCCAAAAAAGTCCTATTTTGATTAAAACAACCCTCTTACTCCCGTTTTGGAGTCTAAACCTCCGATGATCGAGCAAAAACACCCGAATTAGCCAAAAGCTCTTCGACTTCCGGCCACCTTTCATCCGAGGTGGCTACCTCAGGCATCCCGACGGAGGAACGCGAACACCCAGGTGCACACCTTTCTCTTTTTAATTATTTCTATATCTTTTTATTAAAATGAAGTTGTAAAAAAATGATAAATAAAAATAAATAAATAAACGAATAGGAAATAGTAAAGGTTCAACCTTTTAGAACTTCTGTTTTGCCCTTTTGATTTCTAATGTGCGTAAAAAAATAGAAAGGTTAGATTCAGGCTTATATAGCCGAATCAAAAAAAAATGTCTTCTTCCCCTTTAATGTATGTTTTTATTATTGCCCGCATGCTTCCTTTTTACTGTTGTATTCAATTTTCCCTGCAGGTGTCAGACGCGTGGATGACCTGTGATAGGCGAGCCTTGGGCAGCGACGGCGTGCGAGGAGGTGGAGCGGCGCACATGGGCAATGGCTAGCTGCATGTGGCTAGGGTTTGCTGCTGCTGAAACTTTTTTAGTTTGTGGGCTATTAGGTTTTTTAATTTTTGGGCCTGTTGGGTTAGATTTAATTTTGGGCTGGCATTTTGGGTTTGTAAATGGACATTTGTTTTATTATGGACTTTTAACTAGTTTCGAGCCCAGGCATAAATGGGTCATTACAGGTCTAATTGCAACGATTTCAAAAACATAAAAATTACAAGAAATAAATGAAAAATGGACTTACATGCATTAATCAAGACCGAAGCTTGGAGCTTTAATTCCTATGGAGTTTCGATTTCTTCAATTAGAATTGAAGAAGATAACTATTTACTTTACTTAATTTAAGTTTTATTATATAATTACTATTTTGCCCTTAAATATTTAACCTTTAAAAATCAACTAATAATGTCCAAAACCATCCATCATCAAGCCATAAGATATAATTACCAACTAAGTCCAACAATTCACCTTTTCATAGCTATTAGACACCTTTAAGTAATAGAATTCAACTTTTGCATCTTTTACAATTTAGTCCTTTTTAATTAATTAACTATTTAAACATTAAAATTTCTTAACGAAACTTTAATGCAACATTAATAACACTCCGTAAATATTTAATAAAATATTTACCACTCGATTTATTGAGACAACTTCTCGATACCTCATTTTCTTAAACCACTTGACTTTAAGGTCATACCACTTAAACCTAATTATTCATTCAAATAACATAAATTGCCAATTCAAAATTTATTTTAATACTATATTTGACTCGTAAATATTAAATAATAACATTTACGAACTTACTCGTCGAATTTGTGGCACCGAAATCACTGTTTTCGATACCACTGAAAAACGGGTTGTTACAAAGCGCCATTGCTCAACCAAGGTGGATATTAAGTCGGCCCTCAACTCAAACATCCAGAGCAATGTCACAGATCCAAATCTAGCAGCATCCGAGTATGGCATAATTTGTTCGTCTAGTTGGTAGCTCGAACCATGGACACACGCCCTCAACACGTGGTACTCACCCTGACCATATTAAATTACTGCATTAGTTCAAATATTTCAATTAAATAAAAAATGACATGCAACTTTATATATACCCGTGAATAACAAATAAATTTTTTACCGTCACATTAATCATCCTTGTTGTGTGATCGTTTGCTCTAACTAAAGAACTCATTTTGATATCTACACAAACAATAAAAATTTTAATTATCGAATGAACAAATAAACAATATACAAATAGCAAAAAAAAATTTCTAACCCATTTTTGTAATTAATTTTTTAACACTATTTTTTTGTAAAATATAAATTATTTTTAATATTAAAATATACAAATTATTATTACAAATAAAACATACACTACTAAAACTATCTTAATATATACATAAACCTTAAACACAAATCTAATTTTTAAAACAAAAATATAATGTTAAAAGTTATATCTAAATATTAACAATAATCTAATCTAAAATATAAAAATATTTTTTTAATTTATTATTACAAAAAATACCTTAATAATTATAATTTTTTCTCCCTAAAACTCCAAAAAAACTTTCTTCCAAATATACTAAACTCTTTTTTTTTTCTTCCTAAAACTCAACTTTTTTTTTATCCCACACCTTTTTTTTTCTCCCGATGGTGGATGGGGCAAGGGTACCAAACCCCTTTATATACTTAGTAGAAAAAAAACTAAAAAAAGGCTGAAAAGGAGAAAAAAAGACATTGAAAAGCAAAAAAGCAAGGGAGCTCATGAGTTAGGCGACACTAGTTTGACGACATGTCGCAGACGTGACCGGACGATCACGGGTTCCCTAGCTTTTTTGCTTTCCAACCTTTTTTTTTCAGTCTCCAACTTTTTTTTTTTTTTTTTGCTTTCAAGCCTCTTTTTTTTCTAACCCAATCAAAAAAAATTAAAAATCTCCTCAGTGTCGCCTGACACGAAGGCAATACTATTAAAAATATTTTTTTGGAAACATGGTATACTTGTACTCTTCAAGTATTTTTCAAAAGTACATACCGATGTCGCCTGAAAAAGTGACAGCGCCAAAAAATTTTTTTTTTAAAAACTCATATTCTAATGATTAGAGTGGGAAGTGGGGTGGTGCCGCCAATTGATTAGACAACACTCACAATAATTATTCAAAACACCATATTTTGATAAATAATTATTTTCCCGACTTATTTCGATTATTAATTATTTCTTTTAATATTATTTGCGTAAAAAAGCAGGCATACATGGAGGTGACTTCACTTAAAAAATAATTATTTAGATTAAAAATAAAATAAAAAGTGGTGTGGCGTTTGGTTTGTGCAACACCCTGCAAATCTTAGAATGGGAGTGCAGCAGTGATCCTATTTTGGTATATTTCCATATAAGTTCCTCAATGTTAATTTTTTATTGTAATTCTAATTTTAATTCCCAATTTTGATATTTTTTGATTTAGTCATTACTTTTAATATTTGTTTATATTATTTTACATTTATATGATTTTTTCAATTACTAGTGCATTTATATGTATATGGTGAATATTCAATTGGTTGCATAATAATTTTAGTTGTATCTATTTACATGTCTTTTTTAATATAGATTCATTGTAAAATAATTTTATTTTAATTCTAACCTTAATTTGTAGTCACTGCTTTTAATATTTTTGAATTTATTTTGCATTTATATGGTTTTTTAAATTACTAATGCCTTATATATATATATATATATATATATATATATATATATATATGGTGAAGATTCAATTTGTTGCATAATAATTTTAGTAGTTTCTATTTACAATGAATCTATATTAAAAAGACGTGTAAATAGATACAACAAAAATTATTATACAACCAATTAAATATTCACCATATACATATAATGGCCCTAGTAATTGAAAAAAAAAAAAACCATATAAATGAAAAATAAATTCAAAAATATTAAAAGTAATGACTAAGTGAAAAATATGAAAATTTTGAAATAAAATTAGAATTAAAATAAAATTTAAAATTAAGGGACTTTTATTGAAAATATACCAAAATAGATTCGCTGCTGCACTCCCACTCTAAGATTTGCAGGGCGTCGAAAAACCAAACCGGACACCACTTTTTATTTTATTTTTACTTGAATAATTGTTTTTTAAGTAATGCGGCTTCATATGTGTGCGACACAGCTTTTTATTCATACCATTTTTGTATTTAATTTCCAAAACATACCATTATTGGAATTATTTTATTATTTGATAAATAATTGAAAATTTTCATTTTATTGAAAATAAATATTTTCTTATTTAATATTTTAAATTTGTTTGATAATTATTTTAATTTTTACTTAATATAAAATTTTCAACGAAAAAGAGTTAAATAAGATAAGTAGGTAAATATAACTACTTATAACTTAATGTAGAAAATATTAAGTTGATTTTAATTTATTAAAAATTGAAATAAAATATCATTTTTAAAATGAAATATTGAAATTAATATATTATCTTTCATTTAAAACTATTCAAAATAATATAAAATATTATATTAATAGATTTAAATTAAAATAAATGAATGATTTTTCACAAAATAATATTTACTTTTATCAACCAATATAATTATATTCAATACTTATATTTAATAATTTACCAAACAGTTTTCTTATATAAATTCTACACTTATAAAATTTAACAATAAAAATTTAATATTTAATTTTTCAAACACACCCTTAATTCTCAAAATTTAAACTAAAATTCCTTCTTTATATTAAAACTTTACTCTAGAATAAATATATTATACGATTTAGTATAATTACCGTAAGTTATATTAAAACTTTGCTATAGAATATATAATTATATGATTTAATATAATATTATAAGTCAAAAATTATTAAATGTGTTAAATAATTATTTTTTTATAGTTTTGTTAATAGAATCAAATTATATAAACATAAATAGTTTGATGGAATAGTCTAACATAACCACTTCACTCAAATTGCCCTTCCTTTTTCTTTCTTTTTTCATTAGGTATTTGTTTGATTTTAGCGGACATTTGGTTGTGGTCAACATCGAAAAATTCCACCTGATCAATCATACCAAACCCAGGCCGTGATTTGATTAAGACGTTGAAAGTTCAGAGCAGCTGATTATGATGCCTGCACTCTCTGGCTGCTTAGCTTATTTATTTGTCAGTTTGACAATTCATAGCACCGTGACAGAAAAAGGCACTGAGTTGGCAATTAAAGCTTCACAGTTTCTCATTTTTTTCAAACCAAGCATCTAAAAACAGTATCCCCTCCTCAATCCCAATCCCATTTTACTTTGTTTTCGATTTTCCCCCCGAATACCAGCTGCCAGTACAACTAATTAAAAAAAATCAAAGAATGAATGACTCTACACTAAACACACAGGTTGCAGTTTCTCTACTAACAGTACAACTCCCCATGTTATGCCATTAACTAGTTTATATATATATACTAAGCTTTGATTTAGTTCTGCATCAGGTATCCAACTCCACCTGCTAGTATTCTCTGCTGCTCTATCTGAAATCATCATCACAAAAATTGTTACTCTCCTAATTGTTAGTAGTACTTAAGTATTGATAATTTGGGTTTTCTTCTGCATTATAGAGGAAGAAAGATATTATGAGTTTGAATTAATTTGCCAACCTATTTATTGACAAAGGAAATTTAAGGGCTAGCACAATGTCTAAAATTTAAATTTGATAAATATTTTTATATTAAAATTTATTTTTAAAAAAATTAATCCTCAAATTTGATATTAATTAATTTTGTATTGAAACTCAAATTAAACAATTGATTTTATATTGGGATTTAAATTATTTTTGTCCGACTTTTTAAAGAAAATATAAGAGACTAATTTAGATAATAAAAATTCAGACAGAATAATTGTTAAATTGAGAGATTAATTTAAACAAAAAAAATTAAAATATTACTGTGGCAACAATTGTGGAGTTTAAAGATTAATTTGATAAAAAAACATTTTCAAACCCAAATATTAAAACAACGATTAAGTTGAGGCTCCGCATTAACAAAAAAATGAAAATATACCTGGAAAAGTTCATGCAATTTATTCTTGAGAAAACAGTAGTCATGCTCTAAGACTTCTAAAACTCTCAGGCACCTGCATATTTTAAAAGCCAAAACTCCATCAGGTTGAAACGACCCTTTATCTTAAATGTTGGTATTGATGAAGTTGATTGTAATTTCTGTTTTAAAATACAACAGTGAAGCCGAAAGCTAAAAACGGCACAGGCATACCCAGTACGGTTGTTCTGGTCAGAAGCAGCGCGAAAGGCGACGCAAACGTTTCTGACCCTTTTAGCTCCTATGCTGGAGCTGCTTCCCATTAACTGATTTATATGGATTCCAATGTTCTTGTAGTCCGACAACTTCCTCTCCATCCTGTCCCATCAAACGCATTATTATTGCAGTTTTATTGCAGTTTTCCAAGGAAAATATGAAACAATTGTCAAGTATAATCAATCAATTCAAGTTTTTTAAAAAAAAAAAAAACCTCAAAAGAACATTGATTAATTAACAAATTACAGTAATGATCTGAGGTTCCTCAAAAGCTTCTCCGACTCTTGGAAGTAGATGTTGACAACTAGGGAAACAAAGTTTGGAGAGCTCTCATCTTGAAGCTGTTGAAGTTGCAAGAATTGCTCATCTAATATCCCCTTATCAAACAAAAAATACAACAAACATACTTTTAGACGCACTGCTGATTTTGTTTATATAACGATTAATTCATGATGATTGTTATATATTATTATATACGTGAATTTAATAGTGTTCTATAATGTTAGGAAGCTGAGAAAGAAGAGGAGAGCGACCTGGTGGAAGAGAAAAGCGAGCAAACGGTTGACGTCGGCTCGCAACCGGTCGGCACCCGACCCCAACATCCACACAGGCAGACCCGTCTTGGCTAGTAGATGGTTGAATCCCCACAAACACAATGACTAAAACTTGACCCCAAAAAACATTACTCTCCTTCTGGTTTCACTTCAGTGTTTCAGTACTTTCCAGGTCAGGGTTTAGGGTTTTTCATTTGCTTTCATTTTTCAACCCGAAATTTCACACTTGTAAGTCTCAGCTTCCACTTCTATTTAAAGAGTGAGTGTTAGCTTTCACCACAGTAAAAATATCGGTAAAGTACAAATACATTGAATAATCGGAAATCCACTTGGAATTTTTTATTGTTCTAATAATAAATTTAGTCCTCTAATATTTACATATTCTATTAATTTGATCTTAAATATAAAAAATTTAACAAATCTAGTCATCAATGTTTACAAAATGTATCAGTTTAGTTCAAATTCTAAAATATTCAATAAATTTAACCCTCAACATTTATAAAAGGAGTTTTTTACCCAATGATCCCGAGTCGTGGCATCGCCATACGCAATACGCAATGATCCCGATGCCCATTTGTCGATCGTCTATCTCAATGCAATGTATGCTTCCGAGTTCCTCGAGTACCCAGACATAATACATGCTCACCTAATGTTAGCAGATCTTGAATCAAAAGAGGTATTCGTGGGTTAAAGATTTGAGAGCAAAGACAAGTGTGTTGATGCCATCAAGCACTATAGTATGAAGGTGCCTATCGACTACAGAGTGGCTGACTCTAAACCGAAAATCTATGTTGGTGAGTGTTGGAAGTTGTCAGAAGGGTGCCGATGGCGGGTACGAGCTGTATTTATCTAGAGGTCCCAACAGTGGAAGATACGGAAATATGTTGGGCCGCATACATGCACTTCTACATGTATAACATAAGACCACTACAAGCTTGATTCAAAAACCATCTGCAATAGCATCTTGTCAATGGTTAAAAACATGCCCACCATTCTTGTATTGGTGTTGATTGTCGAAATGCAAGAATTATTCCAATATTGAGTTTCATACCAGAAGGCATGGGTGACTAAAAAGATGGTCATGGATAAATTGTAAGGAGATTGGGATGCATCGTACAACGAACTCCAAGGGTGGATAGTCGCAATGTGAGAGTATGTTCCAGGAACTATCGTTTAGTTGCAGACGTTGGCTTATTACGATTGGGACGACCAACTACATATGGGGAAATGAACCTTTCACCGGATGTTTTTGACATTCAATCCATGCATTCGAGCCTTTCCCCGCTGTAAGCCACTTGTTCAGGTAGATAGGACCTGGCTGTACGGGAAGTATACGTAGATACTACTCATTGTGGTTGTACAAGACGAGAATCAAAACTTGCTACTGATAGCATTTGCCATTGTTAAGGGGGAGATCATGGAGTCGTGGGAATTTTTTCTGATAAACTTGCGGAGGTATATTGTCACTCAAGACAACGTTTGCATCATTTTCAATAGATCAAAGGGGCTAATTACCGCGATTAGGTGTTTGAGTGTTCTGTGGAGATCTGTCTACTACATCAGGTATATTGCGATGAACTTGCATAAGGAATTCAAAAATGCGGATTGGCGTAAATAATTGTGAAGATGGGTAATTATTTGTTTCATTTTTTTAAAAAAGATGTTTAGAGTTTGTGAAACAGCACGTAATATGTTGTAACGGTCCAGGGTACGAGCTAGAACCACATCGGTTCAGACGGAGACTGGCTGACCCTAAGCAATATGCAAGGTCAAACGCAAACTACATTATAAGAGTGGTTTGGGAGCATGGAGCCCTGGCAATAGGCTCAAAGTTTCAATGACGGTTCGCGATATGGTCATATGACCACCAACTTGGCAGAGGTCATTAACACGGTATTGAGGCGTACACATCTCTCAATTTCATCTGTTTTCTCAGCTACTTTCTACTGGCTGGCAATATTGATGTCGAGAATGGGGCTCAAACAAGTAAATCAGATGAATACGGGGTACGTGTATGTCGAGGCAGTTAGGAAGACAATGAAGGTCAATGGCCAGAGAGCGAGAACTATGAACATTTAATTATATTCTCGACATTTTAAAACTTTTCGGGCTATAAAGTTTGTCGATTGTCGACTGGGTATCCTACCTAGGTCATATGGAGTTGATCTCTTAAACAGGTGATGCGACTGTAGGAAATTTTAGACACTTTATTACCCTTTTGCGCACATTGTTGCAGTATGCACTGATGTCTCCATCAATGTCGAACAATATATCGATGAGTTGTACATACTGGAATGCACGTTATGTATTTGGGGAAACGAATTCCCAACAATGTAGGATGTGTCAATGTGGGAAGTTCCTCCACCGACTTTCGAGTTGGTCCTAGACTGTAGTCTCTGTAGGAAGCCCAGAGGTCGCCCACCTATTACTCGGATAACAAATGACAATGACATGAGGGAGAGGGTCGACACTAAACATTGTGGCGTATGTAGATCAACAAGTCATAATCGAAGCAAATGCCACAATATAAGTAGGGCAACCCATTCCACATGTACCACTGCTAGTAGTCCCTCGAGGGAGTGAAATCAGGAAAACATGATTCCAACTGAGACCTTCTCTCTATTCGAACATTCCACAACACAATATATAGTTGATACTCTAATGCCCAATTCTTTGCATGTTTTCCTTTTTTGTCAATTTCGTGGACGTCTTTGCCCAAATATATAGGAACGTTCGGAATATGTTGACAACACCCAAATTGACAAAGCACTCGGTCCCCGCACGTACCACTCCACCATTTGAAAATTGATCACGGGTGTGTTAACACACCATACGAGTGCATGGGTGCTAGCTAATGAAGGAATGGTAGAAGTAACATCCAGCACGTTATACGGCGTCCACACGAACTACACAATTAAACACATGATTAAAATACTAATAACAACATAATTTAATAAATAAACTAATTACATGACATTAATATGTTGGAACGCCGGCACCTCTACGGCGCAGCGAAAAAATAAAACACCCGGCGATCCTAACCATGCATCCATGTGTGAGGAACGAATCGGGGTGAAAAAGGGTTTCGAAATTACCAAATGGTGATTCTGAGTAGACAGCGACGCCTCGGCAATGAGTAATTTGATCTACTATCGAACCAAGCCACAATCTTTGATGACTCGACCTCTACGTAATCCACCCAGTTGACTATGAACGAAAGGAATCCCCAAACAGTTTTGGAGAAGACTTTGCTTTGACGGCTGTTAGACTCACCAAGCAAAGAAAAACGGGATTTTATATCTTATTATTTTTTAGGGTTTTTCAAAATTAAATAAATATAATAATGTTTTAAAAAACCAAAAATTATAATTACATTAATTATAATAAAGATTTCGGTAAACTATATTTATTTATATACGAACCAAAATCATATTCTCATTCTGTGTACAACAACCTTGTACATATAATGTGTTTGATATTTGATTACCCAATTAAATTAATTCTATAATTAATTTAATTCATGCGACAACCAAACACAATACCAATTATGTTTTATTCCGTTCATTTCAACGATAGGGTGTGACCCTGTAGGTTCTTGTAACGTTAGCAGTGATGTTAGAAAGATTCCAATGTTACAAACAATGAGTGGCACCTAGTAATGCATCATTGCTACCTAAGTCACAAGAAATCATGATTCGACATAACCTTTTATGATTAATCTTTTCATGCACTAATCCTTAAGTCCTTTATCTCTGGATTGAACACAAGTCATGGAATAGTCACACTTGTATAGTCCATTCCATGTTCCTTGATATCTTAAGTAGACTATGATATACAAATAAGTATGACATCTCATATCAGCTTATTTGAGCATGGCCATGTATTTCTAGTCTCACTCAATCAAGTGGCCTAAGATATTACCCTCATTATGTAGGAGGGACTTATCCTATATTGATCAACCATATCCCTCTACATAAATTGTGGTATATCCAGCATCAGCCTTTATAGAACAACCAGTTACGATGTACGTTTAACTGTATCAAAATATACAACTCACGATGTTGGGATTATGATGATCTCAAGTCTAAGGATCATATACATATTAATCACTATAAGTAATGTCATGACAATTACATAATAATCCAAGAAACATACTCATAACGGGCCAGTCCAATATGTTGTTCTCTAACACACATATTCATGCATCAATTTTGACACTCCATATCAATGACAACTCTTTATCATCAATCAACTACATGTTAGTCTTAATGCATTATCGTTGTCCTATCCAACAATAATACTTGACTAAGGACCTTTTAAGAATAATCATATTATTCTCAGGACATTATTATAAAACAATTTATTTATACACATAAAAAAGAAACTGAAATAATAATGGTAACGCCTTATATTAATAAACATGAAAAATCAAGTATGTTATTACAACCATCTCATGATTGATCTTTGGGCATACTCTAACATAATATAATTTAATTTTATGAAAATAAATTACCCTATCCTCGATGTATGTCTCGATCATCTGTCGGTATACAATGACTGTTTTCAACTTCTCAATATTCTAACAAGTATACCATCTAAAAATATATATCTAACTAGTAAGAACATATTTTCATAAAAAAATATTGATCCAAGTTTCAATTTTTTTACCTATTCACAAGTAGGAACACATGTACTTGGTGACCCACTAATGCCAGAAATGGCATACTGTATAACACCTAGGATTATAGCAGTATCAAGCAGCCCTAATTGCATTGTGACATCCTCTAATGTGATGGTGTATTTCCCACATAGGAAATGAAAGGTGTGCGTCTTTGGGTGCTACAGCTCAACCAGTGTCAATATTAAGTCGTCCTTCAACTCAAACACACGGATTAATGCCGTTGATCCAAATCCCCCAGCATTTAGGTAGGGCATAATCCATTCGTCCGACCAGTATCTCAGACCATAGCCACGCGACCTCAACACGCGGTACGCACCCTAATCATGTTAAATTACAAAATTGGTTAAGATCTCACAATTAAATAAAAAATTATGGGCAACTATTATGAAAATTACATGCAAAATTAGAACTTTTTTTTACCGGCAAATTGATCGTTCTTGCTATGTGATCTTTTGCAATAATTAAATAACCATATCGATATTTGCACAAACAATTAAAATTTTAATCATCGACTTAACAAATAAACAATATAAAAATAACGATAACTATTTTTATCGAAGCCTATTTTCATAATCAACAAAAATCTAATTGCTCAAACAAACATATATTGTTCACTTTTATATCTTAAAATATACAAATTATTATTAAAAAAAATACACTAGTCAAACCAATCTTAATATTACTTTCAACACAAATCTATCTTAATACAAAATTCTAACAATTCTAATAATTCTACTAAAATAAACATGCACTACCAAACCTATCTTAATAAACATACACTACAAAATAAAATAAACATACATACACTACAAAATTGGCATACACAATTCTATTTTTTTAAAAATATAATATTAAAAATATCTAAACTAACACAATTCTAATTATTTTCAAAGTTAACATATTATTACAAAAAAAAAAACTTTTAACACAATTCTAAACTATTAATAGTTATACTATTAGAAAAAAAAAATGCATACTTGTTTTTCTTGGAGGGACCTTCGGCTATGGAGGAGGGAGGCAAGGACCATCCAAGTATTTGTAATATAAAAAAAAAAAATCAAAGATGAAAAATAATTAGTACTAACCCTTTAACACAAATAACATGCCTTTATACTAAATTGTTACTAAAATATAACTAATTATACTAAAAAAATAAAAAAACATATCTTTTCTTTTGATTTTCAAGAACCTTCAACAGCAATCTGTTGTGATTTTTTTTTTTCTTTCAATTGAAAGATTGTAGGGGTTGGAGGACCAAACCAACCCCCTTTTATAATAATGAAAATAATAATATAATAATAATTTTTAAAGGTGAAAAATTTTAAATATTTGGGTATTGGAAACCGAACCTGTAATCAATGGGTCACATTGGTGGCAGGCCGTCAAATCGGTGCTGCCAAGCTGTCAAGCGACACTAGCTTGATGCCTGCCACCTATGTGATCCGTTAGTCACAGGTCTGGGTTTCAATACTCGAATATTTAATTTTTTTAGTTTTAAAAAAATATTTAATAATAAAATATTAGGGTGCCACTTGACAAGTCGGCGGCATCAATATTTTTTTCTCTCGTTATACATGTATAAAATATGGGATATTTTTGGGTATCAATACTGGTGCAGCCGATTGCTCAAGCAGCATCGTGGCGGCACTATTCAATTTGCCTAGATTGGTAAATAATAGGTGTTTATCTTATTTCAGTATTTATTTTATTATTTTATATTATTTAGGCAAAAATCCCTTATAAAAATGATAATTTTTTATTATTTAAAAAAATTATAAACGTTAAGGGCTAAAATTTGTTTTTGTATTTAAAGTATCATTTTATTATAGTTTTTGGTCTAAGCTCTAAAAAGATTTTTAGCTATTTTAACTAATAAAATAGTGACATGTGGCCTTTTTAATAAAATATATAAATATCTTATCAATAATTGTTATTTTTCAAGAATTTTTTAAATATTTTCATACATCTTATCTACAATTTAAGATGTGATCTTAAAATTTTCAAGATTGTTGTTAGAATTTTGTAGAAATTTAAGAAGGCGATGTCTACAGGACGATGAAATGGGAGGGGAGGGCTTTTTTTTTCCCTTTAATTTGTTGTGATGACTGTCATGTGGCATTGCATATTGAGTGAATGAATTAACGGAGTTAATCATAAACTTTGTTGTTTTGTAAATATTAAAGGGTTAAATTTATTTAATAATTTAGAATTTAAATTAAAATGATAAATTTTGTAAACAGTGAAAGTTAAATTTGTTGAATGTTTTATATTTAAGATCAAATTAATAGAATGTAAATATTAAAAAAATAAATTTGTTATTATACCAATAAAAAAATACTTACGTTAGCTTCCCGTCATTCATCTAATAGAAACTAACGGGGGACAGTGACTTTATTTAATTTAAAAAAATTTATTGATTAAATCAAAAAATTAATAATTAAATGATCAAAATAAAACGAAGTCAATTGTTTAGTGAATATTTATTTACTTTACCTTAAAATATTTATTATTGAAACAAGATATTTACATTTATTATTATTATTATTATTATTATTATTATTATTATTATTATTATTATATTTTAGTTTTTAAACTAATTTTACACCATTTATTGCACACGAATATATTTATATTTTAATAAATTTATCTAGAATATAAATTTAAATTTAATAATAATTCAATCATAATATCTTTCTTTGTATATAAATATTTTTTGAAGCTATCTTTAATTTTATATTTGAATTAAGGATTTTTTTTAATATCAATAGTGTTTGAAACGTATCAAACACGTATCTGACGAAAATTTTAATCATCGTTTTATACAAATGAAGACCAATTAAGGATTTTTTTAGTTTAATAAAAATTTGAAAAAAAAACACTATTGTATTCTATTCAATTTTTTTATGACTGAAAATGTCTATTATGATATTGAGAGTGTAATAGCTCGATTTTCAATGATGTCGAAAAAAGTGATTTGAGGCCACTAAATTCGGCAAGAAATCTAGTAGATTTCATTATTTAATATTTAAGAGTTAAATATAATTTTTAAGAGATTTTTGAATTAGTAATTTGTGCTTTATAAAGATTTATTAGGTCAAAAAATTGAGAAAATGAGGTATCGAGAGCTCGATTTTATAAACCGAGACTTAAATATTTTTATAAATATTTACGGAGTGTCATTAAGGTATTATTAAAATTTCGTTAGAAAATTTTAACGTTTTGCTAGTCAATTAATTAAAAAAGACTAAATTGAAAAATGTGCAAAACTTACTAAAGTGACTAAATAGCCTAAATAGTAAATAAAGGAGGACTAAAGGAAAAATGGATCACATGAAATGGCTGAGGCGGCATAGACAAAAAAAATCTGGAAATGTGATGAAATAAGGGCAAAATTGTAAATTTTACCAAATTAAATGAAATAAAAGAGAAATTGAAAATTCTAGAGAAAATCATCACCATTTTCAACTGAAAAACAGCCATTGAAGAGGGTTTAAGCTGGTTTTTCATACTTCAGCTTCATGTAAGTTTAATTCTTAATTTTTCCTTGAAATTTTTGTGTTTTGGGACTTTTACAACTAGGTTCAACTTATTATTTCATTAGTTTTTTTATTTTGTTAAAAGTCTTGGAAATTATCATTGATGAATTCATATGATTTTAGTTATTAAATGATGAAATTGAGATTTTAATGAATATTTAAAGGTATTTATTAAGGAATTTTGGATGAAATCATGTTTTAGGGATTAATTTGAAAAGTTGTTGAATTTATGTGAAATTCTAAAATTTCATGGAATTCTTGAGTTGTTATTGATATATATGAAAATATCTAGGCTTGGAATAAGGATTAAATTGCATAAATTTCATCTTCCAAGCCTAGGGATGAAATCATAAATAATTAAAAGTATAAGGGGAAATGGTAATTTTTCCTAAAATGTGAATAGGATAGAAATGAATATGAATTGTATTAAATTAAGCTAAATTTACTCGTATAGATCCGGATAGACCAAGTACGAAAGTAGATCGTGGTAAAGAAAAATTATAGGATTAGTAGATTACAAGTCACGAACAATTAGTCGAGGTAAGTTCATGTAAATTAATTGTGTAATTATATGTTTGAATTGATTTGAATGGACTGTGTATTGGCCATGAATATGAAATCTAATTACATATCCAGAAAATACCCGATAAATGTTAAATCTCGTTTGAATGAATGAAATTCGATTGGATACAGGGTTTTGTTTCCCGAAATGGTAGTGGTCTTGCATTTGTTGCGGACATACTATAGCTCGAAAGACCGTCTCGTTACAATCCCTCTCAAGCTTCCCGTTATAGGTTTTTTGTGAACCTCCTGTTAAAGGCTCTTCGGAGTCTCCCGTTAGTGCTCGCTTGAACTTCCCGTTATATGGCTATCCGGTGCTTTCTAATTAAGTGCTTTTCGGAGCTTCCCGTTAAGTGCTCTTCGGAGCTACCCGATATAGGCTTTTTGTGAGCTTCCCGCTATTAAGCCCTAAAAAGCTTCCCGTTACATGGCATAATGAGCTTCTCGTTATAGTGCTTGAGAGAGAGCTTTCTATTTAAGTGCTCTAATGAGTACTCCCGGACATGAATTAACGGATCTCTGATTTGTACACTTTATGTGTACTACCCTCATATCCATCGAGATTTCAAATGATTCAACGGGTGAAATTCTTACATGGAGACAAGTGAAAATCAAAATGAAATCAATATTTGAAAAATACATGAAATGCATGGAACTTGGTATTTGATGAGCTTATCTTTGTTATTGATATTTACATGAAATGAATAACTAACATATTTGATGGGATTGTGTGCTTAGGCTATGGCCAAGTTGTTTGTAATGCATGTGTATTTTTACTTAATGTACAAATGAATGGTAAGTTAATTTCCTGTTATATGGACTTACTAAGCATAATATGCTTACTCTGTTTTATTTCATCTATTTTATAATAATACGAAAGCTCGTTGGATTGGACGCTTGGTGAAGATCACTCACACCATCCATCGGCACATTTTGGTACAAATATTATACTAATTATAGATATAATGGCATGTATAGGTTTTGGTTAGCCAATGTTGGCATACAAATATTTTGGTTGTAAATAGCCATTGGAATGGCTTGTGATGAATGTGTTTTGGTATATTAACATATGAGTTAATTTCATGTTTGGTATTAAGTAAATATGGTCAAATAGATAAATTCACAAACATAGATTTATGAAGTGATATGGTATGTATGAGACTTGAGTTTTGCATGATTTAAATGTTTTGGATTGGCTTTTAGATGTGTTAAAATGTTTGTGTAGGTGGATGATCAAATAGGTGAGAAATAAGGTTTGGAAATGGCCTTATTTTGTCCACACGGGTAGAGACACAGGCGTGTGTCTCAGCCATGTATGACACACGGCCTAGCACATGGGTGTGTGTTCTGGCTGTGTGTCCCTTACATATTAAAATTCAAAATAGAATGCTTAGTATTTTTCACACGGCCTGACACACGGGCGTGTGGCTTGGCCGTGTGACCCCTACAATTAATTAAGTTGCAAGTCAGAGAGTTACATGGGTTAGGGACATGCGCGTGTGCCCTACCTCATATGCCACACGGCCTGAGACATGGGCATGTCACTTGGCCGTGTGAGCCACACGGGCGTGTGACCCTTGAACCTAGGAAAATTTTTGAAATTTTGTGAAAAATTCTCTGAATTCCCGATTCAGTCTCGATTCATTTCTAATGTATGATTTGGGCCTCGAGGGCCCATTGAAGGGACGATATGGTTAAATTATAATTAATTTCCGATATGATTGTGAAATAACATAAAATATTAATGCTCCTAGACCCTGTTTCGGCGACAGATACGAGTTAGGGGTGTTACACAGAGACTATTGTATTCTATTAAATTCAATATCCTCTTTTATATAAAATAATAATAACCTATCACTTGAAACCTCTAAAAAAAATCAAAGATTTATTTTGAAAAGTAAATAATTTTTTTGATAAAAGAAATAACAAAAGTAATAACAAGGTTAAATTTTGTGGTTAGTCCCTGCACTATGTATAAGTTGTGGATTTAGTCTATATACTTTAATTTAGACATTTTTAATCCTTGTACTTTTCAAACTTTTAAATTTTAGTCCTAACCGAATTATAGTTTTTGAATTGATTAAGTTTTGCTATTTTTAAAATCTTAGGGGGGGAACATATTATTACATAAGTTTTGCAATTTTTTTATTTCAATATATTACTCACAAAAAAGGCAACTAATGACTTCAACGATTGTCATTAGCATCAAAATGGAAATTCAAAATTCGAACAGTATACAAGCAAAAAATGATCAAATTGGAGACCATGGATTAAATCTACAATATTACACATAGTGTGTGACTAACAATCTAATACTAGAGTTTAACCATATTGATTTAACCGTTATAGTTTGAGTTTGGACCTAAATTTCAAAATTTGAAAAGTATAAAGACTAAATTTGGCCAATTTAAAAAGAATAGAGATTAAAATTCACTAAATTAAAATATAGAGACTAAATCCATAACTTATGCATAGTATATGAACTAATAATAGAATTTGACCCATTTGATAATATAATTGGATTGTAATTATCGAATTTGTGTGCGGATAGAATGAATAATAAAATAAAACAAATGGGTTCACTTAAAAATTATTTCATTTCAATAAGGTATTAACCGAAATCTCGAAATTGAGTTTTGGGATTTTAAATATCTAGAATTAAGTTTGTCTAAACTTATTTTAGCTTAAATTGTGAATTTAGATTATGTAAATATATTTTTTGAATAATTAATCCTGCTTGCAACAATTATGATGATTATATTTATAGTTATAAATTAATATATACGCATCTAAAACAATATTTCATTAAGATTTTAATTATTGACTTGAATAAATAATATTACATTAGTTACATTTTCCTTTCTCACCAACTGTCATGAGAAGCAGGTAACGTGAAATGATAAATATATTATATTTTTAAAGAGAGATATATGTTCGAATTTTGTAAGTGATATTATTAGAAATGATAATTATAAATCACGAATACAAGCTATTAAACGGGCATAAAAAATATTAAATTAATATTACCAAATAAGTTTATAATTTATTAGATTAATTACACAAATTTTATTTTGACTTAATGCAACCTGATTGATAACTTTGTTAATAATATAATCTTAATATCTATCTTTTCTCTCTGTTTTTTATATTTTTTTCATCAAATACAATTAAAAGGCACTCCTAATTGAAGAGCGTCAAACTGACGTGTAGGAAGAGAGAGTGAGGGGGTGATGGCGTGCAAAATGGGTCCAAATCGAGATGAATGTGGGGCATCAACCAGACCGGCAAGACAAGCACATAAATTTACGAACAGTCAAAAGTAAAGCCAGTGTGTGTCGAGACTTGAGAGTCCCCCTCTGAACTGGAAGGTTTTAGAGGTGGGTGATCTGCCGTCTTTTGCCAATGTAGTGCGGCGTTTTGATTCCTCCCAACCCACCCGACAACTATCTACACCCGATTACTTGTCAGTCACCTCTTGCGCCTCAAAACTTTATTAAATTACGCGAATTAAATCTTAACTTGACTAATATGAGTATTATTGTCAATATAAAAAGACATAGTTTTAAGTGTATTGAATCATATTGATTAAATGCTAAAGTTACATATTTTATGTAATTAAATTGGTTAATTTATGAGAATGCACCACTAATTTTGCCATATTTATTGAATTTTGTGCAGGGATGCAATTTGAGGCTAAACTGATGGGTGTTGAATCCACCAGTATAAACCTACACCTTAAATTGCAAATTATGCAGTATAGGGAGTAGGGTCGATCCCTCAGAGACTGGGTTTACTGCAAATTGTTCCTCTCTTGACCAGATTTATGTCGGGGCAGTTGTCGTGCCTAAGAAGTTCGGGGGGATAAAATTTGAAAACCTGAAATAAATAAATAAAATGCGTGAAAAGAAAAAAGTTGAAAACAAAATAATAAAAATAGTTAAATGAATATGAAGGAAAATTAATTAGAATAAGCTCAGCTTTAGGCACGGGTTTTCCTCGTCTTTGAACCGATCCTCGAAATTAGATGAACTCCTCTTTTCCAATAAGCTAGTTATAGCTACTAAGGACGCCTCGGACACGAACTCTTCCTTGTGTAAATTAGTTATGGAACGTCCAATAACTAACCCTTACCGATCAAACAACCACGAAACGTTCGTGATTTAGAACTCCGGTAGCTTTGCGTTCTAGAAGAGCCTAGCTCGAACCAATGCCCTCAACCGCGTGGGACATTTAAATCCGGTTACTACTTCCCTTGACGGAACCAAACAGCAATCTCCACTTGGCACGCCAATGTGTTCACAGAAAACCGATTAGAAACGTTCCTTTCAGAATTCCAACTGTACATCTAATCACACTAAATCAAACGACGTCTTTTTTGACTTAGTGTTAATCTGACTTTGTAAGTTGACAAAATCATACTCTTAATCCGGAGAAGTAATAAGTACTAGAATTTTAGGAGTTAAATGGCTCGGGTTTGTAACTCACGGGTTTTGACGAGGTTAATTCCGACCTAAAGCTGAAAATGGGTTTAGTTGGCTAAGGTTTGGGGCATGTTGGCATTTGATAAATTAAATAAGGTAAATGGGTGAAAAGATGGGTGACGTGATTGATTATGGGGGTTGGAAAATATATTAAAATGGGGTGGTTGACTATTGGGAATGAAAAGGGAATTTGAAAAAGAAATTGTAAATTGTGAGTGGTAACAAGGCTGGAAATTTTACGAATTGAAAGTAAAGGAAACTAAAGACAATAAATAAATTATGACTAGTTGAAAGTAAAGGTAAATGGGTGGTTGGCTACTGGAAATTAATAATTTGAAGAAAAAGGAAACAATTGGGCTAGATTGAAGAAAGAAGCAAAGAAGGAGGGTCAAAGTAGAATTTTTCCAAGAATAATTAGCTGAAATTGTTGACTTAGTGGGAGATTATTTTGGGATATTTTTATATCATGGATTATTTTTCCTTGATTTTCTATACTAGTTGGCTCTTAATTTAGTAAGGCCACTAGTATAAATAGATGCTACATTGTTCATTTTAATCATGAATAAAAAATATTCAGCTTTTATATTTCAATACATTCTCTCCTTTCTCACGTAGCATTTGTTGTTTCTTTAGTTTCCTTTCCTTCAAATTATTAATTTCCAGTAGCCAACCACCCATTTACCTTTACTTTCAACTATTCACAATTTATTTATTGTCTTTAGTTTCCTTTACTTTCAATTCCTAAATTTCCAGCCTTGTTACCACTCACAATTTACAATTTCTTTTTCAAATTCCCTTTTCATTCCCAATAGTCAACCACCCCACTTTAATATATTTTTCCAACCCCCATAATCAATCACGTCACCCATCTTTTCACCCATTTACCTTATTTAATTTATCAAATACCAACATGCCCCAAACCTTAGCCAACTAAACCCATTTTCAGCTTTAGGTCGGAATTAACCTTGTCAAAACCCGTGAGTTACGAACCCGAGCCATTTAACTCCTAAAATTCCAGTATTTATTACTTCTCCGGATTAAGAGTATGATTTTGTCAACTCACAAAGTCAGATCAACACTAAGTCAAAAAAGACGTCGTTTGATTTAGTGTGATTAGACGTACAGTTGGAATTCTGAAAGGAACGTTTCTAATCGGTTTTCTGTGAACACATTGGCGTGCCAAGTGGAGATTGTTGTTTGGTTCCGTCAAGGGAAGTAGTAACTGGATTTAAATGTCCCACACGGTTGAGGGCATTGGTTTGAGCTAGGCTCTTCTAGAACGCAAAGCTGTCGGAGTTCTAAATCACGAACGTTTCGTGGTTGTTCGATCGGTAAGGGTTAGTTATTGGACGTTCCATAACTAATTTACACAAGGAAGAGTTGGTGTCCGAGGCGTCCTTGGTAGCTATAACTAGCTTATTGGAAAAGAGAAGTTCATCTGATTTCGAGGATCGGTTCAAAGTCGAGGAAAACCCGTGCCTAAAGCTGAGCTTATTCTAATTAATTTTCCTTCATATTTATTTAACTATTTTTATTATTCTGTTTTCAACTTTTTTTCTTTTAACGCATTTTATTTATTTATTTCAGGTTTTCAAATTTTATCCCCTCGAACTTCTTGGGCACGACAACTGCCCCGACATAAATCTGGTCAAGAGAGGAACAATTTGCAGTAAACCCAGTCTCTGAGGGATCAACCCTACTTCCTATACTGCATAATTTGTAATTTAAGGCGTAGGTTTATATTGGTGGATTTGACACCCATCACGTATTATCCTTATATTTATGAGTTGGGAAGGGATTATATGCAGTTTTAAGTATTGTGTCAAAAATAGCACATACAATTAAAACCTATAATGAGATTGTTAAAAAAACTTAATTAATATATAATTTGAGGTATTTTATAAAGATAAATATAAGTAATTTTTTCTACTAAAGAAACTGACATGATACGAAAATATAATTGTTGAGGGAGCAGGATTTCGGACCCTTGATTGATAGTTCGGTTAAAATCCGAATCAAACTATTATTATCTGAATTTTAAAAATCTTTATCCATTATCTAAACCAAAAGTTTCTAAAAATCTATTAATCGACCAAAATAAATTTAGTTAATTTGGGCGGTTAATCAAATTAATCGGATTTTTAAAATTTGTTTTTGTTCAAATAACTTGAAACATAGAAGAAAACAAACCATTGCAATGCTTTTTTTTTAACTAAAAAAAGCAAAAATAACACAATAACAAAACTAAAATAAGTTTGACTGGTGAAATGAAAGAAAATAAATAAATCTACTACTTAGAGTGATGAAATGTAAGAAAAAGAAAGGAAAGTTTGAAGGGAAAAGATTCGAAGAAAATGGTCAAGACTCAAGACTGAAGTCGTGCCTTAGCTTTCCTTTCAGAGTTTGTTTTGAGTTTGACCACAAACAGAAGAAAAAAAAAAGCTTAAGTTTACTTTTATTTTCGAGAAATGAGGATAAATATTCAAGTTCTCTAGTTTTGAATAAAAAGGAAAAATGGTTTTAAAATATTTTTTGAATTATGAAAGTTTTTCTATGTCATTCTGGTGGCTAATGTAGCCCTCAGAATTCGACCATAACGTCTAGGTCGAGTGTGAAAGGATACATTTAGTGGTATTAGAGTTCGATTCAAAACTCGAACCGTGCTTTTTATTCAAAATTTGCATGCATATTTTAAGGGGGTATTTTGGGAACCATGCCACAAATAAAATTTAAAAGTTTGATTTCAAAAACAAAAATCTGATACTCCAAAGCCGATCCTAGGTAAGTACTCTTATTATTGAAACTATAAATAAACTATAGACTGTATATCGTAATTAAACTTTAGACTATAAATATTCAGGAAATAACTAGAGATTTTACTTCTGAACCGTAGATATATCTTAAGACTCTAGGCTTGTAAAATTGATATGAGCACTCGAAGGATGCAAAACCGAGAAGCACAACTTAAGTTGAATCTTTTGCATCTCAAGTACGTACGCTTGACCCTGGAATCGACTACACAGAGAGTGCACTTGCTTCTGGTTGTTGGAATCAGAAAGGTGGGGATAATGCAGTATCCCAAGCAATGTTACGGTTTATTCATTAGGCACTAGGTGCCAACATCAGATTGTCTCATATTGATAATGTATAATCGATTCATTGGAGAAGACTGACAAATGAGGTTTATTATAAGAGCTGTATGGAATGCTTATATTGTGTTTTATGATAGATTAAGTGGAAATAAACATTACTTGATATGGATTATGAAATTATGGCTATTAAGTGTAATTGTAGTCCTTTGAGTTAAGTAATTTATTCATTATTTGATAATTCTTTTTTCTGTAGGTTACGTACCTATTTTTGATTTATGACTCAACAACATCCAATGACAATCCCGAACTCAATGTTGGTGATGTTTTCTTTTTGTGTCTTGGCATGTACTTAGGATGATAATGTTTTGAGTTATGATGTTTTAGTCTTTAGATAAATCTAGTGAAGGTTATTTGTAAGGGATGTTGTCATGTAGACTTTTGGAATGATGTTGATCTTAAAGTGAATGCTTGTATATAAGTGTTTTGTGATGTATTTGTAAATGTCATATATAATGTTGGTTTTAGTGAATTGGTAACTTGATGTGAGTATATATATATTTGGACATTTTGATTGAGGTTTGAATACAAATGGTTGGTTAAGATCATATATTTTCTTAGTTTGGTTATTTAATTGAATGGTCTTTGATTGAGGTGCCTCTGAATAGCATATCGGTTAGGCTTAGGATGGTTGAAATTATGGCATGAAATTGATGATTTGAATGTGATTTTGAACTTATGATTCATTTAGACATGGTATGACTTATGCTACAAGGATTGAGGGTATGAAATTGCTTGTTTTAGGGGTTAATTATGTTACACACGGCTTGGGACACAAGCTGTTGCATAGCCATGTGTCTTATTTGTTTTTAGTGCAGGTTGGTCCACATGGGCACAGAGAGTTACATGGCCTGGCAACACGACCGTGTGACCCTGACCTACACGGTCACAGAGAGTTACATGGCATGGTGTCATGGCCATGTGACCCTGAGTTACACAGGCACAGTAAGTTACACAGTCTACGTACACAGTTATGTTCTTAGCCATACGGTATGGGACCTGTCACACGGTCATATGACCCCTGTTTCAAAATTTTTTATTTTTCTTTAAAAATTCTTAGTTGATTTCAATTTGGTCCCTGAATATTCCAAACTTATAATTCTGATCTCGTATGCTCAAATTTGTGTTCATAATTATGTTTTTTACATAACTATATATTGGTTTAATTGTTGTGAATTAAATTGATTGATTGTTTCTAAGTTCAACAATTGTTACGATTTGATTAGAAATGTCTTATAACCCCAATCTGGCGACGGTTACGAGTTTAGGGTGTTACAGAAGCCAACAACAAAGCAATTGCTAAAGACTCCTCAGTACTTTGATGACAACATAGATGATGTTCCAGTTTGTGACACAAGATCTTTATCTGAAATTTATGAAAGGTTTAATGTTGTTATATTTGAGTCTGTTGAGTTTAAAGAAGCTGAGAAAGATGACAAGTGGATTGAAGCAATGAGAGAAGAGCTGTTTGATGGATTCCAAGTCAAGAGACAGGAGGAGAAAGTCTACATGTTAAACAAGGCCTTATGTAGTCTTAAACAAGCTCTTAGGGCCTAGTATAGCAGGATTTGATGAATATCATTTGAAAAAAGAATAGAAGATTGGTGAAATCAAGTTGGTTTTTTGCAAGACTGAAGATCAAATTGTAGATATGTTAACCAAGGCTCTTCCAAAAGTTAGATTTAAAGTTTTAAGAAATAAATTAGACTTTTTCAATTACTAAGGCAAGGACGAGTGTTGAGAATGTGCCTTAGACTTCCTGAATAATAGGTCTATAGACCAAGTCTTTAGGAATTTTTAATTTTGTAGTATGATTTTAGGAGTAAGTTAAGTGGTTGTATATCAACAGGATATATTTTTCTGTTATTTTTGTAACTATATAATTTGAACAATACAACAGATTATAGTGTGTTTCTAATATTTTTTCTTTCATATATTTTATGTTTCATATTTTTTTTCTAAAATACTAAAAAATGGGAGGAGCGATGGCAAAGAGGAGGTCTATCGTTGGTGATGGTGGTGGTGGTTTGGTTGGCAAGGAATGGTGAAGAAGAGAAGGAGAAAATAGTTCAAAAGTGGTGGTAGGTGGCTAAAACAAAAGAAAAATGAAGAGAATAGGGAGAAGCAAGGTGGAGGTGCGACAATGAAAAGGAAAGAGAGAAAAAAATGAAAAGAAAAGATGAGAGTCACTTTGTCAAGGTTCAATGGACGACACACATGGAAATGTTGGAGAAAAAGGCATGTTGAGGGATCAAGGGAGCAAAAGGGGAATCAAGGTTGGTGAATATTAGGGGTAAGCAAAATTCGATTCGACTCAAAAGATCGAAAAAAATTCGAACTTCGAGGTAAACGAATCGAGTTATTCGAGTTAATCGAGTTATTCGAATCAACTCGAATTTTTTTTTCAAATTTCGAGTTCGAATCGAGTTGGGTTTTCGAATTCGAATAACTCGAATAATTCAAATAATTCGAATATCAAACTATAATATTTTACATTTTTACCCCAAACTCCCAAACCTTTTTACTTTTCCCTCAAAACTTTTACTCCTTCCCACTTTCCCCCCAAAACTTTTACTCCCCTCCCCTCCCCTCCTAACCCTCCAATCTACCCAAAATTCATTTCCCACCAAAATTTTACTCTCCCATTTATTTTTTCTCAAAATTTTACTCCCAAAAGCCCTCAAAACCTTTTATTTTTCCCCAAAATTTTTACTCCCTCCCACTTTTTCCCTAAAACTTTTATTCCCTTCCCATCCCACCTCTCATCTACCCCAAACCCTCCCCCTCCATTTTTTTTAATATTTTCCCTCTAAAATTTTACTCCCCCTATTTACTTTCCCTCAAACTTTTATTCCCCAAAACTTTTTATTTCCCCCTAAACTTTTACTTCTCACCCTTTACTCTCAAATAAAAAATCAAAATTATTCCAAAAAAATCACTAAACATAAATAGTAATAATTTTATTTATATCTACTATTTATATTATTAAATTAAATTTCACATTTTATATTATTTATATTATTGAATTGTTTAGTCATATTGAATATTTATATTAAAATTGAATTATTAATTATGCCATAAAATATTCGTGTTAAAATTTTATGTTGGTATCAATTTCACATTTTATTTTTAAAATAACTTTTATTAAAAAATTCATATTTTTACATTTAATATATTTTTAATTCTAAAATACATAGTGACAAGAATCTGAAAATAATTGAAACAACTAAGCAAGCAAAGAAGCTAACCAGTATATAAAAAATTAATAAATAAATTATGAGGTGATGAAAGTTAATAAAAAATTTGATTAAGGTGGACAAATTTTATTACGATGGGTGACAGTGGTTATAAGGACCCAAAATTATTTTTTAAAATTTAACTCGAACAAATATATTCGATTCGATTCGAATTCCATCTCACTCGACTCGATTCGAGAAAACTTTAAATAAAGTTAGGATGATAAAATGAGATTTGAAAACTCGATTAACTCAAAAATTTTCGATTCGATTCGATCGAATGCTCACCCCTAGTGAATATGACATGTTGACTAACCAAGAAAGGAAAGAATATTTCCCCATGCATGGCAACTAGCTTGGACGGCAAAAGGGGTGTTGACCATGCTAAATTAAATAAAAATATTAAAAGTGTGAAGACTTGAACCTAAGACCTTAAGGAAACTAATTAAGCTCTTAATCATTAGACTAACTCACTTACTTGTTCACAATCCTACAACAATTATTTTAACAACATGGTTTGGTCTTGACTAAGGTTTGAAGCAAATTTGCACCAAATAGAAATTAATGAGAGGGAAGGGATTCAAACTCAGATCATCAAGGACAGCTCCACCGCTACTCAAGCACTATACTTGAACCTTATATATTGACAAATGTGCCAAGGTCATCTTAAAAAAAATTCTGGGCGTGACCACTCTCGATTCACTAACCCAATTTCTACTAACCCAAATTTTTAGATGTGACATATCTCAACCCAGAAGCAACAACTACTTAAGGAGCACATATTCACCATTAAAACTCATTTACATACAAACTACTAACATCTCAAAAACCCCCATGGAACGCATTGTATACATGCTTTACTATTCATATAACTCTTAATAACCTTACTTTATCAAAAACTTAACATGCAAAGCTATAATACTTACCAAGAGGTGAAACAACCACTGATTAAATCAAGATCCTAAGATTCCAACATAATGAGGAGAAGATAATATTTAATTTAAGAAAAGAACCAGAGAGAAATATTGAAGGAAGAAGAAACTTCCTGACAAATCCTTTGTAACAGCCCGTTTTCAGTGAAATCGAAACAGTGGTTTTGGAACCATAAATCCGAAGTCTAAAAATTTTTTTAGTTTAATACTATCTAATGGTCTACGTTATGTTGAAAATATCATATAAAAATTTCGTTAAGAAATTTTACCGTTTATATGCCTAATTTGATAAAAAAAAGGACTAAATTGCATTAGGTGCAAAAGTTGAGTTCTAATAGCTAAAAGTATTAAATAGCTATAGAATTTTAAATTGGAGGTCCTTATAAATAGACCATTAAAGTTCTTAGTGGTTAAGCATGAGTAGTCATCATTGGAAATTGAATAAATTATTAAGGGTAATTTGGAAATTATCAATTAAAGTTATAAATAAAATAAAATAAAATAATATATTATCATCATCTTCCACCAAAATAAAAAAAGAAAGAAAGAAACCTAGCCATGGAAGCTTGAAATATTAGCAAGCTTGTTTTGCTTAATTAGGTATGTATTCTTGTCCCGTTTTTAATGATTTCTATGTTTTCGAGATCGTAGTAGCTTAATCTAGCTAGCTCGGGGATTAATTTGCAAAATTTTTAAAGTATTAAGGTTTTGCCATTGATGAGTATGCTTGTATTTTGAAGCTTTATGATAGAAAATGATATGTTGTTGTTAGATAAAAAACTTTTTGTAAAGAGAATTTTGATGAAATTATCAATTATAAATTTGTGGTAAAATTGTGAAATTGTGAATTATGTAAGCTGCTATTAATATGTATAAAAATTGACTAGGCTTGAGTAAGGATTAAATTGCATGAAAGTCATTTTTCGAGCCTAGGGACTAAATTGTAATAAATTAAAAGTATAGGAGCAAAATAGTAATTTTGCCAAAAATGTGTGTTGAACTCAATTCAATATAAACTAAATTGAATATGAATTATATTGAATTGAGTTAAATTCATTCGTATAGATCCGGTTAGACCTAGTACGAAGTTAGATCGAGGCAAAGGAGAAATATCGAATTAGTCGCCTTCGTATCTACATAAACTCATCGAGGCAAGTTTGTGTAATTAAATTGAGTTGTGTAATTAAATTGAGTATGTATATGTATTAATTGTATTATATGTATGTGAATTGTATAATATCCATGTATAAATACCGATCGCATATCCGACGATTACCGAGTCCCGTTTGAACCTTCTGAAATTCGTAGGATACAAATGATATGTCATTAGGGTTACCGATTTGGTTGGGGTCCTGCATGTGTTGCGGACTCACCACAGCTCAAATGAGCTTCTCATTATTCAGCTCGCATGAGCTTCCCGTTATTTAGCTTAGAAGAGCTTATCGTTTACAGCTCGTATGAGCATACATGTACATGAATTGATGAATTATAGTTTAGTACACTTCGTGTGTACTACCCGTGTATCCAACGATATTCTAAATGGTTCAACAGGTACTGTACTGTTATGAAATCATATGAGTTTGATATGAACTATTACCGGTATATACATAAAATACATAAAATATTTTTGATGAATTCAACCATGTGTGTTGGATTTTATATGTGATTTTCATGGCTAATATGTTGGTGATAATATGTTTAGACTTTTTGTCAAATTGATTGAGATATGCTATGTTTACTTACCTATTTTATGGAAACATGGTAAGTTAAATTCTATATTATACGAACTTACTAAGCTTCAATGCTTACTCTGTGTTATTTTCTGTGTTTAATAGTAATTCGAAAGCTTGTTCAAGTTAGAAACTAGTTGGAGCTATTTCACACTATCCATCGTCCTTTTTAGTACTTTCAATAAATTAATTTCGGTTATAATGACATGTATAGGTTAATTTGGCCAATATTGGCATATAAGGATTTTGTTGAGACTAGCCACTTAAATGGCTTGTGTTTGGTATATTTTGATGTGTATATAAGTGGCCTTATCATATTTGATGTGTGTTTGATATGGTAGAATGAAAGAAAGTAAAATGCGTTTTGAATATGCATATATGTATTTGGTCATTTAGGTAAGTTTAAATACTTGGTTGACATGTCTTTAAGTTGTCAATTGAGGTGCCTAAGGGCATATTGGTTGTATGTGGTGATATTTCATGTTTAAGACTTGATTTTGGCTTGTTTTGAATGCCTAGTTATGGCTTGTTGATGTGCAAAAATGTTGAGTTAGGTTGATGTCAAATTGGGTTAGAAATGTGGCTTGGAAATTAGCATATTTTTGTCCACACAGGCAGAGACATGGGCATGTGTCTCAGTCGTGTGTGACACGCGACCACGTGACACAGTCGTGTGTCCCGTCTATCTTTAAAGTTGCGCAAGTCAGTATGCTCAACATGCCGTAGCACACGGGTGTGTGGCTTGGCCATGTGGCCCAAGTCAGAGAGTTGCATGGGCACAGACATGGGTTAGGACAAGACTGTGTGTCCCTATTTCGAATGCCCACACGGCCTGAAGCATGGGCGTGTCTCCTGACCGTGTGAGTCACACGGCCTGGCCACACGGTCGTGTGTCCCCTGCAGCTTTGAAAAATTTTAATGTTTTCTGAAAAAATTTTGAGCACCCGATTTAGTCCTGACTTGTTTTAATGCGTATTTTGGGCTTCGAAGGCTCGTATAAGGGACAATATGTTTGATTTCAATTGGTTTCGACATGAATGTTATATGATATGAAATGTCTATTTGTTTGATCTGTAAACTATGGTAATGCTCTGTAACCCTATTCTGGTGATGGATACGGGTTAGGGGTGTTACTCCCTTCACACACACACACACACACACATATATATAACCCATTTCCTCATAGTGGAACTTAACAAGTGTCACTCAAGTCAGTATGCTCAACACGGCGTAGCACACGAACGTGTGGCTTGGCCGTGTGGCCCAAGTTAGAGAGTTACAAGGGCACAGACACGGGCTAGGATAAGACCGTTTGTCCCTATTTCGAATGCCCACACGACTTGAGACACGGGCGTGTCTCCTGACCGTGTGAGTCACACGGCCTAACCACACGACTATGTGTCCCCTGTAGCTTTGAAAATTTTTAATGTTTTCTAAAAAAAATTTTGAGCACATGATTTAGCCCCGACTTGTTTTAATGCGTATTTTGGGCCTCGAAGGCTCGCATAAGGGACAATATGTTTGATTTCAATTGGTTTCTTACATGAATGTTATATGATATGAAATGTCTGTTTATTTGATCTGTAAACTCTAGTAATGCTCTGTAATTCTATTCCGGCGATGGATAAGGGTTAAGGGTGCTACACCCTTCACACACACACACACACACATATAACCCATTTCCTCATAGTAGACTTTAACAAGTGTCACTCAAATCCAGAATTTGTCATTTTTAATGGCCTACAGATTCTAAGAGAAACATAAATGAAAATCTTGCATAATTAATATTTGTCCAGTCAATCTAGTTGGCTCTTAATCAGATCACTATACAAAACTCATTTTGCATGGTACTCAAGTAACTGGGAGAACCATACTTTTGGCGGTAACTCTCACCCAGCTTACTCTTTGCTTGGCATATTCTTTTCTTACATTGTAGAATAGCCTGGAACAAAAATCCTTAATTATTTTTGTAGCAGATACTTTATGCCATCCCAAATCCTCCAGAAGATTGTTAATTGGCTGACTAAACTACGCCAAACAGATAATTTCATGGCTCTATGAATTATTCTCGAATCTATCAGACTTAGGGTGTGACATATTTCTTCTTTCTTGTTGTTTATACGGGTCAATCCCTAACAAATACCATTACCTTAATACTCAATTAGTTTTTAGATACTTCAAACTTACCAATGCTAATAACCTCCATTTCTTGAGTGTTATTTATAATGATAAATCTTATTTTTAATTGATATCTAGTTGTAACACTAATTAAATGATAATTGATTAAAAATGATAAATTATTAATAATTACTATACCCAATTGTGTAGTTTAAACCACTAAAATCTCTATTATACAAAAAAGATGTTTTTTATATGATTTTATTTATTATTTTTATAGGAGGTTTTATCTATTGTTCTTAAGTGTATAGTTCAAATGGATAAAAACCCTATTATTTAAAAAAATTATTTATTTAATGTTAGTTTAGTGATTAAATGAACATTAAAGGGTGTTTTTGTTAATTAAAAAACTTCTCCAAACTCGTGCTTTTATATATATTATAGATAATTAAATGGTTTGATGTAACGACCCGATTTCCAATAGTGTTGAAAAGTGTGGTTTTGGAATCCTGTTTTTGTAAGCCGAGTTCTTAAATATTAAATAATGATATTTACGGAGTTAGTATATTGATGACTTGAAAATCGGTTAAGCAATTTAGCTTAAAATGTGTGTAATTAAGGCCCAGGGATTACATTGTAAAAGTTCAATCGTTATAGATTTTTAATTCAAAAAAAGGCTTAGGGACTTAAATAGAAATTATCCAAGGTACTAAAATGGTTATTATACCAATAAATAGTGGTTAGTGGATGTTGATGAATAATCCACGAAGTTTAATTAAAAGTAAAAATAAAATAATAAAGCTTTAATTAAGTTAATAAATCAAGATTAACTAATGTTAGTTAATGTATATATAGGAAATTAAGTGGGAAAATATGTGAATATCATCATCTTCTTCCCCAAGTCGTAGAAACCTAAGCAAAGTTCTTCAAGTTTTTCTTTCAAGCTTTTGGCCAACTATTAGTAAAGTAATTTAGGTCCTTTTCTTGTAATTTTTATAGATTTGAGGTCATGGGAGCTTGATTTAGCTAGCCCATGTACCAACTTTTGAAATTGTTAAAGTTTTTGAAAGTTGTCATTATTGAGAAATTGATGAAATTGGTGTGAATTTGATAGAAATTAAGCTTAGATTATGAAAAAGACTAAATTGTAAAGCTTAATTGTTAGATTATGAAAAAGACATTATGGACCATATTGAATAAAATGAAAAATTGTTATGAAATTTCAATAGGAATAGGAAGTAGGAGGTCTCTAATAAATATATGTGAAATCAGATTTTATTTTAAAGCTTTAGATTGAAAGTTATGCTTGTCCTGGGTTCAAAGATTAAATTGAATAAATTGCAAAATATGTTTGACTTTGTAATTGAACTTGATTTGGATGGAATTTGATATTGTTTTATTGTTGAATTATTATTCATAGCTAAAGACAATGCTGAGCCATCAAGAAGGAAAAGAAAGACGAAAGCAGAAGACAAGTGACACGAACTTTTAGTTTGTATTTCTATGATTCAAGATCAATTTAATTGTTGCATATTGTGATGTTTGCATAATATGACATTGAGGTGATTTGATAATGATTATTTGAAGTGAATTGCTATGATTGAGATTGAATGTAGAGATATGGACTAAATTAAGTAGAATAAAATTTGCATGAATTAATTGATATATGATAATTGGTATGAAATTGTGTTGAAATATGCTATATGATGTGATGAAATGAATTGATGATAAATCGAGAATGGTAGAATGTGAATTGAACTATATAATGAAATAAAAAATTTGGTTACCCTATTAGATATTTGGATAAAGTCGGATATAGTTGGCATGCTATAAGGTCAGGATATTGATTGAAAACCATCGTTACTGGGCAACCTGTGATGGTAGATTATACATATAAATTCATTGTTGCCAGGAAACCCGGGATGACAGAATAATCAGATTGTGAAAGTCATCATTGCTGGACAGCCTGGGGTGGTAGTATGTATATGTTCAGTGTCATCATTGTCGGGCAACTCAGGGTGACAGATCTGCGTATCCATTCTGAGTCTGTGTCTGGTAATAGGGTCATAAAACATGAATTGGCTATTTGGTATATGAAATAAGTTAAAATGAGCCCCAAAGGGTGATTAATTGTGAACAAGCTAATAAGCTTGGAAATGATTGGAAAGGACAAAATGAAATGGATTAATTGTGCATGTAATTGTTAAATGTGTAACAGCCTACCTGACGAAGTCTCTATATCTGGTTACTGTTTGGCGTATAGTTGTTAAAATAATGATAGAAACTAGTAAGTAAAATGTTTGTCTTGGTTAAGTATTCTGTGTATTGCGTCATTTGGCGAACTCATGCTTTTGGTGAGTTTTGTGGTTTGGCAGACTCTTTTGTTAAGTATCCGCCCAACCCAGATGCTTTGGGCGAACTCGTTAAGTTTACAGCTATTTAGATTTGTTTAATATTTAAGTATGGTAATTTGGTTAGTTAAGTTGAGATTTAGTTAGAACGGAACTAGACTACTGTATATGATAAGACTTAAATTATGTTAAGTGCACTTAACTATTGGAATCAAGAGAGTTAGTGGAATTATCTGATTTTTTCCATTAATCTTTGTCTTCAAGCTTAAGTATATAAGGATAGTGGTGGTTTTTCTGAACACTTTTACGTTTTCTTCTTCTTCATTGATTTCCTCTGAAAACTCTTTAAAAACCTAAGTTCAGAAAACCTCTTCAAATTAAGGTTCGCAGTATTCAGCTAACTTTTACGTTAGTACCAGCTCACTGGTAATTACTGATGAACCCTAGGTTACCCTCTAAGTCATTTACGTGTTTCTTGTTCTACATGCATAGATGTTAGAATAATATGTGAGGAAGGAAACTTCCTGATTCTAGATTAAGTGTTGTTGATTCTTGCATGCATGATCAGATTTTATCGATTGATGATTTGATATGTTTAATTATCTTTATTTTAATTTAAGAAGTTAATGAAGGTCCAAGTGACAAAGGGAAAGGATCTACTTTATAGACTTATGCTAGAGTTTTTGGTGAGTTCCTTCTAATTTCCATGTGTTGTAATTTTCTTTTTTTTTTTTTATAGTTCATGTAAGGTAAGTAATCCTCCTCTATAATGGATGAAAGATTTTGTATGGGTAATGGTTATCCAAAGTCTTCAGTCTGAGTGCAAGTTTTTTGTGATATAAAGTAAGCGTTATTCTTCATGCTTAAGCCACTATCATCTGCTTCTGTTATGTATGATATGATATGAACTGCTATAAGGTGATGGAGATGAGGAGATATGTTTGTGTAGCCTCCGGTAGGGCAACTATATTGCAAATCGGATTGGCATATCATAATAAAAAATGTTGTTCTAAATGAAAATGATATGAGGAGTTAAGGGGGAGAATGTATGTGAATAAGACTGAATGACATGCTTCTGATTCTAGATTCTAGGTACATGGCTGGCATGAGAATGAATTTGTCTGAGTTGTGCTGAACTGATGTATAGTACACGCCCAAATGATAAGTAAGTTGGCATATTGAGTTTGTCTGTATTTTGTATATGCCATTGTGTGCACTATGTGAATGTGCGTAAATCCTTCAGAATGGTTCAGATTTACTATCAGTAATGCTATGTATGATTTCTTTTTGGAACTCACTAAGTTCATATGAACTTACTTTGTTACATTTTCCTTCTCAAGCTTGCTGACTGAAGGAAGGCTTTGTTAAAAGGACTACACCAGAGTACTACTACTATTGTGAGATAACTACTTTGTTTCGTATCATGTATGACTTGTGGGGTTGGCGTATAAGTACATTTGGAAATGATTTGTACAAAGAACTTATGTTTTGATAAAACTATGTTTTTATGAGATTTTGTTGAAGTATTAATGATTGGTTTTAAATTAATACATTCTATTTAATAAAGTTATTATATTTGAACTTATATGTCATATAGCTTGTACATTATTTTTAAACTGTTGATGTTTTCATTCAAACCTCGGTAAAGTAATAGCTAATATATGCTTTATATTTATAACTTTGTAAGAACTATATAAAGCTTTCGACAAAATGTTTTAAAGTTAGATTGATTTTAAGTAGCGTCACACCATACTCAGATCCAAATATAGGGTCGGGTTTGGTGTGTTACTAAATGTATCTGGATAAAGTATATGTTTACAATTATTGATAAGAAATGACTATGTAATAGGTGGATTGAATGAGTAATGGCATGATAAGTATGAGAAATATGTTAATGGAAGCTTTTGACATGAAATTTGCATATGAATTGGTGTAAATTGAGTTTCAAATTTGATGTATGCATTGGTTTAACTTGTATTATATTGTCTTGAATCATGGAAATACTACTGAGCTTTATTACTCAATGTACGATTTGTTTTCTTCATAAGTAGGTATAGGTGATCGTCAAGAATACGAGAAGTAGTTCCAACATCCAGAAAGCGATCTTTGACTCAACAAAGTTTGTATAGTCCTGTTTTGTTAAATATATGGCATGTACCTAGGTTGAGTCAGTTTTTGGTATAATATGCTATCTTGTGAACTTTTGGAAGTTAGAATTGGTAATTTTCGGTAATAGCAAAATGAAATAGCTGTATAGATGATTTTGGCATACTTGAAATGCATGAGATAATGCTAAGTTTTTAACTTGATGTAAATATAAGTAGGTTTAAAGGGTTAAATGGTTATCAACATGTTAATTACTTGTATGTTTGAATGAAATGGTGAAATGGTAGTAATATTGATGCATAAGTTGTGTTAATTGCTTAGGATGGAGTATTGATGGAGTATTGAATTTTGGTATTTTGCTTAATTGATTGAATGGGAGGGATAACTTGTATAAATGAGTAAATGAAATAGGTACCAAATTGGACTTTTAGAAATAGTCAGTTACGTCGCAACAATGTCCTCTCAATGTTATGCGTTGTCGTAACAAGACTAAATAGAGAGTTACGTCGTGACGACATACCCTCAATGTCGCGATGAGCCTAGTTAGTATGTTGCATCGTAACGAGGAACCCCCGTAGTCACAATGTCAACCCAAGATTTTGAAAATATTAGAGTTTAGTCCTAATTCGACCTCGGGTTAGCATTAGAGCTTTCATAAGCTCGTATAAGACCCAAAAGGTTTGTATATCATCTTATATTAATGTATTTCTTGTATTTAAATGTATAATGGTATAAATTGGTTGTATTAAATCATAGTTGCTCCAGAAACGAATGTGGCATCCTATAGCTCAGACCCGACGATCGGATCAGGTATGGGGTGTTACATTTGATCTATACATTTACTCGAAGATAGATCTATATCCAATCTACCTGGAAATTTTTTTTTGTTTATTTATTAACGTGGTTGTCAAAACTAGATCAGACCATTCGATTGAATTGGTTGAATAAAGAATAAGTGGCCCAATCAGTTCAACCGACACCATAAAATTGGAAAATATTGAACTAGTAAAAAATCGATTGAACCGCTAAAAACAATTTGAACAAATTAAGAAACTAATTTTACCAGGTTCAAGCTAGTTTAGATAATTAATTTTATTGTTATAATTTATAAAATGGTTATGTTTCTATTATTATGCATTTGTGTTTGGTTTTTTTTTTTAACTTTTTTATGAATTTTTTTAGAATTTTTGAATTTTTATGATTAAATTGAGAATGAATGGTTTGACTCGTTCAATCACCGATTTGATTCTTACAACATTGTATAATGATACCATCTTCTAAAGTTTTTGGTTTACTTTTTAATAATGTATTTAAAATAATTAGTGAATGCATTAACTTGTAGATAAATTTAAAACCAATATCAAATTCTAAATAATTATAATAAATTTATTTTCAATGATAATAAAAATTATTTAAGAATTATTAATAATAAGATTAAATTTAAAATTAATGTTTACCATTAATTAAGTAAATTATAGAAATAGTATAACATTAGCATAAAAATTAATAACAAGTAAGAGGTATTTACATTTTTATTATAATAAAATAAATTATTAATACTCTTCAATAAGCTTTTTTAAAAAAAAAAAAATAAGATTCCAATGTGACATGTGATTATACGTGTCTATTATTTAATTAATTTTTAAATAATATATTTTTAATTATTATAATTAGTGTAAAGTGATATTGGTTATTCAAATTGTTGAACATAATTAAAATATATTAATTTATTTAACAATTCAAATATTATAATAATAATAAAATTAAAATAATAATTAATAAATAGAATTAACATATATAAATTATTTTGATAATTGGGATATGGTGCTAATAAAAAATTTCTAATCATTATTAGAAATTTTGTTCAAATTATAAAAAAGAAATGATATTTTGTGAAAGTGTTAATTGATATAATTAGAGTATGTGAAAATAAAGGATTTGGTAATTATTTGGCTAAGGTAGAGATATATGATGAAATATGAATAAATATGATACTAGGGAGAGTAAGAAATGGAAAATATAAAATCTATGATAACTTTATTGAGTAGTTATGGATTTGGTGGAATTTTGAATAATAACGAATGTAAAATATGAAAGGTATAAAGTGATTTTAATATGGTAAATAATATCAAAAGTATGATATTAAATAAATAATAAAATAGAATTATTATCGATTATTAGAAAAGTTTAGGAAGTTTTGATTTAATAGTGTAATTCACATTGATTAGCAGAAGAAAAAAAATGTAATATTTAATTATTGGGATAAATTTTAAAATTATATATGATTTTTGATTTAATGAGCAATTGTGTACATGAACTTTAATTCGGTGCAATTATACATGTGAAACTCTAGTTTGTGGTTCAAATGTATACTTGAAACTTTAATTTTGATTTAATTATATACATTTAAAGAAATAAATGCATCAATTTATTTTTATATTGGATAAATTTAATTATTTATTATTGCAATATATAAACATAAAAGGATGTTATATCAATAATTGTATTAATAAGGATCAAATTAAAATTTCATATATAAAATTACACAAAATAAAAATTACTATATACAATTGTACATTAAACCATATTTCATATATAGTTTTGGGATTCATCCCTTAAATATTTGATTATAATACTGTGAAATGAATAAACACTAGATTTTACTGCTTTGCAAATTTATTTATAATTATATTAAATAATAATTAATTAAATGTTTTTATATTTTAAAATTTTACACAATTAAATTTAAATAACTATAATAAAATTTATAATATGATAAAATGAGAAATTTAAACACGTAATATTAAAACGAAAAATTAAATGATTTATTTAAATTTTGCTAATTAATCCCTAAAAATAAATAATTTAACTAAACATGGAATGATTGTATATATTAATTAATTTTATATATCATTTAAAAATTTAAAAAGATATGTTAATATATCATTTCAAAAATAAAAAAATTCTGGTGACCAAAAAATCATGTAGCTGGACCCTTTTAAAAACTCAATTTATAATTATATAATAATTTAAAAAAATCAAAAGTAATATGTTTTTCTTTAAATTAAATTATTATGAAAAATTATTTAAATAATTTAAAATCAAATTATTATAAGCCACAATAGGGATTTTTTATATGTAAAAAATAATGAATTTGTAAATGATGCAAATACACAAAAAAATTATTTCAATAAAGTAATAATAATTTATTAATTTTCTCTCCTTTTCCTTCTTACCTTTCTTTCCCCACGTTCCAAGCTTCCAGCCCAACCCAAAAACCCAAAAAATTGTCAAAGTTAACCTTTCAGAGTAGTAAATTACTACGCCCTAAACAGTTGTCATGTTTTGAAGGTAGAACATCTAAAGTGCTGTAGATGTATATATTCTTTTTATCTATTTTTAGATTTTGAAATGAATGCTTTGAATAAGATAAAATATAGTAACCTAGTAACTAAAAAGAAATATCATGATAAGTAATACTGAGTTGGAAAAAAAAATGTAATTTTTGAAAACTTTGAGATATATTTTCAATTGGTAAAGGTAGAGAGTTGAATCATAAATTTATAGTTTTTTATTCTATTCTATGAGCTCTTTATAATGGTATGCTATATGCTCAAAATGAATAAGTGATGAATGAGAAATTGATGCTCAAAGTAAGCCACTTGTGAATATTTGTTGAAGAAAAGAAAAGCTTAGATCTCACATTGGTTAAATACCAAGTGTGAGATATGTATATGTATGAGAACCCACTTGAGAGTTATTGGATGACTAAGCTTGAAATCTTGTTTTGTGAGCATGCGGATGTGAATCCAAATCTATCGGAGTTGAGGGTGCACTTGCATGAAATGTTGGCCCCAAAAGGTGTTTGCCGGATATTTTAGCCAAATACGAAATTAATTACTACTGCCGAGATCATCTTGTTATTGTGTACTATGAAAACAGGCCTCAACATCTAGTAAAACTCGATTTTCTTGTTCGATTTTGATTTTCCAAAGTCTTGTTTATTTAATTTGTTTTATTTAAATATGGTGTTTTTACATAAATATAAATATTTTAAACTTTAAAAATTATTTTTAATTAATTATAATATATATTTAAAAATTTTATTTTATTAAAACTATTTAATTTTTTAAAAAATATAATGACATTCATATTAAATACTTTATATTATTTAGTTTTAATATAATTATTTTTTAATTTGTAAAGTTCCATTAGCCTAATTTTTTTAAATTAATTATTTATCCAAACAAAACAATTACAAATCCTAGCATTTTGAATTGACGAATTTTAAAATATTAGCATTTTAAAATTCTCAAAATTTTTAAAATTTTTCATCCAAACACACTCTTAAAAAATTATAGGAAGAAACAACACATTGAAATAAGATATATAAAAATTGTAAAACGTTGAAGTGACGTATAATGAAAAGTGGCAGAATAGAGATGAATTTTTATAAGTAAATTCATTTGAATTAAATAATCGAAAGGATCGAAAATTTCTTAGGCACCAAATGTGAGATCTCTTATATGAGATCATTACAAGTTTGGTTAAGGGGTGCTACACTAGAGGAAAATGCAACAAGATATTCTTAAATCTTAACGAATTAATTGTATAGTTACCCAACTCACTTAAATATACACCAACTGTTAAATTACCTATAAGATATTAACCAACTTTAGTGGGGAATCGATGATAATGACAATTAACAATTTAGTTAATTCTTATAAGTTATACACCAACCAGAGAATTCTCTAGATGCATGTAAGCTATACATCATCTCAGGATATCTAAACATTAATGACCATATTAATTATAAACCCAGATTGATTGATAACTAAAATAGATTCTTAAGTCTTATTAATTGCTGATTTCTCATCCACCAAACTTCTATGAATTCTCTTTAATAATTACTTGTGATTTTACTCTCTCTCTCTTTCTTAGTTAGACTTCCTTTATTTGTTTCTTTGGTTGTTCTCAGTTTTTAGATTTGATATTTGGTGAGTTTAATTAATTAAGTTGTGTATGTGTTTCCTATTTATTTGGTTGGTTTTTAATCTCTTTGTCGTTTGATAATCAAAATAATTCTTTTCATCAAATTATTTATTATAATTTATTATTTGACAATGATCTTATATACTTGTCTGTACTTGAGGAAAGTGATAACTATTTTAGGCTTTAATTTTTTATTATTATCATATTTGTTACTATTTTCATCATCATTCACAAAAGCATGGGAGAGTGCAGTAACATGAGATCATAACTAATTTTTCAAATTAGTGGATAGTTTATAATAGAATGCATAATCACTAAAAAAATTATTTATATAAAAATAAAAAAAATTATTACATTAATATTTGAGTTGTAATTTAATATATTATATTTTATTAAGTTTACACCATTTGATTTATGATATTAAACTCAATCATCCTTCGGTAGAAAAAGCCTCAACCAAACATTTTATTTGGGTAGAATCAGAAAATCTATTATATATAATAAAAAAATACTTTTTAATAGTTATTGATTAATTATTTAATAATTTGATATTTTCTAGAATTTTATGAAAGGTTTTCATGATTATAAATATATATTTTTATAATTTTAAATAATAAATTATAATTTTTATATTTTAAATAATTTTTTAATTTCATTTAGAATTACAGTTTAAAAAAAATGCAAAACTAATATTTTAGCTATAGTTTAAAGCAATACAGTTGGTTCCGCACCGATTTAATTATTCCAATCAATGCACACCATTTCAGTAGTAAACCGAAATGATTAATTCATTTTTTCACATTGATAAAATTTTCAGTTTATAAAATTGCATCGGCTCATTGCGCCCAATTCCAATTTTATCGGTCGGAGTATCATGTAACATCTGGTGCATAAATAATATTAATAAATATTTAAATTTACTATTTTTACCATTATAGTAATAAAAAAAAACTAACTTTTTAGAGTTTATTGACTTTAAAATTAACAAATAATAAAAAATGAAATTTTTATATATAAAAAGTAAAATATTTAAAAATGTAAAGAAATATAAATTTCATAAAAAAGTTATAAAAATTATTGTACCAAAAGAAACATTTTATAATTTTTCTATAAATTTTATTGATTTTTATTTTTTTATCATTTTTCACCACATGTCACGTTGTGTTGCGACATATGATAACTTTAATTAAAAAAAAACTAGGAATTGTTAACTTTAACGATCAACAGTTAAAATTAATTGGCAAAGGGACTTTTTGATGCATTTTATAAATTTTTATTATTTTTTATAAAATTTTATAATTTTTATTTTTTTTGCAGTTTTTATAATTTTTAATAAATTTCAAAAATTTTATATTCTTATTAAAATTTAATAATTTTTCCAAAATTTATTATTTTTTACAATTTTTTTTCTAATTTTTAATAAGAGCAAGGGCTTAATTGCTATTTTGAAAAATTTTGAAGATCTTTTTGATGCATTTTGAAAGTTCAAGTACTCAATTGAGTGAAAAAAATAGAGGCTTAATTGCTTTTTTTGAAAAAAATTTGAGAATCTTTTTGATGTATTTTGAAAGTTTAAGTTCTCAATTGAGTGAAAAAAAAAAAGGCTTAATTATTTTTAAAAAAAAAATTGAGAATTTTCTACACCATTAAGCCTTTTATATATTTAGTATGAGATGATCTTATTTTAAATTGATTTTTGAATTAAGTTGTGAGAATATTGGGCTATTTTACCAAAAAAAGCCGATTTTTTTCAAAATTTATCGAAATGGGCCGATTTTTTGATTATTTACCGGAATGGTCCATTTTTCGCGAAATCACGTCCACGTCAGCGCGATGTCAGGGTACGTGACAGGACATCGCGTCCACGTCAGCGCGACCTGCTGACGTGGAAGGAAATCGCTCCCTCAAGGACGCGATTTCCTTCCACGTCAGCAGGTCGCGCTGACGTGGGTGCGATGTCCTGTCACGTAGCACGTTCCCGGGGACGCGATTTTGACGTTGATTTTACGTTTGGGTTTTCTGGCTTTTAGGGTTTAGGGTGCAGGCTTTTTAGGGTTTAGGGGTCCCGGAATAAATTATTTCGAGTTGACGTTTCTGGTCAAATAGTATAAAATCGCTTCTACCAGGATGCTATTTGAGAAGAATTTGTGAAATCGTGCCCTCGTGGATGCGATTTCGCTACAGTTGGTCATGTAAGAAATAATGTCTATGACCGAGGGATTCGGTTCCACATGGCGGCCATCGACGGTTACGCGCTGGATTCCTCCTTCCTCTAGCTTCCGGCGGCGGTTGTTCTTCCTCCGGTGGTGATTGTTGTTCTTCCGGTTCGGCATCTGGTTGTCGGACTTGGGACGATGATCCACCTTCAAAGAATAGTGTATGTGGAGGTGTTTGCATCATGAACGGCGACGGAGTTTGAAAGCCATGCGTTGCTGGCGATTGGTAAAAAGGAGAGCTCCCTGACGGCCCCCCTTGCGACCCCTCCTGCGCCGCTGGCCTAGTTATCGGTGGTCCGCTCGGCATTATAGGAAATGGAGCTGATCCGGGCATTTGGCTCCAACCTGCCATAGGATTCGGAAAAGGATACATGTACGGGTTAGGGTACATATAAGGGCTAGGAAACATACCTGGCATCATAGGGAAAGGCGATTGCGTGGGTATCATCTATTGAATTGCTGCGTCAGGTGACTGCATCGGTGCTCTCGTTGGGGACTGTGATTGCATGGCCGCTGATGATGAGCCGGGTGAATGTCTGGGCCTCGTTGAGGGGCTGCCCTCGTAGTCTTGTCCCTTTGGATTTAGAGGCCCGCACCTTTCCCTTCCGACACGTATTTGCCAATGCCTCTCCTCTGGCGTAAGTAAATACGGCTTCCCATGGATCTTAAACCATGGCATGTATTCTGGAACGCACGCTAACTCGGGAACGATGATTTGTTCCCGAGTAGGTAGATATTCATTCCGATTTCCCCACATTTCCGTGTACTCTGACCAGTATCTAGGCCAATCCGTACCTAATAGCCGAAGGTCGATTTTGTGGTGCTCGTCAAACACCTCAGGGTCCGCAGGAATCGGTTGTCTACATCCAAACTGTCGTAGGACTCTGTCTGTCTAGTGGGGCTCCACAGTTGCATAGTTGATCAACACCACTTTCACGTGCCAAGTGCTCGGATTTTGTAAAAACTCTTCCGGGATTACTGCCCGGATTACCGGATCCTCATATGGTGTCCATTGAAACTACATGAACATGATAGAAATATTACTTATATACATAATACTAAATACTAAATACTAAATATCAATCCACTAGCGATTGTATGGAAATATCTATTTGCACTAATACTTACTTCTGCTTCAGACCGTTGCTCCAATAGAAGCCGTATATCTTCAAGTTCAGACGGTAATCCACGATAACTTGCCGGATGGTTCCACCTAATTAAATAAATTTTTAGCATACTTTTATTCTTACAAAATCTATATAACAATTTCAAAATGTAATATAAAATTTACCTCGTTACGAGTGAGAATGTATATGGGTGGTTCACTCGAGGACGTAGAAATGGAAAGCGAAACCATGCCCATGATTGCAGTAGTGACAGGCAACCTCCGATTTTTGCTCTCTTCGGTCGCGTCGCCCCGCACATCTCCCGATATAATGTTGCCAAGACGGCAGACCCCCAACTAAATTCACCGGCTGCTCTAAAATCAACGAGTTTTAGCAACCACCTTAGATGTACACGACTCCGTGACGTGTCGGGCATCAGATAACCTCCAATTATTTGAAGAATGTATGATCGAGCATATCGGATTCTTTCAATTTCGGTTGAATTTGCATTCGGATCGGGGAAGGTGGCACATAACCAGCCCATCTCCACCTTACCTCCATCCATTTTATCCGGAACAGCGCCCAAAAGCTCGTAGCACACCGCCTCCCAATTGCTAGATTGGGCAGACCCGGTGACTGGGTGCCTGTCCACCGACAATCCCAAATGCAGATGGACATCTTCTAGAGTGATAGTGCACTCTCCACATGGAAGATGAAATGTGTGCGTCTCGGGTCTCCACCTCTCGATGAACGCACTGATTAGTTTCGGCTCCAACTTGCATCCCCGGCCTACCGTCGCCACGTGCCAAAAACCCGCTTCCCGCAGGTAGTTCTCTACTAACGGTGATGGATGAGCATGCATATTCCGAATATTGCATTCCAATACCCGATCTTTAGACTTTTATAACAAATAATAAATTAATAATTATCTAAAAATACATAAATAAAAATATCTTAAATTAAATAATATTTAAAATTTAAATTTAATACTTATCATTTTCATTTGCCCCACCGATATGTGATTCCTATCAAGACGAATCAATGATCCGGCCATTGTTGAAAATATTAAAAAATTTAAAATTATTTTAAAAAATATAAAAATATGTAAAATTTTCTTTAAAAAATGAAATTGAATGGAAAAAGAAATTTAATATGGATTTGAGAGATTTTTTGAAGGGAATTGAGAGGATTTTGGAAGGAATTTGAGAGTTTGAGAGAATTTTGGAAGGAAATTGAGAGAATTTTGAAGGAAATTGAGATAGGATTTGTTTGTGAAAAAAAAGGGGTAAGGTGTTTTATAGTAAAAAAATTTTTGACTGTTGGGGGGGCTTGACCGTTGGGACACTGTTCACGCGCGCGACACGTCGCGTCCACGTCAGCGCGACCTGCTGGCGTGGAAGGAAATCGCGTCCTTGAGGAAGCGATTTCCTTCCACGTCAGCAGGTCGCGCTGATGTGGACGCGATGTCCTGTCACGTACTCTGACATCGCGCTGACGTGGACGCGATTTCGCAGAAAATGGACCATTCCGGTAAATAATCAAAAAATCGATCCATTTCGGTAAATTTTGAAAAAAATCAACTTTTTTTGGTAAATTAGCCAGAATATTGTTGTTTAACAGTGTGCTATGATTTTTTTCTTTATTTATTTTAAATTTGTTACGGGATGAAATTTTATTTGTGAAGTTTATTGAAGAGTATTTTATATAATTGATTAATATTTTTATATTTGATATTTTTAAATATTTTTAAAATTTTGATAAATACAAAACGATATAATACCTGCACGTATAAATTCTAATAAAAAACTGATGCATCTACCGATTCGATATTGACTAGCTTAGAGGCAGAAATAACTATTCACCTTAAGTTAATGTCAATGATATTTAAACTGAATTGGATCCTTCGGTTAGATTGAAAATCTGTCCGAACACTAGAAAAAACCGTTTGAACCCTGAACTGAAAAATCGGTAAAAAACCTGTCCGACCGGTTCTTTCGTCTGCGCAAGCCGATAAAAACAAACAACCCGAGACCCATCCCCACCAGGGCAACCACCGCTCTCGTCACTCGTCCATCCGGCCTCTCTGACTCTCTGACTCTCTCAACCTCTCTTCACTCTTTAGTCTCCAATCTCCCTCCACCTTCCGGCTTTCCGCCTCCAGTTCACCCGCCTTTAGCCGTCTGCTTCTTCGACGACCGTCCCTGCTGAAAAATGAGAAAGTCAGAAAGACGGGTTTGGTGGTAAAGGACAAATGAGAATTGAAAAGAGTTAACGATAATAATTTTTTAGGTTTTCGTACTTTATGTTGGTTATGGCCTATGACTCAAAGTCGGTGGGCTGATTTAAATTAAACTTTAAAGCCTAGCCCAAAGTTTATTTGAGGTTTGTTTTTTTTTTTAATTTTAAATTATTATTATTTTATATTATTAAATAATAAATCAATTAAACTAAAAATCAATGGTCATCAATTCTATTATTAATCCAATTTTGAAAATATTAATTTACGTACCACTTCATCATTTTAATGAACGACTAACCAAAACGTTACAAATCGAAAACATGTATCATCATATTATAACTTAACTTTTTCTATAGTTGAAATTTGTTGATTGTTTTAAGGGTTAAATGTGTAATTTATTATAAGTAAGATGCATGAGATAGCACTATAATATTTAAATAAAAATTTATGGATATTGAATGAATTATAGGTGGATTCGATTGTTGAATTCTTTATTTTTAGTTATTTACTTTAAAAATTTAATTAGAAAACGTGATTGTAATAAATATATTTTTTTATCATTTCCTAATTAAGTTCAGTCGGGAGTATTATAACCGTATATAGATACATTGATGAATGATGATTAGAGTAAGGTTCGGTCTATCTAAAAAGTTTAATTTAGATTTTTGAATTTTCTGAGAAAATTAAAATATAATTGTTTAACCTACCCGTGAGTCATGAGAACCGTAAGCCGAGATGAAACGGTAAAAGGAACGGTCAAGATTAAACCAAGTGGGTGGCTGATGAAAAATACTATGGAACCGCCTTCACAGAATGAATGAAAAAAGAAAAATTAAATTTGGACCTTGAGAGAGTCAGTCAGTCCATATCCAATTACGATTTTTTCTCTTTTTCTTTTCTCATAAATGCCCCTTTCGCCCCCCTCGCTCTCATTCAAAAGGCCTAAACTCGAGATCTTTTTGATTATATATAGTTTTAGCCCTAGCTACCCCAGCTCAGGTCCAATTCCAATTTAGGGTTTTGTTTTTCTCTTCCTCGCTCGAACAGCGAGCGAGCAAACAAACAAACAAACAAAAGCTTTAAACTTCAAAGCTCTGAACCTTTTTTTGCCTTTGGGTGCTTCAGCCCAATTAACCGACTTTGTTCTCCTCCTTCATCTTCCTCCTTTGCGCTTACCTCTGTTACCGGAAATTCAAATATATTATTATTTTAATTCCTTCGGTTTTCGGGAGAAAACAAGCCTCTAAATCCGTGAAACTGTTGTTTTGGATCTGCTTTCAGGGTTTTGTTGGTGATACAACGAGGTATCAACTATTTTTTTAATCCTTGATTTATATGTTGGGTTTTGTTTATTTATGTCTAATTTTGCACTTTTAGAGTTTGTTTTCAGTTTTTTGGATCTGGGATTTATTGAGTATTTCTTTTTGTGAGGCTTTTTTTTTTTTTATTCCTGGTGTTAATCAAAATTATGTTTCTTGGTGGTTTTTATATTTGGCTTATGTTTTGCTTCATGTGCATCTTCTAATCAGTTTTTCGCCTTTTTTTCCACATAATTTATTTCACTGTAATTGCTTCTTATGGGCTTCTTAGTGTGTGAGACTGATAGTTATTTCCTTGTTTGTGTTGCAATGGGGTTTCATTGAAAATTTTTTCTTGGTAGAACTCATCGGATGAGTGTGGTAGGATTTATTTTTCTCATTACATCCTCTGAGAAACAGTCGTTTTCTGTTACCTGTTTTCGTGGGTTCTCGTTTCTCAATTTATAAATGGTCAAACGACGGTTTTTTCCAGCACAAAGTCCATGTGGAAGGTAGAGATTTGGTTTTTATTGGACTGAGTGGTAAGGAGTTCAGTGTTCCTTAATTTCGATCTTGCGTGGAGAAAGTAGGTGCTAACAAAGCTTTCCTCCCATTTAGGTGCTCCGGAATAGGTTGATACTGGGGGTCTTAGGCAATAAATAGATAAATAAGAGATTTGGTTTTTGTGTCTTTGGGTTGGGGACCTGTGGATTTTCACTTCAGCTGAAGGCACTTTAGTCAAGTTGCTTATGCATATCCACTGGGCTTTTTGGTCCGTAATGATAAGGTTAGCTCATCAATCTGGGCATGCCCACATTTTTAGGTATATAAAAGCTGGGTTTGATCCTGCCAATTAGCAAGATATATGGGAGCAGTGGTTTTTATTTTTTGGTTTATTTAAGTTGTCTTTCATGTCCAGATGTGGGAATAAACTGGTCTTTAGACTTTGCAGCTTTGAGTTACCAAGTCTAGTTGATGTGTTTATCAAGTTCCAACTATTATTTTTCTGGCTAAAACGCATCTGCTTTGTTTACCGTAGACTCTTGAAGGCTTTTTGAATTCTAGGCTTGGCTTAGAATCATTTCAAGTTTGTCTTTTAACCTGAATGTTGTAGTTTTAATGTTCACTGTAAAGCCAGCTTCTCTGCATACCTTTTAATATTCAATTGCTCAGTTTTTTAAGCCATCTCTTCAAATTTGTCTGGTTACTAATATCTATCTGAGGATCATAAAAATTAGTTAACTCCTGCTCTTGTTTGTTATTTTGTAAATTTGAATAACTATTGTCTCGTAGATAATGGAAACATTCTAAGAAGCTTGTCATTATTCTATGAGTTTTGAATCTAATGTGAATATCTAAACTTTCCTTTGGTATCGTCAATAGTAGTATTCCCTTCTACTACAATATGCTGTCTTCATGGTGTCTGTCTTGTGTTTTTTCATTGACTTTTGAGAACTTTATCATCTTCTGTCTCATCTTTATTGCAGGACAGTACATTGAGATGGAGACTGCAATCATTCCGGCTACACCTATTACTCCTACAGACAACAATGACCTTGTTAGTTCCGAAGTACAGCCCAATAAACGCAGGAGGAAGAAGTCTATTGTCTGGGATCATTTCACTGTGGAGACCGTAGGAGATGGATGTATCAGGGCCTGCTGTAATCAATGCAAGAAATCTTTTGCTTACATTACTGGTTCAAAGCTAGCTGGAACTAGCCACCTCAAGAGACACATTGCCTTAGGAATCTGCCCGGTAAGCCGTCAGAGGAATCAACAGGCATCAGACACTAAAACTGCTAATGCCACATACGAACCAAGAAAAAGACGAGCAACTCCTGGATTTGCTAACATCCCTTTTAACCAGGAACGCTGCAACCATGAGATAGCTAAGATGATCATAATGCACGAGTATCCCCTCCACATTGTGGAACACCCTGGCTTTATTGATTTTGCTCGGACTCTTCAACCTCAGTTTAATATGGTGAGTTTCAATACTATTCAAGGAGATTGTGTTGCCATGTACCTGAATGAGAAGCAAAGGCTTCTCAATTTTATCAATGAAATTCCAGGAAGGATAAGCCTAACGCTAGATTTACGTATTTCAAATCAAACTGTGGGCTATGTTTTCATAACAGGACAGTTCATTGATATGGAATGGAATTTGCACCGCTGCCTGCTTAATGTAGTCATGGTACCTTCTCCTGATTCAGACTGTGCCTTACAGCAAGCTGTTGTGTCTTGCCTATCAGATTGGCATTTGGAGAATCGGCTATTTACACTTGGTCTTGATCAGTCCTTCTCAAATGTTAACATAAATCAAAACCTAAGAGCTCTATTTTCTGTGAGGAACCCTTATATGCTGCATGGTCAGTTCTTGATTGGAAATTGCTTTGCTCGTGTTATAAGTCTTCTTGCACAAGAGGCACTATGGTCTGTGGGGGAAACAGTGAAGAAAATACGGGATAGTGTTAAGTTTGTGAAAACTTCAGATGCTCATGAAGAGACATTTTTTGGACTGAAGGAACAACTTAAAGTCCCCAGCATGAAAGACATATTCATTGATGACCAAACAAAATGGAACACAACATATGACATGTTGGCTGCCGCCTGTGAACTAAAGCAAGTATTTCTTTGCTTGGAAACCTCTATTCCTGATTATAACATAGCCCCGTCAATGGATGATTGGAAGCAGATAGAAATTCTCTGCACATACTTGAAGCTTTTCTTTGATGCTGTCAGCATTTTAACTGGCCCAACATACCCGAATGCCAGTGCATTCTACCATGAAGTGTCAAAAGTTCAGTTGGAGTTGACACATGCAGCAATGAGCAATGACCCCTTCATCAGCAACTTGACCAAGCCTTTGAAGGAGAAGTTTGATAGATACTGGAGCGACTGCTTCTTAGTTTTGGCTATTGCCGTGGTAATGGATCCTAGATTCAAAATGAAACTTGTTGAATTTAGCTTCTCTAGGATATATGGTGATGATGCTGGAATGTGGATTAAGATTGTTGATGATGGGATTCATGAGCTCTACCTTGAATATATTGCACAAGCACTTCCTCCACCTGAAACATTTGTTGAACAACGGAATGGGAGCATCATCCCAGAACAGAATGGGGGTGTCATCCTCAAAACCGAACCCCCTGAAGACGGATACCTACATGAAGAAGGATACCTTCAAGAGGAACAAACTCATGAAGCAGCTCCTCAGGAGGTATCCCATCATGAAGTAGCTCATCAAGAAGATTCCCATCACGATGTTGCTCATCGAGAAGTATCCGATCAAGAAGTAGACAGTCAAGAAATAACCCATCAGACAGAAGCCTCTCAAGAGGTACCTTCTCAAGATCCCCTTATTTCCATTGGAGATGGACTTTCAGATTTCGAGGTCTATATCTCTGAGATCAGTGGTAGCCATCAGATGAAATCAGAACTGGATCAATATCTTGAAGAGTCCCTTTTGCCTCGGGTACAAGATTTTGATATCTTGGGCTGGTGGAAATTAAACAAGACAAAGTATCCTACACTTTCGAGGATGGCTTCTGACATTTTGTCAATGCCGTTTTCCACCGTTGGTCCTGATTCTGTTTTTGACACAGAGAGAAAAAAGATGGATAACTACCACAGTTCATTACGTCCTGTGACACTTGAAGCTCTCATCTGTGCTAAGGACTGGCTCCAGTATGGGGGACTATCCCAGAGTTGTGATGGAAATGTGAAGATGGAATTCTAAGTACAGATTTCGTTTTCATTTATCTGTTACAGGATACAGTAGGTAGGCCTCTTAGTGTTTGGTCTCGTGTCATATAAAATCCTCTTTCCCCCTCGTGTTTCCATGAGATGTTTTATAGGATTGGATTTAGCTACGCATATTATTCTTGGATTCTGTGAATCAATGCCTTGAGGTTCACATAAAGTTTTCAATTGCGGTGCTTCTTGTTAATGCATTTCTTTCTTTCTATAACATTTTGATTTGATGAATGTAACCTGTTTAAAATTTGACCCGGTAATTTGGCAGGCGTGGAATCCATAAGTCCCCATTATTATGCTGGTGAATTATATGAGAGGTTTAAGTTATTATGTCCCAAAGTTTTGATATGTTAATGTTTGGTATTAACCCACCTCAGATTTGTTACTTTTTCAGATTGCATCACTGATGAATTTACGATTTTGACAATAATGAGTTACTCTCATTACGGCAGTTGTTTGTCCTGCTCATTCGTTTTTTAAATTATCTTTACTCTGATAAATAAATATTTCAAAAACAAAATGTTCAATGTTTAATTTTTTTTAATGTTTTTGATAATGATAATAAATTTTTAATTAATCTCAAATTTTCAACAAAATGAAAATATTGGAAGGATAATTTTAACTAATCTTTTTGAAAATAAATGATTCTTTTATTAAATAGCTATCCTAATAATATAAATTATTATACTTGAGATTAAAATAAAAAAATTAATAATTTTCAAAAAGCCCAAACTCTTATCAAATAAGTAAATTTTGTTCTGTACTGAATTTTTTTTTATCAATATTCAAACCAGTACTTATAAAGTTTAGTATTAAAATTTAATATTTAATTTTTCATTATTTAAATTTTTAGTTTATTAATTTACATCTAAGTCAAAATTTAGGATTCAATTAATTATTTTTGATTTTTAGATTTATTTTTTAGTTGAAATAATCACAAGTGTCATCATCTTTTTTATTGCGTGAGCCTTTTTTCGATGATTTGAGGTGGTATTCATATAAAGTCATTCCAACAATGTGGATTTCAAAATTTAAACTTGGTTCAAATGTTTGAGAAAGAAATTTACTTTCACTTCTTCGATCTATTTGTTAGTTTAATTTTTAATTTTTAATATGCGAAAATTAAGAGAAATTAATTTCACAGAACCTAATTTCCAACATTGTTATTTTTTAAATTTTATTTTAAAAATTAAAATATTATACACAATTAAAGTAAAAATGGGATGGAGATAGAGATGAGTGTATGATATATTCAATATTCATGAAAATAAAAATAATAGTAATTTTTAAGATTATTCATTGTTGAGTCGAGGGGGTCATACGATAGAGAATACTAATTATGGTGTCTTCCATTGCTATTTTTAAGTTAATAAAATACAACATAGTTGAAAAAACCAAATCAGATGATTATTAAAAATTAAAAAAAAATAAAAATTAAAAAGAAAAAAATACATTAAGGAAAATATTATTATAAAAATTGCTAATAATTTAAAAGAGTAAGTGGTTAAAAATTTTGGATTAGCATTTAAGATTTAAGGCTTAAGTTTTGTCAAAGATTTTTTTCTTCTCTCAATTTGTAATGTAAATTATAAAATTTACTTCAAAATATTCTAAAATATTAAATTTCAGTACAACTTATCATCCTCAAACAGACGACCAATTTGAGAGAGTGATACAAGTGTTCCAAGACATGTTATGAAGTTGTGTTTTGGAGTCTGCAGGAAGTTGGGAACATTATTGTAACCCTTTAAACTCGACCTAGACGTTATGACCGAATCTTGAAGATCACATTGGCCGAGTTGTTAGTGCAGAAAATCATTTTCACTTTTTCCTTAATAATCGTCTTTATTTTTAAAATGTCATTTCGTTTCACTTTAAGAAAAGCCAAATATCGTCTATAATTCATTTTGAAAGATTTTGTCAAATCGTCTAAATTAGAAAACTCTAGTATTGATAGTTTCTAGAAAACATCATTTTCAAAGTAAACGTTGCAGCGGAAATTAACATACTAAAACTTGTTTTGGACATTTTGAAAACGTAGGTTTAATATATATGTATTTCGTAAAATACTATGTTGTTGGGTAAGTAGCGTCGAGTTTTGAAATTGAAGTATTATGTTTGAAAACATTATCGTCGAGATGAATTTAACATTATTGTGAAAAATCCATTTTAATTATCATTTTCGTAAATCTTCTTAAGTGATAGTTTGAAAACGTAAATCATGCAAAAACCATCCAAAAACCAATGTCCAAACGAAAGTCCCAAGCCAAAGTCTGCAGAAATAAAAACACATCCCAAAGTATATCAAGTACCAAATAAATAAGTTTTTCTGAAAACGTCCAAGAGCACCTCCGAAAGTCGAAACCATCCTAACCTCGATTATTATCTGAAAGGTTAGAACAAAAAGGGGTGAGCTTAAAAAGCCCAGTGTGGTTTGCAATTCATAATAACATAAATTAACACATAACATCATCAGTTTAAGCAGATCATATTCTTACAGTATTCACTTCACAGAATCACATTTATTAGAATGCATAATGACGATGTCTGTGCAACCTTTTTTTTTGCAAAATTGGTGCAAATATTTCGGAAAATAGATCCTACCCGTCTCTGCTACACACCATAATGAGTTCTCCAGAACTCTTCCATCCAGTAACACATCAATATTGTGAACAAGCCAGTAGATGGTGCAGTCGAGTTGCCAAAATAGAATATTGTGGTCGAGCCACCAAATAATCACAGATATACTACCAAATGCAGAATATTGTGGTCAAGCCAATAGAAATTACAAATATACTGCCAGATACTTCCTCCGTACAAATTATCGCAACCCCATGCATGTGATATGGCATATAGAACAAACTTTACAGTAGGCATGCTTTACATGGGAATCAGATTTATTTTCGGTTTAACACAATGACAAGCTTAACATGCGAATCAGAATCAGAATTATGGCATGCTTAACATGTAAATCATAATCAGAATATTCATAATCACATACGAATCAGAATATCAATGTAGCAATAACATGTTTACAATACATGTATTATCCAAACCGCCATATATCACATGTCATGAGTGTAAGGAAATCACACAAACCAATATTTCATCACTAATCTCAAGATTTGTAAACACTTACTTGAAATCACCGTTTAATGGATTTTTACCAATCCATATGAACACTTAAAGTATTCGCCCAATATCACTTTTCAGATAATTATTTAAACATTAATTAATTATTTGAAGTAATATCTTTATCTTGATTAAATATGATATCTACCATTGTTAACAAAAATAAATCCCTACACCTTTGCAATTTCGTTCGCAATGATCTTGATTCCAACTTCTAACGAGAGAGTTTAATTCTCAAGCCTTTAAGGTTAAAACCATTCACACATATTAGAATGGGTAACTAAAATAAATAATCCTTCAATTATTCAATTCGGTGAGATACTTACGTAATCCTTCAACTTATTCGCACACTTTTACAAGTGGGGGCACAAATCTAGGATTTTTGATTTGCACTTCAGTGAAACCCATAAATTGAAATGGTTAGCATTGTCTTAATCGAGTATGCATGTATATAATATATAAGAGTGTAACAAGAATAGAGGGTCGACAATACTTACGTAGTAACGGAGGAAAATGACTTAACTCTTCCTACGAAATATTGATTTGAAAGGAGGATTCATCACTAAATGGAGAAAATCATATTATAAAAATAAAAGTTAGAAATAAAAAAATAGAGTGTGGGATAATCTTTTTATGAACAAAAATTAGAATTGAGAGGTTAAAGAAATCAATTACGAAAAGAGGAGGAGAAAAAAATTAAGAATTTTCGATAGTGGTTAACGGTGGCGGCGCAACGACAACAAAAGAGAGATGGTGGTGAGGTAGAGGTACGGTGACCTTATGTAGTGGTGGAGTGGAGGAGAAATGAGAAGAAAATGGTGACTTAGGTGGTGAAATGGAAGAAAAAAAAAAGAGAAAATGAGAGGAGGAAGGTGGTGGACAACAAAAAGAGGGGAGGGGAGAAAAATGAAAAAAACTAAAAATAAAAAGTGAAATGGATATGTCTAGGTGCTTGGCCGGCGAAGGTAAGGTAAAATAGGAAATTTGGTATCTTGAAGGGAGGTAAAATAGGAAATTTGGTATGTTGAGGGGACAAAGGCATGGAAAGGGGATCATGGGAGTGAAAGGGGAGAAAAAGGAGAATGTTGACCTTGTAATCAAGGAAAGAATGTTCCCAAGTATGGCAAGATTTGGGTTGGACGGAAAGGGTGTTCACACTAGCCTAAGTTGTCAAAAATTTAATTAAAAAGGTGAGATTATGGGGGCTTGAACTTAGGACCACTTGGAATAAATTCACACACTTAACCACTAGGCTATTTAATCCTTTGTGTCATGAACTAACGCAAATAAATAAATAAAATATAGAGAGTGACAATTATTTATCTTAGTAGAGTTCGTCTATACAATAGTTACCAAGCAAGTATTGAGATGACGCCCTTTGAAGCACTGTATGGAAGGATGTGTCGAACACCTCTGTGTTGGGCTAAGTTAGATGAGAAACGAATCGTTGGACCTGAGTTGGTTTGCAAAACTGAAGACAAGATAAAGTTAATATGTGAAAGACTTAAGACTGCTTCAGGCAGACAAGAGTCTTATGCTGACTTGAAACGGTGAGATGTTGAGTATCAAGTGGGCGAACATGTGTTTCTTAAAGTATCACCATAGAAGAAAATCCTATGGTTTGGGCGTAAAGAAAAGCTAAGCCCAAGGTTTATTGGTCCCTATGAAGTGATAGAAAGAATCAACCCTATAGCATATCGACTCAAGTTTCCTTGTGAACTAGATAAGATCCATGATGTGTTCCACGTGTCTCTGCTAAGGAGATATCGCACAGACCCATCCAATTTGGTGGCAACAGATGGACTAGAATTACGACTTGACTTGACTTATGAGGAAGTACCAATAAAGATTGTGGCTCGCGAAGTAAAAGTCTTTCGAAGCAAGAGAATTCCTTTAGTTAAAGTGTTGTGGTAAAATCACATGACCAACAAAGCTAATTGGGAAACAAAAGAATCAATGAAACAATAATATCCTCAACTGTTTGACAAAGAACATTTCAAGGACAAAATGTCTTAAGTGGGGGATAGTTGTAACATCCCGAGAATGGACCTGAAATATTTGTCCTTGCAAGTAAAATTTGCTAGTACTTTGGCAAACTAAGGGGTTCACCAAAAGGGGGTTTGCCAAAAGAGTATCAGTAAGAACTTTGCCCAGTGTTTCAACATTGTTGTATATGCCAAAAGACACGGTAAGAGGGTTCGCCAGTGTGTTTGGTGAACTAGGGTTTTCCAGGTAAGTTGCAAATTAGGGGTTCACTAGTCAAAGGTTGAGGTAGACTCGAATTAGGAAATAAAGATTTGGTATATCTAGGAATACTTTAGTGCAAGTAACACTTTTCCCAAGTTAGGTAGGGTATCCTAAGATTTCTAGGACACTCAAAACTATAAATATGACCCTTAATTCATGAGAATTCTCTCATTGAATATTCTGCCGTCAAGTCTTTGTTCTGAGTCAAGTTTGTAGCTCCTAAGGTAAGTCTCTATCCTGTTAGGTTTGATTGTCCAGAAAATTAGGTTCGCTTACATGTGTGAATTATGTAAGTTGTCTTTTTACGTAATCTATGTGTGTTTGTTATGAACCAGCCAGACCATATACCAACAAGGATAAAGGCAAAGCTAAGCTTGTTTAATTATTCGTTTTCGATGAGTGATCGGGGGCTTATAAAAAATATGCTAAACTATCATGTTTTTCATTGAGTGATTTGGGATTCGTCATAAGTATCTATACTATAATTTTTTTAGCATGAATGTTTTAAGGTTTGCATCTTGTGTGTGAATTGTGGTGGTTTTCAAGAACTTTGCTTTTAAACTATGTTTCAAAAGTTAGTTTTCAATGAAACCCTATTTTTAATTTCTAAGACTCTATTTTCAAGATAAATTTTTAAGCCATTATTTTAAAGATAGGTTTTATGTATGTTCTTAAGTGAGCGTATGTTTTAAAAGATGTTTTTAAAGTACAATTTTATAAATTGTGTTTTTACGAACTTTTGTGCGAACTCTTTACAAGTGTTTTCAAGCATGCTCCCTATGTGAGCCTCTGCGATAATTAAGCTCCCTATGCAAGCTATTTGTGATAAGTCTCTGTGTGTGTTCCTTTGCGAGCAATGTTGGATATATTGGTACACCAAAAGATTGTGAGTACTCACCACTCTGTTTCTATGATTTTGAGCATTGAGGCCCTAGGACATGTAGAGAGATAAGGGAATGTCGAGCTGTGCTCCATTCACTGGGATATGTTGGTGTATAAGAGAGTGTATTACTGTGTGTTGAACTTATAGGTTATGTTTCTAGACTCTTTGAGTCATTCTGAGGAATTATATAGAGATCCGCATATCCAATGAGATAAGATTCTGGTAAACGAATCGGTCTTGCGACCTAAGGTAGACCTTATTCGTGTTCTTTAAAAAGTATGTACGAGTTAGCTTCGCGACCTGAGGCGAACCTAGACTTGAGTCTTTAAATGTTTTTGTTTAGGTGAAATAGGCCTTGCGACCTAAGGCGTGCTCTATTCACAAACTTTGAGATTCGACTGCTAAGCTTTTGAAATTGTTTTTAGAAAACTTATGTTTTTTGATAGGATCTGTGAACTAGGTCTCACGTTTTTACCCATGAACCCAACACTCAATATGATTTTAAAACTAAGTTTTCTTTCTGTTTTGAGCTTTGTTTTAAAGCATATCATGTGGATTTTTGGTTATTCATTGAGTTCGCAATGAACTCACCCACTCCTCTCTTACTTCGTAGGTAAGTAGGTCACATTTAACAGTGGCAAGGTAGATGACTTGGTGAGACTCACTCTTGGATAGATATTGGCAAACTTGGGAAAATAGGCGATGGGGTTTAGAAATTTACGAGGGTTTAGAATTACGATAAGCTGATTCTGTTTGAACCAATCTCTTTTATGCTATGTTTACATGTTGTTGCAAACCATATCTGGAATAACTTATTATTAAGTATAATGAATAAAGATCAAAGTTTAGTCATGCATGAGTGTTATGTATATTTCTTTGGTTATAATATGTAAGTCTAATTTGTTGGAAGTATAGTTTTTCGTGACTTCAAAAATTACATGCGTACACCTATAGATTGCGAACCAAAGTAACTGTATGAATGGTGTATTTATGCGAACCGTACTATATTATGATGAGCTTCATATGAGTGTTTTCTAGTTACTAAGTCTATTCATTTGCGAAACTGTATATTACAAACTTAAAATGTATGTGAACCTTTCTTTATGGTTTGTGAGCTCGCATGTTTATATTCTGTGTATGAAACAATTCCGCTGCAATGTTTAATTTAACACATTATTTTCTATCTTTAAGTGGTGTGTTGGAGGTTAGGTTGGGAGTAGATGGAGAGTCACTACGGTGGCTAATGTGGCATACCAAATTTGGGTCGAACCTTGTCTGTCAAGTTTGGGGTGTTACAACAACAGTTTCTGGTCTAGCATACAAATGGCACCTTACGAGGCTTTGTATGGTCATAAGTGCTGTACCCGTTTATGTTGGACTAAGTTGGGCGAGAAAAAGGTTTTGGGTTTGGATTTGGTTCAAGAGACTCATAGTAAAGTCAGATTGATTTAGGACAGATTAAAAGTGGCTTCGGATAGATAGAAGTCTTATGCATATCTGAAGAGAAAAGATATTGAGTTCAGTATCGGTGATAAGGTTTTCTTGAAGGTATCTCTATGGAAGAAAGTTCTGAGGTTTGGGCGGATGGGCAAGTTGAGCACTAGGTTTATTGGACCTTATCGGATTATTAAGAAGACTGGACTAGTGGCTGATCAGCTTGAGTTACCTCCCGAGCTGGACTATATTCATGACATATTCCACGTTTCTATGTTGAGACAGTACTGTTCTAACCCTTCTCATATTATCCCTATTGAGGTTAGATTGGACTTGACTTTTGAGGAGGAACTTGCTCAGATTTTGGATCGAGAGGTAAAGGTTTTGAGGAGGAAACTAGTTCCAATGGTTAAGGTTCTTTGGTAGAATCATGGCATAGAAGAACTTGGGAACTGGAGGACTCTATTGGTCAACAATATCCTCATTTGTTCGAATTAGGTAAATTTCGAGGCTTAAATTTTGTTTAAGGGGATAGAGTTTTCACATCCCAAATTTTTTTTGTTAACTTTGCATGGTCGTAGCAAGATTGTGTTACTAGCTAGATGGTTAAGAGATGGTTAAAAGTTAGTGAAATTATCCTTGAGACCTAAGTTCGATTCTCTTCTTCTGTATAATTTTTATTTACTATATTTTTGCCTAAAACCCCAGCAGTTATTGTCTCATGCCGTAACCCTAGGTATTTAATTTATTTTTCGTCACAATTCAGCCTCTTTTGATAATTTGTTCCCTGTCGTCGTCCCACCCTATTTTTTCTTTCTCTTCTTTGAAATTTATTTTCTTTTCTTCTCTATTATGCCCCATTAAACCATATTCTCCTCCCATATTCTCTTTTTTCCCCATTTGTTGCTGCTGCCTAGTAGACCATCCACCATCGATACCATCGTCCACTAGAAACCATTAACCATTGTTGTTTTTTCCACACCATTTTTGCACCATTGCTGCCCATGTTACACCATTGTCACCCCTTGAAGCATTCTAATAACTCTTATTGTCTTTTATATTTGTTGTCAATTCTACATTCCAATCATTGTAGATCTGAATCGAGTAGTGTAAGTGGAGTTTTTTTAAGTCAGATCTAAGTCATTTTTTCTCTTTTTTCTATTTTCTGTAATGACCGATTGGTACTTGCCATGGACAAACCTCTCATGTGCCTTTCTTTTATGTGTTTTGTTGATTGAAGGTACACATCCAAATCGTTCGAATCAACAATAGGATTGGAAATTGCTTGCAATCCCATCTTAAGCCAAAGTAGAGTAATTATTGATCTCCAACACTAGTTCTGAAAAGATGATCTCTTTCTTTGTTATGGCCGAACCCTATAGGGTGGTTTAGGGCTTACTTTTAACGATTATTCTCTATGTTGGGTACAAATTTAAATTAGATCTAATTAGATCTGAGTCTTAAGAGTTGCAGAGTTAAGTTTAGAGCTGTGAATTTGCGTAATCAGGTGTGGGTCTTACCTTTGGGTGTTTTGGTGATTATTGAAACTATGTGATATGCATGTTTGTCAATTTTACATGCTGATTTTGTGCATGGCCGAATGGCCTTGTGTTGGATAAGGGATTGTCAAACATGGTAAGTGTTCAGAAGTGATGGCTGAATGTTTATAGGCTTTTATTTGTGATTAATTGGGTGTGTACGTGCTGAATGTGATTTTTAATTGTGTTTTTTTTGGAATGTATGATGTATTAATGTTGTTGATTGCATGTAAAAGCATGTCACTAAATCTTACTGTGTATATCGATTGCTTGTAAAGCATGCCATTGAAATTGGTAAACTAAAAGCGTGTTAAGCATGCCACAGTTATTGGAATTTTTAATGAATAGCATGATATGCTATTTTAATGGTATGACTTCTTCCATTACAAAGGGATTGTGTTTGATGGGTGACAGAGGAATTTCGTGGAGTATTGGCGGTTTATCCGTAATATTATACTGGTAATTAATCTGCATCCCGGGAGTATTGTTAGAGTACTAGATATTTATCCGCAACTTACTGGCAGCTTGTTTGCAAATTATAGGTAGTTTTATAGCATATCATTACTGGTGGTTTATCCACATTGAGCTTTGGCTCTTACTGTTTTTGGTGTTCGGATGATGGGTTCTAGGGAACTCGTGGTGTGTAACGGATGGATGGGTAGGACTTTTGCATTGTTTTATGTGAGTTTACCATGTACAAAATATTCTAATTCTAAAAGCTGTAATGCCGTGGTTTATTATATGTCATGTTATAATGGTTGTATGCTTCCTTGACTGATTGTAAGCCTATACAATGTTTATATATGTTTAGACTCACACTAAGCTTTTCAAGCTCACCCTTTAGCTTACTTCTTATAGATAACCCTCAAGGTTAGGAATGAACTCGACATATGGAGGTCTCATCTCGTATTTCTATTTATTAAAGTATTTTTAATTCTACTTTATTTATTATGGTTTTTATTTTGGGACTATAAATTTTGTTAAATATGAATTGTGGTTGTAACATTCCTAACTCGTATCTGTCGCCGAAATAGGGTTACGGAGTATTACTAGAGTTAACATTTCAAAACTATTAAAAATTTAAATCATTTAATTTATAACATCAATCATATCAAATTCCATCAATAACATACATATTGTCCCTTATACGAGCCCTTGATGCCCTAGAAACACATTAGAAACAAATCGGGACTAAATCAGAAACATATAAAATATTTTGGAAAAATATGAAAATTTTCAAACTGTAGGGGTCAGACGACTGTGTGGCTAGGCCGTGTGACTCACATGGATGGCATTCAAAGTAGGGACACATGGCTGTGCCCCAACCTGTGTCCTAGCCCGTTTAACTCTCTAACTTAGGTCACATGGCCAAGCCACACGCCGTGTAATTCTCGAAATGTAACCTTTAAAAACCTACAGGGGACACACGGCTGAGACACATGCCTGTGTCTCTGGTCGTGTGGACAAAAAATAGGCCATTTCCAAGCCAATTTTCTCACATATAATCAAGCATCCCAAAGTGCTTCAAACCATGCAACAACAAGCTATCCAAATAATGTATATGTTCATACAACCAATATGCCCAAAAGGCACCTCAATCACAAAAATTGAACATGTATAACCATATGCATAGTTTAGCCAAAACTTACCATTTTGTTTACATATCAAATCCATACTCATACCACCAAATTGACCATTTAACATTTAGCACCATTAGCCATATATGTCAACTACATTCCATATACCAAAATGACCACATTTAACCATATCAAAGAACATACCATTACATACATTTTAAATACCATTTCAACTTCCACCATTTAAGCATCATAAAGACTACAAAATCAACCATCATAAGGCCACATACATATATCAACCTAACAACCATTTCAATCACTCAAAATACTATAATTACAAGCCAAAACATAATGGCTATAATATCAACCAAAACACCTATACATGTGCATATTTAAGCAATTATCACTTAACTTGTTTTCATACCAAAACATAACATAATTGATACATAATAACCAAACCATTTTGGCCATTTAAATATACAAATCTAATCATATCCAGATGGTTCCAACATTCAACATGTATACAAACCATATTTCAATCATACACATCTATTCAAAACCTTTCCAAAACATACCATATCTTGACCATGCTGAGGTTAATTCATCATATATCACTTTTGGTTATTCAAACATGCTTTAACACATTATCAAATTAACACATATCAACGAGGCACCAAATGTACCAAGGCCACATCACCCCAAATGACATAGACATGCCAAAATCATCAACTAACATTCAACCAATCATCAACCAAAAGTCCACCCATACATGCCATTATAACGTTAACTAAGACATCAAAATTTATCAATATAATTGCTGGATAGTATAATAGATCTTCGACGAGCTTCTAACTGGATCGAGCTTCCGATAATCTGAAAAGTAAGGAAAAACAACTACGTAAGCAATGAATGCTTTGAATACCCACATGGCCTGAGACACAGGCGTGTGTCTCAGCCGTCGTGTGACCCCTACAGTTTAAAAATTTTCATATTTTTCCTAAAAATTCTATAAGTTTCTGATTTAGTGTTGATTTGTTTCTAATGTGCTTTTAGGGCCTTGAGGGCTCGTATAGGGGACAATATGTATGTTATTGATGGAATTTGATATGATTGATGTTTTTAAGTGAATGATTTAAATTTTTGATAGTTTTAAAATGTTAACCCCGGTGATGCTCTATAACCCTATTTTGGCGACAGATACGGGGTTAGAGGTGTTACATTTATTGGTATCAGAGATACGGTTTAGTCGATTCTCAAACTGAACGTAGCATGTGCGAAGTCTAGAAATACATGTCATTATATAACTGTGATAGTGTGATATCTCCCCACTCTGATGAGTTTTGTTTCATTTTAGACAGAGATGTTTTCCAACCAAGCTAATTCCAATAATACTGAATGCGATACTCAAGTATCTTAGTAAAAATGTTACTATGGATGAGTAGAAAACTTATTGAGGTATGAATAAATGCTTATAATGATTGTTAATGATGAACGTTATGTTACGTGTATATATATGAGAGTCAAATTTAGAGGCTTTACGACCTTCACGCCATTATCCTCAAGGTTTTTTGCAATGAAATTCATAAGATTTAAGTTGATTAGGCCCACAAGTATGAAACCGAAGAGTTTAGTGGCTGAATGATAAATAATATGGTTAGAGCTGAGAATGGGTTAGCAAGTAAAGACGGTTCTAGAAGAGATATCAGATTTTTTAAAGATCATTCAGGATACGTAATGTCGCTGCTAAGGAAGAAGTTATTCATGAGTAATCAACTTATTCAGGTATGGTATTTAAAGAACATGTTAACCAAAATTTCTTCTAAATTGATTTCTTTAGTGAATGAGATAATGTGGGATTATTGATGATTGTAGTAGTCAGTGGAATAATGTTTGAATTGCAAAGATATTTGAATGTAGCGGTTATAGTTAAGTAGCTTATGACGATCTCTTCTGGGTATTCTATATGTTCTTTTATCCTAAGAGGTATATGCATTTGATCATTTTCAGATGCGATTCTTATCATAAGAGAATGCTAGCTGACCATAATGTTAGACGGAAGTATTGCTAGTCTGGTTGATTTATGATCGGCATTGCTCTATCTTTCTTTGGCATTCGATTCCATTGTGTTTAGTAGAAAATTTGACGATAAAACTCATATAATGCTGTTATTTGTTTCTACTGGTTGTTGCTCTACTTTATATATTTGCAAATTATGTTGTCTCTGTCACAACTGATTCTAGTGCGTATGAGCGGTATTCTTCTTCTGGGTTTTCTCTTAGGAATCATCGATCTCTTTATCATTCAATATGGGTTGTAGCCTAGGAAATTCAGCAGAGTTTCAAATCTTGGATTTCATTATCTCGGTTTTCTTATCATTCATATGGTATAATCTTATTTATCAAGCATGGTTCAGTAAAGGATATTCATTGGTCGGAGGTAATTACATTTATTACAATTATAAATCCTGGTTTGATCATGGGAGCTTGGTGATATAGATCTCAAATTATAGAGGTTGTGTTACTGTATTGGTTGTTATTGGAGCTACCTTCGGTTTTTCTCTTCTATTTGGGAGTGCACTATTGATGTTGGGGTATTGTTCTATCTATACGGTTGTAACGTCGGTCTTATTAAAGCACCAAGGTTTTAATTCATCTGATGGTTGTGACTTCGGTATGGTTCAAAGCTTCGATGTTAATAATTGAGATAAGTTTATTATATATCCCTTTCTAGCTTTTGTAAAGAGGTAGGCATCGACAAAAGTATAGACGGTGGAAGATCAAGATTAAACCTATATAATGGTTCTCATTTCCTAGGTAAACTCGATTTATGTCAAAGAGTTAAAATGGGATGTTATGTTTCGTTGAGTTAATGTAGTTTGTAAAGATATTTGATTAGTATTTTCAAGGAATTATGATAGATTGTATGTTTGGGTTGTACTAACAACAAGAAGAAAGGATTATTTTGAAATGTTATTATCCAATAGATAAAATCGACTCAGTTGTTTTAATCAGAGCGGGATTTTCATTTGAAAAGTTAAGTGAGTTATACGCATTTGAGTTTATCCTCCGGTCTGGGAATAAATTTTAGGCATTCACAGGTAAATTGACGAACAATCAGAATGAGGGAATCATATTTTTGAAGACATGATACAGAAACATATCTATCAGATCAGTGCTAATTGGGAAATGTTATTATGGGTTAAAGTTGTCTCGATAGTTGAAGCTATCATGCTCGTGTTAAACGATATTGCTTGACTCTTTCTATGTAAGGGAAGCAAATATCAGTTGAAAGTTACAGATGCAAACATGTCAGAAGCATCGATCAGAGTTTGATAATTTGGGTTTTTTGGTTATATTTCAACAGACGATCACTGGGAATTTCTCGATAGTTATACTACTAATGATAAGTGATGACAGGACAACACCATAGCTGCTTAGTTAAGTTCAGGTATACTATCAAGTTTTTTGAGAGTTCTAATGCGATTTCTAAATCGAGATGAGTTATAATAGATTTATTTATGGATTACTGTTAAGAAGATGATAGAAAGATTCGATGTGCTTGTTTTTATCAGGTGAGAAATTTTGATGACAAAATTTTCATAAGGGGAAAGTTCTAATAGCCCGTTTTTTAGTGGTGTCAGAAATAGTGGTTCAAGGCCACCAAATCTGATGACTAAGTTCATAAATATTATTATTTAATATTTATGAGTCAAACATGGTTTTAAAAAGGTTTTTGATTTGACAATTTATGTTATTTAAGCGATTTATTAAGTTTAAGTGGTAAGACTCTAAGGTCAAGTGGTTTTAGAAAATGAGGTATCGGGACCTCGTTTCTATAAACTGAGCCATAAATATTTTTATTTATATTTACTGAGTGTCATTAAGGTGGTATTAAACTTTCATTGAAAAATTTTAACGTTTCAATAGTTAATTAATTAAAAAAAGACTAAATCGTAAAAAATGTAAAATTTGATCACTATTTGATTTGAGTGATTAAATGGTTAATTGAATAAAAGAAAAGGGACTTAAATGGTAATTAGACCATTCAAGGTGTTAGTGGACAATAATGAACATGAATTTGATGTTTTATTTAATTATTAACTAAGGTTAATATGGTAATTTGATAATTATATTAAAATAAATAAAACAAAAGTTTTATTCATCTTTTTCAAAGCTTGATAACCGATTGTAATGGGGGAAGAAGCCATTTTTTTTAGCTTGGAGGTTTCGGCAACTTTACAAGCAAAATTGGTATGTGATTTTAGCCCTGTTTCTTGTAATTTTTATGTTTTTGAGATAGTTGTAACTAGGTTCAGCTAGCTCATACATTCGATTTTGAAGCTGTTAAATATTTTGAATGTTGCCATTGAAGAACCGTGTGATTTTATGTGTTAAATGATAAATTTGAAATATTATTTGTTATTTAAAATTATTTTATTAAGTGATTTTTGATTAATTTTTTGATTAGGGACTAAATTGTTAAAATAGTAAAAATGTAAGGATTAAAAGTGATTTTTTTCATGAAGGGGCTGTTTTGGATACCTTGAGTATTCGGCTAGGCTCAATTTTGGGTAAAAATGGTTAATTTGCATATTTTGGGCTCAAAGACTAAATTAAACAAAAGTAAAATTTTAAAGGCAATTTTGTAAAAATATTAAAAAGACCAAATTGCATGAAATGCCTTCTTTTACTATTTAAATTGATAAATTGAATGAGATTATTAATTTAGATCAAGATTGGGTGAAAAATCGAGAAAAATGGGAAATTACCAAAATGGCCCTAAACTTTGGTATTTCTGCAATTTAGTCAGGTAAGTTCATATGAACTGTATTCTGTATAATTGGATTAAATTGAATGTTAATATGTGATTATATTATGATTAAATAAATATATATATATGTTAGTATGCAATTTACCTTGTTATGAAACGACGTAAATCCAATGACGTAGACAATTATTGATCCCCGTTTGAACCTTAAAATTTCGTAAGACACAAATGACATTTCATTAGGGTTTACATAATTCAGGTGCTGGTCTTAAACGTCCTACCGATAGCTGAGGTCTGACATGTGTTGTGGATACTCCACAACTCGTGTGAGCAGCATCGTGTAGCTATGTTCCGACCCACAGCTTATGTAAGTAGACCCATTTTCACAGCTCTTGTGAGCATTCTGATTCATAGCTCTTGTAAGCATACATGTACAGGAATTGACGAATTATAGTTATATGAATTAGCACACTATGTGTGAGCTATCCTCGGTATCTAACGGTATTCGAAATGGTTCAACAAGCATTATTCGGATAAGAAATGGTAAGAGAATGATACGTATTATGACATGTACATATATGAACATCCTTGATATGATGATACATGGAAATTATGTAAGTTGAGATGAGTAATAAACTGAAGTGTTACATGTTCAGAATAAATGGTTATCCATGTTGAATTTATATGAAATATGTTTAAGTATGCTAACATGTGTTGTTGTTTGATGCTTAGGCATATGCCAAGCTATTGGTTGAATGGTATTATGTTTACCTATAAGTTGCATTGAAATGGTAAGATCCCAAATGGAAATGTGCTTGTGTTCATGAAAGAGTGGTAAGGTTTAAATTATGAAATTTCTTATGAAATGATTTATCATGTGGTTAATTCCCAAAAGAGCTATGTTTAAATGCACTAGCTTGTGGTTATGGTTGAATGATATGCATTTTTCTTGTGTGTTATGCATATGAAACGAGTGTGGAAAGGTAATGAAATAGTAAGTTCATACTTGAAGTGTAAAATGATGAAATAGGAACAAAAATGCGTGAGCTGTCCAGTTTGGTACAACTAACTTGTACGTACAGAGGCAGCATGATTCTGATGAAAGGACACCTGGGCTATTTGGATAAATAGTAATATTCATGTGAAAAGGAAGAAGGGGGGAGAGTTTTTTGGGGTTTTATCATCTTCCTCAACCTATCCTTTGAAGCTTTGAGTTATGGCGGCTTAAGCTTTAACAGGTGAATTGATGTGAAAAGGATGCAACTTAGCTCTTGACGAAGATTCCTGAGTGCGACATAAGAGGGAATAGATAGATTCAAGTCGAGTTGTATAGGAATAGAATTCTCCATTTGTTTCTTTTATTTTTCTTTTCTAAACACTAGTGATTACTTTCTATTTCATGTTTGTACAAAAGTGCACATGATTTCTAGGTTAAATGTTATTTTATTAATCTCGCTTCTACTGTTTAATCTTTGAGTTTGAATGTTTTTAGCATGGAAGTGTTATTGCGGTCACTGAAACTGGAAATTACAGTGATAGTTCAAGCTAACAGGCATGACAATGGAAGTTGCTTAAGGGTTAGAGGAATTTAATCCACTTGTTCTTAATAGTGTTCCATTACCAGCATCGGAAGGTGGAGTTAATGTGCATGTTTAAATCTTAGATTAAACATAGAAGTTAAGCTTGGTAATATATTCATTGCAGTTTAATGCATCGATAGTCACCTATCCTTTTATACATTGTGAGCACTTAGCATTCTGTTGAATATTCATGTTCGGGATCCCTGTTTCTCACTATCACATTTATCTTATTATCTTCAAATTATTGCTTCGACACCTACTCTCACAATTTATCTCATTTCTATCCATTTATTGCACTAACAGTGATAGACAAAAGACAACCATCCTCGTGGGATCGATATCCAAAGACTCATATCTGTCTACTATACTTGCATTGACATTGTACATTTGCACATTATTGCTGTGACGTTAAATAGCCAACCAAGTTTTGGCGCCGTTGCCAGGGATGACGTTTGTTTGATGTTTATTTTTGTCTGTTTTTATTTCATAATGTTTAGTTGTTAGTAACTTTTTTTCTTTTTCTTTTTGTCGTTATTTGCACATTTTATTTTAGGTGTTGTATGACTCGAAGCAATTCAGAGTTTATTGCTGATTTTGATCTAGAAATTGGCAGAACCGTTCAGAGAGCCTTCAAGAATAAAGGAATATGGCTTTACCAAGAAACTTTGATGTTATACCCCCGATGCAGCAACAAAATGGTAATGACCAACAATTGCCGCAAGACACTCAAATACAAAATAGGACTATGCGAGATTTTGTGGTACCTGTCTTGGATGACTTACAACCGAGAGTTGTTAGGCCAGCAGTCCAAGCTAGAAATTTTGAACTTAAGCTAGTAATGTTTCAAATACTGAATTCTAATGGGCAATATGTTGGATTGCCACATAAAGATGCACGAGAACATCTTAAATCATTTTTATTGACCTGTGCTTCCTTTAGTCAACAAGGCGTTCAGGATGACGCTTCAAAGATGCAATTATTCCCTCATTCCCTATAAGGAAGAGCTCATACTTGGTTCCTTGGGATACCTGCCAGATCAAGTACTTCTTGGAATGCACTAGGAACACAATTTGTTTTGCGATTTAACCCGCCTACAATGAATGCTCGTATCCAAAATGATATTACAGCTTATCATTAGTTGGACGGTGAGAATCTTCACACTACATGGGAACTTTATAAATCTTTGCTTCGATGTTGTCCCATGCATGGCATTCAATAGGAAACACAAATTGAGATTTTTTATAATAGGCTGAATTCACACACGAGGAATCTTGTCGACACATCAGTCAATGAACCTTTGTTGGATTGTACTTATAATGATGCTATTGGAATTCTGGATAGAATTGCTCAGAATGATTACCAATATCCAACATCCAGAGCTGCACAAGGAAAAGCTACTCCAGGAGTTATTGAATTGGACGCAATATCTGCACTTAGTGCTCAAGTTTCTTCTCTTGCAATTATCATAAAAAATATGCAAGGGACTAGTGACATCGCACCTATACAAGTCGCTCAACAAGTTGATGTTCCTACCTTTTGTTGTGAGATTTGCAGTAACAACCACAACTATAAAGATTGTCCACAACATGCAGAGAATGCCTTTTATGGCAGTAACATCCGCAACAATTCTTATGGCAACTCTTATAATAATTCTGCACGCAATCAACAATCTTGGGGAATTCAGAATGCTGGACAAAATGCTACGATGTTCTGATATGGGAATATATCTACTCAAGGAAATTATAGTTCAAGACAAAGGAATTGATATCAACAATAACAGAACTACAATCAACACACTCAGATACAGCCACAACAAAGCCAGATGCACCCACACTAGAGTCAAACGCAATCACAACACTCTTCAATATCAAATCAGCATGCTCTAGAACATCGACGACAACATTACACGCAAGCTTCTCTTTCTGACCCGTTAGCTGTTCTTGAGGCTTTAATGCGAGAGCATATGAATTGCACAGAAGCTATTGTGCAAAGGAATTCATCTTCTATTCAGGCATTGGAGGCACAATTAGGACAACTAGCTTCGAATCTGAGTACTCGGCCACCGGGCACACTACCTAGTGACACAGAAAAACCTAGTCTGATGGGGAAAGAACACTGCAAGGTTATCACGCTTAGGACTGGTAAACAAACTGGCGGGCTGACTACAGACTCTACTGTCGTACGTCAAACTATTGGTGAAATAACCTCTAGTGAGGAGGTTGAATCTGAAAAGCTTGTCAAGGCATTAGATAAAGAAGTTCCACAAATTGTCACTCATATGCCTAATGTCTGACCCTCAAAATTGTCGATGCAACCAAAGGTGTCAGCGCAATCAAATGTATCTCCACCCTTACCTTTTCCACAAAGATTCAGGAAGAATGAACAAGATAAGCAGTACCAACAATTCTTGAACACACTGAAGCAACTTCAAGTAATATTCCTTTTGTAGACGCTCTTGTGTAAATCCCAAATTATGGGAAATTTATGAAGGAACTCTTGTCCAAGAAGAAGAAGCTCAGTGATATGGAAACTATTGCACTCACAGAGGGCTGTAGTGCTCTTTTGACAAATAAGTTGCCCCACAAAATGAAAGATCCTGGGAGCTTTCGTATCCCATGTTCAATTGGAAACCATTGTTTGAACAAGGCTTTATGTGACTTAGGAGCTAGCATCAACCTAATGCCGCTATCGACTTTCAGAAAGTTGGGAATAGGTTACATGAAACCTACTGCAGTGACATTGCAACTAGCTGATTGATCTTTAGCTCAACCTAAAGGGAAAATTAAAGATATCTTAGTTCGTGTGGATAAATTCATTTTTGGCTGATTTTATCATACTTGACTGTGAGACAGACAAGGAGGTTCCCATAATCTTGGGACGATCATTTTTATCCACTGGACGAACTCTTATTGATGTTTACAAAGCTAAACTGACCATACGACTGAATGATGAGCACGTTGCTTTTAGTGTTTTCGAATATATTCAATGTAAGGACAAAGAAGAATGCCATACTGTCGATGTGCTAGATAATCTAATTGCGAAAGAATTCAATGACCAAAGTACAATATTATCAAGTGTAGGTTACTGCCCTCTATTCACAGCACCACAGTCAACCTCGATAGAATGTGCATGATACATTCAATTATCAAGGGCAGAAAGATTGATGTTGATGTTAGAGTATGCCCAAAGATCAATCATGAGATTGTTGTAATAACATACTTGATTTATCATATTTATTAATATAAGGCGTTACCATTATTATTTTAGTTTCTTTTTTGTGTGTATAAATAAACTGTTTTATAATAATGTCCTAAGAATAATATGATTATTCTTAAAAGTTCCTGAGTCAAGTATTATTGTTGGATAGGACAACGATAATGCATTAAGACTAACATGTAGTTGGTTGATGATAAAGAGTTGTCATTGATATGGAATGTCAGAATCGATGCATGAATATGTGTGTTAGAGAATAACATATTGGACTGACCCGTTATGAGTATGTTTCTTGGATTATTATGTAATTGTCACAACATTACTCATAGTGATTAATATATATATGATCCTCAAACTTGAGATCATTATAATCCCAACATCGTGAGTTGTATATTTTGATACAGTCAAACGTACACCGTAACTGGTTGTTCTATAAAGGCTGAAGTTGGATATACCATGATCTATGTAGAGGGATATGGTTGATCGAGATAGGATAAGCCCCTCCTACATAATGGGAGTAATATCTTAGGCCACTTGATTGAGTGAGATTAGAAATGCATGGCCATGCTCAAATAAGTTGATATGAGATGTCATACTTATTTGTATATCATAGTCTGCTTAAGATATCAAGGAACATGGAATGGACTATGCAAGTGTGACTATTCCATGACTTGTGTCCAATCCAGAGATAAAGGACTTAAGGATTATTGCATAAAAGGTTAATCATAAAAGGTTATATCGAATCATGATTTCTTGTGACTTAGGTAGCAATGATGCATTGCTAGATGCCACTCATTGTTCGTAACATTGGAATCGTTCTAGTATTACTGCTAACGTTACAGGAACCTATAGGGTCACACCCTATAGTTGAAATGAACGGAATAAAACATAGTTGGCATTGTGTTTGGTTGTCGCTTGAATTAAATTAATTATAGAATTAATTTAATTGGGTAATCAAATATCGAACACATTATGTACAAGGTTGTTGTACGCATTATGAGAACATGAATTTGGTTAGTATATAAATTCAAATAAATATATGGTTTACCGAAACTATATTATAATTAATGTAATTATAATTTTCGGTTTAAAATATTATTATATTTATTTTAATTTCTAGAAACCCTAAAAAAAGATATATAAGAATCTCGTTTTTTCTTTGCTTGGTTCTAGCAGCCGTCAAAGAAAATTCTTTTCAAAACTGTTTTGGGGATTCCTTCCATTCATAATCAATTGGGTGGATTACGTAGAGGCCGGGGTCATGATAGATTGTGGCTTGGTTCAATAGCAGATCAGACTACTCGTTGTTCAAGCGTTGCTGTCTACTCAGAATAAACATTCGGTAATTTCGTAACCTTTATCACTCTAATTCGTTCCTCACACATGGATCCGTGGTTAGGGTCACCGAATTTTTATTTTTTTGCTGCGCCGTAGGGGTACCGACGATCCAACAGTTGACGCAATACTCCACCAGGAAATTGCTGACTGCACTGCAAGGCAAATTGGAATTTTGGTTTTCCCATCGTTGGTGATGCTATTGTACCAACAGAAAGGGATTATACCCCGTGATGATGAAGAGGTCGTGGAAAATAAGGGCCCGATCAATGAAACGTCTATTGAAAGAATGACTCGTGGCAAAGATACGTCGACAATGAAGGAGGCAGAGACCAACAAGACAAGGAAGGGCAAAACCAAAGTAGAAAGCAAGGGAACAAACTTGATTGTAGAAACATCATTGCTGCACAAAATGAATGATATCGAGAAGTTGGCCAATTCCATTAGCAATAAGTAGATCAAGCTTGTTGCTACAATAGAGGATATAGACAGATCACGAAATTTGTTCTACATTTATACCATGGCCTATAACAATTCTATTGTAGCTACGTTATGTCAATTAAGCTGAACCCCACTCCTAAAATTTCCAGTGTTCCAACCGATCATCCGAGAGTATGAACCCTCTTCTGAGGAAGATGGCCTAGGGGACCGAGACATATCGATGGAATCCCCTCCCATTGTGCATGTCTCTGATTTTGAGAAAGAAGAGAACTCAAGGGATGTTGAGGAGTGCATGCGAAGGATTGATAGCCTAATCGAGGATGACACAATTACTACTCAAGAGGAGTCCGCTATTGAAGAAGAAGATGCCCGTGTTGAAATTGTGAACGAGAAGGTTGAGGAAGAAAATACTGAGACAATAGCTATTGAGAAAGAATCTGCTGAGAACATTGTAAATGCATCCAAGTTTGTGGATGCAAATAATGATAATTTGGAGCAAGATGGAGCTAGACAGGCGGAAGCTGTAGAGCTAACAAGTGAGGAGCACCATAATTCATTGGCTATAGTGGTCTATACCAGACCACTCAAGGTGACCCCTCCTACATAAGAAGGAGCCAGTGATGCTGGAGTAGCATCAGAAACTGATGAGTGATTTGAGGACTGTGTGAAGCCTAAAGAAAAGAAGAGAAAGCACTCCAAAGACAAAAAGTGTAAGAAGGAGGAGAAAAAGAGGAGGAAGAAAAACATCGTGCAACCATATTATTAGCCGAGGAAAAATAGTTAGTTTATTTTAAGTTTTAGCTAAACTATTCAAGCATAGCATGTAGTTGTAATTTTCATTTTGTTCGAGAACATTGTCGTTGCATTGTTATTGTCATCGCATTTTAATGTTAGTGTATTGGGGACAATGTAAACTTTAAGTTTGGGGGAATGCATATGGGGTTTGGAAATAAACCCAGATTTCATATTTTCTTTTAATATTAATAAAGCATGCAAGGTTTATTAGTGATTTATGCAAATGTGTTTGAAATTTTTTGTTACATTTGATGCTTAATTCTTGAATCATGTGAACTATCAAGACTGAATGATGTATCTTCAATTCTTTGATGAATGATTTAGGTTGCATTAGTAATGGATAACTAGTAGCATTCCTTGAATCTTGAATGAATCTGCCTTTTTCAACTACTCATATATATAGTTATGAATAAGAGACACTCCAAAGTGGGTGTATTCTAAAATGTTAAGGAGGGAACACTCCAATTCAAGCGTTAGAAAAAATAAATCTGGACAAAGGCTGTCACTGCACGTGTTCGTCGGCGTAATTACGTTGTCCTTAGGGGTTTGTTGCACTCCATTGTTACTTCTCAGGAATAAGGGCACAGTAATTCAACGATATCCCTTGTTCACATAATAAAAAAAGAGACATATATTGTACAATAAATGCTGGATTGGTAGATAGAATTTAGGATTTGAAGCATGATGCTAGTTTTGATGAAGATATAATCTTATTCATTCATGCTTATATATTGTCGATGCAATATTCTGTCATCTGAATGTGAATCATTCATAGGGATTTTAGGTGATTCAAGTTGCTAGAATTATCATTTACCTTATCGAATTCTTGTATAGCCTTGCCAGTTTCTGTTTTATTTGAGGACAAGTAAAAACTCAAGTTTGGGGGTGTGATGGTACTAGAAAGAACATATGTTTCCTCCTTACTTATTGGTTAATTTGTTCCCATTTAGTTATCTTTAGCACATATTTTAGCATTTTCAGTTCAGTAATTTAGATTTTATAACTTAGTGGATCTTAGCTTATTTATCCTTAATTTTTCATGTTTTGGTATTGATGTTGTCGCTGCTTGAATATTTTCAGATTACAACTAGAATTGTCGCCGCACCTGACAACTGTCTGAATGGGAACAAAAATTTGTGACCTGTCTAGTCTGGTACAACTAACTTGTACGTATAGAGGCAACATGATTCTGAAGAAAAGACACTTGGGCTATTTGGATAAATATTAATATTTACGTGAAAAAAAGAAGGGGAAAGAGTTTTTTGGGGTTTTATCATTTTCTTCAACCTATCCTTTGAAGCTTTCAACTATGGCGGCTTAAGCTCCGACATGAACTAACGTGAAAAGGATGCAGCTTAGCTCTTAACGAAGAGTCCTGAGTGCGACATAGAAGGGAATAGATAAATTCAAGTCGAGTTGTCTAGGAAAAGTATTCTCCACTTGTTTCTTTTATTTTTCTTTTCTAAACATTGGTGATTACTTTCTATTTCATGTTTGTATGGAAGTGCACATGATTTCTGGGTTAAATGTTTTACTCAATCTTGCTTCTACTGTTTAATCTTTGAGTTTGAATGTTTTGAGCATGGAAGTGTTATTGCGGTCATTGATACTGGAAAGTGCAGTGATAGTTCAAGCTAACAAACATGACAACGGAAGTTGCTTAAGGGTTACAGGAATTTAATCCACTTGTTCTTAATAGTGTTCCATTGTCAGCATCAGAAGGTGGGGTTAATGTGCATGTTTAAATCTTAGATTAAATATCGAAGTTAAGCTTGGTAAGATATTCATTGTAGTTTAATGCATCAACAATCACCTATCTTTTTATACCTTTTGAGCACTTAGCATTCTGTTGAATAATCACGTTAGGGACCCTAGTGTCTCACTATCATATTTTATCTTATTATTTTCAAATCATTGCTTCGACACCTACTCTCACAATTTATCTCGTTTCTATCCATTTATTGCACTGACAGTGATAGACAAAATACAACCATCCTCGTGGGATCGATATCCAACAGACTCATATCTATCTACTGTACTTGCATTGACATTGTATGCTTGCACATTATTGCTGTGACGTTAAACAACTGACCATGCATGTATAGGTGGACTTATGGTTGATGATTGGTTGAATGTTAGTTCATGATTTTGGCATGTGTATGTGATTTGGGGTGATTAGTTCATGATTTTGGCATGTATATGTGATTTGGGGTGATGTAGCCTTGGTACATTTGGTGCCTTGTTCATATGTGTTAATTTGATAATGTGTGAAAGCATGTTTGAATGACTAAAGTGATATATAATGAATTGACCTCAACATGGTCAAGATATGGTATGCTTTGGAAAGGTTTTGAATAGATGTGCATGATTGAAATATGGTTTATATACATGTTGAATGTTGGAACTATCTGGATATAATTAAATTTGTATCAATTATGTTATGTTTTGGCATGAAAATAAGTTAACTGATAATTGTTTAAACATGCGCCTGTATAGTTGTTTTGGTTGATATTATAGCCATTATGTTTTGGCTTGTAATTATAGTATTTTGAGTGATTGAAATGGTTGTTAGGTTGATGTATGTATGTGGCCTTATGATGGTTGATTTTGTAGTCTTAATGATGCTTAAATGATAGAAATTGAAATGGTATTTAAAATGTATGTAATGGTATGTTCTTTGATATGGTTAAATGTGGTCATTTTGGTATACGGAATGTAGTTGACATATAAGGCTAATGGTGCTAAATGTGAAATGGTCAATTTGTGTTACGAGTGTGGATTTGATATGCGAACAAAATGGTAAGTTTTGGCTATGTTTAATTGCTGTGATTGAGGTGCCTTTTAGGCATATTGGTTGTATGAATATATACTTTATTTGGATAGCTTGTTGTTGCACAGTTTGATGCACTTTAGGATGCTTGATTATATGTGAGAAAATTGGCTTGGAAATGGCCTATTTTTCGTCCACACGGGTGGAGACACAGGTGTGTGTCTCAGCCGTGTGTGACACATGGTTATGTGACACGGTCATTGTCTCATGTAGGTTTTTAAAAGTTGCATGTTTAGAGTTACACGGCCTGGCACACAGGCTTGTGGCTTGGCTGTGTGACCCAAGTCAGAGAGTTAAACGGGTATGGACACAGGCTGGGACACGACCGTGTGTCCCTACTTCGAATGCTCACACGGCTTGGCCACACGGTTGTGTGACCCCAGCAGTTTGAAAATTTTCTATTTTTCCTAAAAATTTTATATGTTTCTGGTTTAGTCCCGATTTATTTATAATATGTTTTAGGGCCTCGAGGGCTCGTATAAGGGACAATATGTATGTTATTGATGGAATTTGATATGATAGATGTTTTGAAGTAAATGATTTAAACTTTTTGATAGTTTTTAAATGTTAACTCCGGTGATGCTCCGTAACCCTATTCCAGTGACGGATTCGGGTTAGGGGTGTTACATGGTCAAATCAAGAATGAGAAAATCGATTGAAAGACTAATATTTCATTTATCAAGTCCAATTAGGGAGATGCAATATCTTGGGTATTGGAGTGGATGACTCCGAGAAGATAGAGACATGAATGTGACTAACTAGACAGATTGTACATCGAATTGGACCCAAGAAGAATAGATCCTGAATCCATTTATGTATTCACTTGTAATGTTCATAGTGTGACAAACCTAAGTACTGAGTGGATGATGGACAATGTATGCAAGACTCGTACATTTTAATGTAAGTAGTCACACTTTGATGTAAGTAAAAGCCTGGGTTTGAATATATAAGGAATCGAAAGCTGGTGCGTTGGGTGTACGACTTCTATAGTATGCAGTGTCATTCACAACATTGGAATTCATAGCCCGAAACATGGGTAAATGGTATCCTCTCATTGGCATTACATTGTTGATGAAAAGTTAACGTGACCACGGGTTATTCATCTTAGTGATGGATGACTTGATCCCTATTCGATTGTATTGACTTTTCATGAAGGTAGATGTAATGGTTACCGTGAGATAAAATAAGATTATATTGGGAGAACGAATACTATCCCAAAGAGATTAATGATATCCTATGAGGGACACTTATGACAAGATCATTGGATGAGCATTGAGTAGTTGCTTTCGTAATGGTATGTCGTTAGAGAGAGCTCAGTCACGATCTATAGTGGAATAACTTCGTGACTAAATGAGTTTATAATTAATAGGTGAAAATAGGAACTTAATTATAAATCATTTGAGCCCTAATTACATATGTCCAATCGGTTGCTTTGTTAGCTCATTGAAACTAGAAATGAAATGCATGTTGAATCAAAATGAGCACAATGAATAGAAATGCAAAAATGAAAAACATTCAAAAATGGTTATGGTTTTGTAATAAGTATCTGTCGCCGTATTAGGGTTATGAAGCATTATCGAACAAACGAAACATTTAAACATAAATTTCTTATATTATCATAAACACATTATAAAAGAATCATTCATATACATATCGTCCCTGAATTGATCCCTCGAGGCCCTAAAAATACATTAGAAATGATTCAGGACAAAATCAAAAACATTTGGAAAGTTTAAGAAAAATTCACAAAATTTTAGAACAGGGGTCACACGGTCATGTAACCTTCAAACTAAGGACACAAGGCTGTGTCCCAGCCCGTGCCTTTACCCGTGTAACTCTCTGAGTAGGGTCACACAACTGTGTCACATGCCTGTGTGCTAGGCCGTGAGCTAGGTCGTGTAACTGATTGAGTTGCATGCAAAGGAACCTACAAGAGACACACGACCATGTCGCTAGGCAGTGTGTCACACATGACTAAGTCACACGCCTATGTCTCAGGCTATGTGGACATAAATTTCCCAAAATCTAGCCATTTCCAACACCAACTCATAGCCTAAGGATGAAATGCAGTACTAAAGTTGAGTTTAGTGCCCATAGCCTCGTGAAGTTTACTCTAAAACCTCGATGTGAATCACGGATCACGATCATAAATAATAGATGTTGGAACTACGTACAATATCACAATTTCTATCACATACAATATGTTAACCTCTCAAGTGAGTAGTCTGTTCTAACTGGAATAAAATGGGCCGACTTAATCAATTTGTCAACAATCACCCAGATCGAGTATTTCTTTTTCAAAGTTACAGGCAAACCAACTACGAAATTCATCGTGATTCGCTCCCACTTCCATTCAAGAATCATAACAAGTTGTAGTAAACTCGATGGTACCTAATGTTCTACTTTTACCTTCTAACAAATTAAACATTTAGCTACGAACTCAGAAATTTCACGTTTCACACCTGGCCACTAGTACATTCGTTTCAAGTCACAATACAACTTTGTACTACTAGGATGAATAGAATACGTACTGCTGTGTGCTTTAAACATAATATCTCTTTTTAAACCTAAATCATTCGGGACACAAATCTTATCACAATAATGCAATGTGCCATTATCATCAATATTGTATTTAGTAATCAAATTATCTTGAACCAAGCTTCGTTTCATTATCAACTTTGGATCGCCATTTTGCAATTCCTAAATTCATTGTAGAAACAAGGGTTTAGTATTTAATTCCGCCAATACAGAATCATCGACATTCAAAACCAGATGAGCGTTCAATGCTCGAAGTGCAAACAATGATGACTTTCTATTGAGTGCATTCGCAACCACATTAGCCTTCCTTGGATGGTAATTAATAATGAAATCATAATATTTCAGTAGTTCTAACCAACGTCGCTGCCTCAAATTCAATTCCTTCTAGGTCATTAAGTATTTCAAGCTTTTGTGATCAGTAAACATGTGACATTTCTCACCATATAAATAATGCCTCCATATCTTCAAAGTGAAGACGATCGCGGAAAGCTCAAGATCATGAGTAGGATAATTTCTTTCATGCAATTTTAACTGTCGAGAAGCATAAGCTACTACTTTCCCTATCTGCATTAACACACAACCTAAACCATTGAGAGATGCATCACTATAAAAAACATATGCCATTCCAGATTCAAGCTTAGTTAATACTGAAGCTTCAATTAACTTACTTTTCAGTTGATCCAAAGTTCGTTGACATTTATCAGACCAAGCAAATTCGACGTTTTTCTGTAATAACCTAGTCATAGGTGAGCAATAATCGATAATTTTTTAACAAATCACCGATAATATTCGACTAATCCCAAGAAATTTTGGACTTCAAAAATGTTCTTCAAATTTTGCATTCAACAATCGTAGATACTTTATTCGAATCAACCCTGATTCCATCCGCAGAAATAATATGTCCTAGAAAATCTACTTCTCATAGCCAAAATTCACATTTACTAAATTTTGCATACAGTCATTTTTCGCGCAAGGTTTGCACCACAACTCTTAAATTTTCCACATGATTTGACTCGTTTAGTGAATAAATCAGAATGTCGTCAATGAATACCACAACAAACCGATCTAAATATGGTTGAAACACCCAATTCATCAAATCCATGAATACTGTAGGGGCATTAGTCAATCCAAAAGGTATAATTAAAAATTCATAATGACCATATCTAGTTCTGAATGCAGTTTTTGGTACATCTTGCTCTTAACTCGTAGTTGATAATATCCAGATCTCAAGTCAATCTTTGAAAACATTGTGGCTCATTTTAACTGATCGAATAAATCATCAATATGAGGTAACATATATTTATTCTTAATAGTGGCTCTATTCAACTGTCGATAATCTATACATAGTCTCATTGACCTATCTTTCTTTTTTATGAACAAAACTGGAGCAACCCAAGGTAACACGCTCGGTCAAATAAATCCGTGATCTAGCAACTCTTGCAACTGCATTTTGAACTCTTTCAGTTTTGTAGGAGCCATCCTATACAGTGTTATTGAAATTGGAGCTATTCCATGTAGAAGTTCAATCATAAACTCTACTTCTCAATTTGGTGGTAACCGGGACAGTTCTTCAGGAAAAACATCAGCATATTTCTTAACTACTGGCACTTGATCGATTTTTTATTCAATCATTTTCGAATCAAGAATGTAGGCTACATAAGCTTCACAACCCTTTTTTATCAATTTTTGAGCTGACAATGCTGAGATTACATTTGTAATACAATCAACCTCATCTGCCTTAACACAAACAAATTCACCATTTGGACGCTTCAAACTAACTTGCTTCCTTCAAAACTCACTATTACATCATGCTCAGACAACCAGTCCATTCCCAAAATGATATCAAAATCATCAAAAAATAACAACATCAAACCAGCAGGAAAATAATAACCCCTAATTTTTTGTGGACACTATCTACAAATCTGATTAACTAAAACACACCGACCCAGGAGATTCATAACTTTGACAGTATATTCAGTGAACTCAACAGGTAACTTCCTCTTATCTACTAATGCAGTGCATATATACGAGTGAGTTGATCCAGGATCAATCAATGCATATACATTAATATCAAAGAGATAAAAAGTACCCACAATAATATTTGGGGCAGTAGCTTCCTCACGAGCTCTGATTGCATAGGCTCTAACTGGTGTTCTCGCTTCAGCCCATTCATTCATCTCGATATTCGTCCCTCGACCAGGAGTAGTGTTCCTGGTGTTTCTAGGTCATCTACCTTTCTGAGAATTTGCTGTAGGCTTGTTTGATTGGTTGCCAAAATTATTTTGTTTCTTTGGACAATCACGAAGAAAATGGTTAGTAGAACCACAATGGAAAAAAACTCCCAACTTTGCTCGACACTCACCAAAATGCCTTTTATTACATTCATCATAAATAGGAACAGTTCTCTCAACATTTCTTACACTTCCAACACTAGTCGTTGGAGTGTTAACAGACTGGAAATCGCCTTGCCTCGATTTCTCTCTACCAATGAACTCTGAACGGGCAGCGGATCGAATTGTGTCATTTCTAAATTCCTTTGATGGAGATGTTTGAGCAAACTTGAACGACCCCCTTGTTTTTAAAGTCTCAAAATTTTGATTCTAGCTGTCGTTTGCTTTTACAAATTTCTTCAACTTTTTGAGCCTATTCTGAAAGTTTTACAAATTCCCATAACTTTAATATTGCTACGGACTTACGGATACCATAACTCAACCCATCTTTAAACCTAATACACATTGGCTATTCTCCTCTTCAAATTTGGTGGAAAGAAAACAATTCTAAAAATGATACTTGTTTTACTTTATTTTTCTATTACATAATTATTAAATTACTTTATTAACCATACTTATTAACTTTAAAATCACTTAAATTGTGTCCATAAATGTCCACTAGCTTTAGGGAATAGTATAATTACCATTTAAGTCCATTCACTTTAAAGTTACACAACAATTTAACTCCTTTAACTAAAAGAACTCTACTTTTGCACTTTTTACAATTTAGTCCTTTTCACTTAATTAATCATGCAAACATTAAAATTTCTTAACGAAATTTTAATACAACTTTACTAATATTCCATAGAAATTAAAATAATAATAAAATAATAATTTACTCATCAAATTTATGGTCTCAAAACTACTATTCTGATTCCACTAAAAAATAAGTCGTTACAGGTTTTCATCGAAATGAAGAAATGAAATAATTTGGAAATAAATGCAATTTTCTCAAAATGAAAATGGAAATAGAAATGAGATATGATTCATTTGCAAATGAACATGAATTTTTCAAAAAGGACCGGAAGAATGAGTTTATGTTTTGAGCTATTTTAAAGCCCACAAATGAAAACAAACCATTTGGTCATAGTGAACAAGTTGAACGTTTAAATATTAAACATATTTTCTCAAAATTTACCAGGGTAAAAGTATCATAATTTATCGGGGTTAAAATTGGGATAAGAAAATTATTCGATATATATTTATTAAAGTTTATTTTGGGAAATAGAAAACCGAATATTGGGTTGGATCAAATTATAAAGTATTGGGTTAAAAGTTCAATAAGTACTTGTAATTGGATCCGATATTGAAGAGGCCCAAAAGCCCCTTATGTTAATACGGTGGATGGCTAACCCAAGTTAATATTAAATAGGGTTGCCGCCACCTATACTCCTAATTAGACAATGAGTTCATTTTTCTGGTCGAAATAAACTTCTACAATTTAACAAGAGTTCTACCTTCTCTTCCTATAAATATATAACACCGATAGAGCTACAAATAAAACTTTAAGATATTGTTACTCTGCCGAAAAATGGAGAGAATTTGTTCTCAACTATTAAATACATTTTTTTGGAATAACTATTTTACCAGTTTCTATTTGAGAAGAGAAATTTTGTTTTCACCCTAAAGAAAAGAAAACTTTTTCTAGTTTTTGTGTTTGATTTGATTTGTTTTAGCCCACACTCGAAGCAATTCGTGTTACGAGAATTGCAGAGAAGATCGTTTGGTTGAAAGTCGAGAATAATAAGGGTCCGTCTATCTAAAAACACAGGTACGATTTTGATCTAGGGTTTATTTCTATAAATATCACAAATGGGTCGATTTTCAAAATTTTAATTTTTCACTGTGTAAAAAAATCATTTTCAAACTAAAATTTTCCAATAATTGGTATCAGAGCTATGATTGTGCTATGTTTATAGTGTAAAGCGATATCGAAATTCTCTCTTTTTCATGTATGATTATTGGGGTAAGACTGGTATTGTGGTTGACAGAGGAGTTCTATAGAGATTTGATGGTAAATTAAGCCCGTATTTATTCGTAGTTAGTGCACTACACCGAAGATTTGAGGAGATTTTGTGATTTGATCGTATTTATTCGTTAAATGATAGATTTTTGCAATTATGTTCATTCGGTGGTTTTACCACATCGAGCTTTGCTCGTATTCGCTGGAGTTTGGCAGATGGGTTCTGGGGAACTCATGGTGTTTAGCGAATGGTTGGGCAGGAACTTTTGGATTGCATCATTTGCATCACCCCGTACTCATACACCGTTTGACATTGATTTGATAATGACTATGTAATGATATGAAATTCCAATGATGGTTCTGTGCTCTTCTACTAATGTTAATAAGTTTCACTGCATTTGATATTTATGTCTGTTTAAATAACTGTTCAATTCACACTAAGCTTTCATAAGCTCACTCCCTTATAGTGTTTAACTTTTCAGGTAAACCTTAAAACTAGGTCGGACTTAGTATACAGAGTATCACCTTAGACCTCAGACTATTTTTAATAAGTATTATTAAGTCTCTTTTTGTTTTGGCTTGTAATTTTTAATTATTTCTGGTCTGTGGCTTGGTAACTTTTCATTTGGGGATTTTTTTCATGCATGAATTACTCAAGCATAATAACCAGAAAATGCATGATACCTGGCTTAAGTAAAATTTAACATTGTTCCCTAATTTCCATTGCATTGTAAAGAATCTATTTTTGAAAAACAAATCGATAAGACAATTAGATTTCTAAAAATGCATGAATAATGGTTATTCCGCTGCATTAGTTAACATCAAGTTTTTACAAATTATAGCGACGAACAAATGGTTTTTCTAAAACAACACTTTCAATAATGAAATGAATCTTAAGTACAGATGATCTAATAAATGAATGTTTTAAACTAAATCAAAGTACAATTACGACTTTTCTCTAAAATGAGTTTATTTAACGTCTTCAAAAGTAATGTAAGCTAGCTTAGCATTTTAGGTGGCTAATGTAGCATTCTCAATCTAGCCATAACGTCTAGGCTAGATTAGGGAGGTTACCTCTAGTGGTATCAGAGCCACTCTTCATGCCTCTTGAGCAATGGTGGGGTAAAACCTCAATGAGAACATTGAGTCCTGAAAGGGGTGAATGTAACACTTTAGGCGAATCCCACATTGGCAAAACATGGAATAGACCTGGGCTATATAAAGGGGTAGCAACACTTAAGTGGTAACAGGCATTTTGGGGGTGTATTGGCGCTCTCAAGAACAAAGCTATGAGGGCCATGTGCGACAAAGCAAACAATATCTTATTGGGCTGGGTGTTGGCTATGACATTTAGTGGTATCAAAGTCAGATTCATAAACTCGACCTAAGGTTTTAATGGGTCTACATGCATTCATTAAAAAGAAATGGGGCATTTTAGGAAAACCAAGCTATAGAGAATTTTTAAAATGATATTCTACAAAGAAAAATAGGTTTGGGACTTTGATGCTGGTTGCAATAAAAAAGCTACTGTTAAATTATAGGTAAACACTAGAGGTTTATTACTATAGACATAGAACCAAAATATCTAGTATTTATATTACCTTTAAAACTAAAAGATAGGAAATTAAAAATTGACTGAAGATAGCTAGTGATTACTTTTCTAAAATTGTTGATCAAACTTAAGATCGTAGGATACATAATGAACAACTGTAGAATGAGGAACCATGGGGCTCAGTGTCGAGCTGCCCAGGTTGAGTCATTTTCTTTTCAAAGAATTGTGCCTAACCTTGAGAAAAATGACACCGTGATTGGTCCTACTTCTGAAAGCAAAAATTGAGAGGTTGGGGATGATGCAGTGTCCCAAGTGATGTTGGGACTCTTAAAAAAGTTTTTTGAGATTATGGTTGAGAGGAATAAGATGGAGGAAGAGGGTAAAATGCATGGAGCGCAAGGGAGAGGAAAGAATAAATTTTAGAATAAAAGAGAGTCTGGTTACACTGATCCAAATCCGTGACCTTTAAAGGGTGCCAGAGAAGCCAAAACTCAAAGAAATATTGTAGTGGTTATTACTAGAGGAACTGTTGGAACAACTAAGGTTTCGATTTGTAGATACTAAGGTAACTACCATTCGGGCGAATGTTGGAAAAAGTTTGGTGCCTATCTGGGTTGGTGTTCGATGGAACACATGGTTAAGGATGGTCTTTGCCAGGTAAATTAGATGGAAGCTTTGACACAAAATCAAGTGAAGGTCAAGGTACAAAATTAGAGGGTTAATCAGATTCCTCTGAGGGGTCCGAATCAGAACTGAGGTTAGACAACTAGCACTGGTTTACGCAGCTAGGCATCACAATGATTGAGATGCATCTGATGCCAAATTCAAGAACATTTCCTAAATTTTACCTTGCGTTGATTAATTTTGGCTTCACTTGTTTGTTCGATGTTGGTAGAGTTTCTAATAAATTTGGAATCAGGGTGCAAGAATCCAATAGTAAAATTTCTGTAATTAGATCCTTAAGAGATATCCATTAGGATTTAAGAGAAGCATGTCTAGAACTGTATTGGAAATCAGAGTTGCATAGATAAAGCATGGTGACTTAGTCTAAAGAAAGTAGTATAGGATTTTGTGACTATGAAAATTTTGAGGACGAAATTTCTTTAAAGAGGGGAGAATTGTCACATCCCAAAAATGGGGGTTAGTAGAATCGGGTTTGTGAATCGAGAAAGGGTGTTAATGCCCTAATTTTTGAGATTATCTATGCATTTTTAGGAAATAAAAAAGTTATTGGTTTGTTGGTTAAGTGTTATTGAAACGTTCCTAGAAACCCAAGTTCAAATCCCTTCTCTCGTACTATTTTTATTATTTTGCAAATTTTGCATCAAACCGTAGTATGTGACACGTCTTGTTTTTAAAATAAATATTTTAAAATTATTTCAAGAATGAGGAAATAGCCCAATGGTTAAAAAATGAAAAAAACATAAAAATTAGATCAAAGTCCCATGTTCGATTCCCTTCCCTTGCAAAAGAGCTTAATTTTTGCTAAAATTTCTCATTCTCCTTATTTTGTGCTGCCCAAGCCTTGAACCCTAGGTACAAATACAAGTTTTTCTTGTATTTTTAGCCTTTAAGTTAGTTTTTCCCTACCTAGCCATTCGCCCTCATTCTCTCCTCTTTTTACTTCAATTTTCTTTCTTTCTTCCCTTGTGTGCTGCCGCCCAAGCCACCAAGATTCACCATCAATTTCTTTTCTTTTTGCAACGAGTTCTTGCACCATTCTCCCCCTCTTCTTTTTGGAATGGGTTCTTGCACCATTCTTTTCCTCTTCTTTATTTCATTTTATTATAAATTTTTTAGCCTGAAATCTGAAATTTTAGCACTCAAGATTGGCCTCCATTGATGCCGCACCTATCTTCTTGTTTGAGTAAGTGTCATTTTCTTTCGCTTTCTTGGTGGATCTTTCAATAAAATACCTAATTTTCTATCTAAAATTGGGTTGATTTTTAAAGATTTAATGGGTATTTTTCCAGCCCAAGATCTAAAATTTTAGACCTCCAAGAACGATTCCCATTGTTGCCAAGAAGAGCTATTGGCGCCCCGTTCACCTAGATTGTGTAAGTTTTTATTTTCTTTCAATTTCTTGATGGATCTTGTCAGTTGAGTACCCAAATTTCTATATCTAAAATGAGGGTGATTTTTAAGGATTCAAATATTATTTTTCTGCCTACCAAGTGATTTTAGATGTGATTTCAAGCCAACCCTAAATTGGCCACTATTCGAGGTGGTGTGTGCGCCTAAAGGCTAGAAAAGGGGGTTTTTGTTTCTTTAATTTTTCCCATCTTTTTCCAGAAATATCTTGATTTCTTTAACCCTTCCTAATCAGCCTTTGATCATGTACAATTTAGGAAAAATCAATCTTGATTAATCGACGACTCAGATCTGGCAATTTGGGTAGTGTAAGTGTGGTTGATTATGGCCTAGTGTGTAGTTTCGATTTTGATGTTGGGGAAATTGTTAATTGATAAAATTAAATATTTTAATCTTGGGTTAGCTACTAATTTTTTAGTATTTAAATGTGTTAGGTGCTACATTAAATGCCCCAAATCAATAGTGAAGCCGATAGACGTTTGCGCGTACGATTTGCATCAAATCAGTGTAAGAAAGCTAGCTAGTTTGGATTTGAAAAATAGTTATAATTGTAATGGTTGGAATGAACCCACAAGATGGGGATTGGGGGCTGTTTAAGTGGTATTTTAATTTTGTTAACTGATGATTTTTAATTTAGGTTCGTTTTAAAGTCTTAAGGAGAAACCGTGAGACTCCCAAGTGTGCTACAGTAGAGCTTATAAGGTGTGGGTCCTAACTCGTTAAATTGAATGTTTTGATGTTATGTTTAAATGATATAATTGATGACTAAGCTTGCTGGTCAGGCTTGGCTAAATGGCTAAGTAATTAAATTGTAAGTGACCGAACTAGGTACGTTTCGAGCGCTAACTGTTTGGCATGTTAGCAAAAATGTGAGAATGATTGAATAATTTTGTGATTGATATTGTTGTGGATGATTAGTTGATATGATGTATTTTTATTTTATTTATAGCTTGATTCCGAATGAGAATGAGGCCTACGCATGATATATTTGTATTAATGATTTGCTATAAAATATTTGAAAGACTGCTATACTTAGGGGTGTGCATAATTCGGGTAAAACCAAAAAAATTCGGTTAATCGACCGAATTCGGTTAATCGGTCGGTTAACCGAATTTTTTCGATCGGGGGTCGGTTAATTTTTTTTATGATTTTTCTGTTAACGGTTAATTCGGTTCGAAACCGGTCGGTTAACCGAAATTGGTCGGTTAACCGAAAAAATAATAAATAAAATTATCCAACCCAGCCCAAACCCAATTACCCAACCCAATAAAACTAAAACTAAAGTTTACCCAATTACCCAATCCAATAAAACTAAAACTAAAAGACTACCCAATTTACCAACCCAATTTACTAAAGTCTAAAACCCAATTTACATTAATAATTTAGTAAATTTTTAAAATTTAAAATAAAAAATAAAAAAATTCGGGTAATTCGGGTATTTTTCGGTAATTCTAAAAAAATCTGTTCGGTTAACGGTTAAAATTTTTAGAAGGTCGGTTAATTCGGTTATAGTAATTTCGGGTTGGTTAACCAGTCGGTTAACCGAATGAACACCCCTAGCTATACTTGTACTTGGAAAAGAATTATAAGTTATATGAGATTGTGGTATGTTGAACGGCACCATCTTAATGCTGAATTAGAAGTTGGATAAATGATCATATTTACTGAAAGTATTTGATAATATGAGGGCGTATTGATCAGGCCAAAGAAATGTGAAAGTAATGAATTCATGACTATATATGAGATTGTATGACATCTTGCATGTGCATTAGGGTGTGATTGATATTGTAGTTAACAGAGGAGTTTTGTGGAGATTCGGCGGTAAATTAAGTCTGCATTTATTCGTAGTCAGTGCTTTGCACTGAATATTTGAGGAGATTTGGAGATTTTATTGCATTTATTCGTTAAATGGTAGATTTTATACAATTATGTTCATTCGATGATTTTACCACATCGAGCTTTACTCGCATTCGTTGGAGTTTTGGAGAAGGGTTCTAGAGAACTCGTGGTGTGTAGCAGATGGTTGGGTAGAAACTTTTGTATCATATCATTTGCATCACCCCATGCTCATACACCGTTTGACATCGACTTGATAATGACATGTAATGATATGAAATTCTAATGATGGTTCCGTGTTCTTCTGTTAATGCTAATAAGCTTTATTGTATTTGATATTTATGTCTGTTTAAATAAATATTCAACTCACACTGAGCTTTCATAAGCTTACTCCCCCACAGTGTTAATTATAAACTCATTCAGTCACCGGTGGAGCTATCAACACAACTTTTGGGATATTGTTGTCCTACCAAAAAATAGAGAGAATTTATTCTCAACTTATAAACATATTTTCAGAATAGAAATCTTACCGATTTCTTTTTAAGAAGAGAGAATTTTCATTTTTCACCCAAAAAGAAAATTTTTTCTTGTTCTATGTTTTGGTTCAGTTAGTTCGAGCCCACACTCGAAGTAGTTTGTGGTATAAGAATAACAGGAAAGATTGTTTGGTTGAAAGGCAAAAAAATCAAGGATCCGCTTATTAGAAAGCACAGGTGCATATTCTATTAAGTTTTATTTCTATAAATATCATAAACCAGGTCTATTTTCAAAATTTTAATTTTTCGCTGTGCAAAAAAATTATTTTCAAACTAGGTTGTTTTCCAACAATTGGTATCAGAGTCAGGTTTGTGCTATGTTTATGGTGTAAACCAATACCGAATCTCTCTCTTCATCTTGTTTTATTAATATTTGATAAGATGTGGCATTCTTATAATTATTCGCATGTTTAGGGAAATGTATATGAATAAATGCAATATTATATATTTGTTATATAATTATTATTTTTTTGTCAAGGTTGTGGTTCTTAGGAAATAGGCTGTAGACTATTGTCTTCACGTAAGATTATTTTTTATTTTTAGAATTCTTGTGAGCTAGAAATAGACATATGATATAAATGTAAATTTTCAAAAAAGGAGTTCATGAGGAGGAGAAGATGGAGCAATGGTGATCGAAGACCAAAAAATGTCTTATGATGAAAAACTATGTAATTTTTGTTTTTCATTTTTTTAGAATTAGAACCATGGAAACCTTGATTGGAAATTTTATTTTATTACCCATCTCTTTATATATCTATTTAATAATTATTTATGATATACTTGTGATATATGTATGAGATAATCCACAGTTGATTTATTAATGATAAGAAGTGTGCTCATGAGAAAATGTACGTGTTGTATTGTTCCATTCACTTCTTTAGGTTATTCGATTATTACGAGAAGTATGATAATGAGAAGGTACATGTCTAGGATTGGATCTATGAAGGGAAGGCTTGATTTTTAACTGGTCAAATCCAGCTCACCTCCCTTTCTTAGGATCCTACCTAGTGCACAAGTTACATTCACTTCTTCAGTTTTTCCCTAAAAGAAAAACTGTGGAGAATCAAAATTATTTGACTGACTCTTGTGAATGATAGAATGTGAATATTATAAAATTGCCAAAGCATGTCATGTATACATGAGATAAGCATGCCATATAGTTTAGGAAAAAATGCCACATGTACTTGTCATGTATATATTTATCATACATGATTGGAACCGAAAATTAAAAACCTTGTATGTTTTTAAAATATTGAGTGGGAGAAGGTACCTAAACAAGACCTATGACCTCCATCAACGGTCTCTTGTGATGGAAAGAAATAGACCTTCTTGAAGGTAGACGTTGTCATGTGGATTTCTTTGAGGAGACTTCTTGAAAGTAGGTAAAATTTTCTTATGATCATATGATAGTTGGACTGGCCTCTGTGGTAGGTATTATCATACGATACATTAAGAAATTCTATCTTTAAAAGTGGACAACTAGTCAAAGCATGCTACTCGATGAGATTGTGCTGCGATGACTCATTTGTCGTGCATGATGCAATAGGTGTTGAGTTGGTAGTTATACACTCAAGATCTTTTAGTTAAGAAACTCCCTATAGAGCTTTACTTATGTAATGCCCCAAACTTGGCCTAGACGTTATGATCAAATCTCGGAAGTTACATTAAAATCGTTGGAAAACATTTTCTTGTTGAGAATAACTAGGTTTTAGTTATGTTTATGAAAACTTTAAAATTTAATGTTTAAAGTGATTTTGGTTCTTTTGAAAAAAAAATAGTTAAAACATGAAAATTTTAGAAAATCAATATTTTGTCGTAAAAATCATTTTAAATCATAAAAACACAAAATTTGCAATTTAATTATTTCTTAAAGAAAGTGATTTATGAGTAAAAATCTATAGCAGCAGATTTTCAAAATGACTTAGAAAAATCACAAATTTATAAGCCTATTTGAAACCAAGTAAAATCATAAGTATTTTGAATAAACCCATAAATTTAAATATTTGAAATTTTATCAAGCATGCATGTATGGAAGTTTAAAGTTGTAAAAATAAAATAACAACCTAAATAAAAAAAGTCCAAAGTCTAAAGTCCACAAACAACAACCAAATAATTTATAGATCCATTATTAATATCCATCCGAGAGGGTCCATTGAATGCTAAATCCAAACCCTAAGTCTGAGTATTATCTAAAAGGTTATAACACTAAAGGAGTGACCTTTTTAAGCCCAATGCAAGTCTTTTAACAAGTAAATGAAAATAAACACATAATCATCAATCAAGTAAATATTTCACTTTATGCACAAGATCATGGAAATACGGTTTTTATAAAATAATTATGCAGTTTTTTTTTAAAACATCCTACCCATCACCGCTAAACTCCTTAATTGAGTTCCACAGAACTCGTCCATCCAAACACTCCAATTTGTGAACAATGTCACCAGTTATGCAGACAGTGCTACCATTAATGTGGGCAAGCCACCAGTAATGGAGATAAACTACCACTCAATAATATTGTGGACAAGCCACCACTTTTGCAGATAAACTGCCACATAAAAATATCGTTGACAAGCCACCATTTTTGTAGATAAACTGCCACATCTTCCACTTTTCACATATCTCATCTCATGCATGCGATATGACCACAAAAGTCACTTTTTCACTTTAAAATCAAATTTTCACTTTGGCATGTGAGACATGCTCATTATATCACTTCTTAATTAAAATCGCATAGGCATGCTTAACATGCAAATAACATATATTAATATTATATCGATATTTCTCATTCTATAATTCATGCGAAATTCACATATGCCATAACATCACATAAAATAAGAATGATATTTTCATACATTTTGTATCAATAAAAATAATCAAGATCATACATCATAGATTTCATGAAAACAACGGTTTAGATTCACTTACTTGGATATTGTATTTCAATGGGTTTTTACTTCTCTTTTCGAATATATAAAGTATTTTTGATAAGCAAAATTTTAATAATACTAATAATTTTAAAAACATGAAACATAGTGATACGACACGCGTGTAGAATAGGATCGTAGCTTGTCTAAGTTGTGGATTTAATCTAGATCTCTAGACAAACGTAAACTGAAACGAGGAACAATGAAAACAATTGAGTTGTCACAAATGAGAGTCAAACGAAATTCAAACAAAAGAAAGATGAATCGGCTAGTAAAGAGTCCAATAGAAAATGAATTAGAGTTTCTTGGATGAAAAGACATCGTCCTTGGACCTCAAGAAAATGCCCCAACCAGATCTGGAAAAAAAAAATACTAAACAAAATTGGTAGAAGTCATTTTAAAGACAAAAGCAAATTGTTTTGTGGAAGAATATTTGAAACAACAAGAAAAGATCAAAACTTCTAATTTTGGTGTATTTCTTGATGGAACAAGATAGAAGAACATCTCTCTTGAGGCATTTTAAACCTAGAACGAAAATAAATTAAATCAGCGAGCCAAAACAACAAGAACTAAATTAAAATAAAAAAGGAACAATAAATTAAGGCTAGAAAAGAGAAAATGATGTCTTAAGAAGCCTTGGAAACATAAAGAACCATAGCTCCTTTCAATGGCTCTAATTTCCCTTCCAAGAAAGAGATCTTGGTAAGAAAAAGCTTGAAGATGATTCCCAGAACCTAAAAATTGTTAAAACAACTTCTAAAAGAAACTCAAGAGCAATTCTTGAAGAACTGAAAGAGAATTATTATTAACTCACAAAACATAAATCAATTGTGTGTCTATAAGGGTGGATGTCCATGCTACTTATAAGCCCCCAAATAAGTTTTCCTATCCCTAATGGAATAACTAACATGACAACTCATCAAATAAAAAAAGAACAAAATAATTCTAAGTGTGGACTTTTAATGGGAATTCGACCAAAGGAATTAAATTGGTTCTTTCGGCTGAATTCTTACATGATAATCCACCTATTAAAATAAAATTGGACCTAAAGTTTAAATATTTTATGATTTGGGCCACTTTGATAATTTGACCTAATATTCAATTAAATTACTTTTCATTCAGGATGGGCTTGTAGACATCTTAATGGGTCATGTTTTCAAGAACTTGGTCTTGTGATCTATTGGCTCTAGAAATTGGCTCGTTCAAGCTCGAACATAAAATTCAATACGCCTTGGCTACAAGATTTAGTTTCTTAGACCAAGATTTCTATGATTTGAAATATTGATTTTCGTGATTATTTAAATTATCTGAAACAACAAAATTGGACCAAGATTCATCTTCTTGATTTTCTTGAAAATAAGAGAGTGAGTCTTCATTTTCTTTTTCGGTCATGTGCTCATCTAGGGTCTTTGTAACAAATTCTTAAATGGTCTCATTCAATCTTGCTCGAATTTACTTAGCCTTCGACCTCATTATTGGCCTTGAGGTAATTTGAGCCCATCACGTTCATGAGCTTGATTTTAGGCCTTACGATTCGTATCATTCCCCTCTTCCTCAAAAAGGTTCATCTTTAAATCTAAAACATCAAAGGGAGATAAGTCAGTAATATTAAAAGTAGAACTTACATTGTAAGCATTAGGCAAAACTATTTGATAGGCGTTTTCATTGATCCGCTATAGTACTTGGAAAGGCCCATCGCCCCTAGGGTTCAATTTAGTCTTCCTTTTACTTGGAAATCACTTTTTACGCATATGGACCCAAACCCACTCACCGGGTTCAAGGATAACTTGTTTGCCCCTTTGTTAGCTTTGTTGACATATGTGTTATTTGTTTTGGCAATCCGTTGTTTTGCCATTTCGTGCATTGATTTCACTAACTCAACTTTCTTCTCGCCATATAAACTAGAAATAATTTCTACAGGCAATGGCACAAGATCAAGTACAGTTAGTCGGTTAAAACCATAAACAAGATCAAATGGTGAATAGCCAGTTGTAGAGTGAATAGATCGATTGTATGCAAATTTAACAAATGACAAACATTCTTCCCAATTCTTAAGGTTCTTATCCATAATAGCTCGTAGTAAAGCACCTAAAACTCGATTTACTACCTTATTTTGGCCATCGATTGGGGGTGACATGTAGTGGAATATAATAATTTAGTACCAAGCTTACCCCGCAATACCTTCCAAAAGTGGCTTAGGAACTTTACGTCTATGTTAGAGACAATTGTGCAAGGTATCCCATGTAGTCGCACTACCTCTTTGAAGAATAAGTCTATGACATGTGTAGCATCATCTGTTTTGTGACAAGGAATAAGGTGTGTCATTTTGGAAAGCATGTCAACAATAAAAAATATACTATCTTGACCATTTTTAGTTCGCGGCAAACCAAGTATGAAATCCATGGATAAATCTACCCATGGTTAAGAAGGAATCGATAAAGGAGTATATAGTCCATGAGGTATTACCTTAGATTTTTCTTGTTTACAAGAAATGCACTTAGAAGATACCTTTTCAACATCCTTCTTCATGTGTGGCTAATAAAAGTGTTCTTGTAGAATATCTAGTGTTTGGTGACACCAAAGTGTCCCATTATCCTCCACTATGTGATTCATGAATTAGTACTCTCTCATGGAGCAATGTGGTACACATAACCTTTTAAGTGGAAATGAAACCCATCTACAAGATAAAATTTGTCAAAGGCACTATTCCTACAATTAGCAAAGATATGTGTAAAATCAGCATCATTTGTGTACAAATATTTTATATGCTCAAATCCTAATTCTTTAGTATTTAATGTAGTTAGCAAAGAATATCCACGAGATAAGGCATCATCAACTACATTTTCTTTACATGTTTTGTACTTAATTACTTATAGGAAAGTTTCTATAAATTCTACCCATCGGGCGTGTCTTTTTCTCAACTTACCTTGTCCCTTTTGCCATTTAAAGTACTCATGATCCGTATGTATAACGAACTCATTGGGCAGAAAGTAATGTTGCCACACTTTGAGAGCTCACACCAATTCCAATAACTCTTTATCGTAAGTTGAGTAGTTCAATTGTGCCCCATTTAGTTTTTCACTGAAATATGCTATTGACCTTTTATCTTGCATCAACATGATACCAGTTCCAATACCTAAAGCATCATTTTCAAGTTTAAAAGTATTAGAAAAATCAAGTAATTTAAGAACTGGAGTAGAACGTAACTTATCGTTTAAGGCTTGAAATGCCTTTTCTTGAGCTTCAACCCACTGCTTTTTATAACCTCATTTAATGGGGCGGCAATGGTGGAGAAATCCATCACAAAACATCTATAAAAACTTGTTATACCATGGAAAGAGCTCACCTTGGTAATCAATTTAGGAGTGGGCCAATCCCTGATTGCCTTTACTTTATCCTCATCGACATGAATACCTCAAGCACTTACTATAAACCCTAAATAGATTAGCTTATCACAAAAAAAAACTACACTTATCAAGGTTGGCCAATAATTTTTCAGTTCTCAGAATGTCCAAAATAGATTTAACATAGAAAACATGAGCAACTGAAGAAGTTGAGTAAATTAGAATATCATTAAAATATACTACTAGAAGTTTACCCAAATAAGGCCTTAAAACACGATTCATTAATATCATGAAAGTAGTAGGTGCATTGGTTAGACTGAAAGGCATAACAAGCCATTCATACAATCAAAACTTAGTTTTAAAGGTTGTTTTCCATTCATTCCCTTCCCCCATACGAATTTGATGATAATCACTTTTTAAGTCAATTTTAGTGAAAATTGTTGAACCATGTAACTCATCAAGCATGTCATCAAGTCTAGGGATTGGATGCTTATACTTACCGTTATTTTGTTGATTGGGCGACAATCAACACACATTTAGAATGAACCATCTTTCTTAGGCACCAATAGGATAGGGACATGACAAGGACTTAAACTTTCTCTAATGTATCCATTGTCTAATAGTTCCTCTATTTGTCTTTGCAACTCCTCTGTCTCCTCGGGATTGCTTCGATAAGCTGGGTAGTTTGGAATGGATGTTCTGAGTGCTAAATCAATTTGGTGCTCAATTATTTGTAAATGTGGTAAACCTTTAGGGGCCTCATTGAAAACATCCATATAATTTTGTAAAAAAGATTTAAATACACTAGGAAAATATTGGTTAAGGTTAGTTAAAGATAAATAATTTTGCGTAAACCTCACAATATTACAATGTTGTTTGTTTAACAGGGCCATCTGTACATCTTTTACACTTACAAATAGACTTTGCACTCTGTTTTTACCATTAGAGGATTCACTCACCATTGAGCCGTTTGAATTTTGACTTTTAGCACTAATGACCTCTTTTCTCTCAATCTTTTTTGTTTGTCCCTTCCCTTTAACCCCCTCATAGAATTTCATCATTTTCATTTGATCTTTATACATGTCGTTGGGATTCAAAGGGACTAGAGTAAATTTCTTCCCTTTAAAGATAAGGAAATATCAGTTTTGTTTGCCATAGTGTATTACATCACGATCAAATTGCCACGACCTTCTAAGAAGTAAATGTGCGACATGCATGGGGACGACATCGCACCATACCTCATCCTTATAATTGCCAAGTTGAAATGTAATCAAGGACTATTTTGCAACTCGTACTTCAGAACATTCATTAAGCCATTGAAGGTGGTATGGCTTAGGGTGTTTTGAGCAAGGTAATTTCAAAGAGTTCACAAGATAGCTACTAACAACATTAGCACAACTCCCACTATCCATAATAAGCAAACATAGTTTACCTTTAATGAAACACCAAGAATGGAATATATTAGTCCTTTGACTGTCAAGATCATCCTTCATTTGGATGTTGAGGGTGTGACACACTACTAGGCAATGGGATTCAGCAAAATCCTCCTCCTTCACATTTGCTCATTGCATGAGCATCTCCATCTCCTTGAAGTACTCATCAATTGATCTACTACCTTGAACAAGTCATCGAAGTTTGGTTTTGACCTCCCTATATTAATGAGAAGGAATAAAGCATTTTTGCATGACATGTTTCAACTCATCCCATATGGTAATTTCTCTCTCGTAGTTTTGTTGACAATTTATTCCAAGTTGAGTCCACCAACTGGACGCATAGTCTGAGAATTCAAGGGTCGCCAATGGGACTTTCTCATCTTCTGAGCATCTATAGTAATGAAACATAAGCTCTATTTTTTTATTCCCACTCACAGTATGCCTCGAGATCATTCTTTCCATGAAATTGAGGGATTGTGAACTTTGGTTTTGCCAAGAAAGCTACCTACAGTCATTAGTAACCAAAGGATCATCATCTACACGAGGGACACATCTAGTCTTATGTCTATGAGCATGAGACTGTTCAACCTCAAAATCATCATTAGCACCCTAATTTTGAGTCCTTTGCTCTGTCCACAATTGATTCAAGGTATTGCTCACTGTCTGAAGTATAACATCCCTTTGTGTTTCTACTGAATCTCGATCCTCTAGATTTTGTTGCAACCTATCGAACCTGTGTTTGAACTTATCATTGACTTTATTGAGGTCACGTTGTAATTTCGTTGTGAAACCAATAAGATTTTTTATGGTCACTAGGGGTGTGTCACTCTGGTCATCACTCCCTTTGCCACTACGAGACATTGTGACAAATCTAAAAAAAAACACAACACTCAAAAAGAAAAAATTAAACAAATCTTACCGTTATGCACTCAAAAAAAATTGAATTCTATATGAGGTAAGAATTAATCTTGTGAGTATTTTAAAAGTGTCTATATCAATCAATCAGAATGTATTAGAATCAACTAACAAAGCAAACCTAATAGCACTATGAGTCCAAAATCATTAGACACTAAAGAATTGTGTTGCGCGGAGGAAGGAATGTGCAACGTGCTTTAACCTACTAACACAAGAAGCAATAAAGTGTTAGAATGCATAAAGGAACAATAAAAAGAAAAAAAATGAAAACCTAAGGTTAAAAGTCAATAAAAAATGTTGAAACCCGATAACTAGAAAAACTGTGAAGCAAATTGACAAACTTTGTTTGAGGTGTTTATAATTTCAAAAAATCTTGAGATTTAAATTGGAGCCCCCTCAAATATTGTATATTTGATCTGGAAATTTTTGACACAAAATTCAACCCATAGAATATTTTTTAATTTTTTTTGTATTTTTTCACTTTTTTTCACTTTTTTGATCACTTTTTTCATGGGAAATATTTTTTTATATTCTAAAATGGTGCCAAGAAATAGTATGTAAAATTTCAGATCAATTGAAAAATGCTTACCCACTCAAAAATATTTTTTTGAAAAACATTTTGGGTAAGAACTACTTATAGGCTAATTTTCAATGGAAATCAGTTTAGAAATCAACCATGAACACCTGAAATGCCCAAATCTGATACCAAATGATATGAAACACGTGCAAATTCGGATCGTAGCTTGTCTATGTTACGGATTTAACTTAGATCTCTAGACGAACGTAAACTAAAATGAGAAAGAATGAAAACAAATTAGTTGTCACAAAGGAGATTTAAACAAAATTAAAAATAAAAAGAAAGATGAACCGACTAGTAAAGGGTACAAAAGAGAATGAATTAAGGTTTCTTGGATGGAAAGAAACCATCCTTGGACCTCAAGAAAAAGCTCCAACTAGATTTGGAAAAAGAAAACACGAAAGAAATTTGTTAGAAGTGATTTTAAAGACAAGCAAACTATTTTGTGCAAGAATATTTGAAATGACAAGAAAAGATTAAAATCCAAATGTTAGTGTGTTTCTTTATGGAATAAGATAGGAGAACGTTTCTCTTGAAGCAATTTAAACCTAGAATGAAAATCAATAAAATCAACAAGCCAAAACAACAAGAACTAAATTAAAATGAACAATAAACGATAAATTAAGGCTAGAAAAGAGAATATGACATCCTAAGAAGCCTTGAAAACATTAAGAATCCACAACTCCTTTTAATGGCTCTAATTCCTTCTTTAAGAAAGAGTCTTGGTAAGAAAAAGCTTGAAGATGATTCCCACATCCAAAAAGATTGTTAAATCAGCTTCTAAAAGACACTTAAGAGCAATTCTTGAAGGAAAACTCAAAGAGAATTATTATTAACTAAAAAAAAATTAATTGTATCTGTATAAGCTACTTATAGGCCCCCAAAATAAGTTTTCCTAACCCTAATGGAATAACTAACATGACAACTCATCAAATAAAAAGAAACAAAATAATTCTAAGTGTGGTCTTTTAATGGGAATTCAGGCAAAGGAATTAAATGGGCTCCTTGGGCTGAATTCTTAAATGATGATCCATCTATTAAAATAAAATTGGGCCTAAAGTTTAAATATTTTATGATTTGGGCCACTTTGATAATTTGGCATGATATTCAATTAAATTACTTTCCTAACTACATGATTGACATGTAGACATCTTAATAGGACATACTTTCAAGAACTTGGTCTTGTGATTCGTTTGCTCTCAAATTGGCTCATTCAAGCTCGTACATGAAATCCAATGCGCCTTGGCTGCAAGATTTGGTTTCTTGGACCTAGATTTCCATGATTTGAAATCTTAATTTTCATGATTCTTGAAATTGTCTAAAACAACAAAATTGGACCAAGATTCGGTTTCTTGATTTTCTTGAAAACAAGAGAGTGAATCTTGATTTTCTTTTTTGGTCGTGTGCACTTCTAGGGACTTGGTAACAAAGTATTGGATGGTCCTATTCAATCTTGCTCGAATTTTCTTGGCCTTCGACCTCATTATTGGGCATTGAGGGAATTTGAGCCCATTACGTTCATTAGCTTGATTTTGAGCCTTACGACTCATATCACATAGATTTATTTTTGTTTAATGTTAAACCCAGACCTAATCATAGATCCAATGTGTAAAAACTCTCTAAGAACGCCCACCTTGGATCTAACTGATTGATTCCCTTAGATTAATCACTCAAATTATTGATTTTGATCCCAACATTAATGATCTCCTAGGTTGGTGTCGATCGACCCTTCAATGTAACATGACATAAAAGATGTTAATATACAAAAGTAGCATTTGTAATAACCCTTAACAACATTCGATCAAGAAGAAAATAAAGAGGAAGGAGTGGTTTTCATTCAACCCTTACACCTATTCTTTCTTGGTTGGTAAGAGAATTGATAGATCGCCTTGATCACAAATTAGAGGGAAAAGAAGGATCTAAAGAAAGGGTCATTTAAATTGTAAGTCCATGAAATTAAGTTTCAGAAATAAAAACTAATAGAAGTAGATAGTGCATAATTTTGATCACTAAAAAGAATGATGAAGGTTGAAAAACAAAGAAGAAGAGATGAGGAAACACAACCGTCAACGGTGGTGATATAGTGATGACAATAGTGACAGTGGTCCAATGGAGGAGAAAGAAAGGAGAAAGGTTCAGTCAACTGATAAAAGAAGAAAAGGGAAGAGAGAATGAAATAAAAAAAGAGTTGTGTATGCGGTAGCGCATAGTGGTTGTTGCGGTGGTAGAGGGTGGCACTAATGGAGGAGATGGAGAAAAGGAGAAGAAGAGTGGAGGCATAATGGAGGTTTGGTGGTGTAGTGTTGGTGATTCAATGCCAAGAAATGGTAGGGGAGAGGAGAACATAGAGTAAAAGAGGGTAGTTGATGGCTAAACAAGGAGAGAAAAAGAGAGAATAAGGAGGAGCTTAGGGAGATGTGAAAATGAGAGGGAGGAGAATGAAAAGATGGATGGAAAGCGGTTCTCAAACAAGTCTAGGTTCAATGTATCTCATACATGGCATTAGTAGAGAAAAAGATAGGTTAGGGGGACAAGGGAGCAAAAAGGTGATCATGTTTGCTCAAATAAGGAAAGTTGACTAGAAAAGAAGGGAAAAAATCTCCCTTAAGTATGGCAAGCATTGGTTAGACAGTAAGGGAGTTTTGGCACATGGAAAATTTACAAAATTAATTAAAAAGGTAGTGATGTGGAGACTTAAACCTAGGACCTTTAGGAAACATTTAAAGCTCTTAACCACTAGGCCATTTCACTTCCTTGTGATCAATTTAACAGAAAATATTTGAAACATACGATGTGACCTTTGCTAAGGTTGGAAACAAAATTGCACCACATAGAAAATAATGTGAGAGAAGGGATTCAAACACAGATCATCATGGACATTTCCCCCACTACTTGATGACTAAAAAAATTCGAATATGACCACTCTCGGTTCATTAACCCAATTTCTACTAGCCCGATTTTTAGGATGTGACAACTTAAGTTAGAATCATGGTCAAACATTACATGATTACTAGTATGTGTGAATGTCTAAGAAATTAAATTCATGTACTAATTGGATGGAAATCCATGTTCTTACTAATTGATCATGATAACCCCACGGTGGCTTGATTCAATGGGTGTGAGAATTATCATTGCAATGACTTACAAATGTTTTCAAGGTTTAATGTAAGACAAATACATCATCTTAATGCATATCGTAATGTTAGAAAACATTTCCATACATTTGCTTAATACAAAGATATTAACATATGAATGTTTTATTTTCAGTTTAAAAATAACACCATCTCCCTTATTGCACACACTCACTTAAAATAAATTGAACGAAAATAACTATAAGGAATGAAAAAGGAACCTAATAATTGTCTTGAGCTGTGAGAAAGTTAAAATAGTTCTTGATAGTAAGTGCCCACCGGCCACTCAAGTTGAGGCTAGAAATTCCTGGGAAGAGTCTGATGAGAGAGCTCATTACTATATGCTGGCAAGCATGACCAACAATCTGTATAAGCAACTGGAGAGCTGTAAGAGTGCTAAAGTAATTCTAGATAAACTAGAAGACGTGTTTGGAGGCCAAGCTACCTTGGCTCGACAATCTGCCATAACTAGTTTGATGAATGCCCAGCAAGAGCCCAACACTCCGGTCAAAGACCGTATGATCACTCTTATGGGCTACTTTGCTGAGGTGTGAAGAATGAGGCCAATCTGGACCAGAACACTCAAATTGAGATGGTGTTCAAAAGCTTGTTAAAGGATTTTATTGGTTTTCAGGTTGCATATAACCGTAGCAACAAAAATTTTAGGCTTACACAACTCATGAAAGAGTTACAATCCTATGAGTTGATGTTGAATGATAGTTAGCCTATCCAAAGAGCAGAAGCAAATTTAGCTATTGCTTCTTCCTCAAAAGGGAAGGGAAAGCATGCTAAGAAAGGCAAGGCTAAGGTTTCTAGGCCAGTAAAGTTGAAAGGAAGAGAACTAGAAAGCCTAAAAGACTTATCTAAGCCGGAATGCTTCTTTTGCAGCAAGAAAGGATACTTCATGGCAAACTGTAAAGAGTGGAAGGAATACCTAGCTACTAAAGGCAAAGGTATGGAACTCTTGATAATAGAAGCTTGTTTAGTGGAAGACTGAACAGACTACTGGGTCATTGATTTGGGAGCCACTAATCATGTTTGTGTTTATCTACAGGGGTTCGATGAGGTGAAAGATATTATAGATAAGAGATTATCATTGCGGACCAAGAATGAGACAAGTGTAGAAGCTGAAGCTGTGGGAGATGTACATATTTATTTTGATAATTTTAGGAAAATTATTTTAAAAGACATTTTTATGTACCAAATTTCAGAAGAAACTTAATTACTATTGCATGTTTATATAAAGATAGCTCGACTGTGACTTTTAATAATAGAATTGCAATATTTGGAAATCTCAATTTTATCTGTAATGGATGGATGTCAAATAATCTCTATATTATCAAACCAAAGATGTGTACATTGCTTGAGACTGAAATATCGAATAAAAGACTTAAAACTTCTCACTCTAATGAAGCGTACGTCTGGCATTTGAGACTTGGAGATATTAACCGAGAAAGAATCACCAGACTTGTGAAAGCCGACATCTTCAGTTCACTTAAAGGAGTTGATTTTCCACAGTATGAATCTTGCTTGAAAGGTAAGATGACTAAACGATCTTTTAATGCAAAAGGAATGAGGGCAACAAAATCGCTAGAACTTTTGTACATTGACATTTGTGGCCTCATGAATGTTAGTGCAAGAGGTAGTTATGAGTATTATGTAAACTTTATTGATGACTATTCTAAATATGGGTATGTATACCTGATGCACCATAAGAGTGAAACATTTGATAAATTCAAAGGGTTTCATATGGAAGTGGAGAAACAACTAGGTTTACCCATAAAGGCACTTCAGTTTGGTCGAGGTGGGGAATATTTATCCAATGAGTTCTTAGGGTACCTCATAGAGAATGAGATTGTATCTCATTTAACTGTGTTGGGTACTCTATGATAGAATGACATGGCAGAGAGAAGGAATGGAACATTGTTAGATATGGTACGTTCAATGTTAAGTTATTTGAAGCTATCAATCTCTTTCTGGGATATATTGTACAAACAACTTGTTATATTCTGAATGATGTGCCAACTAAGGTAGCAGAAAAAACTCTATACGAATTGTGGCATGGCAGGAAGCCAAGTGTAAAACATTTAAGGACTCGCGGATGCCCAACCCATGTATTGGACAAAGATGTGAGGAAGTTTGACTCACACACAAAATTGTGCATGTTTGTAGGATACCCAAAGGGAACAAAGGGTGGTTTGTTTTATAACTCGAAAGAGCAAACTGTTATAGTGTAACTGATGCTAGTTTCATTGTAGAATGTTACATGAATGACTTTAAACCTCAGAATAAAGAGGTACTCGATGAGCTTTTGAGAAATATAGAAAACCCTGCGAAAACAGTTCCAAGACAAACTCCTAATAGTAGACCTTCAAATAATCATCAATATAGGGAGCTTAATGTTAGTGGGAGGGTCTCTCGTAGGCCTGAATTCTTCCAATCTAGCAGAAGTGTTCTTAACACTGAGCCTGTCAAAAAGGAAGATGATGACCCACTCACATATGATGAAGCGATGCAGAATGAAAATTCCAAGCCCTAAGAAGTAGCTATGAAAGTTGAGAAGGACTTTATGTATTCCAACTCAGTGTGGGAACTTGTAAACTTGCCGGAAGGGATAAAACCCATAGGGTGTAAGTGAATCTATAAGAGGAAAAGAAATACGAATAAAAAAGTGGAAACTTATAAGGCAAGGCTTGTAGTAAAAGTTTATACTCATAAAGAACGTATCGATTATGAAAAAACCTTCTCTCCGGTTACCATGCTCAAGTCAATCTGCATATTACTATCCATTGTAGCATATCTCAATTACAAGATCTAGAAAATGGATGTCAAGATAGTGTTTTTGAATGGCTATCTTGAAGTGAACATCTAGATGATGTAACCCATCAGGTATATAGGTAAAGGAAATGAGCATAAAGTTTTCAAGCTGCTTAGATCCATATATGGACTTAAACAAGCATCTCACTTATGGAATCAATGATTTGATCAAGCGATCAAGACTTTTTGGATTTGTGCAAAACATAGATGAACCTTGTGTTTACAAACGTTTGGAGGATGGAAAGGTGATCTTTCTTGTTCCATATGTTGATGACATTCTACTCATTGGAAATGATGTAGGGATATTGTCATCGGTTAAATTGTGGTTAACCCAACAGTTCAACATGAAGAAGTTGGGAGAAGTTTTTTTTGTTTTAGGCATTTTAATCCTAAGGTATCGAAAGAACAAAGTGATAGCATTGTCTCAGGCTTCATATATAGACAAGATATTGGAGCATTATGTAATGACTGATTCAAATAAGGGAAAACAACCCTCGTATCAGGATTTCATCTCTCTTTAAAGGACTATCCTAAGATAGTGCAAGAAAGAGAGAACATGAGAAAGGTTCCTTATTCTTCGGAAGTAGTAAGTCTCATGTATGCTATGCTATGCGCACGCCCAGATATCTATTTTCAATGGGCTTGGTAAGTTGATATCAGGTGAATTTAGGACCAAGGCACTAGCAAGTAGTTAAGCATTTACTCCTATTAGATATACTGATTCAAACTTCCAAGTGTGTTAGGATTCTAGGAAATCAACATCAGACTGTGGTTTTGTCCTAAATGGTGGGTACATAGTATGACTAAGTGTCAAGCAGAGTTGCACTATTAACTTCACTATGCAGGTTAGAATATGAGGTATGGAAAAGCTATGGAACTATAATAGTGTGGATATAGCTAAAGTCAAATTAATGACAAAAAGATAAAAACATAAGGGAGATAGTAGTGTTTGACAAATTGGTAGATGTAGTCAAAGATCAAATATGAGAACAAACCTTGGGGATTTGTTTAGCCAAGACTCTTATAGCTAGGGAGCTCTTTGGGAAATATCACATCCCAAAATCCGGGATAGTAGGAATTAGGTTAATGTACCAAGAGTGGTTGCCTAAAATTCTTTTAGATGACCTTGGCATATTTGTCAATATATAAGTAGCAAGTATAGTGATTGAGAAGTGGTGGAGTTGTCCTTGATGATCTAAGTTTGAATCTCTTCCCTCTCATTAGTTTTTATTTGGTGCAAATTTGCTTCAAACCTCAGTAAAGGTCACACCACATTTTTAAAATAAATTTTGTAGGATTGTGAACAAGGAATTAATTGCCTAGTGGTTAGGACCTGAAATAATTTCCTAAGGGTCCTAGGTTCAAGTGTCCACATTCTCCATATATATATTTCTTTTATTTTTTTCCAATTTTAGCATGTTCCAACCCCCTATTGCCATCCATACAAGTTACCATGCAAAGAGAGGATTTCTTTCCATTCTTGTCAAGTCAACATGCCTTGTTTTTAAAAACATGATCCCTTTTTTGTTCATTTGTCCCCTCAACATACCTTTTTCTCCATCCTCACCTTGTGTGATGTCCATTGAACCTACACAAATTGAAGAACACCGTTTTGTTTCATCTATTCATTCTTTTCCTTTTCATTATTATTCCCCTCCTTTGCTCTTCCCTTTTCTCTCCATTTTTCTTTTACTTTAGCTAATAACCACCACTTTTGCATTATTTTTCCTTGTCTCCTCCTTCACTTCTTTACCTCGAATCACCATCATCACACCACCAGACCTCCTCCTTGCCACCGGTCTTGTCCTTTATTTTGCTCCAATGCCGCCCGTTACACCACCAATCACCATAGTGGCCACCACCTTGCACTACCACCAATTATATCATCTTCTTCTCTTCACTTCTTTATTATATTTTTTTTAATTTTCTTTAAATATTATGCTCCTTCCCACAAGTTTCACACCCTTACCTTTCCTCCTCCTTTGTTGGTTTCTCGCCAGACCACCGCTGCCGCCACCATTATTATTGTCATTGATGCGCCTCCATCAGCTTCGGTGATTCTTTCTCTTTTCTTCACCATTTTCAAACCTCCATAGTTCCTATAGTAATAAAAAAAATCCTATATCATCTAATTCAATAAGTTTTTAATTTTTTTAAAGGTTGTACTTAGTGACTTACTTTTTCAAGTGGCTATTTTCTCTAGACCTGGTTTCCCTTCCGTTTCGAGAATCTAGTGACCCGTCAATCCTTTTGATTTGATCGAGTTATAGTAAGTATGGTAGTGGAATGAAAATCACTATTTCTTCCCTAATTTTTACCTTTGGCCAAATGTGTATAAAAGATCATGGTATATTTTCCTTCATGTATTAACATCGTATTCTACTTTTGGTGAAGGGCTGATTGATACCATCCTGGAAAGCTCTTAATTTCAAAAAAGAAATCATCGTTACGAACGATTATTTAGGAGATTAAGTTCAAGATGGAAGATTTCTTTTAAGTGAGTAATTTCATAATATGTTTAAAAAGACATTTTTAATGGAAAAACACTTTGATACTAGATCGGTACTCCATTGGTTAAGATCTGAGTGTGGATGTTCTTTAGAGTGGTGTATCGCATAGGATCTTCTATCAAGTGTGGGTCTAATCTAAAATAAATATAGATATACATTAAATCCAATATTTAAATAAATATTATTATTAGTAGTATTTTGATATGTGAATACTTATATATTCCAAAAAGGGAGATTAAACCCATCGATGTTTATTATACCAAGTGACCCAAACCAACTAGCCTATGAAAAGTATGTTATTTTAATTTTCGTGTTATGTGATATATTGACATAATTGATTCTATATGACAAATACACTGTGATATTTCAATATCTTGAAACAATACGTGAAACGCATGTTAAACATGCCCTATATGATATATTGAGAAATTCGATTTGCATGTTTCAACATACCCAATGTGAAAAGTGGTATATTGAAATGAAAAATATGTACATGTATATATATGTTTATTGTGGCCATACCATATGCATGGGGTGGAACACTGTAAGGAGGAAGAATTGGTGGCTTCGTCCACAACCTACATGGCAGCTTGTCTGCAAATTTTGTGGTTTATCCACAACCTACATGATAGCTTGTATGCAAATATTGGCAGCTTGTCTACAAATATTGGTGGCTTCGACCACATATATTGGAGTGTTTGGATGGATGAGTTCTGCGGCAACTCTTTTTGAAGTGTAGCAGTGATGGGTAGGATGTTTCAAAAAAAAAAACTTAATTGTTTTACAAAAATTGTACTACCATGATCACGTGCATGATTTTGATTGTGTTGTATGACAAATGTGTACTTATTGTTATTTAACTTATTATTATATAAGCTTTAAAAGTTCACTCCTTTAGTTTCATAACCTTTCAGGTGATTGGACTTTGGACATTGGACTTTTTTTTGGGTTGTTCCTTTACTTTATAACTCTAAATTTCCATGCATGCATGCTTGATGGATTTACAAGTATTTTGAATTATTGAGTTTATTTAAATTATTTATGATTTTTACTTGATTTTAAACAAACTTTGTGATTTTTCTAAGTATTTTCAAAAGTCCGATGCGAAAGATTTTTACTAAAATCATTTTTAAGAAATAAGTAAAAATATTGTAGATTCTTAGTTCTATGATTTAAGACGATATTTCAATATAATAATGACACTTTTCAAATACTTGAGTTTTAAAAAGTGCTTTTCAAATACTAAATTACTCGATATGTAAAATTTAGAGTTTTGTAAAAACAATTGAAACCTAGTTATTTTCAACAAGTAAATGTTTTCAACGGTTTTAATGTGACTTTTGAGATTCGGTCATAACATCTAGGTCGGATTTGGAGTGTTACAGGAAACATATGGAGGGGCACAAGAATGCGAAACATGACTTATCTACTTCACTAGAGCAAGTGGGAGACTATTGGATCTGGTGCCCTAAATGCAATATCTTCGTTAATATGCACTTTTAATTTTTTCTGAATAATTATTTCATTAATATACTTTATATAATTGTCTTCACATTGTTTTTGCATGTAAAGCAATATAGAAGAAATTGTTGCAAATATCTTGTCTATTATTTAAACCGATACTAAGCGGTATTACGTGGTTGGATCATAGTACGGAAACATAGCTTGTATTAGTAGATGAACCTAAAATGTCCTTAGTCTAATAAAAATGGGAAATCCAATTTGGGAGATGTCTTGTCTTGTGCATCGGAACAAATGACTCCCAGAAGATAGAGACATAGATGTGACTGATTGGATTGGAAATACATCAGATAGAACCCAAGCAGAATAAATCTTGAATCCTTTTATGGTTCTATTCACTTGTGATTTTCATAGCTTGGCATACCTAAATCTTGAGTGGATGACAGGCTATGTATGCGTGACTCATACACTTTCATGTAAGTAAAAGCATGAGTTCAAATAGATAAGGAACTGGAAGATGGTAAGTTGGGTTTACGACTTCTGTAGTATGTAGCGCCATTCCCAACAGTGGAATTCATAGCCCAAAACATGGGTAAATGATATCCTCTCATCAACATTAGATGGTTGATGAAAAGTTAACGTGGCCATGGGTCGTCTATCTTTGTGATGGATGACTAGATCACTATTTGATAGTGTAACACCCCAAACCCAGCCTAGACGTTATGGTTGGATCTAGCGTGTTACATTGAAGTGTCTTCGAAAGATTGGACTCGTTGGAAAAAAATTGTTTCCAAGTTTAAAATTAACTCCTTTATTATTAAATAAAGAAAAATGTTTGTCTTGTTATCAGATTTCGTTTTAATATGTTAGTTCTAAATCGCAGAAGCTTTTTAAATTCTATTGTTTAAAAAAAAAAAACCATGTATTTGAAAACAGTAATTATTTTAAAACTCGTCTTCTCCTAACTAGCAGTTTAAAATAGGTAAGCAAAAGCCCAATTAAATATTTGAAAAAACTTAAAGACCTTATTACAAAAACATAACCCAACTTATAATTTAAATTAAAATAGAAGAAAATGTGAACAACAGCAATTGTGTGGCCACCTCCAAGTCCCTCGCAGCACCTCCAAGGCTGAGGATTACCTGCACAGTTAAAAGGAGAAGGTGAGTTTAAGAAACTCAGTGTGTAATCTCTTATCAGTCAATCAATATATGACATGCAGTAACAGTCTGGGCCTGAGCCCTAACCAGTATCAGTGTGGGCCTGAGCCCTAAGCAGTATCAGTGTGGGCCTTAGCCTAATACAGTAACAGTACAGTGCAATAATGCAACCCATCCCAATCTAGCCAACACACCACTCCGTACCACCAACACACCATGTGGGGATAAAATCAACCCACCCAGCCAACACACCAATATCACAGCAAAGCTACCAGTAATAGAATCGCAACGAAGCTGCCAGTAACAGTATATGTGGCAAAGCCACCAGTACAGTATACTTCCCTCATATCAGTATCCCAACCCCATGCAATATGTCGTGTCAGAAATCATACGTAAATGCAGAACGCCATACTCAGTAATAGTAATATATATCATAGAACAAATCAGCCATACATATCATAAGGCTATAACAGTCATTTCATCTTTTAGGGGTATATCAGTCATTTTACCCTGTAAGGGTATTTTAGTTATTTTACCCTTTGAGGGTATTTCGGTCATCTTACCCTACGAGGGCATTTTGGTCATTTTACCTTTGAGGGTTTTTTGATCATTTTACCCTTTGAGGGTATTTCAATCATTTTACCCTTCGAGGATATTTTGGTCATTTTACCCTTCGAGGGTATTTCGGTCATTTCCTCACGAATCGCAAATTGGCTTACCACCCGAGCGATCACACGCCCGTGTGGTCTCAAACACCGTGTTTACAGCTTTTCAGCTTTTCGCCGATCTACGATTGCAGTGGGTGACTACACACCTGTTTACGAGAGCGCAAATCTCCACGAACGCCTACTTTGAATCAAACATGACCCAATGTTAGTTCATTACTGCTAGGGCAAAATGCCCTCTTAAAAGGACTTAATCTAAAACACCCTCCTTACCTTAATTGAACGCTGAGGCCAAAGATTGACTATTTTAAATAACTTGCAAACCACCACTCCTCGAAGGAATCCCTAAGACCGCAACGAGTAACACCATATAAGGAAGAAAACAACCAAAGGCAATCAAGGATAAAGAAGAAAAGTATTCAGTTTTGAAAAAGAAAAGAAGAGAACAAATATACTCAAGTGAAAAGTATAACCACTTACTGAAAGTCAGAAACCTGTAGCACAGGAGCGGCAAGAAGCAGCAGAGAAGATCAACGTAGAGAACGATACAATGAATGGGTAATATTCGGCTAAAGGATAAGAAAGGAGAAAACCTGACAGGGACAACCCGATGAAAACAAAGAGATTATTTGACCAAAGAAGAAAAAGAGAAGAGAAGGAAGGTTCGGTCAGTAGAAAAGAGAAAAAGGAAAGAGAGAAAAGGGAGGATTCGACAAAGAGGGAAAAGAAAGAAAAGAGCAGAAAGAGAAGCGAACAAAACCCGAGAGGTACTTCCCAAAACTAGGCAAAATTCAGCTCCAAAAACTAATAGGAGAACACAAAACTGGCCCTAAAACCGGAAATCTTTAGTACCTAAAGACCAAATTTGACAAATGATACCCCAAGAAGTTCTTCCAAATGCTGAAAATGACAAACTTCCCCCCTAGCTGAATTCCCAAGGGTTGAATTACCCAAACAACACACACTCCCCCTCCTCATCCAACTCCTTGATTTTCTGCTAAAAACTTTTCCCTTATCCCTCCTTGATTTTCTCCACCACTTCCTCCTCAACCCCCAACCATTCCATTCAAAATCCATTCAAACTCTCCACAACTGTGTTTCAGTCCAACACCACTACTTACATATCTCAAGCAGTAAAATAATTACTTCCTTGCACAACCCAGGACTTGAGCCTCAGACCTCAAGAATACTTAACACGCCACCTACCACTGGACCAATAGGCTCTTTGTGTCATAAAACAAGTACTAATATAAATATGGCTTAAGTGCCAATGTCCAGTTTCATTTAAGGGAAAATCTAAAATTCTGCAAAAGCCAAGACTTGAACCTAGGCTTCTTAAACAACCCTATACACACCCAAATCACTTAACCATTGAAACAAACAAGTAATTTGTATCAAATCATTCAAAAATTAAAGACTTAGATTTTTGGGGCATTACAACTCTACCCTCTTAACGAAATTTTAGCCTCGAAATTTACCTGGTTAGAAAAGATGAGGGTATTATTGTCGCATCGCCTCTTCGGGTTCCCACGTGGCCTCTTCTGAACTGTGATTACACCAAAGCACTTTAACTAATGGAATAGATTTCTTCCTCAATACTTTAACCTCACGGTCCAATATCTTCACTGGCTCCTCCTTGAAGGTCAGATCTAGCCTAACCTCAATCTCCTCGAATGGCATAATGTGTGTGGGATCAGAGTCGATAACACCTCAGCATGGAGACGTGGAACACATTGTGAATCTGGTCTAATTCTAAAGGTAACTCAAGTTGATAGGCGACTGGTCCCACACGCTTTAGTATACAGTAAGGCCCAATAAACCTTGGGCTAAGCTTACTCTTCCGTCCAAACCTCAGTATTTTGTTCCAAAGGGAAACTTTAAGAAAAACGTAGTCCCCTATAGAATACTCAATCTTTCGGCGTTTAAGATCTGCGTAAGACTTCTGCCTATCAGATGCTTCTTTCAATCGGTCTCGAATCAATTTTACCTTTTCTTTGGTATCAGAAACTAACTCTGCTCCCAAAACTCACTGCTCACCCAACTCAGTCCAATAGGTAGGAGTACGGCACCTATGACCATATAATGCCTCGAACGGAGCCATTTGAATACTGGACCGATAGCTATTATTATACGCAAACTCTGCTAGCGGCAAAAATTCTTCCCAACTGCCTCGTAAATCCATTACATAACACCTCGACATATCCTCCAACACTTGAATCACTCTATCCGATTGACCATCTGTCTGGGGATGAAACGTAGTACTAAAATTTAGTCTTGAACCCAAAGCCTCGTGCAACTTCTTCCAGAATCAAGACGTGAAGCATGGATCTCTATCTGATATAATGGAAATTGGTACCTCATACAGTCTTACAATCTCAGCCACATGCAGTTTAGCCGATTTCTACAAAGAGTAATCGGTACGAACTGGTATGAAGTGAGCAGATTTAGTTAATCAATCTACAATAGCCCATACAGAATCCTTCTTAGTAGGCATTAAGGGTAGCCTACTCACAAAATCCCTAGTTACTCTCTCCCACTTCCAAAGTGGAATTTTAACTAGCTGTAGTAACCCTAAACGTAACTGATGTTCAGCCTTCACTTGCTGACAAGTTAAACACTTACCCACAAAATTAGTAACTTCACACTTAAGACCAGGCCACCAATATAACTCTCGAAGGTCATGGTATTTTTTATTCCCACCAGGATGCATAGCATAAGGACTACTATGCACCTCACGTAGTATAGACTACCTCAAATCGACATCCTTCGGTACACAAACTCTCCCACGGAAATACAGTACTCCTTCACCATTCAACCCAAAATTTAAAGATTCCCCACTCTTAACCTATCAGAAACAAGGAAGCAGTGATTCATCCAACAACCTTTTTACCCTTAATCTGCTCAGTCCATGTCGGTCTAACTTGCAGCTCAGCCAACAAGCTACCATTATCAAACAAGCTGAGACGAGCAAACATCACTCTCAAATCGGAAACAGCCCTACGGTTCAGTGTGCTAGCTACTACGTTAGCCTTACCAGGGTGACACTCAATTGAGCAATCATAATCCTTAAGCAGCTCTATCCATCTTTGCTGTTTAAGATTCAACTCCTTCTGAATGAGGAGATACTTAAGGCTCTTGTGATCTGTGTAGATAGTACACTTCTCATCATATAAATGGTGCCTCCAAATTTTTAGTACGAAGACCACAACGGCTAACTCCAAGTCATGAGTAGGTTAATTTGCCTCGTGAGGCTTAAGCTGGCGAGACGCATAAGCAACCACCTTACCTTCCTACACCAGCACACGACCCAAACCAATATGTGACGCATCATTGTAGACAGTGAATTCCTTCTCAGACTCTGGCTGTATTAAGACAGGGGCCTTAGTCAGAACTTTCTTCAATTTCTCAACACTTTCTTACTCAGTCCAGATAAATGGTACCCCTTTACGTAGCAACCTAGTCTGAGGTGCAGTAATTAAGGAAGACCCCTCAACAAAACGTCTGTAATACCTTGCCAGACCTAGAAAACTTCGAATCTCAGATACGGTCTTAGGTGGTTTCCATTCTAGTACAGCTTCAATTTTTCGAGGATCAACCCTAATCCCCTCGGCAGACACCACGTGACCTAGAAATGTCACTTCTTGCAGCCAAAACTCACACTTGCTGAACTTAGCGTGCAGTTTTTTCCTTTAAAATCTGCAAAACAATTCGAAGATGTGCATCATGTTCGTCTGCCTAAACGGCATCACTAGGAACTCGTAATGACCATAACGAGTCCTAAACGCAGTCTTATACACGTCAGCCTCCTTAACCCTCAGCTCATGGTACCCAGAACGAAGATCTATTTTGGAGAAAACCTAAGCGCATCGCAGTTGATCAAATAAATCATCTATCCTCGGCAAAAGATACTTATTCTTGATAGTTTGTTTATTCAATTGCTGATAATTAATGCACATGCGCATGGTCCCATCTTTCTTCTTTACAAATAACAGTGGTGCTCCCCATAGAGACACACTAGGTCGAATGAATCCTTGATCCAATAGTTCCTGGATTTGAACTTTTAATTCCACTAACTCCTTCGGTGCCATCCTATAAGGGCGATGGACACTGGAGCTGTTCCTGGCAGGAGCTCAATTCCAAATTCAACTTCCTAGCTCGGAGGCAACCCAGGGAGCTCATCAGGAAAAATTTCAAAAAAATCCTTAACAGTTTTGGTACTCCAATAGAAGGACCCTCAGAATCAGATACACCAACATAGGCGAGAAACGCCCCACAACCCTTGCGAACCAGTTTTTCGGCCCTTAATGCAGAGATCACATTAGATAGAAAGTCCCTTCGCTCCCCAATCACAGCCATCTCCTTATCCTCATTAGTCTTTAATACCATACGCTTAGTAGCACAATCTAAATTTGCACGGTGTTTAACCAACCAATCCATCCCCAAGATTAGGTCGAATTCACCAAACGGTAGCTCCATTAAATCCGCTAGAAATTTAACTCCTTGAACCTCTAGGGGCACATCTCTGAACAACTTGTCTACCTTTACTGATTGTCCCAGTGGACTTAACACAGTCATCTCATTAATGGTACTTTCACACATGATACCCAAAAGTGCCAGACACAGTGCATACAATGTATGAATGTGTAGACCCTATATTAATTAAAGTAGTGCAAGGTACATTGTGAATTAGGAATGTACCAATTATAACATCTGGAGCGTCACCATCCTCACGGCGATGAGTAGCATAGACCAGAGCTGGCTGCCTCGCCTCACTATTACCAACACCTCTGCCTAACGTTCCACGGCCTCGTCCCACACCATTTCCACCTCTAACTTGCCCACAGCCCCTCGATGGTTGCTAACCACCTCTCGCTAGCTGAACAAAACCCTGACCTATAGCTTGCATCTGAACAGGCCTCTGAGGACAATTCTTAACTTGATGCTCCATAGACCCACATCTGAAACATGCCCCAATCATCTTCCAGCACTCACCCAGATGATGTCTCCCACAATCAGCACAAGACTGTGGTCTTGCCACAAGAACCCTAACTCGGTCTAGCCCATCAAACCTGGCCTTCTTTTTAGGCCTTCCAAAAAAAGATTCAGGGCTCAAAATCCCTCTTATGTCTACCCCTATCCTTCTCACGGTTCTAGCGCTCAGAACGTCACATCCTCAGCGATTTTTGCCTTTTCAACTAGGGCAGTAAAATCTCGCTCCTTCTGCGGAGCTATTAAGACTTGCAACTCATCCCGGAGGCCATCCTCAAATCGCACAGAGCATTCATATTCAGTCGCCACGATCCCATGAGCATAACGACTCAGTCGTAAAAACTCTGACTCATATTCTGCCACAGTCTTATTCCCCTGGATCAAACTCAAAAATTCCTTTCTTCGGGCGTCCACATAACTTGCGCCCACATACTTTCCTGAAAATGTCACCTTAAAGAAATCCCACGTTAACCGGTTGGCCTGAGAACCTTCTCTTACAGTAAGCCACCACTGATAGGCTTCATCTCGCAGTAAAGACACTGCTCCTTTAAGTTTTTGCTTAGTAGTGTAGTCGAGGTCATCCATTATTCTCTCCGTGGCTTCCAACCAGTATTCAGCCACATTAGGGGCTACTCAGAAACACCCCTAAAAATTTCTGCTCCATTCGACCGGAGTCGTTCTGAAATTGACCCACGGTCCATAGCACCAGTACTGGTCCCTGCAACCCTTTCCAGAATATGAAGCATAGCTTGGGATAGTGCATCATCCCCAGCCGCTCGATCGAAAGATCTCGGCTCAGTCACCGGTGAAATTGGCACCTCCCTAGCCTCAACATTAGGCATATGGCCTTATGCTGAAGACCCAGCCCTAGCACTTCCTCAGCCTCTACCGCGGCCACGCGTACCCCTTCCACGAGTACCCTTAGTGCTCATATCGACTAATATATTATCTGTTTTAAGAAGTTTTATGCATTAATGAGTAATTCCAGCAATTATTAACAAATGTATTATGAAAAGCAGTAGTCATGGTTTTGTTTTCGCAAATCAAGTGTGTCCCTACAGTTTCTAGTTTTCTTACAGTCTCAGTTTACTCTAACTAAAGAGTTTCAGTACAGTCCTACTATCTATAGTAGTCTTTCAGTGAATTTCAGTTTAAGTAGTCTACAATATAAGGAACTTATAGATTCGGCGTTGGAGACTCGGTGCGCCACACTTGTAAACCTTCCAAAACACTTTAAGAACAGTTTTTTCAAAAATTCCAAGTATTTTCAAAACCCATTCCACAGTAGAGCTTTTGTAACTTGGCTCTGATACCAGTAAATGTAACACCCCAAACCCGGCCTAAACGTTACGGTCAGATCTGGCGTGTCACATTGAGGTGTCTTCAAAAGATTAGACTCGTTGGAAAAAAATTGTTTCCAAGTTTAAAATTAACTACTTTATTATTAAATAAAGAAAAACGTTTGTCTTGTTATCAGATTTCATTTTAATAAGTTAGTTCTAAATCGCGGAAGCTTTTTAAATTCTATTGTTTTAAAAAAAACTCTTGTCTTTGAAAACAGTAATTATTTTAAAACTCGTCTTCTCCTAACTAGCAGTTTAAAATAGGTAAGCAAAAGCCCAATTAAAAAATTGAACAAACTTAAAGGCCTTATTACAAAAACATAACCCAACTTATAATTTAAATTAAAATAGAAGCAAATCTGAACAACAACAATTGTATGGCTACCTCCGAGTCCCTCGTAGCACCGAATCGCCTAAGGTTGAGGATTACATGCACAATGAAAAGGAGAGGGTGAGTTTACGAAACTCATTGTGTAATCTCCTATCAGTCAATCAATATATGACATGCAGTAACAGTCTGGGCCTGAGCCCTAAGCAGTATCAGTGTGGGCCTTAGCCCAATACAGTAGCAATGTGGGCCTTAGCCCAATACAATAACAGTACAGTGCAGTAATGCAACCGATCCCAATCTAGCCAACACACCACTCCGTACCACCAACATACCATGTGGGGATAAAATCGACCCATGCAACCAACACACCAACATCACAGCAAAGCTTCCAGTAATAGACTCGCAGCAGAGCTGCCAGTAACAATATATGTGGTAAAGCCACCAGTACAGTATACTTCCCCTGTATCAGTATCCCAACCCTATGCAGTATGTCATGTAATAAATCATATGTAAATGCAGAACGTCATACTCAGTAACAGTCATATATATATCATAGAACAAATCGTCCATACATATCATAAGGCTATAACAGTTATTTCATCTCCTAAGGGTATATCGATCATTTTACCCTTTGAGGGTATTTCGGTTATTTTACCCTTTGAGGGTATTTCAGTCATTTTACCCTTCGAGGGTATTTCGATCATTTCACCCTTTGAGGGTATTTCAGACATTTTACCCTTCGAGGGTATTTCAGTTATTTTACCTTCGAGGGTATTTCAGTCATTTTATCATTCGAAGGTATTTCGATCATTTTCCCATGAATCACAAATTGGGCTTACCACTCGAGTGATCACACACCCGTTTGGTCTCAAACACTGTGTTTACAGGTTTTCGACTTTTCATCGATCTACGGTTGCAGTGGATGACTATACACTTGTTTACGAGAACAGCGCAAATCTCCACGAACTCCTACCTAGAATCAAACATGACCTAAAGTTAGTTCATTACTGCTAGGGTAAAACGCCCTCTTAAAAGCACTTAATCCAAAACACCCTCCTTACCTTGATTGAACGCTGAGGCCAAAGATTGACTATTTCAAATAACTTGCAAATCACCACTCCTTGAAGGAATCCCTAAAACAGCAACGAGTAACACCATATGAGGAAGAAAACAACCAAAGGCAATCAAGGGATAAGGACAAGAAGCACAAGAACAGAAGAAAAAGAAGATCAACGTACAGAACGATACAATGACAAGAACGACAAGAAGCAGCAGAGAAGATCAACGTAGATAATGATACAATGAATGAGTAATATTCGACTAGAAGATAAGAAAGGAGAAAACCTGACAGGGACAACCCGATGAAAACAAAGAGATTATTCGGCCAAAGAAGAAAAGAGAAGAGAAGGAAGGTTCAGCCAGTAGAAAAGAGAAAAGGGAGGATTCGACAAAGAGGGAAAAAGAGAGGAAAAAAGCAGAAAAGAAAAGTGAACAAAACCCGAGAGGTACTTTCCAAAACTTGGCAAAATTCGACATTAAAAGCTAATAGAAGAACACAAAACTGACCCTAAAACTGAAACTCTTTAGTACCTAAAGACCAAATTCGACAAATGCTACCCCAAGAAGTTCTTCCAAATATCGAAAATGACAAACTTTCCCCTTAGTCGAATTCCCAAGGGTGAATTACCCCAAACAGCACACACTCTCCCTCCTCATCCAACTCCTTGATTTTCTCCTAAAAACTCTCCCCTTATCCCTCCTTGATTTTCTCCACCACTTTCTCCTCAACTTCCCCAACCACTCTATTCAAAATCCATTCAAACTCTCCACAACTGTGTTTCAGTCTAACACCACTACCTACATAGCTCAAGCAGCAAAATAATTACTCCCTTGCACAACCTAGGACTTGAATCTCAGACATTAAGAATACTTCACACACCACCTACCAATGGACCAATAGGCTCTTTGTGTCATAAAACAAGTACTAATATAAATAAGGCCTAAGTGCGAGTGTCCAGATTCATTTAAGGGAAAATCTAAAAATTCTGCAAAAGCCAATACTTGAACCTAGGCTTCTTAAACACCCCCATACGCACCCAAATCACTTAACCATTGAAGCAAACAAGCAATTTGTATCAAATCATGCAAAAATTAAAGACTTATATTTTAGGGCGTTACAGATAGTGATTGACTTTTCATGAAGAAATAAGTAATGGTTACCATGTGATAAAATAGGATCATATTGGGAGAACGAACATTATCCCAAAGAGGTCGGGAGTATCCTATGAAGGTAACACACTTATGACAAGGTCATTGAATGAGCATTGAGTGGCTACTTTTGTAATGGTATGTCATTGAGGAGAGCTCAATCATGATACTATAATGGAATGAATTTGTGACTAAATGAGTTTATAATTTGTGTTGAAACAATAAATGAATTGCATATTTGAATAGAAATGAACGGAATGAATAGAAAAAGAGAAATAAGAGACATTCAGGAATTATTATGGTTTTCTCCAAAATGGAGAAATGAAATCATTTGGAAATGAATGTAGGTTTCCAAAAATGGAAATGGAAATGAAAATAAGAACTTGCAATCCTATATAGGATTGCTTAAAAAATGATAGAATAATGAGTTTATGTTTTTGGACTATTTTAAAGCCTAAAAATTAAAATAAATCATTCGATCATAGTGAACATGTTGAGTTGTGACATACTGAATGAATTTTCTCAAAATTTTACCAGGGGTAAAATCGTAAAATTTTACCATGGGTAAAATTATCAAAAAAATTGTTGGGCTAAAATTTTGATGAGAAAATTATTTAATATGTAAATATTAAATTTTATTTTTTGAAATAGAAAAATTGAATTAGGTTGAATCACATTACAGAGTACTGGGTCAAAAATGCCCATGAAGTACTCGTAATTGGACCCGATGTGAAAGAGGCCCAAAACCCCTTATATAATACTAATGGGGCAACAACACTAGTAGAAATACAAGGGTGAGTCATTCATCCCTCTCCTACTCAAAGTAGGATGTTGTTTTTCTATTTAAAATAAACCTCTAGAACTCTACAAGGGTTCTACCTTCTCTCCTATAAATAGATGACACCAGTAGAGCTATTAACACAACTTTTGGGAGATTGTTATTCTGCCAAAAAATAGAGAGAATTTATTCTCAACTTATAATCATATTTTTCTGAATAACAATTTTACCGGTTTCTTTTTAAGAAGAGAGAATTTCCATTTTCACCCAAAAAAGAAAACTTTTTCTAGTTTTGTGTTTTGGTTCAATTGGTTCGAGCCCACACTCGAAGTAATTCATGGTACAAGAATAGCGGGGAAGATTGTTTGGTTGAAAGCCAAAAAATATTAAGGATCTACTTATCAAAAAACACAAGTGCATATTTTTTTATGGTTTATTTCTATAAATATCACAAACCAGATCGATTTTTAAAATTTTAATTTTCCCCTGTGTAAGAAAATTATTTTCAAACCGGGTCTTTTTTCCAACAATTGTTTAGTAGACAAATTTTCAAGCCAAAAAGTTATCTTGTAAATATTTCCCTAGTACCTATATTGAAGCCTGAAACCATTTTCTTGATGAACCAGAAATGAAACCTTAAGCCTTAAGAAAAATCTATTTGATCCTTTATTTTCTTGGTCATTGTACGGATTTAGATGTTTGGCCATTGATATTGAGGGATTAGTTAGATACATCATGGTGGTTTTAAAATAAAAAAATGAGTTAACTAAGAAATTGTATGGTATAGTGAATATAAGATTTTTGAGCTTGTAAAAAAAGAGAAAATGCCAATAAAGAAAATCTCATAGAAAAAATATAAATAAAAACAAAGTGAGTTGAAAAAAAAAGTACGCTCACATTTGTTCAAAAAAGTCAAGCTTGGATGGTTGTACTAATGAATACTATACTAGGCCTTAGTATTGAAGAAATAAAGAGGGTTAAAGAAGTGAATATAAGGTGGTGAGCTACATGTACACTTGGGGGAGTATAGGGGATAATATAATGTGCCAAACTACTTTTGTGCTAAATCTTTTTGTTGAGCCTGTTCTTGAATTCTGAACCAACTTAAGTTGTAGAGCGTTACAAGTTGAAAAATCCTATGTGACTTAGGTAGTACTTTATATGGATGACATTGTGCCATTTTTTTTTTTTGATATTTTTACAATTTATATTCATTTGAACATAATTGTATATTTATATATTTGTTTTGATGGATACCCATACTTAATAGTCTTTTGTTTGTTTGCTTTGTAATTTAATGAACTAACCCGTCTAATTTTAGAAATTGTGAGTCAATTGTATATCATGCTGGAGTTATATGTTTATTTACATTATCTTGTTAATATATTTTTGTCCAATTTCCTATATCAAGAAAACTCAAGTACGTTTTCTTTTCTTGCATGCTTATTTCTGGTTTTCAGATTGTTTTATTTCCTAGTTTAATTTATTTTTGTTTTTGTTTAGTTTGCTTGGGGCGGCAAGCAAAGACTTAAGTGTAACAAGCCAAACCTGATCCTTTAGGAGGATCCGAGTGTGATGTGTCACTACTCAAAAATCATTATCTTAAACTATTTCTAGCGTAAACATTATAAAATCATAGTGTTTGAAATAAACCTTTAAGAAAATATGGAAAATAAAGTATAAGCCAAATGGCGTATAGAATTTCAGTAATATATTTTATCAACCTAGAATAAAAATACTTTTAAATCATTCCATAAATTTTAATGAAACTTCATTGAGTCCTAATTCTTCAACATGAGTCTTGATTAAAATTTCTTTCCAAAACACAATTAGACATCACCCCCGTCATCGTGCATAATATAAAAAAACAGAAGTCTCATAGCAACAGATGTCCTCTGGCGTAGTCTAACAAAATGTCTTCCTTCAACAGTAGGCCTGAGAAGGAAAAAGGAAACGGGGTAAGTTCAAATGAACTTAGTGAGTTCTAGAAGAAAGCATAACAATAGTTATTAACTATTCGAGCAGATCCTTTCAAGGTTCAAACACAATCAAACAATTCGCTAACTGACGAGTACAATTCACATATACACAATACGCTAGTTTACTATTCATTTAGTGTATACAATACGCCCACATGACCATTCAGGCAAAACTTATTCATGTTAGCCACATACACAGATCCATAGTCAGATTTATTTCATTCAATCCATTCTTATTCGTCTGGTTTGTATCCTTTACCTTGATTTCCCAATCTGGTTTGCAACATACTTTTGCCCTACCAGATGCTACACAACCATTTTCATGTATCGCGATCTACCAGTTCAATGTACATTCCATCAAAGGCACCTCCTTAACATCATTTCCATGATTCAGACCATATCATTCTTGTCAGAAGAAGAAGGTAGTGGCTTAAGCATGAAGACTAGTTCTTACACTTTAACACAAACATCACAGACCTAGACTCTAACATCCCTAACCTGTATCTGTCGCTGAAATACGGTTACGGAGCATTACCTGAGTTTACAATTCAAATAGACAAAAATTTCAAACATTTCATATCATATAAATGAACATATTAAAACCAAGTCAAATCATAGATATAGTCCCTTATATAAGCCCTCTAGGCCCTAAATATGCACTAGAAACAAGTTGGGACTAAATCGGAAACTCAAAGAATTTTTCAGGAAACAAGGAAAATTTCCAACACTGCAGGGGTCACACAGCTGTATGGCCAGGCCATGTGACTCACACAGCCAAGAGACATGCTCGTGTCTCAGGCCGTGTGGGCATTCAAAGTAGGGACATACGGTTATGTCCTAGCCCGTGTCTGTGCCCGTACAACTCACTGACTTGGGTCACACGCCCGTGTGCCAGGCCATGTACCATTCGAAGTAACCCCACATGCCCGTGTGTTAGGCTGTGTGCTAGGCAATGTAACAACCTGACTTGTAACTCTTTGAAAGCTATAGGGGACACAAGGCTGTGTCTCCTAGCTGTGTGTCATACACGGGTGAGACACACGCCCGTGTCTCTGCTTGTGTGGACAAAAATAGGCCATTTTAGAAGCCATTTTTCTCACCCAATTTGGCATGTACCTACACACAACATTGCACATACTTACAAGCCATAACAAGGCATCCAAATCAAGCATAAACAAGTCATATACATATGGTATAATATCATACAACCAATATGCCCTTAGGCACCTCAAATGACAATATGCAAACATGTATAATCATGTACTTATTTTGGTCAAAATAATCAACTAACTTCCAATTAGATTTGCATCAATTCATGCCATTTAGTTTACTTACCAAAACTTCTCAATTGGTACCAAATATTCCATTATAAGCTAGCACCAAATCACCATATAAGTCATGTATGCTATGGTACCAATTCACCACAAATTCATTATATCACAAAACACATTTAACTATCATTTTACCTTGTTAATGCTACTTATATACACGCTAAAATATGTCAAAACACAAGCCAAATCAAATGGCCATATTCACAACAAAATATATAGGCCAACATTAGCCAAAATACCTATACATGCCATTACAACCAAAATTTAACAACTGAATGTACCAAAAAGAGCCGATGGGTAGTGTGATATAGCTTCGACAAGCTTCCAACCCAAATGAGCTTCTGATTCAGTATAAAACACAAAAAATAACACAAAACATTTAAGCTTAGTAAGTTCGTATAACATAGAATATAACTTACCATTTAGTCTTATAATAGGTAAGTAAACCAAATATATCCCAACACAATTTGGCCAAATGGCTAAGCACGTATTTACCAACCATGTTAGCCGTGTAAACATATATATAAACCAATAAACATGAATGAATATAACAATTTATCAAGTTTCAAATACATGTATCAACAAATTCAAGTTTCCATATACCATGTAATCCATGTATATACCTGTAATAGTTCGTATCGAACTCTTATAATTTCGTATCAGAATATTGTCCGTTGAACCGTTTAGAATACCGTTGGGTACCCAGGATAGCTCACACATAATATGCTGAAAATATAAACATATAAACAAGCTTCCAACCTCATAATATTTCACAATTCATAAATAATTCAATATAAAACATATAAACATAATTTAATCACACGAACTTACCTCGATGAGTATACGTAGATATGGAGGCGATTAATCCAAGATTTTCCCTTTGCCCTGATCTAACTCCGTACGAGGTCTGTCTTGATCTATATGAATAAATTTACTCAATTTAATAAATAATGCATTAAATTTAGCCCAAAAAATTATTTTGGAAAAATTACTATTTCGCCCTTATACTTTTAATTCTTTTACAATTTAGTCTCTAGCTCATAAAAATGGAAATTCATGGAATTTCACCACAACCCACTATGGCTGAATATCAACTAGGTCCCTAGTATGCCCTATATTTCATTTATTTTACAATTTCATCATTTATAATTTTCTAGTTTTCAATTTAATCCCTATTTGACAATTTCACTAAAAATTCCTTTACAAAAGTTGTTTATCTAACAACAACCATCCATTTTCTAACATCAAACTTCAAAACTCATGCACATGCATCAATGGTAAAACTCTAATAGTTTAACAGTTTCACAAATTAGTCCTCAGGCTAGCTAGATTAAGCTACAACGATCTTGAAAACATAGAAATCATTAAAAATGGGACAAAATGGCATACCTAATCAATGGAAACAAGAATGGTTGAATGCTAAGCTTCCATGGCTTTCTTTTTCTTTGATTTTCGGTTGAAAGAAATGTTAAAGATGACAACCTAACTGTTGTTTTATTTTATTTTATCATTTAATTACTTAATAACTTAATTAAACTTTAAAAACATTAATATTTACACATTTGCCAAGCCATGTACATCCACTAACAACTCTAATGGTCTAATTACCATATAAGGACTTCCACTTTAAAGTTCTATAGCTATTTAATACCTTTAGCTATTAGAACTCAACTTTTTCACTTTACGCAATTTAGTCCTTTTTATCAAATTGAGCATGTAAACGGTAAAATTTCTTAACAAAATTTTTATACGGTATTACCATCATGCTATAGGTAATAAAATAATAATAAAATAAAATTTTTGACTTCAAATATGTTTTCCTAAAACCACTGTTTTGATTTCACTGAAAACGAGCTGTTACATAGACTAACAACTCTGAACAATCATTTTTCATGTACACACATTTCACTTTTGTAGGCATAATTACATACCTTACACAAAATATAAAACAAGAATATTGCATACATAGAAGTAAGAAGAAACTCACCATAATACAACAAAGTCTATAAAGTAGGACCCTTGCCTTTGTCACTCGGTCCTTCAGTAGCGTATTGAGCTAAAATGTGGATATTATACTTATCAGATCATTACTCTATTGAATCCAAACATGTATTCAAGAAACACTAATACATAAACCAGAATCAAGAAGTTTCCTTCCTTACATATAAATCTAACTCTTATGTGTGCAGAACTAACAGTACATATATAACTGTAAAAGTAACATATGGTTCATCAGTATTTACTAGAGAGCTACAACAACGTGAGAATTGGATGAAAACAGCGAACCCAACTTCACTAAGGTTTTTGGACTTAAGCTTTAAGAGAGAATGTAGATAAAATGAAGAAGAAGATGAATGCAAATGTAACACCCCTTACTCGAGACCGTAGCCGGAGTCGAGCTCGAGGATTACGTTACTTAACTTATTAGTTCGGGGCATAAAAATTTGCTTTTAAAATTTATCTCACTATTTATGATAAAGCTGTCCACTTGCGCAGCAGTCACTAAATCATTTATAACTCGAGCTATGGAACTCAAAATTTAAATCCGTAAATTTTCCCTGAAACTAGACTCATATATATCCTTACCATAAAGTTTTCAGAATTTTTGGTTCAGCCAATTAGTACAGTTTATTAGTTAAATTCTCCCCTGTTTCACCACTCGACTGTCCTAACCTCTTGCCACTAAAAATAAGTTTTTTCATTGTAGGATTTTCATATGGTGTTATCACTTGTTTCTACAGAAAATATAACCAATAAGGAATCTATAAATATAAATTACAACTCATAAATATTTTTGTAAAATTTTTAGTGATTTTCTAAACTCAGAACAGGGGACTCCAAAAATAGTTCTGCCCTGTCTCACCAAAATTCATATATCTCAAAATATAAAATTCCTTTTACTAAACCGTTATTTTTCAATGAAAATAGACTCAACAAGCTTTCATTCTATATATCATAAACCCTCTAATTCATTTTATACTATCCTAAGTGAATTTTCAAAATCACGTCACTGCTGCTGTTTGAAATCTGTTTCTTTGCAAATTATTACTCTTTCATTTATTACGTCTTTAGGATCCTCGACTTTGATTAATAATGATATATAAAAAGAAAACAAAGTAAGAATAATGCTTAGTAAGTTTACAAGTAAATAAATAGCAACATTAAACACAAATAATAATAACCAAGTAACATAATCTTTAATTTCCTCTTTACTTGATCTCTTACTCATTCACTTACTTGTTTACTTAGATAACTCATAATTATGACTTACTTTTCTCTTGCTGAAATGTTGATTCTCAATGGGTAACGTAATATGCTCTTAACTCTTATAACTCACTTGAACTTGTCGTTTATGCTTTTAACTGAACTTTCATGGACATAAGTTATTTACTAGCCCGTTGAACCACATTGGAATAATAAGGATACTTGGGTCTCTTTCTGATAATAACATGCCAAAGCCATGTCCCAGACATGGTCTTACATGGGATGTTTCATGTACTGCCAATGCCATATCCCAGATATGGTCTTACATGGGAGTTCTCATATCAGTGCCCATGTCATGTCCCAGACATGGTCTTACGGGGGACCTCTCATCTTGGTGCTAACACCATGTCCCAGACATGGTCTTACATGGGACCTCTCGTCTCGATGCCAATGCCATGTCCCAGACATGGTCTTTCATGGGACCTCTCATGATCTCAAGGATGCCAATGCCATGTCCCAGACATGGTCTTACATGGGATCTCTTTACCCAAATGTCATGACATTCGTATCTGATACCTTCCTTATGCTTCAACGGGACTTTTTAATATCAATTTTCAATCATCTCATACTTGAGTCAATATCAAATAAATTCATAAAATAAATACATAATTTCTGGAAATTAGCAGCATTAATAATGATTATTAAAATATTGCATTTATTTACCGAAAACTTACCTCGGTAGCAAATATAGCCAAACTTATCAATTTAGTCTTCAACTTTATTCTTTCCTCGATCTAACCTCAAATTTCGTTCTTCTTGATCTATAATAGCTAATTTAACTTATTTAATACTCACATTCATTAAAACAACCCTCGACTCTAACTTTGGCAAAATTACAATTTTGCCCATAAACTTTTACATAATTATGCTTTTGCCCCGAAGTTTGGAAATTAAACTTCATCTCATATTCTTATGTTATATAACATGATGAACATTTTTCTCTTCTATGACAACATCAAATTCTCACTCTAACACTTACTTATGCACATTAGGGATTTTTACCGATTATGTCAACTTACTCGTTTTCGCTTAAAATCAGCTAGCAAAAGTTGTTTAACATAATTTCTAGCTTCATATTCTATCATAAAACATCAAAATAAACACTTTTCACCTATGGGTATTTTCCCAAATATAAACCCTAGGTTAAATTATCACTAGAATAAGCTAAATTAAGGTACCGGGATCTCAAAAACGTAAAAAGCATTAAAAACGGGGCTTAGAATCACTTACTATGAGCTTGAAAAAGTGTGAAAACCCTAGCTATGGTGTCTTTCCAATTTCGGAAGCAAGCTATGGAGAAGATGATATTTTTGCCATCTTTTTCCCTTTTATTCTTTTTATTATTCATTTACTAAAATACCCTTCATTAAAACTTTAGTTATTTTTATCTATGCATGCCTATTTTTGTCCATGGAAATTTTACGGTCTGATTACTATTTAAGGACCTCTACTTTGATTATGCACTTCAAATAAATCCTTTATCATCTAAAACTCATATTTACCCACTTTTGCAATTAAGTCCTAATAGGCAATTTAGGCATGCAATCAATAAATTTTCTTATCAATACTCTAATACTTATATCTAATCACTCGATAAATCATAAAAATTAATAATAATTTTCTCTTTAAATCGAATTTGTGGTTACGAAACCACTATTCTGATAACCTTAAATTTGGGCCATTACGACAACGAAAAAGTTTATCGGTGAAGACACTGATATCCTTATATACTTAAGCACTGAGACAAGGTTTAGTGGAAGGATTAGATTATTCCACTAACACTCTTGATTTTTGTGATTAAGTGTGTTTATCATAGTTTAAGTCTTATCAACTACAGTATCTTAGTTTCATCTTAACCTGTAACACCCCTTACCCATCTCCGTTGCCTGATTAAGGTTATTACATTGCATATCAAAATATTTAACATCGTTTAATCATACAAATATTGAATTTTAAATAAAAAATCCATAACTAACATGATTCATAATATACATATATTCACAAGGCTTATATCAAGTATACGAGACCTAAAAATGACTTTGAAAACAACTAGGGACCAATCTGAATAGAAACAAAAATTGTGAAAAATTTTGGAAACAGGGGTCATACGGCCGAGTGGCCAGGTCGTGTAACAGAGCTTAGACCGTGTGGTTCAGAAACATGGTTGTGTGGCCAAACCATGTACAATTCAAAATATGGGTCACACGGCCCTGTAACTCTCTGAGACTGTGTGAACAATCCTGCACCTAAAACTCAAAATAGACATACAGCCGTGTGACAGCTTGTGTCCCAAGCCGTGTGCAGATAAATGACTTCATTTTTAACATAAAACAACCACTCTTACTTATACATCAAGCCATACCATCTTCAACCAATATCACCCATTCAAAAACACATATCACACACCTAGAACATACCAAACTCATACAGCTTATGTGCCTATCCAATGTGTCCTCATTGACACCACAAATTTTATGCATAAACAACAGCAATTCACTTAAGATATCACCTCAATATACATGTTATTCAATCAGTAAAAATGTTTCCAAATACTATATACCAAAACACATGCCAAAGACATATCATACATGTCCATTATTATACATTACTTTCCATAACTTATGCACTTTCAAGAAACATACACCAAAAGACCAAAACATTTATATATGGACATAAACAAGCCAAAACAATAGACATATACACAAATAAGCTAGAACCAAACTTAAACAACATCATTTTGGCAAATTAACATAAAAGCTCTTAATACATGCCATTTATAACCAACATCAAAATGACTAAACTTCTACCGAAATAAAGGACGGATAGTGTGTATGTGCTCAGACTTGATTCAACTGATTGAACTTTTTGATGATCTTCAGAAAAAGAAAAAAATATCGTAAGCAACTAATACTTAGTAAGTTAGTATAAATCATAAACATGAACTTACCAAATAAGCACAATTCATACAATTGGTGCTTAATTTTATTAAAGGATCATAAATGTATTCAAATCCTATAAACATCACAAGTCCCACAAGTTATTAAGCTTAATAATGAAACATATACAAGTAAACACATTTGATATATCATTCACTCAACACCTATTCTTTTAACAATTCACGTGTCCCAATTCAAATGCCCCTTTTTACATATCTATCTATGTAAACATTTCATATAACACTTTATATAATTATTTCCATACAACCAATTCATATAGCCATTTCATATAACAATTTCATATGGTCATTTCAAAGTGTTCGCCTTAACACAACATGATTCAACAATTCCTAGTAAGTAACCATTTAAACATACATATACTCATAGTTCATAATTTGTTTACTTCAAAAACAATTTCATATCAACTAACCTTTTATTCTTCTGATGGATCTTTGTAAAAGTATTCAATACATAAGTCCAAAAATAAATGATGCTCGTATAGGATAATCAGATACAGAGTAAGTGTGTCAGATTACCTGTCCGGGCTAAACTAATGATAACATAAAAAAGATAGCCTGGTTAGGGCTATGTATACATGTAAGGTTACTAGTCCAGGCTAAACCTTTAAAATGACAATAGATTACTAGTCCAGGATAAATCTGAATCACATGTATACCCGAGTCTGCAACACAAGCAGGAGCTCGGCCTAGAAAAAAAAATTCAATAAAAAATCTCATGTATGAAACTTTTACTCGATCCATCAAAATCATTTCAAAAATTCAGTATATTTCACATGGATCAATTTCATTTTAGCAGTTTCAAATATATATAAATATCATTAACAACATTTAATAATGAATTATAACAAAAAATAATCATATGAGCTTACCTAAACCGGTTCTATAGCAAAAACAACTCCAACGTCTAATCGACAATTTTTTTTCATTTATGCATTTATCAATCGACTGATCTGATTCTTAATCATGCAAAGAACTTAGCTTGACTGAAGCTCCCAAGGTATAAGAATGGTGGTTCGGTTATGGAAATAAAGAAATGAAGAAGATAGAAAGATGTTTTTACTTTTTGTTTTATTAATTTTTTTCACTTTAATAATTAAACTAAAACATATAAAATATAATAAAACTTAATGTTCAACCATTCATGTTGATTATTAAGGTCTAAATACCATATAAATCCTCCTTCAATCACTAATTAAGATATTTAATCAATAAAATTCAATAGGGATTAAGTTTTACATTTTTTATGATTTAGCCCTTTTTCCTTATTTAAGTAACCAAACATTAAAATTTCTGAACCAAACCTTCACATAATAATATAATAATTTCATAAATATTTAATAAAAATATTTACAAGCTTGATTTACAAAAATGAGATCCCGATACCTCATTTTCTAAAACCACTTAACTTTCGAAAAACCCTTTATACTGAGATATTTATTTAATTAGCTAAAATTATCAAATCAAAATTCAATATAAAATTATAGTTGACTCATAATTTAAATAATAATTATTATGGACTTACTTATTAGATTTGTTTTCTCGAAACCACTTTTTTGACACTACTAAAAAATGGGTTATTACATAACCAATTCTCACTAGTCTAACTAAATAGTCTTATAAAAATAATAAACAAATCTAAGAAACTACAAACTTGACGACTTCGCCAAAACATCTGGGGTGGCGTATACTCAACAGAAGAATCCACCAAACCAAAGATCTCGCCCAAAACACAAAAGTTGCCAAATCACGAAATTAGCTAATCAACACATACACAAAATCTCATACTTAGCCACAACTAATACTTTACTTACTTAGAACTACATTTAGTACAATAAACAAAAACCAAAAGGAGAGACTTCGTCGGGTGGGTTTTTACAACTCTCCTCTACATAGAAAATTTCATCCGCAAAATTCATACCTGAAAATAACTATGGGTACTACTCTCTCATTTGACTTTCTCTCTTCCAAGTAGCTTCTTCAGTACTATGATTTCTCCATAGAACTTTTACTAAGGGAATTCTTTTATTTCTCAGCTCTTTTACTTCTCTTGCTAAAATACTGACAGGCTCTTCTTCATAAGACAAGTTTTGTTCAACCTCTAACTCTTCAATTTGTACAACATGATCAGGATTGGATCTATAATTTCTCAACATAGATACATGAAACATGTTGTGAATCTTTGATAAATCAAAAGGTAGAGCCAATCTATAAGCTATAGGTCCAACTTTCTCAAGAACTTCATAAGGTCCTACAAACCTTGGACTCAATTTTCCTCTCTGGCCAAATCTGATGAGTTTCTTCCAAGGAAAGACTTTTAAAAATACCTTATCACCGATTTCAAATAAAATTTATTTTCCTTTTTGATCTACATAATATTTTTGACGATCCTGTGCAGCCTTTAAATGATTTCGAATAACAAAAACTTTCTCTTGAACTTCTCGTACTAATTAAGGACCTACTAACTTTCTTTCATTAAGCTTCATCCAACAAATAGATATTCTACACCTTCTACCATATAAAGCTTCAAATTGAAATATTTTCAAACTGGCATGAAAACTGTTATTATAAGCAAACTCAACCAAAGGAACATACCTTTCCCAATTCAATCCAAAATTAATTACACAGCTTCTCAACATATCTTCCATAATCTGAATAACTCTTTCAGACTGACGATCAGTTTGAGGATAAAATGTAGTGCTAAACTGTAACTTAGTTCAAAAAGGTATCTATAACTAATTTTAAAACCTCGAGGTAAACCTTGGATCTCTATCAGACACTATGGAAGAAGGAATTCCATCAAGGCATATTATCTCCGTAATATACGGTTCAACTAACTTCTCTAAAGGATAAGTAGTATTCACAGGTAGAAAATGAACTAACTTAGTAAGCTGATCTACTATTACCCATACAGGATTCTCCTTAGAAGGACTGAAAGGCAAACCTGCTACAAAATTCGTAGTAATTCTATCCCATTTGCACCTTGGAATTTATAAATGATACAATTTACCCAAGGGTACCTGATGTTTAGCTTTGACTCTTTAACAAGTTAAACAAGTTGAAATATACTCTGTAATTTCTCTTTTCATACCAGGCCACCTACATGAGTTTTGATGCTCCAAGGATGGAGTGAAAAATTTCCCTAATGAGCTTCTCCTAACAACTCTTTTCTCAACTCGTTCCCAATTAGTAAAAAACATTCTATTAATGATTCTTAACTCACCATCTTTTCCCAGACCGAAATTTGTTGCTTTGCCAGATATCATTCTCTGCTTAAACACTTTACATTGAACATCTTTCATCTTCTCTTCTAGTATCTATAAAAAAAAGGTTGGCTTTACCACTAACTTTGCTAGAAGGTATCCATTATCAGACATACTCACTTTTGCTCAAAGAGACAAATAATGCTGCCATAGTTTTTCTACTCAAATAAACTTCTCCCATATTTTCCTTTCCTGGATGGTATTCAATGATCAAATCATAATTTTTCAAAAGCTTTAACCATCTCCTTTTACACAAATTTAAATCATTCTAAGTCATCAAGTACTTTAAACTTTTATGATCAAAGAGTACATGACACTTCTCTCCGTAAAAATAATGTCTCCATATTTTCAATGCTAACACCACTATTGCCAGTTCTAAGTCATAACCTTTCCATTCAACATGAGCACACATCCTAACCCATTCAAAGATGTATTAGTGTAAATTGTATACTCTGTCCTAGACTTTTGTTTTGCTAACACTGAAGCTTCAGTCAAAACTATTTTCAATTTCTCAAAACTGTGCTAGCATACCTTATTATAGTCAAACTTTTCTTTCTTTTTTAACAGTCGAGTTGGATGTGATGCTATCATAGAAAAACCCTTCACAAATCTTCTATAATAACTAGCTAAACCCAAACAACTGCGAACTTCAGATACATTTTTGGCTGTATTCCATTCAAAAATTGCCTTTACCTTGATGGGATCAACTTGAATACCATTAGCAGAAATAATATGCCCCAGAAAATGTACCTCTCTAAGCCAAAACATGCATTTACTGAACTTAGCATACAATTGATTATCACGCAGAGCTCTCAGTACAATTCTCAAATGTTCCTCATGATCAATCTCATTCTTAGAGTAAACTAATATGTCATCGATAAAAACCACAACAAACTAATCTAAATCCGATTGAAATACCTTGTTCATCAAATCCATAAATATAGCAGGCACATTTGTTAATCCACAAGGCATTACCAAAAATTCATAGTGACCATACCTCGATCGAAAAGCTGTCTTAAGTATGTCATCACCCTTAATCCTTACTTGGTAATATTCAGACCTCAAATCAATTTTGGAGAAAATAGTAGCCCCACTTAACTAATCAAATAAATCTTCAATCCTTGGCAAATGATACTTATTCTTTATTGTGACTTTGTTTAACTAACGGTAATCTATTCATAGGCGCATAGTTCAATCTTTCTTCTTCACAAATAGAATTGATGCACCCCATGGTGACATACTAGGTCAAATACAACCCTTATTTATTAGGTCTTGCAACTACTCTTTTAACTCATTAAGCTCTAATGGTGTCATCCTATATGAAGTACAAGAAATAGGTGTTGTTCTAGGTTCCAGTTCACTTGAAAACTTCACCTTTCTCTAAGGAGGCATTCTAGGAAGTTTCTCAGGAAACACATTTGCAATTTCTCTTACTACATGATCATGGCTAACCTCTTTTCTTGATTTAGATGAATACATGATATAATCCAGATAAGTATTTACACCCTAAATAATAATTTTTCTAGCGGACACTATAGTAATTATCTTGTTCACCAATCCAATCTGTAACCCAGGCATCATCACTTATTTACCCTCAGTATTTCTCAAGCGTACACTTCTAGTTCAACAATCAACCATAGGATTGTGTCTTGTCAACCAATCTAACCCCAGAATTGCATCAAAATCATGAAAACTTAACAAAAAAGAAAATCCTTCATGTATATGAATGAGTAGATGGAAACACAAATTTATATAGACTTTTTCAACACCTTTTGAGATCTAATTCATGCAGTTTCGTAGTAATTTTTGTTGAATTTTATAATTTCATTATAAAATAATTAATCTGCACTTAAATTATTAACATATTGAATTTTAATTATTTTATAATACTTTTACACATATTTGGTTTATTTTCAACAATTTCGTACATGTGAAAATTGGCTCGATAAACAACTCGAAAGGCTTGAATCGTTGGGGAAAATTTTGCATCAAGTGAATCAAGAGCATGGTTAAATTATTTTCCAGCCAAGGACAGTCCAAATAACGCTTAATTTAATTAATTTATATTTAATTTTTATCCAAAATTAATTGGGTTAAAAATAAATATAAAGCTTGAAGGAGAAAGTGACCCAGTATGCTAAGTATAGAAGACTGATCCACCAAGCAAATTGGCAGCCCAAAATCGTCCTTATGGTTGATCCAATAAGCTGATTTTAGCTGAATTTTCTACTTGCAAAATAGTCCTTGAGCTTTTCTTAAATGCTATTTAAAGCCCTCCACTTTTATCTTTTTGCCCCAAGCTAAATATAACAAAGTTGAAATATTCAAACTTTGCACCATGTTTGGCCGACCAAGGGAAAGTGAATGGATGAAATTTTATTTGCTATTTTTAACAGCCATTCACACCTACAAAGACCCCTCTTCCCTTCTCATTCAATACACCATTCATTCCCAGACATCTCTCTCTCTTTCACTCACTTTCTCTCTTCTTTTCCCTTCTTTGTTTTCCCATTTTTCTTGTTTCATTCCTTTCTCAATTTCCCTCTTGAAAAAGAGCTCTCATCCACCTTGGAATAGTAGCATTCAATTGTTGATGAAGGCCTCGGTTCAACAGAATGAGCAGAGAAGAAGAGGAGCGCACTAGTCTGGCTTTAAAGAAATACTAGATTTGCTTCCTAGTTCCCTTCTCTTTAATTTTCTTGTTTATGTGGTGAATATGAATATGAATAATTCTTGTGTTGTTTTTCTTGTTCTAATTAAAATGGCTTAAATTTAATTCATGTTAGATTGATTTCATTCTGTCCACTTAAATTTTTAAAATCATGTTTGTGTTGTTTTATGCCTTGGTAAGTTGTTCAATTAAATAAAATCATGCTTATGTTATACTTGCATTATAAAATGTAAGGTAACAGATGAATTAATTATTAAACATATTGAAATTGTAATTAATTGACACAATATTTAATTGGTGCATGTTTAATCTTCTAAGGTAGTTGAAGGTTAAATTAGCTACGGTATTAAACGGTACATTAGCCTTGCATAACTTGCAAGGTTATTGTGATTAAATTGTTTCAATATAGAAATATATTGTTACCTCACTTAATCTTATATGCTCCTATGAAGATTGATTAATTGTTTGAATTGGCATTGAGAAATGTTCAAGAGATTGGTTAATTTAGTAAGTATGTATGTGCAGTAGTTAACAAATTACCAAGTTGCCGTGAAAATATTCGTAACAACATGAACATGGATTTAGTAATTCTAAGTTAAGAAATGTAATCTGTTTAACACAATTATATCTTATTGATTAAAACTTATTTTTGAAATCGTGCATTGGAATTTTTACTTTTTATTTGTATTACTTATTTAATTTTTAGTTTTTAAATCACTTTTTCAAAACAACATATTTTCTCATTACCAAAGCGTTTGATTTACATTTCATAAATATTTTTCGTTCACAGTCCCTATGGGTACGATAACTCGACATTTACTTATCACTTTATTACTTGACAACGATTGGGTACACTTGCACATTTCTGTCATTCCAAGTTTTTGGGGCCATTGTCGAGAACTGTTTTAAAAGACATTATTTGTGAAATTGTTAATTTTGCATTTTTGTTTATTTTTCTTTTTAATTTTAATTCCATTATTTTTCTGTGATTGTTTCAGGTGTTTATGAGTATTGATCGAACTATCGACTTAGTCCTCGTAGACCTTGAAATTGAAAAGACTTTCTAACAAAGATGAAGACAAGCAGTTCAGAGAAGGACCAAAGAGATGATCTTTGAAATTCAGAATCAAGGAAATGGAGCAAATCATGCTAAAAATTCTATCCTTATTGCTGATTATAGGGATAGAGCTCTAAGATAATATGCGATGCTAATGCTTCATGAGCTTAATACGGGTATTAAGAGGCCCAAAATCAAGGCACAACAATTTAAGTTGAAGCCAGTCATGTTCCTGATGCTTCAGACAGTGGGCCAATTCAGTGGAATACCTACCGAAGATCCTCACCTTAACTTAAGATTGTTTATGGAGGTGAGAAATTTTTTCAAATTAGCTAGAGTACCCAAAGATGCACTGCGATTAAAGATGTTCCCATATTCACTATGGGACAGAGGTGGAGCCTGGTTGAACTCATTGCCACCAAAATCCACTACCAGATGGCAAGAGTTAATAGAAAGATTCCTTACGAAGTACTTCCCACCTAGCAAGAATGTTAAGTTGAGGAATGAGATCACTACCTTCCAACATACGAATGATGAGTCTTTGTATGAGGCATGGGAAAGATTTAAAGAACTATTACAAAGATGCCCTCATCACGAAATCCTTTATTGCATCCAATTAGAGACGTTCTATAATGGTCTCAATGCTCACACGAGGATGGTAGTGGACGCTTCTGCTAATGGTACTCTCCTTTCTAAGTCTTATAACGAGGCTCATGAAATCATATAGAGGATTGCCAACAACAATTATCAATGGCCAACCAATCGAGTAGCATCAGAAAGACGAGCCGCTACAGTACATGAAGTGGACGCTCTCATTTCACTTGCATCTTAGGTATGCTTGATATCCTCGATGCTTAAAAACTTTACTACTAATGGGTTTAATAAGTTTGTAGCTCAGCCACCGAATAAATTCAAAAATGCAGCATGTGTTTATTGTGGGGAAGGGCACTGGTTCAAAGAATGCACATCAAACCTAGAATCCGTGTATTACATGGGTAACCAGAACCAGAACTAAGGAAGGCAAGGACTACAATCTAATTTTGATAACCCATCTTGGTGAAACCATCTTAATTTCTTTTGGAGTAACCAAGGGGCTGGACCCAGTAACACTTATGCATAACCTAGACCAACCCAGCCACCTGTATTTACCCAACAAGTTCAGAAACAACCTCAAGTTAAACCTTCCAATAGCTTAGAAAACCTGTTGAAGGAATACATAGTGAAAATTATGCCTTAATCCAAAGCCAACCAGCCACATTGAAAAACCTGGAAAACCAAATGGGCCAGCTTGCAACTAAATTTAGGAACCGACCACAAGGTGTTTTGCCTAGTGATACAGAGAACCAGAGAAATTCCGGGAAAGAGCATTGTAAAAAATTTACATTTAGTAGTGGAAAAATGTTAGAGCCCAACACTGTCAAAGTTGAAGAAGAACAAGCTGATGCTCGAAATAAAGTGGAAGTTCAACCAAGTGTTGAAATTCTAGCTTAACCAGAACCAGAATCTGCAAAACCAGATAAGGTAACTTCTGAACCAGTCAATTTCAATAAACTAACAACTTTTTTAAATGCAGAATTGCCATAAAAGACGAATCAACCAATTCAAGTTAAGAACCCTCCACCACCCTACCCTCAAAGACTTCAAAAGCAGAAGCAGGAATTCCAATTCAAGAAATTCCTAGATGTACTCAAGTAACTTCATATTAACATCATGTTGGTAGAAGCATTTGAGAAGATGCCAAACTACGTTAAATTCATGAAGGATATCATATCCCAGAAACGAAGACTTGGAGAATTTTAGACGGTAGCTCTGACAAAGGAATGCAGTTCATATCTACAAATTAAACTACCTCCAGAGATGAAGGGCCCTGGATATTTTACCATACCTTGCAACGTTGGACCAACTTATTACAGTAAGGCATTATGTGATTTGGGTGCAAGCATTAAGTTGATGTTCATGTCTATATTTAGAAAGTTGGGGAAAGGTGAAGTTAGACCAACTATGGTCACGCTTCAATTAGCAGATCGATCCTTAGCACATCCAAAAGGAAAAATTAAGGATGTATTGGTACGTGTAGACAAATTTATTTTCCCTGCTCACTTTGTTATCTTAGACTTTGAAGCAGATAAAGAGGTGCCAATAATCCTAGGAAGACTATTATTAGCAACTGGAAAGGCCCTTATTGATATGTAGAAGGGCGAGCTTACTATACGTGTTCAGGATGATCAGATAACTTTTAATGTTTTTAAGTCTATGTGATTCCCTGACACAGTTGATGATTGTTCTGCAGTATCTAAGTTAGAAGATTTAGTTGTAGAATGGGAACTCAACTATGTTGAGGGCCCATTGGAACAAGTTTTGATGAAAGACCCTCCACGTGATGAAGAGGGGGAGGAAAACTTAGCTTTGCTATAAGCTAGCCAGAAGGGATTTAATCCACAATCCCATTTTAAATCTTTGGAATTAGAAAATAGAGATTATATTGAACCAAAAGCATCGATCGAAGAGCTACCTAAACTAGAACTTAAGGTACTTCCTTTGCATTTAAAATATGTTTATTTAGGTAATGTTTTGACTTTGCCTGTGATTGTTTCAGCAGAGTTAACTGAAGAACAGGAAGAGAAACTTATTTCAGCATTAAAATAATTCAAGAAGGCTATCGGATGGACCATAGCCGATACCTGTGGTATTAGTCCAACTGTATGTATGCACAAAATCGTCTTAGAAGATGACGAGAAAGGGATAATCGATGGACAATGGAGACTGAACCTCATTATGAAGGACGTGGTAAAGAAAGAAATTATTAAGTGGCTAGATGTGGGTATAATTTACCTCATCTTAGACAACTCAGAGGTAAGTTCGGTCTAGTGCGTGCCAAAGAAACAAGGTATTATAGTCGTTGAGAACAAAAATAACGAGTTAATACTGACCAAAACAGTTACGGGATGGAGAATTTGCATAGATTGCCAAAAGTTGAACAAGGTGACTAGAAAAGACCGTTTTCCTTTGTCGTTCTTGGACTACATGTTGGATAGACTCGCGGGGCGAGATTATTATTGTTTTCTCGATGGGTACTCAGCATACAATCAGGTCACAGTAGCACCAGAGGATCAACACAAAAGAACATTCACATGCCCATGCGGTACATTTGCATTTAGACGCATGCCATTAGGTTTATGTAATGCACTTGCTTCATTTCAAAGATGTATGATGGTTATTTTCACTAACATGGTTGAGAAGTAGTTGAAAATTTTCATGGACGATTTTTAGTATTTGGAGACACTTATGATGATTGCTTAGCCAATCTAGCCAAGGTACTAAGGTGGTGTGAAGAAACAAACCTAGTACTCAACTGGGAAAAGTGTCATTTCATGGTACGATAAGGTATTGCTTTGGGGCATAAAATAATGAGACAAAGGATTGAGGTAGGCAAAGCAAAGGTAGATTTCATTGAGAAACTTCCACCTCCAACATCTGTAAAGAGTGTTAGGAGCTTTTTGGGACATGCCAGGTTCTATCGAAGATTCATCAAAGAATTTTCCAAAATTGAACATTTATGCAAATTATTGGAGAAGGACAAAACATTCTACTTTGATGAAGAATGTTTGAAAGCTTTTAATGATCTAAAGAATCGGTAGTTTTGGCACCAATTATCATCACACTGGATTGGGATTTACCATTTGAATTAATGTGTGGCGCAAGTGACTTCACGGCAGAAGCTGTGATGGGCCAATGAAGGAACAAGGTTGTCCATCCTATCTACTATGCAAGTTAGACTCTGACGAGAGCTCAACTAAATTATACGGTAACAAAGAAAGAGTTACTTGCTATTGTATTTGTTTTTAACAAGTTGTGATCTTATCTTTAGGTACCAAAGTAACTGTCTATACAGATCATTCAGCAATTAAATATTTACTTGCAAAGAAATATGGCAAGTCGAGATTGATACGATGGGTAATTCTACTCCAATAGTTTAATCTAGAAATTTAAGATCGAAAAGGGGTAGAAAACCAGGTAGCAGATCACTTATCCAGATTTGGAGCCATGAGAAGAAACTTCTTCTCTTGTACCCATCCAAGAGACATGTCTGGATGAGCACATACTTAAGGTAAATCATGTCCATAACACCCCTTGGTTTGCTGATTTTGCTATATATTTATCTTGTGGTTTGATGCTGATTGATACGATGTATCAACAAAGAAAAGTTTCTTCACGATGTGACGTACTATTTCTAGGAAGAGTCATATTTGTTCAAAAAGTGTGCAGATCAAATGATCAAGAGATGCGTGGTAGAAAATGAGGTACATAAAATTTTATATCATTGTCACATAGCTTTGAGTGGGGGACACTTTGGAGGTACACGTATTCTTTTGGTTAACTCTATTTAAGGATGCATATGCCTATATAAAGAGTTGTGATCGATGTTAGAGGGTTGGAAACATCACCAACAGAAATGAGATGCCCCAAACAAACATTATTGAGGTAGAATTATTCGATGTTTGGGATATTGACTTTCTCGGTTCATCCCTCCTTCTTTTCATCACAAGTATATATTGGTAGCAGTAGACTACATATCTAAGTGAGTTGAGGTTGAGGCATATCCGATGAACGATGCCAAGTTCATGATGAAGCTTTTCTAGAAACATGTGTTCACAAGGTTTGGAAATCCTAGGGCTATCATCAGTGATGAGGGGTCCCATTTTGTGAACAAATGGTTAAAATGGTTGCTCGATAGAGACGGAGTGAAGCACAAGGTTGCCGCATCTTACCATCCGTAGAAAAATGGGCAAGCTTGTAACACCCCTAACCCGTATCCATTGCCAGAATAAGGTTACAGAGCATTACCGAAAAATTAAAACTTAAAATATTTGATTTCGAACATTTCATAAATCATTGCAATTATCAATCAAACTCATACACAATGTCCCTTATTCAAGCCCTTGAGGCCCTAGAAACACTTTAGAATCGATTCAGGACTAAATCGAAAACATTTAGAACTTTATGGAAAAAGACAGAAAAACTCACACTATAGGGGTCACATGGTCGTGTGACACACACGGTTGAGACACATGCCCGTGTCTCAGGCCTTGTAGACATTTGAAGCAAGGACACATAGCCATGTCCCAGCCCGTGTCCATACCCCTGTAACTCTCTGACTTGGGTCACACGGCCAAGCCACACGCCCGTGTGCTAGGCGGTGTAACTCTCAAAATGCAACCTTTAAAAACCTACAAGGGACACACAACCGCATCACATGGCTATGTGTCACACACGGCTGAGACACCCACCCATGTCTTAGGCCGTATGGACAAGAAATAGGTCATTTTCAAGCCATTCCTCTCACCCAAAACATGCTCATACATACAAGCCATTTGCACCTATTTCAAGCATTCAAAAGTGTACCTAAAACATTCATAATAAAGCTTGACCAATATGATATTTATCAATACAACCAATATGCCCAAAAGGCACCTCAAAAGTAAGCACTCAACTTAACAACACATATGTATAATTGATCACCTTGCTAACATTTTAAAACACACTAGACTTAACTTATACCAAGTCATTAGAACTTATAATTTAAACCATTGTTTTCATGCATCTCAAATATACATATATCTAACTTACATATATTTGACCATATTTCATCCGTGTATAGCTTAATTCTATACCAAGCTATACCATAATTGACCAGAAGCCAAATTTACATTCAAACATACCAAATGGGTCATAATCCAACCAATTATACTTGACTAAATTCCATATCAAATCATGCCCTAAATAATTATTTTTTCAAACATGCCAACACTTACCACTTTGGCCATAAAAACCATGCATCAATTTGATCATATAAACACCAATCATTAAGCTTTAAAGTGGCACAAGCACACCAACCATCAATGCATCAAAATAAGATAAGTTTCACAAATTCAAAGCAATATTACAAGCCAATATCATTAACTAAACATTAGACATAGTCCACCTATACATCCCATTATAACCATAACCAAAGCATCAAAATCTACCAATAAAATCAATGGATAGTGTGATGGATCTCTGACTAGCTTCCAACCCGATCGAGCTTTAGATAATTTGTAAAGTAAAGGAAAATAACTACGTAAGCAATGATTGCTTAGTAAACTCGTATAAAATTTAAGCATAATATTTCATTTCAATAATAAAATTTATAGGTTAAATATAAACCTATACCAATGCCTCAAGACTTAACAAACCATAATCATCAACTCACAAATGAATAAGTTCATTAATGTCGCATATTTATTGACCATTCATAACATGATAGGATTTCATGAGACATAATATATAAGCATCAATCTTTTTATAAGATTATAAATCTTTCTATTTACTTACTTTCCATTCCATCCCCAACGCTTATCATAAGCCTAAACAACATTATTAATTCATAGATTCATCCATAGCATAAACAATTTTCTTACACAAAATTACATCATTTATCACATTAAACTTTTTATAACATCCTAATACATCCCAATTATGTACTTACTATTTCATTCCCTTTTCTTACCCATTTCATATGCATAGTACAAGCATAATCATAAACATCAATCATATCCACAAGCTTGGAATAAGCCTAAGCACATCAACAACACATGTTAGTTCATTTAAACATGATTCATATGAATTTGACATGGATAACTATTATACTTGAGCATGATTCAATTGAATTTATCATCCATCTCAACATAACATAATTTTCATGTAGCTCACCGTTTCAAAGTCTTTCATACATACATGCCTTGGTTCATATTGAACACTTACCATTTCATTTGCATAACACATAACATTAACCATAGCCTCAAGCTAGTGATTAAACTCATAACTTAGCAATATCATCATATGGTAAGATATGGTACATAAACATAACATCACTTAAATCATACTTTTCATAATCATGAATGTTTATAATTTGATCATCGATACATCATACATTTTGATAATTTTCGTAGTGAAATCAATCGGAACCCTTACTGGTTCATCCCTTTTTTTTTTGCACCTTAAACCATTTAGAATAATATCGGATATGCGGGAAAGCTGACACAAAGTGTGCTAAACGATGGTCGAAACCATCCCTTTTCCTTAACCGATGGTCAAAACCATCCTTTTTCATTAATCGATGATCGAAACCATCCCTTTTTATAGATGCTCATACGAGTCATAAATGGGTCTGCTCACACAAGCTGTCGGTCGGAACATAGCTACACTATGATGGTCACCCAAGTTGTTGAGTATTCGTAACAAATGCCAGAACCCAGCCACCAGTAGGAAATTCAGGACTAGCACCAAAATATGATAACCCTAATGACATGTCATCTGTATCCTATATATTCCTAAGGTTCAAACAAGGCTCGATAGTCGTCGTACGTCATTAAATTTCCATAATTTCTTTACATGATAAATGTCATAATAACATATATATTAATTCAATCAAAATAGAATCACATACTAACATTCAATTTATTCAACATTATGAAGAAATTAGTTCATACGAACTTACTTGGCTAATTTGCAGGAATAACAAAGTACAAGGGCTTTTTGGTAATTTTCCATTCTCCTCGATTTTCCACTCGATCTTAATCTAAATTAATAATTTTATTCAATCTATTGATTTATATAGTAAAATAATGTATTTTATGCAATTTAGTCATTTTTGATATTTTTACAAAATTGCCCCTAATATTTTACTTTTATTCAATTTAGTCCCTGAGCCTAAAACACTCTAATTAACCATTTTTAATGCCAATTCATATCAGTAAAATATGCATGGCACACAAAAAAACTCACATTTGTAATAAGTTCACATCAAATCCTTGTATTTTTACTATTTCAACCATTTAGCCCCTAATCGTTAAATTCATCAAAAATCACTTAAAAATTACTTTGAAATACCAACTAACACTTCAAGCTCATCTTTTAACATCTAAAATCACAAGGTTCATCAATGGCAACATTCAACATCTTTAATAGTTTCAACGTCGAAGGTACGGGTTAGCTGGACCTAGTTGTAACGACCTCAAAAACATAAAAATTATTAAAATCGGATAGCTTAGGGAAGTATATGCAAAGAAACATGGTTAGCCGAGCTTCAAAATCTCTCATTGTGGTTCGGTAAAGAAAAAAACCAAATGGGGAAGAAAACTATTATGTTTCCTTTATTTTATTAACCTTTTATTTTATTTTATTAATAAAATAACATATGAAACATTATAATTAAAAGAAATTAAAGCATCCAATCGTCCCACTATCTTTAGGATGGCTAGTTTACTCGATAAGGCCATCCAATTATAATTCTTTAATCAATTAACACCTTTAAACTAATAGCAATTGACTTTTTCAACTTTTACAAGTTAGTCCTTTTTGCTTAGTTAACTATCAAAACATTCAAATATTCAAATTTCTTAATAAACTTTAACACTACCTTAATAACACTTTGTAAATATTTATAAAAATATTTACGACTCAGTTTATAGAAACGAGGTCTCGATACCTCATTTTCTAAAACCACTTGACCTTAGGGTCTTACCACTTGAACTTAATAAATCGCTTATATAACATAAATTATCAAATCAAAAACCTTTTAAAATCACATTTGACTCGTAAATATTAAAGAATAATATTTATGAACTTACTCGCCGAATTTGGTGGCCCTAAAACCACTATTTTTGACACCACTAAAAAACGGGCTATTACAAAGCTGAATTAGCAAACAAAGAGATAAAGGTATACTCGAGAAGGTAGTTTGTCCAAACCGATGAGACTGGTCCAAAAGACTGGATGATACTTTACAGGCCTACAGGACAACATACAAGACACCTTTAAGGATGTCTTCTTATAGGTTGGTTTTTGGGAAACGCCTATCATTTGCCCTTAGAGTTAGAACATAAAGCTTATTGGGCTCTCCAACAGCTCAACTTGGATCTCAAGCTTGCTAAAGAGAAATAGATTCTTCAAATTAATGAGTTAGAAGTGTTTCGAATGTTCTCATATAAAAATGCCAAACTATTCAAGGAGACACTAAAAAGATGGTTGACAAGCACATTAGGGTTCGAGAATTTGAAGCAAGTCAGCAAGTCTAGTTGTTCAATTCCAGATTAAGGTTCTTTCCAGGTAAGGTAAAATCACATTGGTCCGGTCCATTCACTATTCATCAAGTCGTCACATATGGGGTTGTTGAACTTCATGGTAAGAGAGGTAATTTCAGAGTTAACACTCAGCGCTTGAAACATTATTGGGGGGTTAAAATCGAGCTAGATAAAACCTCATTCATTTTATCGGATGCCTATATTGTTGTTTTTCTTTTAAATAAATGACTTAGGCTATATTTTTGGATGAGTATGTCAAAATAAATTATGCCTAGGAGATTGGAACTTAAGCGGGACCTCTTGTGACCCCTCCAATCTTTCCTGGGAATTGATTTTAACATAATCTTTCGGGAAAATATTTCCTAAGTGACAAAATAAATTTTTAATTTTTCAAATAGAAGGGTCAATTTTGATCTGAGTTGCATAATTTGTATACTTGAGTTGCATAATTGCAAAATTCTTGTTCTTGATCCTAATTACACTAAACTCATTATTATAAGGGGGAAATGTATTCTAAAGACATTTTTCAATGGTGATTTCAAACCACTTTATCTTTAGAATTTGTGCATTGGTCGAGATGAGCAATGAATTAAGTTTGGGGGTGTGGAAACACAAAATTATACAGACTTTTTCATCACCTTTTGAGCTCTAATTCATACAGTTCGATAGTAATTTTTGTCGAAATTTATACTTTATTTATAAAATAATTAATTTTCGCTTAAATTATTAAAATATTGAATTTTAATTATTTTATAATAATTTTTGACAAATTTGGTTTATTTTCGATAGTTTTGTACAAAATGTGAAAATTGGCTCGGTAGACACCTCGAAAGGCTTCAATTGTTGGGGAAATTTTTGCATCAAGTGAATCAAGAGCATGACTAAATTATTTTATAGCCAAGGATGGTCCAGATAATGCTTATTTTATTTACTTTATATTTAATTTTTATCCAAAATTAATTGGGTTGAAAATTAATATAAACCCTGAAAGAGAAAGTCCTAGTATGCTAAGTATATAAGACTGATCCACCAAGCAAATTTTTAGCCCAAAACTGTCCCTGTGGATGATCCAATCAGCTGATTTTAGTTGAATTTATTGCTTGCAAAATGGTCATTGAGCTTCTCCTAAATGCTTTTCAAACCCCTCCACATCCTGTGCCTTTTATTTTTTTGCCCCAGGCTCAATATAGCAAAGTTGAAACATTCAAACTTTGCCCCATGTGTAGCCGACCAAGGTAGGGTGAATGGATGAAATTTATTTGCTATTTTTAGCCACCGTTCACACCTATAAATGCCCCTCTTTCTTTCTCATTCAACAAACCATTCATTCCCACACATCTCTCTCACTTTCTCTCTTCCTTTCCCTTCTTTATTTTCCAATTTTTCTTGTTTCATTCCTTTTTTGATTTCCCTCTTAGAAAAGATCTTTCATCCACCTTCGAATAGCAGCATAAAATTGTTCATGGATGCCTCAATTCAATAGAACAAGCAGAGAAGAAGAGGAGTGCACTAGTCGGGCTTTAGAGAAATACTAGATTTGCTTCCTAGTTCCCATCTCTTTAATTTTCTTGTTTATGTTGTGAAGATGAATATGAATAATTGTTGTGTTGTTGTTCTTGTTCTAATTAAAATGACTTAAATTTAATTTGTGTTAGATTGATTTTATTCTGTCCATTTAAATTATTAAAATCATATTTGTGTTGTTATAGGCCTTGGTAAGTTGTTCAATTAAATAAAATCTTGCTTATGTTATACTTGCATTATAAAATGTAAGGTAACAAATGAATTAATTATTAAACGTATTGAAATTGTAATTAATTGACACAATATTTAATTGGAGCATTTTTAATCTTCTAAGATAGTTGAAGGTTAAATTAGCGGCGGTATTAAAAGGTACATTAGCCTTGCATAACTTGTAATGTTATTGTGATTTCAATATAAAAATATATTGTTACGACACTTAATCTTATATGTTCTTATGAAGATTGCTTAATTATTTGAATTGGCATTAAGAAATGTTCAAGAGATTGGTTAATTAAGTATGTATGTGCAGTAGTTAACAAATTACTAAATTGCCATAAAAATATTCGTAATAACATGAACATGAATTTAGTAATTCTAAGTTAAGGAATGTATTCAATCTTACACAATTATGTCATATTGATGAAAACTCATCTTTTTCAAATTGAGCATCGAAATTTTTACTTTTTATTTTTATTACTTATTTAATTTTTATTTTTAAACCACTTCTTAAAAACAATATATTTTTCCCATTACCAAAGTGTTTGATTTTCATTTCATAAATATTTTTCCTTCACAGTCCTTGTGAGTACGATAACTCGACATTTACTTGTCACTTTATTACTTGATAACGATTGTGTACACTTGCACATTTTCGTCGTTCCAGTAGACCCTGGATCAATCAAAAACTAATGGACAATTTCTTATCAATTTATTCACCACAGTACTCTAACCCAATGGATTTGTTACTAGCACATTCGTTTTAGAGTATACTACGTCAAGATTAAGACCCTCTATAACCTTAGTAAAGATATACGAATGAGTAGACACTAGATTATCAAAGCATAAATATCGTTTCCAAGAAAAGAAAATGTACTAGTTCTTACTTCAGGCATATCAACATTCTCCTTAGCTTTCATTACATAAGCTCTTGCTGATACTCTACAACTTGACTTACTAAGATTTTTCTGTCGTGCTCCCTGTATTGAACCAGATTCAGTTGTCATTCCAAATCTACTCATGCTGAATCTTTTGAGGACTTCTGACTGATTTTTCATTGCTTACTTCAATCTTAGATGGGCAATCTTTAGCCTCTTATGATCTCTAGACCCACATCCAAAACATACCCCTAAACGCTTCCTGCATTCACCACCATGATTCCTACCACAATATTCACATTCACTTTTCAACATTCTAGAACCACCAGAACTTGCCATAAAAGCAGCTAGTCTATTCAATCCTTCATGTTTGAAACTTGTGAACTGTGAATCTTTTCTTGAAGCTGGAAAAGTTTGATCTCTAGGTTTCTTAAAACCTTCTGGTGATATAGGACTTAATCTACCTCTCTTCATACTTTCTCTTTCAAAATTCTTGCTTCTATATCTTATGATTGATTCCATCTTATGGGCTTTTGCTGTCATTCCTGCAAGAGTATTACATTTAGCTACTGCAACTAGTGCATGAATCTCATCCCTTAGTCTCGGCCAATCATTTGCTCAACTGTCACACTAACCAAGGCTTCCCACCATTGGTAAGCTTCTCCTTCTAAAAACGATATAGCACATCAAAGACTATCCTTAAAAGTACAGTTTAGTTATTTTATTACTCTACACAGACGAGATAACCATTGCTCAACCACAGTGGGATCATCACCTTTCTCACCAAGGAACTCTTTGGCACCTCTTTTTCAAATTTCTCTTACAGGGTCAACCTTAGGGGAGCCACAATAAGTACTGGAGGAGCAGGATATGTTGGGTGAAGCACCTCAAGCTATGGTTGTTATGGTTGAGGCTATTGATTGTTTCCCATAAATTGATCAAAAAATTGTGCCATCACACTGAAAAACACATTCCTAAATGCATTCCTTGCATTTCTCATAATATTAGCAGTAGTAGCTTATTCCTGTGTAGGCATATGACTTTCCATTTCCTCACTCGTGGCTTCTCTAGAACTGTCATACACTTTCTTATAGTACTACAAAAGAATATTTAACTTAGTTCAAAATACTAAAGACTAATCCAGAGGCGTACTATGCATGATAGGGTGTCACACAACAATCAGTTTTTTTAAGAATTGGCTAAATCTTGACTCTGATACCAACTTGTAACATGCCAAACCCGATCCTTTAGGAGGATCCAAATGTGATGTGTCACTACTCAGAAATTATTATCTTAAACTATTTTTGGCATACACATTATAAATCCATAGTGTTTGAAATAAACCATTAATAAAATATAGAAAATAAAGTATATGCCAAATAGAGTATAGAATTTCAGAAATATATTTTATCAACCCAAAATAAAAATACTTTTAAATCATTCCATAAATTTTAATGAAACTTCATTGAGTCATAATTCTTCAACATGATTCTTAATTACAATTTTTTCCATAGTACTATCAGACATCACCCCCATCATCATGCATAATACAAAACAACAGAAGTCTCACAACAATAGATGTCTTCTGGCATGGTCTAATAGAATGTCTTCCATTAACAATAAGCTTGAGAAGGAAAAAGGGAAACAGGGTAAGTTCAATAGAAATTAATAAGTTCCAGAAGAAAGCATAACAATAGTTATTAATTATTGTAAACTCAAAATTATATAAGGTTTTTCTATATATTTTTACCATATTTTTACTTAATAATTATGTTACCAGAAAAAGTGAATTTTTCTTAATTAGTAATATAGGGCATGAATTTATAAAGTATGTGAAATTGTGCTTAATTATATGATTTTTGTATATATATTTTATATTATTTCATGTTAAATTATTAATATGTGATTTTTCACTATGTAAAAGAACCATTGAAGATGTGAATAATGTGAATTAAACATGGACATGCACAAATTAATTTATGTGGACCACAAGACCATGTAATTTGGGTCATGAGGTTGATAATTTGACCCAGTAAAAGAGGTGCTAAAAGATGGACATGTCTGCTAAGTTATTGGATTGAGAAACTGTCCAACAAAGGGGAACTAAAGCCCAGTTTCGGCACAAGTAGATGGCAGCCTAAAAGAAAGTTGTGGGGTATTTAATTGAATGTCCTTATAGTTGGAAAATAATTAAAAATCAGCCCACTTTGTTGTTGAAGCCGTCCACCCTATGGCTATTAATAGCCTTAGTTTGAATTGAAATTAAGAAGACTAAGTTATCCCTTTCTCCTTGAAATATGGTCGGCCACGCATGGTAGAAAAAGAAGGAATTTTGAATCTATTTTTAGCTAAGTCTACCCCTTACCTTAACCTATAAATACCATGCATCAACCCCTCAACACTCATTTTTCTTCTCTCATTTCTCTAAATTCCATTTCCCTTTTCCTTCCCTTACATAGTCACCCATTTCCCTTCCATCCTTTAGCCACAAAAGCTTTGTCAAAAGCATTCTTTGGCTAGCCACTTTAGGAACTCCTTAGCAAAAGAAGCATTGACCAGAATGGAGGAGCACATTAGTCAGAATAGATCTGAAAGGCTACTGAACTGAACCAGTCAGAATAGATCTGAAAGGCTGTTGAACTGAATAGAGTTTACACTTTCCTCTTATTATTTATTTTAATTATGTTTGCTTTGAGTTTATTGTTTTTGACATCAACAATGATATTTTAAATCCTATTTGCTAGGATGATTATGTTAATTCAATAAGATTTATTTTATTCATGTTTAACATGTTTAGGCCTCAGTTAATCATGTTTTCAATTAATATCATGATGCATTTCATTCGTACGTGATTAGGTGTACTCAGATTAGTTGAACGATCCTAACCAGACGACGAATAGTACTCAATAATTTAAAAGTGCAATGCTTAATTTAGATACTTAAACCTGATTAAGTTGAGGTTTGTAATATCTTTAGTTAGCTCTATTACCTTGCATAATTTTTTGGTTTATGTAATTAAACTATTGCAAACGTAAATATCCTTGTGACAATACATAAAAGCTAAGAAACCCTTAGTTAATATGATCAGTAAAATGCATATTTAACTAAGTAAAAGACTCCAGAAGGACTTAATTTGGTTTCCAAACTCATGAAAGATCGAGTTGTCATAGAAGTATTTTTGAACATTGTTAAGCATGATAAAGTAAATTGAATTGATTAATATAATTATCCTAGCCCATTTAAAGTTGATTTTTTTGTTGCTAAAGTCATTCATTCATACATTTAGGTAAATTGCATCTAGATTAGAATGGCATAGGGGTCAATCTTTACATCTAATTAATTTTACTTAGTTTAATCATCACAATCCAAACTATTGAGTTTTTACATCAAATTGTGAATTTATAATTTTGCAATTAATTGATTAAGCTTATACAGTCCTTGTGGCGATAATAACTCATTTTACTTACTTATTACTCGAACAACTGTGTACACTTGCGCATATTTCTCGTTACAAGTTTTTGGCACCATTGCTAGGAATTGTTGCCTTAATCATTTTTGTGAAATTATTCTTTGCAATTTGGTTTTTATATAGGCATAATATCAACCATGACTACAAACTAGTGCATTTAAACATAGCTCTTTTGGAATCAACTACATAATCAACCATTGCACAAGAAATTACATACTTTGATTTATTTCACCTTTTCATGGACATAAGCATGTTACCAATTAAGCACTTACTGTTTCAATGTATTTTCTTAAGATTAAGCGTGATATAATTCATTCATAAACTTGGCACAAGCCCAAGCACCAACAACAACACATGATAGCATAATTAAATATAATTCATGTGAACTTAACATAGATAACCATTATACTTGAGCATGATCCAATTGGATCTATTATCCTTCATAACATATCATGTTTTCCATGTATCATCATTTCAATAAATTACACACACACACATGTCTTGGTTCATATTGAACACTTACCATTGTCATAGGCTAGTGATTAAAACATAACTTTGCTATATCATCACATGGTAAGATATGGTATATAAACATAGCATCACTTAAACCATACCTTTCAAATCATGAATATTCATACTTTGATCATTGATACATCATACCTTTCCATATTTGTCGTAGTGAATTCAATCAGAACCCTTACCGGAGCTCACACAATTGTGCTAAACGAAGGTCAAAACCATCTCTTTTTTAATCAATGGTCGAAATCATTCCTTTTCATATTCGATGAACACTGTAAAGACGATTGAAACCCCAGTACACATTTCATATTATGCCATAGTCCAACTATGGTCTTACATGTGCACTGCGATGTCCTTGCCATGGTCTTACGCTCATAATGTCATAACTCGATTATGGTCTTATCATTAGAATGCCATAGCCCAGCTATGGTCTTACATATATATATACACTGCCATGGTCCAACCATGGTCTTACGTCTGAAAAAATACCATAGCTTCGCCATCGTCTTACATAAACATTGCCATGGTCCAACCATGGTCTTGTGTCTGAAAAACCGCCATAGCCTCTCTGTGGTCTTATGTAAACATTGCCATGGTCCAACCATGGTCTTGTACATCTTTATGTTGTGCTGTCATAGTGTCTTATTCGTTTCCTTCAAGCTGACAAATTTGATTCACATATATACACAAATGTATAATAATTTATTAAAGTAGTAATTAATTGAACTAACCAAGTTACAAACTTACCTGGCTAAATTGCAGAAAAGATAAAGTACAGGGGCATTTTGGTAATTTTCATTCTCCTCGATTTTCCATTCGATCTTGATCTCAATTAATAATTTCATTCAATTTATTAAGTTAGACAGTAAAACAATATATTTTATCCAATTTGGCATTCTTACAATTTTACAAAATTACCCCTAAAATTTTACTTTTATTCAATTTAGTCCCTGGCCTAAAACATGAAAATTAACCATTTTTAATGCCAATTCACATTAGCCGAATATTCATGGCACACAAAACAGCCCACATTTGTAATAATTTCACATCAAATCCTTGTATTTTTACTATTTTAACAATTTAGTTCCTAATCGATAAATTCAACAAAATTACTTAATAAAATACTTATAAATAACAACTAATACTTCAAATTCATCATTTAATAACTAAAATCACATAGATTCATCAATGGAAACATTCAATATCTTTAATAGTTTGAAAATCGAAGGTATGGACTAGCTGGACCTAGTTGCAACGATCTCAAAAACATAAAAATTAAAAGAAACAAGTGAAAACGGATTCACATGAACACATTGAAGCTTGGCCGAAGCTTGGAGCTTCTCCCCCTTTTTGTTTCGACTAAAAATGGTGAAGAAGATGAATGAATAATCTTTTAATTTATTTTTCTTATTTTGTTAACATTATAACATAATATAATGTTTTTATAAATTAATAAACATCATTTTTTAACTAAATAACCCCACTAATCGTCCAACACCTTTTAAAAATGGTATATTTACCATTCAAGTCCACTTACCTTTATTTAATAAGCCATTTACTCACTCTAATCAAATAGTGATCACATTTTATATTTTTTACGATTTAGTCCTTTTTGCTTAATTAACTATCGAAACGTTAAAATTTTTCAACAAAACTTTAATAAAACCTTAATGACACTCCGCAAATATTTATAAAAATATTTACGGATTGGTTTATAAAAATGAGGTCTCCATACCTTATTTTATAAAACCACTTGACTTTAGAGTCTTACCACTTGAACTTAGTTAATCATTCATATAACATAAATTACCATAACAAAAACCTTTTTAAAAACATATTCGACTCTTAAATATTAAATAATAATATTTATGAACTTACTTATTGGATTTGGTGGCCCCGAAACCACTTTTTTGACACCACTGAAAAAATGGGTTGTTACAGGTATTGGAACCAGCAGTTGTTGAATCCACAGATGAGCTTGTTGTTGTCCATAATCAGAAGGAAGTTCAACTAGAAGTTGAATCTCTCACAGTGCAGAATCATATTGTTGTGATCCCTACAGAGGCACAACCACAGTAGAAAAGTCCTAAAGAACCAACACCCAAGGTAGATGCAGAACCAACACTACTTCCAAAAAGTTGTCTGATTAAGGTAAAACCTCTACCACCTCCTTACCCGTAGAGACCCAGAAGCAACAACAAGAGGTATACTTTAAGAAATTCTTAGATGTACTTAAGGGGTAGATGCTCTAGAATAAATGTTGAATTATGTTAAATTCATGAAATATATCCTCTCTAAGAAGAGACGATTAGGAGAGTTTGAGATAGTGGCTCTGACTAAGGAGTGTAGTGCATTCCTGCAAATTAAGTTGGCACCACAGATGAAAGCTCCTGGAAGTTTTACCATGCCGTGTAATATCAGTAATTTTTATTGTGGTATGGCTCTATGTGATTTGGGAGCGAGCATAAATCTGATGCCCATGTCTATGTTTAGACAATCGGGATTGGTGAAGTTAAACCAACAACAGTGACACTTCAACTAGCAGACTAATCAATAGCACGTCTTGAAGGAAAAATGTAAGATATTCTGGTACGTGTTGATAAATTTCTTTTTCCTTCTGACTTTCTTATTTTAGATTTTGAAGTAGATAAAGAAGCCCCTATCATTTTTGGAAGACCTTTTCTAGCGACCAAAAGAACATTAATTGATGTTCAGAAGGCAGAACTTACCATGCGAGTCCAAGACAATAAGGTAACTTTTAATGTTTTCAAAGTTATGAGATACCCTGATGCAGGAGAAGAATGCTATGCTATGGATGAGACGAAATCATCATTTCTGATGGATAATCCTTTGAAATAACTCTTAATACCAGAGATGTTAAGTGACGATGAAAGAGATGGAGATTGGAAACCAAATTGAAGGGATTCACTTCACAACCCCATTTCGAGTCTTTAGAGTTGGAATCTCGTTAGTATAAGCAGTTGAAAGTTTCAACTGAAGAACCTTCTAAGTTAGAGTTAAAAGTATTACCTTATCACCTTAAATATGTTTTTCTGGGTAACTCTTCTACTTTACTTGTGATTATTTCAGCTGAATTAGCTAAGAATCAAAAAGAGAAGTCGATTAATGTCTTGAAGAAATTCAAAAAGGCAATCGGTTGGACAATAGCTGATATCAGAGGTATTTGTAACACCCCTAACCCGTATCCGTTGTCGAAATAGGGTTACAGAGCATTACCAAAAACTCAAAGCTTAAAATATTTGACTTCAAACATTTCATAAATTATGGAAATTATCAATCAAAATCATACATAATGTCCCTTATTCGATCCATCGAGGACCTAAAAACACTTTACAAACGATTCAGGACTAAATCAGAAACATATAAAATTTCATGGAAAAAGTTAGAATTTTTCACACTGCAGGGGTCACACGGCTATGTGTACATTCGAAGTAGGGACACACGGTCGTGTCCTAGCCCATGTTCGTGCTCGTTTAACTCTCTGACTTGGGTCACATAGCCAAGCCACACGCCCGTGTGTCAGGCCATGTGCTAGGCCGTATAATTGCCTGAGTTGCAACCCTTTGAAACCTACAAGGGACACACGGCTGAGACACACGCCCGTGTATTAGGTCGTGTGGACAACAAATAGGTCATTTTCAAGCCATTTCTTTCACCCAAACCATGCTTACACCTACAAGCCATTTGCATATAATTTCAAGCTTCAAAATATGCCTAAAACATGCATAATAAAGCTAGATCAATATGGTATTTGTCTGAACAACAAATATGCTCAAAAGGCACCTCAATCACAACAACCAAACATGTTTAAACATTTTCATAGTCTAGCCATTAACCAACCATACATTTCTCATCTAATTTTCTTACCAAACTTACCACCATGACCACATGCCAAAATCATACTCAAACATACCAAAATGGTCACTAAAACATACATCAACTTGACCATACCAACAACCATAAAAGCACCAAAATGCTAAAATATCATCAATCATAAAACCATATATATACATGTCAACAAGTTAACTAGTTCATCAACCAAAATACCATATTTACAAGCCAAACATAATGGCCACTTCATTAAGCACAAAACACCTATACATGTCATTATAACCATCACTCAAAATATAAAAAATCTACCGATATAGTCGATGGATAGTGTGATAGGTCTCCGACAAGCTTCCATCCCGAACGAGCTTCCGATAAACTAAAAAACATAGAAAAGAACACAAAGTATGCATATAATGCTTAGTAAGTTCGTAAATCATAAACAATGCTTACCATTTCAATGCATAAGCTTAAAATAAACATGAAATAATCCAACATAGCTTGGCACAAGCCTAAGCATCATTAACAATAGAAGTTAGTGATTAAACACATAACTTAGCAAAAATCACCACATGGTAAATTAGCTTCTATGAATATAGCATATAAGCATTCATACTTTTGATGAGCATAGCTATACACACTTTGATCATCAAACCCTCAAACCTTTCCATACCTTCATGACATTGCCAATCGGAACACGTATCATTCCTTCCCTTTATATGCCCATTGAACCACTTAGAATAATATCGGATACATAGGAATCTCACACAATGTGTGCTAACATATGGTCAAAACCATTTCTTTCCTTTTCCTTTACATAAATGCTCTCTCTCGAGCCATAAGTGGGTCTGCTCACATAAGCTGTCGATCGAAACGTAGCTACACAGTGCTATTCACACAACTATCAAGTATCCGCAGCACATGCTAGAACTCAGCCACCAGTAGGACATTTAGGACCAGCACCCGAAACATGGTAACCCTAATGACATGTCATATGTATCCTATATATTCCTAAGGTTCAAACAGGGCTCGATAGTCGTCGAAACATCGTTGGATTTTCTGTCAAGACATGATAAGATAATATAACATAATAAAATTTAAATCAACCACATTAAAACGTTGTTTAAACGTATGAACTTACCTCAATCACAAAATGAAGAAATATGATAAACTAGTTCGACACTTTTTTTTTCCCTTGATCTAAATCCGTACCATGCTTAAATTGATCTAAATAATCAAATTCAATACATTAAATAATCATTCTATTCAATTCAATGCAAAAATCACATTTTTACAAAATTACACTTTTGCCCCTATTATTTTGATTTCTTTACAATTTAGTTCTTAAGCTCGTAAATTAAAATTCATGCAATTTCATCCCTAACCAAGCTAGCCAAATTTCATATACAGCCATAGAAACTCATGCATTTCATCTTTTTCACAATTTCACCTTGCATTTTACAAAATTACAAATAAATACCTAATTGACATTTTCTACCAAAATCACTTTACAAAAGTTGTTTATAAATCAACAAGGATTCATTTTCTTTTATCAAACTTCACAAACAACATGAATACATTCATGGAAAAACCCTAATCTTTTAACAAGTTTGTAATTTAGTCCCTGGGCTAGCTAGATTAAGCTGCAACAACCTAAAAAACATAGAAATCATTAAAAACGGGATGAAAAATCTCACCATGCACCAAGTTTAGCTTAGCCGAATCTAACAAGCTTCCACAGAGGTTTCTAAGCTTAAAATTTTGGTGGATGGATGCATTTAGGAAGACAACACTTTTGTTATCATCATTTTACTTACTTTATTTATTAACTTACTTTTTTATCCTTAATATAAAACCTTTAAATCACTTAATAAAGTGTCCATATATGTCCTCTCACTTTATGGATGGTTTAATTACAAATAAACCCTGTAACCATTTAATATTATAGCTATTAGATCCATTTAGCTTATAAAACTCAAGTTTTGCACCTTTTGCAATTTAGTCCTTTTTACCAAATTAAGCATGCAAACGATAAAATTTCTTAACAAAATTTTTATACGATAATACTAACATGCTGTAGACATTAAAATAATAATAAAATAAATATTCTCGTATTAGATTTGTGGTTCCAAAATCACTATTCTGATTTCACTGAAAACGGGTTGTTACAACTCTCCCCCTAAAAGAATTTTCGTCCCCAAAAATCTTACCAGTAAAAAGGTTCGGATATTGTTTTCTCATAACTTCTTCCGGTTCCCAGGTAGCCTCCTTTATACCGTGTCATTACCAAAGAACTTTCACTAAAGCTATGCTTATATTTCTTAATTCTTTAACCTCTTGAGCTAAAATTTTGATTGGTTATTTGCTATACAACATATCAGGCTAAATCTCGACATCCACTGGTGAAAGAACATGTGAAGGGTCTGATTGGTACTGTCATAACATAGATACATGAAACACATTATGGATCTTTTCTAGCTCCAATGGCAAAGCTAAACGATATGTTACTCTCCTGATTCTTTCAATAATCTCATACAACCCGATAAATCGTGGACTTAGCTTTCCTTTACGATCGAATCGAAAAACTTTCTCCCAGAGTGATACTTTCAAGAACAGTTTATCACCGACTTGAAATTCAATGTCTTTATGTTTTAAATCTACATATGATTTATGTCGATATGAAGCTACTTTTAAACTATCTTGAATTACTTTTACTTTTTCTTTAGTCTCTCGAATCAAATCAACCCCGTGAATCTTTTTCTCACTAAGCTCAGTCTAATACAACGAAGTTTGGCATTTACAACTGTATAAAGTTTCATACGGTGCCGTATTTATGCTTGATTCATAATTGTTATTAAACGCAAACTCAACTAACAGTAGAAATTTCTCCCAGTTGCCTTCAAATTCTAAAATACAACACTGAAACATGTCTTCAAGTATCTGAATTACACACTCAGACAGACCATCGGTCTGAGGATGAAATGCGGTGCTAAAATGCAAACTCATACCTAGGGCATCATGTAATTTACTCCAAAATCGTGACGTAAACTGCGGATCTCTATCAGAAATAATAGAAACTAGTACCCCGTGCAATCTGACAATCTCAGCAACCTAAAGCTCAGCTAATCTTTCAAGAGAATAATCTGTATGCACTGGAATAAAATGTGCGGACTTAGTCAGATGATCGATAATAACCCAATTTGCATCTTTCTTTCTCAGAGATAAAGGCAATCCTGATACAAAATCCATTGTGACACGCTCCTATTTCAATTCTGAAATCATCACTGGCTGTAACAAACCAGAAGGTACCTAATGTTTAACTTTAACTTGCTAACACACTAAACATCTCGATACGAACTCAAAAATATCTCGTTTCATACCCGGCCACCAGTACATTTGTTTCAAATCACCATACATTTTTTTGCTACCAAGATGAACAGACAAGCTACCACTATGAGTTTCATGCAAAATCTTCTAAATGAGATTTGAATTTATTTTGAATGCAAATTCTGCCTCTGAAATATAAACAATTATTGGATCCAATCTGAAAATCTGAATCAGGAGTCAACTCACTCTGTTTCCATTTAGCCGATAACACATCATCGCATTTCTGAGCCTTGTTAATATGTTGTAAAAACATTGACCTAGCTTTCAACTCAGCTAAAATCGAACCATCATTAGACAACGTCAATCGCGTATTTAACACTCGCAAAGCAAACAAAGACTTTCTCCTCAAAGCATCAACAACTACATTTGTCTTTCCTAGATGATAATAAATAATCAAATCATAGTCTTTCAATAGCTCGAGCCATCTGTGTTGTCTCAGATTCAAATCTTTCTGTGACATTAAATACTTCACACTTTTGTGATCTGTAAAGATGTGACATTTTTCATCGTACAAATGATGTCACCAAATCTTCAATGCAAACACAATAGCTGCAAGTTCTACATCATGCGTCGGATAATTCTTTTCATGCGGCTTCAACTGTCTAGAAGTATAAGCTATCAATTTACCTTCATGCATCAAAGCACAGCCTAAACTATTTAAAGATGCATCACTGAAAATCACAAATTCTTTACCCAACTCAGGCTGAATCGACATTGGTGCCTCAGTTAAAAATGCTTTCAACTGATTGAAACTTTGCTAGCATTTCTCAGACCACTCAAATTTCACATCTTTTTGCAACAATCTCGTCATCGGTGTAGAAATCATCGAGAATCCCTTAACGAACCTTATGTAATACCTAACTAATCCCAAAAAACTTCTAACCTCAGATACATTTCTCGAACGTTTCCAATCAACAACAGTTGAAATTTTGCTCGAATCAACTCTGATGCTCTTGACTGATAAACATGTCCCAGAAATCTAACTTCCCAAAGCCAGAATTCACATTTGCTAAACTTGGTGAATAATTACTTTTCACGCAGATTTTGCAATACAAATCTCAAATGCTTAGCATGCTCGGCATGCTCGGACTCATCTCGTGAATAAATCAAGATATCATCAATGAATACTACAATAAGTCGGTCTAGATACTGTCTGAAAATTCTGTTCATTAAATTCATAAATACTGCAGGTGCATTAGTTAAACTAAATGGCATCACAAGAAATTCATAATGTCCGTATCTGGTCCTGAACATAGTTTTTGGCACATCTGAATCTTTAACTCTCAACTGATAGTAACCAAAACAAAGATCAATCTTCGAAAATACTGTTACACCTTTCAACTGATCAAATAGATCATCAATACGTGGTAATGGATACTTATTCTTGATCGAAACTTTGTTGAGCTGATGGTAATCAATACATAATCTCATAGATCTGTCATTTTTCTTAATGAATAGAACAGGTGCACCCCAAGGTGAGAAACTGGGTCTAGCAAAACCCTATCTGTCAACTCTTGCAACTATGCTTTCAACTCTATCAACTCTTTAGGCGCCATTCTATAAGGAGCTATCGATATCGGAGATGTTCCCGGTACTAACTCAATAGCGAACTCAACCTCTCTGATCGGTGGTAGCCCGGGTAACCCCTCTGGAAACACATCTGGATAGTCGCAAACCACGGAACTGATTCTAGCTTCAACTCAGAAACTCTTGAATCAAATACGTAAGCAAGATATACATCACATCCTTTTCTAACATATATTTGAGCTGACATAGCCGATATAACATTAGGTATACCACTTAAGCTATCTGATTCAATTTGAATCTTTTCACCGTTCTGACACTTTAACACAATAAGCTTTCGTCTACAGTTTACAATATCATCATGCAAAGTCAGCCAATCCATACCCAAAATCACGTTAAACTCATCAAATGGTAACAACATCAAATCGGCCAGAAAGTTACAACCCTGAATCATCAACAGACAGTTTTTACAAACCTTATCAACTAACACATGCTGGCCTAGGGGGTTCGATACTTTAACCACAAATTTAGTGGACTTAACACGTAAATTTTTACTTGACACTAAATTTGTGCATACATACGAATGTGTTGATCCCGGATCAATCAAAGCAGTAACATCAGTTTTAAAGATAGAAAATGTACTAGTAAAAACATCTGGCGCTAAAGCCTCCTCTCGTGCTCGGATCGCATAAGCTCTAGCCGGTGCTCGTGCCTCGAATCTTACAGTAGAGTCCTTGGTCCCATTGCGACTATTATTCACATTTCTAGGGTTCCTTGGCGGTCTCCCTCTTACAATTGTGCTACTCGGTCGGACAATCTGACTCTTTTTTTCAGGTAACTCAGGGCAATCTCGAATAAAGTGCTCATACAAACTGATCAGTTGTTTAAAATCACAGTAATAATGTGCAAGTATAGTAGACAGATATGAGTTTGTCAGATATCAATCCCATGAGGATGGTTGTCTTTTGTCTATCAATGTCAGGGCAATAAATAGATAGAAACGAGATAAATTTTGAGAGTAGTTGTCGAAGCAATAACTCGAAAAAATAAAATAAAATATGATAATAATAAACTAGAATCCCCAATGTAAATATTCAACAAAATGCTAAGTGCTCACAATGTATAAAAAGTTAGGTGATTGTCAATGCAATAAATTGCAATGAATATCTTACCAAGTTAACTTCTATATTTAATCAAAGCCATAAACATGCACATTAGCCACACCTTCCGATGATGGCTATGGAACACTATTAAGAACAAGTAGATTAAATTCCTCTAATCCTCAAGCAACTTCCGTTGTCATACTTGTCAGCTTGAACTGTCGCTGTACCTTCCAGTGTCAGTGACCGCAATAACACTTCTGTGCTAAAACATTCAAACCCAAAGATTAACAATAGAAGCAAGATTGAATAAATTAACCTTTAACCCAGAAATCATTTGTGTTGACACCATTTTTTTGATAAAACGGGGTCGACTTGGATTTTGAAAATAAAAATGAAAATGGGAGTCGCCACCAATCCTTTTGATGAGGTGTGATCGGATCACCTTGAAAAGTGGTTGTTTTTAGTAAATGATTTTATTTTATCAAAACAACAATTTTGGTCTACGAAATTTAAAAAATAGGTTCGGGAGTCAGTTACATACGAGGAAGGATTAGCACCCTCGTAACGCCCAAAATTGGTACCCAGTTGATTACTTAATGTCTTGGCGTCGAAAATTAAAAACTCGAAAAGAATTTAAAAATATGATCCCTTTTTATATTGTGTTATTTTAAAATGACTCAAACAAATCAAAATGGAAAATACCTCCTTATCTCGAAGTAACAAGATGTTACATCCAGTAAGTTAGGACACGACACCTCGTATTTTTGAGAGTAAGCTTGCCTTTTATTTTATTTAAACCTATTTTATTTCAATTTTAAAAGAATATTCGGTTATTTAGGTTTAACGTGAGAAAAATCGAAACCCAGTAAATTAGTGTGCGACTTCTCGAATTTCCAAATACGAAATATTGCCTTTATTATTTTTTTTGAAAAATCCTCGTCTCGAGAAAATGTGTCATATCCAATGCGTTAGGACACAACGTATTGAATTCCCAATAATGAGCTTTTTATTTATGTTTTTTATTAAAGAGCGATTTCAACCATTTAGATTCAACGAAGAAAATTGGAACCCAATATGTTAGGGCTCAATCCTCTCGAATCTAAACATGAAATTTTGCTTATGTTAAAACCATGATTTATATACTAAATAAAAACACAAAATGGTAGAAATAATCGCGGTATTGATATGCGTAACGAGACAATAATGAATATGACAATGTAAGCATAATTAATACGAGCAACAACAAAATTAAGATAAATAAATAAAAGAGACAAATCAATTATAATAACAAGTAAATAAATAAATAGAATTAAAACGTTTTTAAAATAATAATGGGCACATAAATAAATAAATAATAACAAGAAAGAAAATAAATAAAATTATAAAATGTGAAAATATATATGTATGTATATTATAAAAAATGTGTGTATGTACGTATTAAAAAACTATAAAATATAAAAGCTATCTATGCATGTGTATATATATATGATAAAGTTTGAAATAAAAGGATATGTATAAGCAAATAATAATAACCAACATACCATAAGGTAAATATATTTCAAATCTAAACAAATGAATATAGGAATATAATAAGTAATAATGATAGTAGTGATAATATTAATAATAAAAGTAATACTAATAATAATATTAGTAATAACAAAAATAATAGTAATAAAAGTAATAAAGATAATAATATTATAGTAATGATGACGTTAATAATAATAATAATAATAATAATAATAACTAATAATAATAATAAAAATGATAAAATAGCAAAGATATGAAAAAAAGGGACTAAATTGAGCTAAAAACAAAATTTCGGGGCCAAATCGAAATAAATAAAATAGGGTTGCCAGGGGACTGGAATGAAACGTGCTCAAAGCGTGAGGGACTTTCAGGGAAATATTCCCCAGTCCCGAAACGTGGCGTTTCAAGCGAGGGACTGCATGCGGTCTAAGGACCAAATCGAAACAGAAGCAAAATTCGCAGCCCAAAATTAGAAAAAACCAAAAAGGATCAGATCTTGCCACTGCAAAATTGAGGGACCAATCGCGTAAAAAGCCCAATCACCGCAAACACGCGGATCTCGTGGACTGCTGGGTCGGGTCACGGGTCAGAGGTCCAAAACGACGCCATTTTGGCCTCTGAACCCAACCCCCAAAACGACGCCGTTTTCCCTTTATTATTTAAACCCAAAAAGTTTTTTTCTTCCATTTTCCGCCCCTATTTCAAAAAAAACTGAGGATCTCTCAAATCCTCTCAACCCATCTCCCTTTTCAAACGCCGGTCACATGGCCCAACCGTCGACGCGCCCTTGCCGTGGCTAGTGGCTGACGGCGAAGGAAATGGGCCTCTTGACCTCTGTATCGCAGCACAAGAAGGTTGGGCCTTCAACCCGATGGACCGAAAAGACCTTAGTTCCCCTTTAAGGCCTGATTCTGACGACGGCGAAAGGACCTCTGTCGACAGAGCCACGGGCTGTTCAGGTACGCTTCTTTCCCACTTTTCCTTTTTTATTTATTAATAGTTTTTTTGTTTTAAATGATTTGAAAAAAATAATAACAAAATAAAATAAATAAATAAACAAATGAATCGACAACGAAAGAAAATCACAAGAACAGTAACCTTTTTCTCTTTTATTTCTAATGTTTGTAAAAACCGGAAGGAAGAGTTAAACAAGCCTCTGATTTTCGCTTTATAGATGAAATACAAAACTATTTTTCTCTATATTTTTCGTTTGCCATTTTGTTTTCTGCCGTTTTGTCTTCTCTTTTTTTGTTGTCTTCTTCTTGTGTGTTACAGATGGTAGCAGACACGTGGGTAGCAGAGCTTGGCGAGCAGCGGCGGTGGCCAGGGGACGTGCATGAGGCTGGCAAAGGCGGACCTAGGTGCGGTGCACCTAGGGTTTCTGCCTCTCATTTTTTGCTAAAAATTTGTTTAAGTTTTGTGGGCTTGTTGGGCTAGGGTTTAGTTGTATTTGGGTTTTGGTTTTGTTTTGGATATTGGGTAAATTTGGGCTTGTACAGCTGCCCCTCTTTGCTCGTTGTCGTGTAACGAGAACAGAGCAAAGACCAAGAAAGACCAAATTTGCCCGGGCTCGCCGAGTCTTAACTTTTTTTGGTTCTTCTCTTCTTCAAGTAGCCTCATTCTAGTCCACTGCGTCTTATTGCCTTGATCTACTTCACGACATCTTTAGAGAGATATGACTTCAATCTACTCTGCTGCAACTCTATGGGAATGAGATTTGGTTTTAGTCTGCTCCATTGCAACTTCAGGGAGATAAGACCTGTATCTTCAACCTTCTCCACTACAACTTCAGGGAGACAAGGTTTGATATGATAAGATCCAATTCGACTTACTGCAACTTCAAAGGTATATGATTCATCGTTTTTAATCCGCTCCACTACAACATCAGGGAGATAGGATTGATTTCTTTTGTCTGCTCCACTACTGCTTAGGGAGATAAGACTTGATGCGATCTGCTCTACTGCAACTTTAGAGAGATAAGATCTGTGGTTTTAATCTGCTCCACTGTAACTTCAGGGAGATAGGATTAGTTTTTTTCTGTCTGCTCAACTACTGCTTAGGGAGATAAGACTTGATGCGATCAGCTCCACTACTGCTTAGGGAGATAAGATCTGCGGTTTTTGTCAAATTAACTGCAATGTCGGGGAACAAGATTCACCGTTGTAGCTTCAATCTGCTCCACTGCACTGCCAGGGATGTAAGATTCGCCGTTGTAGCCTCAATCTTTTTAATTGCAATGTCTGGGAAATGAGATTCGCCGTCGTAGCTTCAATTTGTTCCATTGCATCGCCAGGGGAGTTAGATTCGCCGTTGCAGCTTCAATATTTTTAATTGCAATGTCGGGGAAACGAGATTCACCGTCGTAGCTTTAATCTGCTCCACTGCACCACCAGGGGAGTAAGATTCGCCGTTGCGGCTTCAATCTTTTCAATTGCAATGTCGGGGAAATGAGATTCGCCGTCGTAGCTTCAATCTGTTCCACTGCACCGCCAGGGGAGTAAGATTCACCGTTGCGGCTTCAATCTTTTTAATTACAATGTCAGGGAAGCAAGATTCACCGTCGCAGCTTTAATCTGCTCCACTGCACTGCTAGGGAAGTAAGATTCACCGTTGCGGCTTCAATCTTTTAAATGCAATGTCAGGGAAGCAAGATTCACCGTCGTAGCTTTAATCTACTCACTGCACCGCCAGGGAAGTAAGATTTGCCGTCGTGGCTTCAATCTTTTTAATTGCAATGTCGAGGAACAGGATTCGCCGTTGTAGCTTCAATCTGTTCCACTACACCGCCAGGGAAGTAAGATTCACCGTCATGGCTTCAATCTTTTTAATTGCAATGTCGGGGAACAAGATTTGCCGTTGTAGCTTCAATCTGTTCCACTGCACCACCAGCGAAGTAAGATTCGCCGTCGTGGCTTCAATCTTTTTAATTGTAATGTCGGGGGACAAGATTCGCCGTTGTAGCTTCAATCTGTTCCACTGCATCGCCAGGGAAGTAAGATTCGCCTTTACGGCTTCAATCTTTTAAATTGCAACCTCAGTGGTATGAGTAATTCTATTGATCTGTCCTCTGGGGAACATGACCTGCAAAATTCATTTCATGGACCTATTTATGCCTAGTGTTTAGGATGTCATGATTAAAATGAATCAAATGCTCCTAGCTAGATGTGTATGTATGATATTCGCATGAATGTCGAATGTTATGAGAATGATCCCTTTTAATGTTTGGATTGTCATTTCTCATTGTTCATCAAGGTTCCACCACCGATGCATTCTCATTCAGCTGGTATCTTTATTAGAAAAACTAAAGAAATAGTCGCAATTTAGACTATTCTTTCTCCAATGCTTCTAACCCTTAAGTTGGTTAGTTCTAAACAGTATCCCTGTTTCAGGTCCTTGTACTACATAGAAGCTTCCAGAGTAATATGCAGAACTCTTTATGCTTGAATATTATCAGTCCAGTAATCGTTATTTCAATGAAAATGCTTGAAAAAGATTATCAAAATGGACAAGATGAAATTTTGTTGAGAGCAAATGCTCGAAATGAATGAATCAATCAAGATAGCAAATTTTGCTAGAATACAAAATGAGAATAAATTAATCAAGATGGCGTATATTGTTAAAAATATAAAAAAATGAATAAAATGGAAATAGGTGCCGCAGATATCGTAGCATGAGCTTCTCTGCCCCAAACTTCTTGAGGACCCTTTTGAACCTGATATGTGTTTAGAAGTCCTAAAAGACTTTGTTGATGCCCCAAGATGTAGCATCTCTCCTTATTAATTCAGAGAGGACAAGACTACCGCATGCCCCACCTTCGATCAAAATTTGAACTGTCCATTCCTGGGTTTTCAATTCAAAACCCTTTTGGTCTCAAGGCGCCCTTTATGGGTTTTCACCTTGGCATCTCCTTTTTCTTTTCGTTCTTCTTTTCTTTTTCTTTTCTTTTTCTTTTTTGTTTCTTTTTTCCAAGTGAAGTATTTATTGCTTGAATCAGAATTCTCAAGATTGGGCAGGTTCTTGCCATTCATCTTGGTCAATATCAACACTCTTTCAAATAAGGCCTTCCACATAAGGTCCTTTCCATTTTGGCATCCACTTTCTTCTAAAGTCCTTTTGTATGGGAAGGATTTTCTTCGATATTAGGTCTCCCTCATGGAATTCTCTGGGGCGAACCTTTTTTGGTGAGCTCGTATCATTCACTTTTGGTACATTTAACCATGACGGATAGCTTTCAACTTTTCTCTTCAACCAAATTTTAACTGATCATATCGGGCCTGGATTCATTTAGCTCTAACAAGACTCGAAGGGAAAGAATATCGGCTTCGATGGGTAAAATTGCCTCTATTCCATATACCAATGAGAAATGAGTTGCCCCGGTAGAGGTTTTTTCTTTTATTTTTGTTTTTTTTTTTTTTTTTGTTTTGTTTTTTTTTTTTTTTCTTTTTGCTTTTTTTTGCCTCCACTAAATCGTTCATTTTGGGGCGACATGGTGTTAATATTGAATAGACTACAAACTTTTGATGTCGTGCCGTTGTTCAAATTCAATACATGGTCCAATATGACCCCTTCTTGGCATTCCATACTGACATGATTTTTAAGAATTTGCTGACTGTTGCCTTCGTGAGATTGGCATATGAAGCAGTTTCTACCCACTTAGTGAAGTAATTGATGGCCACAGATGAATCGATGACTGCCAGAAGCTTTTGGCGAGGTCAGCCTAATGGCATCCATGCCCCTCATAAAGAAAGTCCATGACTTCCATTGATTCTTTGTAAGGTAGGACCTTGTTCTATCATCATTAACAAATCAGGGGATAAGCTACAGTCTTAGTTATCTTCAAAGCCCTAAGGCTCATCTGGACACATATCTTGCTCAAAAGGAAATTCTGAGTCAATAGCAGTGCCGCTCATGTCTTTGATATTGGAGACCTGTTGTAGCGACGAAAGCAGATCCAAAGAATAAAAGAATCTAAGAATGTTTATCTGTATAGTATGATTATGAATGAAATGGAAATAATAAATGAATATTTGCTCGAAGTGAGAAACAAAGATGTATTTTATTGAAATAAAGATATTGAACATAAGCCTATCTCACAAAAGGATTCTTATTGCTCCTAGGCTTAGAGCAATAAGCGCGTTTTGGACATTACTTTGAATTAGGTCTAAAAAAATACAGGGATCTCTTTCACAGTCCTATTATTTAAAACACTCCCAAGTGTGTTAAGGGTAAACACCTCATAAATTCTCCTCTCCGGCTCCCTCTTCGGATACGGCGTTAATGTTCGAATTTCCTTACATTCCTTCTGGTCCTTTGACTTCTTCAAAGAATTCCAGCTCTTTATTATCCATTAGACCCTGTACCAAGGCCTTGAATTCAGCGCACTCCTGGATTTCATGGCCTTCTTTAGCGTGGAACTCACAGTAGTTCCTTATCCCTTTTGGTCTCTTCTCCAAATTCTGAATGGTTAATCCCACGTCTATCATTTGTTTCAACACCAATTTCAGTGGGGTTTTTACTTCCGCAACATGGGTTTTGGTTTTCTTCCATCCATTCTCAATTATCGCGTTTGCCCTGGGTCTGGATGACTGGGTAACAAATTCCTGCCACACTAGGTCCAGATGGATCGTCAAACTTCACGATGCCCATATTAATGAACCTTTCGACTAACTTTTTAAATGTAGTACAGTTTTCAATCATGTGCCCCGTAGTTCCTGCATGATACTCGCATTGGGCATTCGCGTCGCACCATTTGGGGTATGGAGGTTGCATGGGTTTTGAGTAGAACGGAGCTACTACACGCGCATCAAACAGTTTCTGATATAACTCCTTATACGTCACCGGGATAGGTGTGAACTGGAGTCTTTTTGTGTTTGGCCTTGAGTTGGATTCTTACTTTAAGGGGCCTTAATAGCTAGCTGCTACCGTCCTTGGCTAGCCTACAGTGACTGATTTTGAATACCCTTTACTACACAAGCTCAGGTTGCCCACTTCATTTTCTTTGTGCTTTAGGGTCGATCTTTTGGCACCTTCCCCCGCATCTATCTTCCCACTTCTTATGGCATTTTCAATCATCTCGCCAGACACTACCATATCTGAGAAGCTCATAGTAGCGCTTCCCAACATGTGGTTAATGAATGGGGATTTCAGGGTGTTGATGAAAAGCATTGTGGTTTCTTTCTCCATAAGAGGTGGCTGGACTTGTGTCACTACCTCTCTCCACCTTTGGGCATATTGCCTAAAGCTCTCACTTTGCTTCTTTTCCATGTTCTGCAATGTGATTCTATCGGGTGCCATGTCTGTTACATGGTTGTGCTACTTTATGAAAGCCAGTGCCAGGTCCTTCCATGAATGGATGTTGGCACGGCTCAACTGGTTGTACCATTTGGCAGCCGATCCAATCAGACTATCTTGGAAACAATGAATTAACAGTTGCTCGTTATTAACGTATCCCGTCATTCTTTGGCAGAACATCGTGATGTAAGCTTCAGGACAACTAATCCCATTATACTTTTCAAACTCTGGCATCTTGAACTTAGGCGGGAGCACTAAATCAGGGACCAAACTCAGATCCTTGACGTCAACTCCACAATGGTAGTCAGCATTCTCCATGGCTCTAAATTTTTCCTCTAGCCATCTACACCGGTCCTCAAGTTGTTTTGGCAGGTCCATCCTTGCCTTTTATATTTCTGCCACATCATCGAGATCAAGGACTACAGGAGTGGTGGGGTTATCCCCAGGATTAGAACCTGAGCCCATTTGAAAATGCACTGGTACTGAGGCATCAGCCTGATATTGAGGTCTAATGGTAACATGTACCCTCTGTGGGTACACCTCTGGTTGCGCTTGGATGTTAGTTGGGGTGAAACCTAGAGGATAAGCAGGGTCATCGTGATCATCCCCAGCATCAACTACAGGGTTTTTTCTTTTATCATTCCCTCTAGCTAATAACTGCTTCAATTGGTTCATCATAGTGTTCTGGGATTCTAGCATGTCTTGCTGGATTTTATCAGTCGTTCCTGCATCTGATCTTGCATCTCCCTTTGCAATTGTTTCAATCTTTCCAACCTCTGATCCATTGCTTTTATTTGGCGACGAGTACCGTAGTGATATTTGGTTGATGGATTTTTGTTGGTTTCCAGGGTAACTGAAATAATTTTACCTAATTAGGGTCATTTTGTGAAAATCTAATGCATATGATGTAATGCAAATGCATGGATGTAATGAATGCCATGAATGCGAAAGAAGAGAGGCGTTGATTCTGATTCAATTCTATTAGAACAACTTTCCTAGAAAACAAATCTCTTTACGTAAAATGGATATTTATATGGCCTTGCCCTCATACTCCAGGTGAAGACATCGATCTTTTCCTCATCCGGGTGTTAAGATCAAATCTCACAAACTCTTCAAAAGGGATGTCTCTTCTATTTCCTTTTGCTTGATCTGGGTCGTGACTCGTTGCTCACTCATCCTCGTGATGCTCGTTGGCTTCTCTTTAAGAAAGTTCAGCAGCTCTAGAATAATTTTGTCATCCTGAATCCTTGGGCAACAGAGCAATAGTCATGTAGTCCTCCATCATCCTTCTCTTATCACGTTTTCTTGGACCATATTCGGACAACAGTATTGTCATCAACTTTATCAAGAAACTCATTTTCTTATGACAAGCTCTCTATTTAGATACTGAACATGAATTAACACCTCTTTTCTATGATGATAATGTAATGCAATCATAACAAAGAAGAAACAGGTTAGTACAAAGCAAAAGCAAGCAAGAATAAATAGAACATATATTCGGGTAACCACTAGGGGCTTGAAGAGGCTCTATCTAGGGTGGGCTCCTAAGGTCTTCTATATGTGGTTCGGTTCTAAAGTAAGGGTACCCAAACTTGCAGATTCCTCGATCCTCACCCATTATGGGCTCATATGGACCGAGTTCAATTCAGGGGGACACATTTCCTTATGACTACACGGAGATGAAAATCTCACGAAGACATAAGTACGGATGTATCCCGGAAGCAATCCACTATCCTACACGGAGGTGAAAACCTCACGAAGGACTAGTTTCTCACTCCCACATAGAAGGGTGAGACCCAAGGTCATGCAATGTAATGTAGCAATATACCAAGCTTAAACTACCACAGCAATCAAATCACAATGATAAAAACCGAAATAGAGACGAATGAAATGCAAAGAAAGAATCGTATATTTAAACCAAGTTATCGATTTTTGACAAAAAGATAAAAAGTAATCAACTCGTGGCTTGACTCACTTATTTTCAGTCCCCAGTGGAGTCGCCAAGCTGTTGACACCATTTATTTGATAAAACGGGGTTGACTTGGATTTTGAAAATAAAAATGAAAATGGGAGTCGCCACCAATCCTTTTTGATGAGGTGTGATCGGATCACCTTAAAAAGTGGTTGTTTTTAATAAATGATTTGATTTTATCAAAACAACGATTTTGGTCTACAAAATTTAGAAAACGGGTTTGGGAGTCAGTTACGTACGAGGAAGGATTAGCACCCTCGTAACTCCCAAAATTGGTACCCAGTTGATTACTTAATGTCTTGGCGTCGAAAATTAAAAACTTGAAAAGAATTTAAAAATATGATCCCTTTTTATATTGTGTTATTTTAAAATTACTCGAATAAATCAAAATGGAAAATACCTCCTTATCTCGAAGTAACAAGATGTTACATCCAGTAAGTTAGGACACGACACCTCGTATCTTTGAGAGTAAGCTTGCCTTTTATTTTATTTAAACCTATTTTATTTCAATTTTAAAAGGATATTCGGTTATTTAGGTTTAACGCGAGAAAAATCGAAACCCAGTAAGTTAGGGTGCGACTTCTCGAATTTCCAAATACGAAATATTGCCTTTATTACGTTTTTTGAAAAATCCTCGTCTCGAGAAAACGTGTCATATCCAATGCGTTAGGACATAACGTATTGAATTCCCGATAATGAGCTTTTTATTTATGTTTTTTATTAAAGAGCGATTTCGACCATTTAGATGCAACTAAGAAAATCGGAACCCAATATGTTATGGCTCAATCCTCTCGAATCTAAACATGAAATTTTGCTTATGTTAAAACCATGATTTATATACTAAATAAAAACACAAAATGGTAGAAATAATCGCGGTATTGATATGCGTAACGAGACAATAATGAATATGACAATGTAAGCATAATTAATACGAGCAACAACAAAATTAAGATAAATAAATAAAAGAGACAAATCAATTATAATAACAAGTAAATAAATAAATAGAATTAAAACGTTTTTAAAATAATAATGGGTACATAAATAAATAAATAAATAATAACAAGAAAGAATATAAATATAATTATAAAATGTGAAAATATATATGTATGTATATTATAAAAAATGTGTGTATGTACGTATTAAAAAACTATAAAATATAAAAGCTATCTATGCATGTGTATATATATATGATAAAGTTTGAAATAAAAGGATATGTATAAGCAAATAATAATAACCAACATACCATAAGGTAAATATATTTCAAATCTAAACAAATAAATATAGGAATATAATAAGTAATAATGATAGTAGTGATAATATTAATAATAAAAGTAATACTAATAATAATATTAGTAATAACAAAAATAATAGTAATAAAAGTAATAAAGATAATAATATTATAGTAATGATGACGTTAATAATAATAATATTAATAATAAAAATAAAAACTACTAATAATAAAAAAATGATAAAATAGCAAAGATATGAAAAAAAGGGACTAAATTGAGCTAAAAACAAAATTTCGGGGCCAAATCTAAATAAATAAAACAGGGTTGCAAGGGGACTGGAATGAAACGCGCTTAAAGTGCGAGGGACTTTCAGGGAAATATTCCCCAGTCCTGAAACGTGGCGTTTCAAGCGAGGGACTGCATGCAGTCTAAGGACCAAATCGAAATAGAAGCAAAATTCGCAGCCCAAAATAAAAAAAAACCAAAAAGGATCATATCTCGCCACTGCAAAATCTGAGGGACCAATCACACAAAAAAGCCCATTCGCTGCAAACACGCGGATCCCATGGACTGCTGGGTCGGGTCACGGGTCAGAGGTCCAAAACGACGCCGTTTTGGCCCAACCCCCAAAACGACGCCGTTTTCCCTTTATTATTTAAACCCAAAAAGTTTTTTTTTCCATTTTCAGCCCCTACTTCAAAAAAAGCAGAGGATCTCTCAAATCCTCTCAACCCATCTCCCTTTTCAAACACTGGTCACATGGCCCAACCGTCGACGCGCCGTTACCGTGGCTAGTGGCCGACGGCGAAGGAAATGGGCCTCTCGACCTCTGTCTCGCAGCGCAAGAAGGTTGGGCCTTCAACCCGAGGGACCGAAGAGACCTTAGATTCCTTTTAAGGCCCAATTCTGACGACGGCGAAAGGACCTCCGTCGACGACGCCACGGGTGGTTCAGGTACGCTTCTTTCGCTCTTTTCCTTTTTTATTTTTTAATAGTTTTTTTGTTTTAAACGATTTGTAAAAAAATAACAAAATAAAATAAATAAATAAACAAATGAATCGACAACGAAAGAAAATCACAAGAACAGCAACCTTTTTCTCTTTTATTTCTGATGTTCATAAAAACCGGAAGGAAGAGTTAAACAAGCCTCTGATTTTTACTTTATAGCCAAAATACAAAACTATTTTTCTCTATATTTTTCGTTTGCCATTTTGTTTTCTGCCGTTTTGTCTTCTCTTTTTTGTTGTCTTCTTCTTGCGTGTTACAGATGGTAGCAGACACGTGGGTAGTAGCGCTTGGCAAGCGGCGGCAGTGGCCATGGGACGTGCATGAGGCTGGCAGAGGCGGACCTAGGTGCGGTGCACCTATGGTTTTTGCCTCTCATTTTTTGCTGAAAATTTGGTTAAGTTTTGTGGGCTTGTTGGGCTAGGGTTTAGTTGTATTTAGGTTTGGGTTTTCTTTGGATATTGGGTAAATTTGGGCTTGTACAATGTGTACTTCCATACTAACATGAAATGGAAAGTAATCACCAGTGTTTAGAAAAGAAAAATAAAAGAAACAAGTGCATAACACTATTTTTAGACAACTCAACTTGAATCTCTCTATTTCCTCTTGTGCCGCACTCAGGGCTCCTCGTCAAAAGCTGGTCTAGATCCCTTTCACGTCGGTTCACCCGCAGGAGACTTAAGCTGCCATAGCTGAAAGCTTCAAAAGATAGGTTGAAAAAGATGATAATCCCCCCAAAAAACTCCTCTCTCTCTCTTCTTTTTATGTGAATATTTATATTTTTTCCTAAATAGCCTAGGTGTCTTTTCATCAGAATCATGCTGCCTCTGTACGTACAAGTTAGTTGTACCAGACTGGACAACTCACATATTTTTGTTCCTATCTTGACAGTTGTCAGGTGCGATGACAATTCTGGGTGCAATCTAAAAAAACCCAAGCAGCGACATCAGTACCAAAACATGACAAAATTAAGGATAAATAAACTAAGATCCACTGAGTTATAAAATGTAAATTACTGAACTGAAAATGCTAAAATATGTGCTAAAGATAACTAAATGGGAACAAATTAACCAATAAGCAAGGAGAAAAATATGTTCTTTCTAGTACTATCACACCCCCAAACTTGAGTTTTTACTTGTCCTCAAGTAAAACATAAATTGGCAAGGCAGAATTCATTAAGGCAAATGATTACTCTAGCAACTTGAATCACCTAAAATCCCAATGAATGATTCACATTCGGATGACAGAATATTACATCGACAATACACCCACTTTGGAGTGTCTCTTATTCATAACTATATATACATATGAGTAGCTGTAAAAGGCAGATTCATTCAAGATTCAAGGAATGCTACTAGTCATCCATTACTAATGCAACCTAAATCATTCATCAAAGAATTGAAGATACAACATTCAGTCAAATTTATTTGACTTAGCCATTGATAGTTCACATGATTCAAGAATTAAGCATCGAATGTAACAAAATTTTTCAAACACATTTGCATTAACCACAAATAAACCTTGCATGCTTCATTAACATAAAAAAATTTTCAAATGTGGGTGTATTTCCAAACCCCATATGCATTCCCCCAAACTTAAAGTTTGCATTGTCCCCAATGCACTAATCATTAAAATGTGATGATAATAAAAATGCAACGACAATATGCACTAACAAAATTAAAATTACAGCTAAAAGCAATGCATGAACACGACAACTAAAACTTAAAATTAACTAACTCAGTTTTCCTCGGCCATCAATGTGGCTGCACGATGTTTCTTCTTCCACATCTTTTTCTCCTCCTTCTTGCGCTTTTTTTCTTTGGAGCACTTTCTCTTCTTTTCTTTGGGCTTTGTACGGTCCTCGAATCGCTCCCCAATTTTTGGCACTACCCCGGCATCATCGGCTGCTTCTTGTGTAGGACAGGTCACCTTGAGTGGTCTGGTATAGACTACTATTGCCAATTAATTATGGTGCTCCTCACTTGTTACCTCTACCGCTTCCACCAATCTAGCTCCATCTCGCTTTAGATTACCAATTAGTTGCATCCACAAACTTGGAAGCATTGACAATGTTCTCAACAGATTCTTTCTCAGCAGCTGCTATCTTAGTATCTTCTTCCTTGGCCTTCTCGTTCACAACTTCAACACAGACATCCTCCTCTTCCACAGCAACTTCCTCTTCAACAGCAAACGCCTCTTGACCAGCAGTGATGCCACCCTCGAATAGGTTATCAATCTTTGCATGCACTCCTCTACGTCCCTGGAGTCCTTTTCTTTCTCAACATCAGAGACATGCACAATGGGAGGGGATTCCATCGATCTGTTTCAGTCCCTTAAGTCATCTTACTTAGAGGAGGGTTCATACTCTCAGATGATCGGTGGGAACACTAGAAATTTTGGGAGTGGGGTCAGGCTTAACTGACGTAATGCGACTACAATAGAGTTGGTATAGGCCCTGGTATAAGCGAAGAATAATTTTGTGATCTATCCATATCCTCTATTGTAGCGACAAGCCTGATCTACTTATTACTGATATATCCAACTTCTCGATATCCTTTATTTTACGTAGCAATGATATGTCTGCAGTCAAGTTTGTTCCCTTTCTTTCTGCTTTGGTTTTCCCTTCCTTGTATTACTGGTCCCTGCCTCCTTCATTGTCGGCGTATCTTTGCCACAAGTCATTCTTTCAATAGAGGCTTCATTGATCGGGCCCTTATTTTCCAAGACCTCTTCATCATCACGGGGTATGATCCTTTTCGACTGGCACAGTAGCATCACCAACCATGGGAAAACTAAAATTCCAGTTTGCCTTGTGACGCAATCAGTAATTTCCTAGTGGAGTATAACGCCGACATCAATTTTTCTGCCCTTGACAATTGGATGTATCAGGCATATTCTATCAAGGTTGACTGTGGTGCTATGACTAGAGGGCAGTAGCCTGTAGTTGACAAAATGAAACCAGATTTTGCTTTGCAATGTTAGGAAGCAGTGGTGCATCCTCAATACACCCATCCACAATGCTCCTTCGACACATAAATCCTTCACCAATAGGTCTCTTTATCATCTGTGATATCCTCAATAAACTCAGAGTGTTTTGTGTTGTATAGCTTATTGATTTTTGTAGCATCCCATGGGATTAAGCCTTCTTGAACAAAAATAAACTCCAACTCATGGTCATAAAGTTTAGCGTAAAACTCACATACCAATGAATGATAATAGCTTCTAGGATGCGTGTAGAAAGTCTCCCACTTCTACTTAGAGGTGGTTCTGGAGACTTATTTGCCCAAGTCTTGCTGTTGCGAAAGGAGAATACCCTATTCTGGATGGAAATGTTACTTCAAAATGTTGCCTTGAAACTAGTTCTTGGCCGCTTTCATTAAAAAGATCACCGACTCTTTTTTCTCGGTTGGCATGGAGGATTCTGACTCACGAACTGTAGTTGCAGAGGATGAGTGTTCTGCAATAGGCTTGGTGGATTTCTTGACTAATCTTCTCATTCTTGCCATATTTTGGTTGTTTTGTGGAGTAAAGATGGTTTAAAGTTATAAAGGTACGAGCTTTTGAACAGAAAAGTGAATAAAATTGGCTGCTTTGTATGTCTTACAGTCGGTATAGTAATGAGGGGTTTATAATAAGTGAAAGAAAAATATGGAAATGCGTGATTTTTCTAAAGGGAAATAAAGCTAACGGGAATAATTATGTCCAATAAGAATTGCGCTCGCTCAAACAGATCAGACGGCTAGGTGACTTCTGATCAAACGGTAGGATCTAAAATTTTTGATCTGCCCTCATTCTTGCTGAGTCAAAAGTGACAGTACAATAGTACGAACTGCGTTGACAATAAAGCCCAAGTGCGTCGACAATGGTACCTAATTATTCTACAAAAATAGAAATAAAAAAATAAAACAAACTTGAATAGAAACAAAAAGAAAATAAAAATTAAAATACATAATAAATTTCATAAGAATTAAAATTTTTCAACCAATTTAATGGTCTTTACCTGCTTGTGATCAATATTCCCAAGATAATGTTTCAATCATTGGCCATTCACTTTGAACTGGTGTCCATCATTTAAATCTATGATTGTAACTGCACCTTGAGGAAATACTTCGACAACTTCAAAAGGTTAAGACCAACGAGAGTGCAATTTACCTAGGTGCAATTTCAATCTAGAATTGAATAATAAAACTTGTTGACCCGTGATAAATTGTCGCTGCAAAATAATTCTCTCATGCCATCATTTGGTCTTTTCTTAATAAATTGTCATGTTTTCCTAGGCATTTCACCTAATCTCCTCTAGTTCATTGATATCCAACAGCCTTTACTTTCTAGCAACTTCATAGTCCATGTTCACTTGCTTAATTGCCCACATTACTTTATGCTCCAATTCAACTGGCAAGTGACATGCTTTCCCAAAAACCAATTGATACGGCGATATCCCTAATAGAGTTTTGTATGCTGTCCGCAATGCTCATAAAGCATCATCTAGTCTAGAAGACCAATCTTTCCTCGAAGGGTTCACAACCTTCTCAAAAAATTTTTAATTTTTTTATTCGATACTTTGGCTTGTCCATTAGTTTGTAGATGACAAGTAGTAGCCATTATTAACTCCATATCTCTTTAGTGCGGCTGCCACTTGGTTGCAATGAAAGTGTGTACCCTGATCACTAATCAATGCCTTTGGTGTGCCAAAGCGGGTGAGTATATGCTTGTGAAAAAAAATTTAAGCACTATCTTTGCATCATCCTTTGGGACTGCAACAGCTTCAACCCACTTCGAGACGTAGTCAACAACTACTGATATATATAAAGTTTTCCAAATAAACTTGGAAATGGTTCCATAAAATCCATACCCCAAACATCAAACAATTCAACCTCTATAATTGGCTGCTGTAACATTTCATTGCGTCGGGATATAGAACCAGTGCGTTGACACCTATCGCATTGATTTACAAAATTGTAGGCGTCTTTGAATAATGAAGGCCAGTAGAATCCTAATTGGAAAACCTTAGCAGCAGTTCGTATGCCACCGAAATGACCTCCATAAAAAGCATCATGATAGTGCTTTAGGATTGAAAGCATCTCCTCTTCCGAAATACAATGCTGAATGATGTTGTCATTACATACCTTGAATAAATACGGCTCATTCCAATGATACTTCACTACTTCATAAAGAAATCTTTCTTTTTTATGGCCTGTGACACCCAATGGGAGTTTTCCACAGACAAGATAATTAACCAAATTCTCATACCAAGGAGTTGCATCTACAGTAAATAACTTCTCATCTGGGATTGCATCGACAATTTGAAGTATGTTTCTATCTTCGCTGTCAACTTCCAATCGAAACAGATGGTCTGTAACTTGATTCTCTAAACCCTTGTGGTATTTTATCTCGATGTTGAATTCATGCAAAAGTAAGACCCAGTGTATTAGTCTTGGTTTTGCATCCTTCTTCACAAAAAGATATCTCAACTTCGAGTGATCAGTAAATATAGTAACCTTTGTGCCGACAAGATAAGAACGAAACTTTTCGAAAGCAAAGACTATAGCCAACAATTCTTTCTCTGTAGTGCTATAGTTGATTTGAGCCTCTGTAAGAGTTTTGCTAGCATAATAGGTGGCATGAAATATTTTTCCTTACGTTGTCCTAGAATAGTACCCATAGCAAATTCGCTTCCATCGTACATAACTTCAAAAGGTTGAGACCAATCTGGTACAATGACAATGGGTGCATTTACTATCTGTGTCTTTAATTGAATGAATGCCTCTAGACATGCATCGTCAAAAAGGAATTTTCGATTCTGTTCCAACAATGAGCATAAGGGCTTTGCAATTTTTGAGAAATCTCTAATAAATCTTCGGTAAAACCCCGCATGCCCAAGAAAACTGCGAACACCTTTCACATTTGTCGGTGGAGCTAATTTCTAAATGATTTCCACTTTAGCTTTGTCTAATTCAATGCCTTGACTAGAGATGTGATGGCCTAACACAATGCCTTCAGTTTCCATGAAATGGCATTTTTCCCAATTTAGAACAAGATATGTGTCTTCGCATCGTTGCAATACTTTATCCAAATTGTCAGCACAAGGATAAAAATCATTCCCATAGACTGAGAAATCATTCATAAAAACCTCTAAAGAATCTTCAATCATATCCAAGAATATTACCATCATGCACCTTTGAAATGTGGTTGGTGCGTTACAAAGACCGAAAGGCAAACAGTGAAAAGAAAAAGTACCAAAGGGACAGGTGAAAGTTTTTTTCGCTTGATCCTCTGGTGCAATAGCAATTTGATTGTACTCAGAATAGCCGTCTAAGAAGCAGTAATAGGCTCTTCCAGTAAGCTTGTCCAACATTTGGTCAATGAAAGGAAGTGAGAAGTGGTCCTTCCTTGTGGCAGTATTAAGTTTACGATAATCCATACAGAGTCGCCATCCCGTTGGAATACGTGTTGGAATTAATTTGTCTTTGTTGTTGCTAACCATAGTGATGCCACTCTTTTTAGGAACAGATTGCACTGGACTTACCCAATTGCTATCAGAAATAGGGTAAATAATTCCAGCATCAAGCCATTTTATAATTTCTTTCTTAACAACTTCCTTCATCTTCTCGTTTAATCATCTTTTTTGCTCAATCAACTGCTTGCCTTTATCTTCCAACTTGATCTTGTGCATGCAAAAAGATGGACTAATGCCTCAAATATCAGTAATACTCCAAGCAATAGCTCGTTTATGTTGCTTAAGAATATGGACCAATTTTTCTTCTTGAGTTACATCTAGTGTTGCGGAGACAATAACTAGGAGAGTATTGTTATCACTGAGAAAGAAGTATATAAGATGAGTAGGTAGTGGTTTCAATTCCAGAGTAGGAGCTTCGTTGATAGATGGCTTGAAAGTTGGAGTTGTTCTGTTGGCTAAGTCTAAGGATTCAATCTGCCCTCTCCCTGAAAAAGAGGTGATCCAACCGCACCTTCTAGTACAACTACCTTGTTACGACTTCACTCCAGTCACTAGCCCTGCCTTCGGCATCCCCCTCCTTGCGATTAAGGTAACGACTTCAGGCATGGCCAGCTCCCATAGTGTGACGGGCGGTGTGTACAAGGCCTGAGAACGAATTCACCGCTGTATGGCTGACTGGCGATTACTAGCAATTTTGGCTTTATGCAGGCGAGTTGCAGCCTGCAACCCAAACTGAGGACGGGTTTTTGGAGTTAGCCCACCCTTGCGGGATCACGACCCTTTGTCCTGTCCATTATAGCACTTGTGTCACCCAGAGCATAAGGGGCACGATGACTTGATGTCATCCTCGCCTTCCTCCAGCTTATCACCAGTAGTCTGCTCAAGGTTCCAAATTCAACTGTGGCAACTAAACACAAGGTTTGCGCTCATTACAGGACTTAACGCAACAGCTTACGGCACGAGTTATCCTGAATTCAATAATATTATCTTCAACCTTGATGTCATAATTATCTAAGAATTCATCATTAGATGTCACTGAAAACTTCTCAGACAGTATTGTGCTTTGGTTATTGAATTCTTCTGCAATTAGATCATCTAGCACATCGATAATATGGCATTCTTCTCTGTCCTTGCATTCAATAGATTCAAAAACACTGAAGGTAACATGCTCATCATTAAGTTGCATGGTCAATTCACCTTTGTAAACATCAATAAGAGTTTATCAGATGGCTAAAAATGGTTGTCCCAAGATTATAGGAACCTCTTTGTTTGCCTCGCAGTCAAGTATGATAAAATCAGCCAGAAAAACAAATTTATCCACACAAATTAAGATATCTTTGATTTGCCCTTTAGGTTGAGCCAAAGATCAATCAGCTAGTTGTACTGTCACTGCAGTGAGTTTCATATGACCAATTCCCAACTTTCTGAAAGTAGATAGGGGCATTAGGTTGATGCTAGCTCCCAAGTCACATAAAGCCTTGGCCAAATAATGGTTGCCAATTGAACATGGGATAGTAAAGCTCCCAAGATCTTTCATTTTGGGGGCAACTTATTTTTCAAAATAGACTACAACCTTCTGTGAGGGCAATAGTTTCCATATCACTGAGTTTCTTCTTCTTGGACAAGAGCTCCTTCATAAATTTCCCATAATTCAGAATTTGTACAAGAGCATCTACTAAAGGAATATTAACCTGAAGTTGCTTCAATGTTTTCAGGAACTGGTGGTACTGCTTATTCAGCTCATTCTCCCTAAATCTTTGTGGAAAATGTAAAGGTGGAGATACATTTGATTGCACCGACACCTTTTATTGCATCGACAGTTTCGAGGGTCGGACATTAGGCATATGAGTGAGTATTTATGGAACTACTATGTCTGGTACATGGACAAGCTATTTAGATTCAACTCTCTCACAAGGGATAACTTCACCAATAACTTGAGGTGCAACAGTAGAGTCTGTAATCGACTCACTAGTTTGTTTACCACTCTTGAAAGTGATAACCTTACAGTGTTCTTTCCCTCTCAGACTGGGATTTTTGTGTCATTAGGTAGTGTACCTGGTGGTCAAGTATTGAGATTCGTAGCAAGTTGTCTTAATTGTGCCTCCAATGCCCGAATAGAAGATGAATTCCCTTGTACAATAGCTTCTGTACGAGTAATATGCTCACGCATTAAAGCCTCAAGAGCAGCTAACGGGTTAGAAGGAAAAGCTTGCGTGTACTATTTTCGTCGATGTTCTAGAACTTGCTAATTCAATATTGAAAAGTGTTGTGACTGTGTCTGATTCTAGTGTGGATACATCCAACTTTGTTGTGGACGTATCTGAGTGTGCTGATTGTAGTTTTGCTATTGTTGATTGTAATTCCCTTGTCTTGGATTATAATTTTCATGAGCAAATATATTCCCATATCAAAATGTCGCAGCATTTTGTCCAGCATTCTGAGTTCCCCAAGATAGTTGATTACGTGTAGAATTAGCATAAGAGATGCCATAAGAATTGTTACGGATGTTACTAACATAAAAGGCATTCTCTGCATGTTGTGGACAATCTTCATAGCTGTGGTTGTCACTGTAAATCTCACAATAAAAGGTAGGAACATCAACTTGTTGAGCAACTTGTATAGGTGCAACATCACTAGTCCCTTGCATATTTTATATCATATTCACAAGAGAAGAAACTTGAGCACTAAGTGCAGATATTGTGTCCAATTCAATAACTCCCGGAGTAGCTTTTCCTTGCACAGCTCTAGAGATAAGATATTGATAATCATTCTGAGCAATTCTCTCAAGAATTCCAATAGCGTCATTACAAGTACAATCTAGTAGAGGACCATTGGCTGATACATCGACAACATTCCTCGTGTGTGAATTCAGCCCATTATAAAAAAATCTCAATTTATGTTTCCTGTTGAATGCCTTGCATGGGACAACATCGAAGAAAAAGATTTATAACGTTCCCATGTGGTGTGAAGATTCTCATCATCTAGCAGATGATAAGCTATAATATCATTTTGGAGATGAGCATTCATTGCCGATGGGTTAAATCGCAAAACAAATTGTGTTGCTAGTGCAATCCAAAAAGTAATTGATCCAGCAGGTAGCCTAAGGAACCAAGTATGAGCTTATCCTTGTAGGGAATAAGGGAATAATTGCATCTTCAAAGCGTTATTAGGAACGCCTTGTTGACTAAAGGAAGCACAAATCAATAAAAATGATTTAAGATGTTCTCATGCATCTTCATGTGGCAATCCAGCATATTGCCCATTAGAATTCAGCATTTAAAACATCTTTGGCTTGAGTTCAAAATTTGCAGCCTAGATTGCTGGCCTAACAACTCCCGGTTGTAAGTTATCCAAGATAGGTACTACAAAATCTCGTATAGTCCTATTTTGTATTTGAGCACCTTGTGGAAATGGTGTGTCATTAGCATTTTGTTGCTGCATCGGGGTATAACATCATAGTTTCTTGGTAAAGCCATATTCCTTTGTTCTCGAAGTCTCCTCCGAGTAGTTCTTTCAATTTTTGGATCAAAATCGGCGATAAACTTTAAATTGCTTCGGGTCATACAACTCCTTAAACAAACTGTGAAAATGGCGACAAAAAGAAAACAAGTTAGCAACAACTAAATATTATGAAATAAAAACAAACAAAATAAACATCAAACAAACGCCATCCCCGGCAACGGCGTCAAAACTTGATTGGTTGTTTAACGTCACAGTAATAATGTGCAAGCGTACACTGTCAATGCAAGTATAGTAGATAGATATGAGTCTATTAGATATCGATCCCACAAGGATGGTTGTCTTTTTTCTATCAATGTCAGTGCAATAAATAGATAGAAATGAGATAAATTGTGAGAGTAGTTGTCGAAGCAATAACTTGAAAACAATAAGATAAAATATGATAATAATAAACTAGGATCCCCAACGTGAATATTCAACAAAATGTTAACTGCTCACAAGGTATAAAAAGTTATGTGATTGTCAATACAATAAATTGCAATGATATCTTACCAAGCTTAACTTCTATATTTAATCAAAGACTTAAACATGCACATTAGCCACACCTTCCGATGATGGCTATGAAACACTATTAAGAACAAGTGGATTAAATTCCTCTAATCCTCAAGAAACTTCTGTTGTCATGCTTGTTAGCTTGAACTATCGCTGCACCTTCCAGTGTCAATGACCGCAATAACACTTCTGTGCTAAAAACATTCAAACCCAAAGATTAATAGTAGAAGCAAGATTGAATAAAATAACATTTAACCTAGAAATCATCTGTGCTTCCATATTAACATGAAATAGAAAGTAATCACCAAGCGTTTAGAAAAAAAATAAAAGAAACAAGTGGAGAATACTATTCCTAGACAACTCAACTTGAATCTCTCTATTCTCTCTTGTGCCGCACTTAGGGCTCCTCGTCAAGAGCTGGTCTGCATCCCTTTCACGTCGGTTCACCCGTAGGAGACTTAAGCTACAATAGACAAAAGTTTCAAAGGATAGGTTGAAGAAGATGATAATCCCCCTAAACAACTCCTCTCTCTCTTTAATTTTTTTATGTGAATATTTATATTTTTCCCTAAATAGCCCAGGTGTCTTTTCATCAGAATCATGCTGCCTCTGTATGTACAAGTTAGTTGTACGAGACTGAATAGCTCACGTATTTTTGTTCCTATCCGGACAGCTGTCAGGTGCGGCGATAATTCTGGGTGCAATATAAAAATACTCATGCAGCGACATCAGTACCAACATGACAAATTCAGGATAAATAAGCTAAGATCCACTGAGTTATAAAATGTAAATTACTGAACTGAAAATGCTAAAATATGTGCTAAAGATAACTAAATAGGAACAAATTAACCAATAAGTAGGGAGAAAACATATGTTCTTTCTAGTACTATTGCGAACCACATCTGAAACACGCCCCATCTTTCATCCTACACTCACCAAAATGTCGACTTCTACACTATTAACAATCAGGCTTATTGACTTTAACACTGTCTATGCTCGCTACAAACGTAGCTTGAGCTTTTGAACTTGCATGTTTTTTACCTCGATATCTACTAGAATATCCCACTGAAGTAGTCGAAGGGTTATGATGTTCTTGCGATTTCTTCAATGTCAACTGATATGACTTTCCCGTTGATCTCTTTCTCGAATCTCTAACTTCATAATCTGCTTTTCTCTTTTCTTTGCTAAGCTCTTTGGCTTTATGCACTCGATCAACTAAAACAACAAATTATTTTAGTTCAAGTATCCCGACTAACAGCTTTATGTCTTCATTTAACCCGTTTTCAAACCGCTTACACATAGCAACTTCGGTTGGAATACATTCCTAGGCATACTTACTCAGTCTAACAAATTCTCTTTCATACTCGGACACTGTCATTCGGCCCTATTTAAGCTCAAGAAATTCTTTGTGTTTCTGATCAAAAAATCTCTGACTTATATATTTCTTTCAGAATTCAGTTTGAAAGAATTCCCAATCTATCCTCTCTCTCGGCACCACTGAAACTAAAGTGTTCCACCAATGATAAGTAGAATCTTTTAGTAAAGATACAACACATTTTACACACTCTGTCGGTGTACAAGATAACTCATAAAAATTCTGATCGTGTTTTCTAATCAGAAGTCGGCTCTCTTCGGATAGTCTTCAACTGTAGCTCTAAATTCCTCAACCCCATATTTACAAATTTTATCAACCGGCGGCTTACTAACTCGTATTGGTTCCAAATCTTGAAGAACTATGGGGATCAATTGGGAACATGTGGGGGTGGAGGTCATTGAGTTGTCGGGTTCATTCGTACAAACTTGGTAAACCATTCATTCATCAAATGGAGGAAGGCTTCCTTAGCCTCTCCTCCTTGTCCCTCAGATACGGGCCTAGTGCCACTCGACTTTGCTCAATGAACAGGGGCTTGCACGTTACTCTAAACTTCATTGCAGTCGGCTCGGTTTGATGTCATTACTATATGAAAGCATAAGTTCAAACGAGTCAGGAGTTATCACACTATCACAAGTTATATAATGACATGTATTTCTAGACTCCTACACGCTACGTTCAGCCCAAGAATCGACTAAGTCATAGCTCTGATACCACTAAATGTAACACCCTTAACCCATATCCTCGTCGGAATAAGGTTACGGAGCATTCCGAAAAATCAAAGCTTAAAACATTTAACTTCAAACATTTCATAAATTGTGGTACATAATGTCCCTTATTGGAGCCCTCGAGCCCTAGAAACACTTTAGAAAAGATTCAGGACTAAATCGAAAACATATAAATTTCATGGAAAAAGTTAAAATTTTACACACTACAGAGGTCACACAGTCGTGTGGACATTTGAAGTAGGGACACACGGCCATGTCCCAGCCCGTGCCTATGCCCATGTAACTCTCTGGCTTGTGTCACACGGCTAAGCCACACGCCCATGTGCCAGACCGTGTAACTCTCAAAATGGTTTCACATGACCGTGTGCCAAGCCCTGTGCTAGGCCATGTAACTATCTGACTTGCAACCCTTTGAAACCTATAGGGGACACACGGCTGTGTCGCATGGCCGTGTGTCACACACGGATGAGATGCACGCCCGTGCCTTAGGCCGTGTAGATAAGAAATAGGCCATTATCAAGTCATTTCTTTCACCTAAACCATGCTTCCACCTACAATCCATTTACACATAGGATTTCAAAGTGGTAATGATACAGTATGATTTTAAGGAGGCCCAGTATTGCCTAAACAGGAGGCCCAAAACCAATTTCATTTACCCAAGTTTACCAAAAAAATAAACTGGCAATTATCCACTGCTTAAATTAACAGCCCCTAAACCAACCATTCAACTCCCATATATAGCATTTTGTCAAAAAAAATCCCATATATAGCATATTTGACCTTATATTTTTCCAAATAAAAGTCAGCACCAACGTCCATTGAATTAAGCCTTCAACCATCAACTAACTGTTAAATAGCAGTAAAAAATCCACCATACTTGGACCACATGTGGTCGATCATGCATGGAGAGAAAAAAACATAACTTCCTTGCTAAAAATGAAGCAAGGAAGACTCATTCTTTCTCACACCAAGGGACAAAAACTAAAGAGAGAGGAAAAAAACAAGCTAACTTCCTTGCTAAATTTAACAAGGAAGACTTATTCTTCCACCATACAAGGGATGGAAAGATCAAAGGATAATGGGGAGATTTTATTTTTTCTATTTTTGGCATGGGAAGTTGGGGATCTTCAACTATAAAAGGAGGCCCTCATTCATCATTTCAATATACCTTTTCCACACATCAAATACTAGAGAGAGGAACATTTTCCATATTCTTTCGTAAGTGCTCTTGCCCTATTCATGGCTTGTTAAACACTTAGATTCACAAAATAAAGCAATCACTTGCCAAAATGAGAACAGCTAGGAGGTCGACTTGAAGATGTTTATGTAACACCTCTTACCCGTGTTCATCGCCGAAACAGGGTAAAAAGTATTATCAAATATAAAATACATATTTTCATACAATCAGAGTTTTTTTAATAAAATTTTTGACATAGTCCCTTTTACAAATGCCTAATCCCTCCTGCAAATTTTCAAAACGCAATCTCAAACCAATTCAATATTTCAACTAATACAGCTATATACTTAAACATAATTAAATCATTCACGACATTCAAAGTAACCTCGCTAGCATTCTAAAAAAAACAACCTATCAATTAATATACATTAACATCTTAAGCTAAGTAGTAATTAGTATATAAATACATCACATTAACATTAAGTCTTCTATACATGCCATAATTCATAATTCAGAAATATGGTTTCAAAATACCAAAAGATGTAGATAGTGTGGATGATCCCCGACTCTGTCCGAATTCCGAGATGATTTATAACACTATAAAACAAGAAAAAGAAAGAGAAGTAAGCATATAGCTTAGTAAGTACGTATGTAATTGATAAACAAATTTAAAACATGTTTCCATAGATAACATAATTTTAATCAACCATAAATTTTATATTTATTCAAATTCTAGCAAACTGTTTTTCTGTGTCACAGTCACTAAATTATTTTTATCCAAAGCTACGGAACTCCAAATTAAGTTCTGTAAATTTTCCCTGAAACTAGACTCATATAATATCTTATCATAAAATTTTCAGAATTTTTTACTTGGCCAATTAGTACAGTTTATTCTTTAAAATCACCCCTGTTTCACTACTCAACATCTCTGACCTCTCTTCACTAAAAATGAATTATCTCACTGTACAGAATTTGGATGATATTTTCATTTATTTCTTTTGAAAATAGACTCATTAAGTATTCTAATAATATAAATTATATCTCATATTTATTTGTACAATTTTTAATGATTTTTCCAAGTCAGAACAGGGGACTCCGAAATCAATCCGATCCTGCCTCACTAAAATTCAAATATCTCAAAATATACAACTCTTTTGCTTGATCTGCTTCTTTTATATGAAAGTAGACTCATTGAGCACTAATTTCATATCTCATTCAACCAATAACTCAATTTCTAAAATGTTTGGTGATTTTTCAAACTAACATCACTTCCACTATTCGAATCTGTTCTGTTTCAATTTCACTCATTTACATAACATTACAACAATTATTTTGTAAGCACAGTACGAAACTTCATCACTCCAGTTACTCTTTATCAAATTTTCACACTTCAATCACATACTCATATTTGTTTATCAATACTCATATCCCGTTGAACACGTCGGTATAATAGCGAATATTCGGTGGTTTGCACATAGTACCACCCGTGTAATTATTATCATTCGATACACGTAGTAGCCTTCACATAGTGCTACACACGTGATCAAACTTTTCGGTTCACGTAGTAGCCTGCACATAGTACTACACATGTGACCATTATCTATCGATACACGTAGTAGCCTGCACTTAGTACTACACACATGTTTATAGGCACTTTATTCAAGCCTTTCTTATTCCAACAGTCCCACAGAGATTCTTACTTTTCAAGGATTTACAATTTATCCGTACACAATCACAATTTTAATATTTCAGTCCAATCCCATAACAAATTTAATAATTCAATTCAACTACTTCACTTATTACTTGTCAATCATATTTCCACAATTCAAGCAGATTTTAATCGATTCAACTATAAATTCTAAATTTCTAATTGTTATATAACTATTTCATATTCAACCATTTCTCATATATTATAACAAAATATCAGAAATAGTTATAAATAATCTATTAATTACATATTACTTACCTCGGTGCAAAATATAAGAATTTTGCAATTCAATCCATAATCTTTTCTTTCCCTTATCGAGGTTGATTCCACGTCTTTCTTGATCTATAATAGCAAATTTAGCTTGTTTAATATTCACATTTATCAAAATAATCCTCGACTCAAATTTTGACAAAATTACAATTTTGTCCCTAAACTTTTGCATATTTACATTTTCCCCAAAGTTCGGAAATTAAATTTTATTCCTTATTCTTATGTTTTATAACATTCTAAACACTTTTCCCTTCTATGGCAACATCAAATTCTCACCCTAACTCTTACTTATGAACATTAACTATTTTTACCGATTATGTTATTTTGCTCGGTTTCACTTAAAATCGACTAGCAAAAGTTGTTTAACATAAATTCTACCTTTATATTCTTCCATAAAACATCAAAATACATACATTTTACACATGGGTAATTTTTTAAATTTCAACCCTAGCTCAAAATAACAGTAGAAATAGATAAACCGAGCTAAGGGAATCTCAAAATGCAAAGAGCATTAAAAATGGGGCTAAAATGCACTTACAGTCAAGCTTGAAAGTGGTCAAAACCCTAGCTATGGAGTCCTTCAAGTTTCAGCAGCAAGCAAATATGATAACACCATTTTTTTACATCTTTTTCCCATTTTAATTCTATTTATTTACTAAATGACCAAAATGCCCTTACTTAAAAAATCCTATTTCACTTATTTCTTGTCCATTTTTGTCCATCACTAATAATGGTCTAATTACCACATAAGGACCCCTAATTTATAATTCCATAACAATCAAATACCTTTAACAAATAAAACTCAACTTTTGCACTTTTTACAATTTAGTCCTTTTTACTAAATTGAGTGCCCAAACGTCAAAATCTTCGAACGAAATTTTCAAGAAATTTTTCCGTGAAATTCTAGACCATGAAAATATAGTAAAAATAAATTTTTCCTCTTCAGATTTGTGGTCTCGAAATCACTATTCTGATTAAGCCTTAAATCGGGCTGTTACAGTTTAGGTGATTTTTGGCCTAAAGATGAGGAGGAAAGCCACCATGGGAAGTCCCAAGGAGCAGCAGCAGCAGATAGCCCCTTGCATTCAGTTGTTTACTCTTCGCATTGTGAAATGGTTGTGGATAGCCCCCCTCGTTTACTCTTACTTACCCTTCTCTTTACTTTTAAATTATTATTTTCTATGTAGGGAGACAAGATTGCATCTTCTCTTTATATTTTTAATTTAATATGACATGACTTCATTTTGTTTAAATCAAAATAGATATGAATCTTGATTTGAGTTTATTGGTGATTGTCTCTTGAATATTCTGTGCAAATGATTATTTTATTCATTTAGGTTTAAATCATGTTTATACTCGTGAATGTATGGCCAACATTGTAGGTAATTGAATTAACTATTTAATTTGGGAAGAGATAATAGTTAATAGACATAAATCTAAATGGTGCATATCATGTCGATTTTAAATTATAATTGTTGTATGCATTAACTGTGTAAATTCTTGGAAGGGTGATTTCTAAGGTTTTTTTTTTTTTTTGTGAAATAGGGATGTGCTAATTAACTTAGGAACATAATAGGTCGTCGGAAGAAGTCTATGTTTTAAATAAAATGAGTTTAATGAATTTTTAGATTGCCACAAATCTTTCAAATATTTTTTTATGACTAGTACTAAATTCTTGTTAAAGTGAACTATTTTATTTTAGTCTATTCATGTTGTGTTATATTATTCCTTGTGTTTTTTCATGTTGTGATTATTTTCTGCAATGTATGTTGTTGTTTTTTTTTGGGTATTTGAATACTGATTTCATCATTTAATTTAAACTGTGATTTTTCATCGACAATATTCTTCTTTATATTGTTTAATGTAACGCTGGGTTTATGCTAGTGTACACAGTCATTATCAAGTAATAAGTAAGCATAAGAGTTATCGTCTCCATAGGGACTGTATGTTAATCAAATAATTTGTAAAATTAAAGTTTACAAGTTGGTCAAAAAAACACAATAATTTTGAGTGTTCGATAAAAATAAGTAATTAAATGCTAAATTATCCTAAATGCAATTAACCTAAATGTGATGAATAATTAAAATGTATGAGGTGGATTTAACAGCAAATTCGCAAGCTTTAACAACAATAACATGAATAGGCTGGAATAATTACAACCTTTAACTTGGTTCATTTTCATCATGTTCATAATGTTCCAGAAAATATTTCATGGCAACTCGATCTTTCATTAACTTTGAAACCAGCATTAAGTCTTTCGGAATCTTTTACTTAGAAAAACATGCACACTACCATGATCATATTTAACTAAGGGTTTCTTAGAGTTTATGTGAAGTAACAGGGATGGATAAGGTTTTAAACAATTTAATCACACAAATCTAAAAGTTATGCAAGGTAATAGAGCTCTCTCGAGTTATTACGAACCTTTAATTTAATCGGGTTAGGATCTAAATTAAGCATGCACCTTTCAACTATTGCGTCCATTAATCGTCACCTGGCTAAGATTGATCAACTAATTCTAATGCATTCAATCACATTTTAATAAATAAAATATATGCATGATTTTAACTGAAAGCATGAACGATTGAAGCACAGAACATCATGAACATAAATCAAATGAACTTCATCAAATTAATGTAATTATTCTAGCTAAACAAAATTAAGCTATCATTCTTAATGAAAAAAAATAAAGCAAATTTCAAACATGTTGAACAAAGTAAATATAAGAAGAATAAACTCTGAAGTAAATTTGGCAATCTTCTAGAAATTGATCGTGCTGCCTTCTTCCGATCATCGTAATTACTCCTTCGCAAGATGCTCCTCAAAGTGGCTAGCCAAGAGAGAATTTTCTCAAGGAATTGCTAGCTAAGGGAAATTGGATGGTTTATGTGAGAAAGGGAAAGGAAAGAAAGATGATAGAATGTGAAGTGAGGGATGATTGAGGGTTTATTGAATGATGAGGGATGAATGAATGGAAAGTAAAGGGTGGTATTTATAGTAGAGGGATGGCTAAGAAGTTTACTAAAAATAGCTTGAATATCCCTTAGGTTTCTCTTTTGCTTGGCCAGCCATGAATTGTGGAGAGGGGAGATTGTTGGTTGCTTGATTCATGCTTGATTTCATGTATGAATCAAGCAAGGGTTGGACGGTTTCTTAGGTGTTTGTTAGGAACTAATTTTTAATTATTTTACAAGTCTAGAGACCTCTGAATAAATCTTCCAAAAGCTTATTTTGGGCTGCCCATATGCCCTTACCGAATTACGCTTCTTTCCCCTTACTTGGACGAGTTTGTGACCCAACTACTTATTAGACTTGCTCTTCAATTAAATCAACATTAACTGGATCAAAGTGACTTTCTCTTGACCTAATTTGCTTGCCTTTGCCATCCAACTGAAGTGAAATAGAGCTCATATCCATGTAATAAATAAGCTTCTCAACTTTATTAATTCTATTCCCACTGAACAATAAAATAAATAAAATTATTATGTCACATGAAATAACTAAATTATGCAAAATTTTAATACATAAAAGCATAAAATTGAATACTTTACTAAATCATGCCCATTATCTCAATATGAACAAAATTCACCTAATTAACTATCAAATATTCGAGATTGGCATAATTTTAAGTAAAAAGGTGCCATAAACAACTATAAAAAATTTATATAATTTAGAGTTTACATTTAACCAAATTGATTAAAAATAAACTTTGCAAATAATTACCACACAGTCCCTGTGGAGACAATAACTCTTTTACTTACTACTTATTACTTGTACGACCGTGTACACTTCCAAGTAATCACGCGACGATACACAAGTACGAGGCAAAAAAAAAAGGTGCTTATCTATCGCCAAATCTCATATTCAAGGCCTCCATTGAGGATATTAGTAAATGGGTCTTCCTTTAAAGAAGGGTATATGCACAGGCTAAGTCATAAGAAGGTAGTTATCGGGGGTAATACGGTAAGTCTATATTGAGTTCAGTGTGGAATGAAGGGATCAAGGTAAGAATTTGTCATCATGGCGAGATATCTGCAAGTTCACAAATAGTAGTCGCCAATCCGCATATTTGCATATATGGTTATCTTTTGATGAGTCTAACCAAGAAGGTAAAATGGAAGTTTGAGATGAAGCTAGATAATGTTAAGTCTCAGAAAATGGTTGTGAGAAGAGTACAATTACAACTAAACCAGCTTGTTATGTCTGCCAACGATTCGTTTAAGAAGAACACATGGCCATTATCTACGCTAGTGAAATGCGGAAGGCTTACAAGAAATTCTAGAAGTTTACTTACACACATCAAACCTTTATACTTGAGTTATTCGCTAAATAATTAATGTAATAAATGTCACTAAGTTCATTTGAACTTATTAGTGGTTTCATTTGGTGCAGGTTCAAAGACTAACAAGGTTATTATAGGAAGGAACCAAGCCAGACACTGCCAAGTTCATGCGTAAGGCATAGTAGTTGTTTCATGTATATAGAGGGGCACCCTTAAAGGCTATGCCTTGAGGATTGATTAAGTGTATTTATAATGAAGTGTTAAGTTTCAAGTCAATGTAAATAATCGTTCATGCTTAGTAAGGCAAAATGATTGTAAGAATCTTAGTTATTGTAGAAAGTTTATTTGAAATTAGAATTCGAATATGTTGATATTTTAAAAGATTAAAGTAACATTATGTGGTAAATATGGATTAAGTTAGGCATTTATTAAGTTTGTAAATAAACCAAGTTAGAAAGGTTGTTAAGTAACTCGGGTTAATTGTGACACTTGGTACCCAGACCCGACAATCGGGTCGGGTATAGGGTGTTACATGAAAGAAACAAAAGATGTCATGTTTTATATTTTCTTTCTCCACCGAAACTAGAAGCAGGAAAGCCATTGTTAAAGCTTCAAATATTCAACCAAGCTTTACATCCTTTCATGGTAAGCAAATTTTAGTCTATTTTTCGTAAATTTTTGTTTCTGAGATCCTGGTAGCTCGATTTAGCTAACTCGTGTGTTAAATTGTAAAATTGTTAAAGTTTTTAAAACTTTTTGTTGATGAATGCTTGATGAAATTGGTGTTAAATTGTTAGATTTTAATCTTAGAAATAAAAAAGGACTAATTTGTAAAGTTTAATTGTTAGTTTTTGAACATATGGACTAAATTGTGTAAAATTTGAAATTAATGTAAATTTCTGTAATTATAGATATAGAGGACTGTAGAAGAATGGAATTGAGATCGATTTCAAAATCAAAGCTTAAATTTAAAAGTTATGACCATTTCGATGAACCCTTTTTATGAAAGATTTGTAGGAAATTATAAAAACAGAAAGTGATGTCGTGACGTCGAACGCACGTCGTCATGATGAGCTTTTGGTTCTAGGCCATAGCACGACGAGGAACCTCGTAGCCATGATGAGGCCAAGTCAATATGTCACGTCGCAACGAGGAAGGCCTCACGTCACGACGTCGATTCTGTGTTTTGAAACTTTTGCTTTTTTGCCCTTGTTTGGTCTTGGGTTAACTATAGGGCATTCATAGGCTCTTTTAAGACTCGGGATTGTTTATGTATTATATTTAGAGTATAGAATGCTTGTGTTTTACTCATTAAAGGTTTTTTCTTGATCGTTAAATGCTTATAGTTGCTCTGATAATGAACATGGCATCTCGTAGCTTGGACCCGACGATCGGGTCAAGCGAGGGTGTTACATAGGTTTTGGGCTTGCTAAGAAGTGATGGTTGGCTAAGAAGCATCGCATCATCATTTGAGTTTGAAGGTTGTATTTCAAGTGTATAGACACCATTAGTATTGGATTATTGGCATATATAAATGACTTAGGTTAATTGAGTAATTGTAAAGTTAAATGACAATCTTGAAACTCTTTTGCATTTTCTTAAATAAGATAGGTAACATTTCAATTTGGATGTGTTTATTTATGTATGTTTGAGCCTAAATGAGTTTAATTTTTTCTTAAGAATGTTTTGATTATTGTTGAAATGATATGGTTATGTTTGGGCATGTTTTAGAGTGTTTTTGGACAAATTTCAACTTTAGGGGGCTTTAGTATCGGTACTTGGCCTCTATAGTATCACAACAAGTCAAACAGAATACAAATTGCTATAGTTCCAGGTAATTGTTGTGCAACATGGAATAGTTGGATCGGAACAATTGCCCCTGGTCCTACAAATTTAATTTTTAAGCTTTGAAATTATCCTGAATGATGCGCAAATGTTCTCATATCACAATGAGACTTTGGAAATGGTCTAAAATGACCTTTAAGGCATAAAAATTGTTTGAATATAGTGCAAAGATTAAGGGTGGATTTTGAATTTGGATTTAACATTTTCTTACTCTAGTCTAATTGAAAAGTTGTATTTTGATCCATTTAAGTGTTCCAAAGTTTGTTTTATGTTTCAAAATATTTTAAAAATACATTGAAGCTTTTAAATGTAAAGAATTATTTTAAATGCTTTTACAACATTGCTAAATGATGTTTTATTAAAATAAAATGTTATACGAGCTAAAAAAGTGTTTTGATAGCATCTTTCACTTGTATCAAATATTGGGACGGGTGTGGTGTGTTACATTTAGTGATATCAAAGCTTAGGTTTAGTTGATTCTAGGACTAATCGAAGCATGTAAGTTGAGTCTAAGTGTACATGCTAGTTATGAGAGAAAGGTGAAGTGATCCCTAAGCAATTTAATAAAATTGTGACCAAATTGTTAGCAATTTCGTAATAAGTTGATATGATTTAACAAGTGTGCTTTAGAAATAAGGATGATTACGAGACCTACCGGATTAGAGTTTTTGATAAGGTTTCATCTTTATATGGCCACACAAGGTGGCAAATCGAAAACACCCACTAATATGAGTGTTGATAAAAACGCCTTTGGTGGCTAAGAGATGCCTTAAATAGTCATCATTTGAGCCAACAACCAACGCTTAAATTGTGTAGAGTATCTAAAAGGATCCCATATGATGTGTTACATGTGACAAATTTGAATGCGTTAACACAATCTATGATAAGAAAAGGCTTCACTAGAATTGCTTCTATATTTTTTCCTCTGAATGACGATATGAAGTAGAACATATGGAAAGTTTAAGATTTGTGAGTAATGATGGATTAGTTCTAAGACCTTGGTATTGGGAATAGATTATTGAAAAACCACACATGTATAGAATCTATTTGATACAAATGGAGTAACCTTTGATGCTTTTGAGACTGATGAATGGAACGGATATGGATATTCTTGTTTATTACATGTCACGCCCTCAATCCAACTTGAATTACTGGGTCCGAATCTCGGGTATTACCAACAATAAACTTAGATAAATTTTAAAAACAGTTGAATAACCCCTTAATAAAAACATATTTCTTTTTATTTTATTTAATGTCTCAATTAAAGAAACAAAGAAGTATTTAAAAATACATTAGACTTGTCATAACCTTTACAATCAAAATTTTTTACTAAAGATAGACTATCTAAGGCGTAGTCCTACTATATGCCACTTTCACAAGGTCCACTGTATGCATAATAACTCGGTTCACCACTTCCTTGGTGCATTCCTGGTGTTTTTCCTCCTGATGTACTCATTCATACAACAATACCTGAAACATAAACATAACGCTCATAAGTTATGCGAACTTAACGAGCTTCAATACAAAACTTGGCGGGTACTGGGTACTTTTAAATATTGGATATACGACTATACTGCAGTTTCCATCCTTAACATATCATTTGATGTGAGCTTGCCTACGAACCAAGTGGAGAACGAACAAGAAGCCATCAAGCTGCCCATTGGTCCGATAACGCGAGCTCGAGCTAAACGATTCAAAGATGCTATCTCAGCAATGGTGGAACGAGTTGAGGAAAATGATAGCAAAGAGCTTAGAGATGAGCTGAACATTTTCAATTTCTTTGAAGTTGAATTTCGTTCTAGCTAATTAATTGTTGCTGGAATTTTTGGACCATTTAATTAAGCCTTAATTTAGTTTTTACTACAGCTTATAAATATGTCTTTAATTAATATAAGTGTTTAATATGTCTTGATTTAGTCAAATTAAAGATGTCTTGATTTCATTTAGTTTGTCTAAATTATTACATGCTTTAAATCTGTCCAGCCGAATTTATGTGTTATGTTTTTATTAATATTTAAGTTGTCTCAATGTTATTTAGGATGTTCACATTATACCTTAATTTAGTTCAGCTGAATTTGCTTGAAATTAATTAAGTTCATGTGTGTTTTTAGGTGCAGCCGAATTTGGAGATGAATTGGGCAGATTCATGCATGGAGATTCAATGAATTTGAAGATGAATGTGCAGCTGATTTAATGCATTAAAGCTGATTAATTTTGGTGCTTTTCAAGGTAACTATTCGGCCAAGAGTGTCCAAGTGGTTCATCTTTTCAAGCTTGGCCGATTTCTCTCCCAAGGGAGCATAAAGGCTGTTCACACCATGGCTGTTCGGTTCAGCCATGTTCACACCATGGGGACTTTTCAAAACCGTCCCTTCACACTCAAAAAGGCTACTCAAGTCCCTTTTTAATGCTGGTCACTTTTCATCAAGAGTTGCCTAATGAATGAATCAATTAAATTCATTAGATGAACTTGGCTGCTACATGAATCTTCAAGAGCCATTTGCTTAATGTGGAAGCTTCCTAGTTGGTCACTATTCAGCCGAATCTTCATGGGCTAATAATTGTGCATTCATGCTGAATTTTAGTTCATTGTTTACTTAGAAACTAAGTCTTGAATTTGTCCATTCGGCTACTAGGCATTAGGCTATAAATAGTTACTCATTTTCTTGTAAAAGGACTTTTTGACAATTTTCTGAATGAAATATATTATTGGTGAGTTTATTCACTCTCTTTATTCTCCAAAGCTCAATTGACTTATCTTAGCAAGTGGCGTCAATCTGACTTTGATTCGAACTTATCACCATAAGGTGTGGCGTTCCAACTATACCGAAGGTTCCTATTTTGCTAAATAGAGGGTCTCGGTTTTATCTACCATTTCCTTTATTTTCTTTGAAACCTTAAGCCCGGGTTCTTATTTGCTAATAAGGGTTCGACTTGTTTCATTGAAATATCCAGCAACAACACTCCATCAAACTCCTTTGTTTTCCAAAGCCTTTTAACTTTAAACATCAAGACTTGAATTTGTTTCAAAACCGACACTACCTAATTTCGATCGGGAATTTATACGACTCGTCATCTCATCCAAAACGAGCTCGTATCAGTTGGTATCAGAGCTAGTCAAATTAGGTACGTATTCGTAGTTTCAAAAAAAAAATCGAAAAAAAAAAGAATATATATATTACGAAAATTCATTGAAAAAAAAGAAAAAAAAAAAAAAGAAGAGAATTTCGAATTGAAAAAAAAAAAAATTGTATACGGTCTAGGTGCGGACGAAAAGAACGTGAAAGATCCGCAAAAAAAAAAAAAAAAAAAAAAAAAAAAAAAAAGAGTCTGGAAACACTTCAACAAAATTTTTTTCAAAATCACATTCTACACTCCTTTATACCCGTCTTAGTGAAATTTCACGCTATTAAAAAAAAAAAATTTTACGTCACATCTTTAAACCTTTCTTCGAGCCTACCTAAACCATATCATATTCCTTTGTTTAGCCCCTTGAAGCCGACCCACAAGTGTGGATAAGTCTAAGTAGCTTTCTAGAATATCGAGAGTTGGATTTGAGAGGTAAAAGGCAAGAGAGTACATCAAGATAAAAGCCGAAAATAGAGTGAAACACGAGAGGAGTGAATACTTTTCTTGTGAGTGAATTTGTGAGGTCTTTGTGGTGAGGAAAAAAAAAAAATTTTCTTGATTTTAATCATCATGTCTAGGAGCCCGGAACGACGAGCAACGAGTGGAGGAGCTTCAAATGCTGCTGGTGGAGGAGTTAATCTTCAACCAAGGAGAAACGTTCCCGGAGGTGGAGTGCCCGATCTTCAAGTTCAAGCAATCGTGCGAGAAATTTCTCGTTTGTTCCAACCTCAATTCGATTCCCTTCATGAACGAATGGAACAAATGGAGGAACGAAGCCAACGTGCGAACACCCCTCCTATTCCGAGAAGAGAGCAAGAACGTCCATGGCAACATGCAAATGATTTATATGAAGCAAGTGACGTTGAAAGTGACCGAGCTTCGCGACAAAGTGCAAGGCGACAAGGCCAACGAGCACGGGGACAAAGAGATCGAGAGCGGCCTGATGATGATTTGAAGAACATTAAAATGGCGATTCCTGCTTTTCAAGGAAGGTCGGATCCCGAGGCCTATCTTGAATGGGAGAAGAAGGTGGAATTAGTTTTCGAGTGCCACAATTACTCGGAAAGCAAGAAGGTGAAGTTAGCTGCCATAGAATTCTCCGACTATGCCATAATATGGTGGGATCAACTCACGATGAGCCGAAGACGTAATGGCGAACGTCCCGTGTCTACATGGGCGGAAATGAAAGCCATAATGAGAAAGCGATTTATTCCTGCTTACTATCACCGGGAGTTGTATCAAAAGCTCCAAAGCTTAACTCAAGGCCAACGAAGCGTGGAGGATTACTACAAGGAAATGGAAGTGGCCATGATCCGCGCCGATGTGGAGGAAGATCGAGAAGCCACCATGGCTCGATTTCTCGCCGGCCTTAACCGAGATATTGCAAATATTGTGGAGCTACACCATTATGTCGAGGTCATTGATATGGTCCATATGGCCATAAAGGTTGAAAAACAATTAAAGAGAAAAGGTACGTCCCGTTCTTTCCCTAACACTTCTTCGATGTCTAGGTGGGGGCAAGGGACCAACAAACGAGACTTGCCGAGTCGAAATAAAGAAATAAGTGGAACTACCAAATTCAACAAACAATGGCCGAATCGAGTAAAGGAAAGATGGATGCCCAACCAAGTAGATCTCGAGACATCAAGTGTTTCAAATGTCTTGGAAGGGGCCACATCGCGAGCCAATGCCCAAATCGAAATGTGATGTTTGTTCGAGATGATGGCGAGATCGAATCCGAAAGTGAACAAGAGAAGGAGGCCATTGAACAAACCGAAGATGAGGAGGATGTTGAACAAGCCGAAAATGGAGAAATATTGGTGGTGAAAAGAAGTCTCACTTTGCAAGGTGCCGAAAATGATCAACAACGCGAAAACATCTTCCATACGCGATGTCAAGTGCAAGGTAAGATTTGTTGCGTTATAATCGATGGTGGAAGCTGTACAAACGTGGCTAGTACGTTAATGGTGGAAAAACTCGGATTGGCCACCACCAAACATCCCCATCCGTATAAACTCCAATGGCTTAACGATGGTGGAGAATTGAAGGTAACAAAACAAGTGCTCATTTCATTCACAATTGGAAAATATCAAGATGAGGTGATGTGTGACGTTGTGCCGATGCATGCGGGGCATCTTCTTTGGGACGCCCTTGGCAATTCGACAAGCGAGCAATTCATGATGGATACACCAATCGGTTTTCTTTCAAACATATGGGACGAATGGTGACACTAGCTCCATTATCACCGAAACAAGTTTACGAGGATCAGCTCAAAATGAGGAGTTCAATTGCAAAATCAAAAGAAAATGAGCGAGAGCAAAAGATTGAAAAGAAGAAAAACAAAAACATGAGTGACAAAAAAAGAGAGAGTGATTCAAAAGAAAAAGAAAAGAGTGATGAGATTGAAAAAAAGAATATGTTTGTAAAAGAGAGGGAAGTTCGAAAATCGATGTTATTGAAACAACCATTGTTGGTTCTTTTGTATAAGGAGAGCTTGCTTGGTACTAACGAATTTGATGACAAGTTGCCATCTTCTGTTTTGTCTGTGTTGCAGGATTTTAAAGATGTTTTCCCGGAAGAAATCCCGAGTGGGTTGCCACCTATTCGTGGAATTGAACACCAAATAGACTTGGTGCCGGGGGCTGCTATTCCGAACCGTCCTGCTTATCGAAGCAATCCCGAAGAGACGAAAGAACTACAAAAGCAAGTGAACGAACTTCTTGAAAAAGGCTATGTGCGTGAAAGCCTTAGTCCATGCGCCGTGCCTGTTTTGCTCGTTCCGAAGAAGGATGGAACGTGGAGGATGTGTGTGGACTGCCGTGCAATTAATAAGATAACCATTAAGTATCGTCACCCTATACCGCGATTGGATGATATGCTTGATGAACTAAGTGGCGCAAGTTTGTTTTCAAAAATCGATCTTAAAAGTGGTTATCACCAAATACGGATGCGCGAGGGAGACGAGTGGAAGACTGCTTTCAAAACAAAGCATGGGCTTTACGAATGGCTTGTTATGCCCTTTGGCTTAACAAACGCCCCAAGTACATTCATGAGGCTTATGAATCACGTTTTGAGGCCTTTTATTGGTCGATTTTGCGTAGTATACTTTGATGATATATTGATCTATAGTAAAAATTTGGATGAACATGTTTTACATTTAAAAGCTGTTTTGGAGGTTTTGAGGAAAGAAACCTTGTATGCTAATTTGAAGAAATGTGATTTTTGCACTAACAAGGTTGTGTTTTTAGGTTTCGTTGTTAGTTCGGAGGGCCTTGAAGTCGATCAAGAGAAGGTCAAGGCGATTCAAGAATGGCCCCGTCCGACGAATGTTTCCCAAGTTCGAAGCTTCCATGGCTTAGCAAGCTTTTACCGACGATTCGTGCCAAACTTCAGCACCTTAGCCGCACCCTTGACTGGAGTTATTCGTAAGAATTCCAACTTCGTTTGGGGAGAGGAACAAGAAAAATCTTTTCTGAAAATTAAAGATTGTCTAACTCATGCACCGTTATTAGCTTTGCCTAATTTTGATAAAACTTTCGAGTTAGAATGTGATGCATCAGGTTTAGGCATTGGAGCTGTGTTGATGCAAGATGGTCGTCCTATTGCCTATTTTAGCGAGAAACTCAATGGTGCCGTCCTAAACTACCCAACGTATGACAAGGAGCTCTACGCATTGATCCGAGCCTTAGAAACGTGGCAACACTATCTTTGGCCCAAGGAATTCGTCATACACACCGACCATGAGTCCTTGAAGTATTTAAAGGGGCAGCACAAGTTGAATAAGCGGCACGCTAAGTGGGTAGAATTTCTCGATCTTTTCCCTACGTTATTAAATATAAGAAAGGTAAGGAAAACGTAGTGGCTGATGCACTATCTCGAAGGTATGCGTTGCTAAATATTTTGGATGCTAAGTTAATGGGGTTTGTATTTCTTAAAGATTTATATGTCAACGATGCTGACTTTGGTGAACATTTCAGGTTATGTGAAAAAGGAGCTTACGAGAAGTACTATCGACATGATGGGTACTTATTCCGAGAAGGAAAGCTTTGTATACCCCAAGGGTCCGTTCGAGAGGTGTTGATTGAGGAAGCGCATAGTGGTGGATTAATGGGGCACTTCGGAGTTGCCAAGACTTTAGCCACACTCAACGAACATTTCTTTTGGCCTAAGATGCGACGGGATGTCGAACGATTTTGTAATAGATGCATTGCGTGCAAACGGGCTAAGTCACGAATTAAGCCCCATGGTTTGTATAAGCCATTGCCCATTCCCGAAACCCTTGGTCCGATATCTCAATGGATTTCGTGCTAGGTTTACCAAGAAGTAAAAATGGCCGAGATTCAATTTTTGTAGTTGTAGATAGGTTCTCAAAAATGGCCCATTTTATAGCATGTCATAAAACTGATGATGCCGTTAATATTGCTAACTTATTTTTTAAAGAAGTGGTCAGGTTGCATGGCATGCCTAGAACGATAGTATCCGATCGTGACGCGAAGTTTCTTAGCCATTTTTGGAGGACACTATGGGGGCGTCTTGGAACGAAGCTGCTGTTTTCAACCACTTGCCATCCGCAAACGGACGGCCAAACCGAAGTGGTCAACCGGATTCTGTCTACATTGCTTCGAGCTATTATTCGAAAGAATTTGAAGGCTTGGGAAGAATGCTTACCACATGTGGAGTTTGCGTATAATCGAGCTGTTCATTCAGCTACCAAATTTTCTCCTTTTGAAATTGTCTATGGTTTCAATCCATTAACACCACTTGATTTAATGCCATTGCCTTCTAATCAACTTGTTCATGTAGATGGGAAGCGCAAAGCTGATTTCGTCAAACAATTGCACCAACGAGTTCGAGACAATATTGAGGCCAAGACCAAGAGTTATGAGCAACATGCTAACAAAGGTCGTAAACGAGTTGTGTTCGAACCGGGAGATTGGGTGTGGTTACATATGCGCAAGGAGAGATTTCCTGTACAACGACGATCAAAACTTCTTCCGAGAGGGGATGGACCGTTTCAAGTCCTTGAACGAATTAACGATAATTCTTATAAGTTGGACTTGCCTGGTGAATATAATGTTAGTGCGACCTTTAATGTTTCTGATTTGTCTCCGTTTGATGCAGAATTCGATTTGAGGACAAATCGTTCTGAAGAGGAGGGGAATGATGTGAGCTTGCCTACGAACCAAGTGGAGAACGAACAAGAAGCCATCAAGCTGCCCATTGGTCCGATAACGCGAGCTCGAGCTAAACGATTCAAAGATGCTATCTCAGCAATGGTGGAACGAGTTGAGGAAAATGATAGCAAAGAGCTTAGAGATGAGCTGAACATTTTCAATTTCTTTGAAGTTGAATTTCGTTCTAGCTAATTAATTGTTGCTGGAATTTTTGGACCATTTAATTAAGCCTTAATTTAGTTTTTACTACAGCTTATAAATATGTCTTTAATTAATATAAGTGTTTAATATGTCTTGATTTAGTCAAATTAAAGATGTCTTGATTTCATTTAGTTTGTCTAAATTATTACATGCTTTAAATCTGTCCAGCCGAATTTATGTGTTATGTTTTTATTAATATTTAAGTTGTCTCAATGTTATTTAGGATGTTCACATTATACCTTAATTTAGTTCAGCTGAATTTGCTTGAAATTAATTAAGTTCATGTGTGTTTTTAGGTGCAGCCGAATTTGGAGATGAATTGGGCAGATTCATGCATGGAGATTCAATGAATTTGAAGATGAATGTGCAGCTGATTTAATGCATTAAAGCTGATTAATTTTGGTGCTTTTCAAGGTAACTATTCGGCCAAGAGTGTCCAAGTGGTTCATCTTTTCAAGCTTGGCCGATTCTCTTCCCAAGGGAGCATAAAGGCTGTTCACACCATGGCTGTTCGGTTCAGCCATGTTCACACCATGGGGACTTTTCAAAACCGTCCCTTCACACTCAAAAAGGCTACTCAAGTCCCTTTTTAATGCTGGTCACTTTTCATCAAGAGTTGCCTAATGAATGAATCAATTAAATTCATTAGATGAACTTGGCTGCTACATGAATCTTCAAGAGCCATTTGCTTAATGTGGAAGCTTCCTAGTTGGTCACTATTCAGCCGAATCTTCATGGGCTAATAATTGTGCATTCATGCTGAATTTAGTTCATTGTTTACTTAGAAACTAAGTCTTGAATTTGTCCATTCGGCTACTAGGCATTAGGCTATAAATAGTTACTCATTTTCTTGTAAAAGGACTTTTTGACAATTTTCTGAATGAAATATATTATTGGTGAGTTTATTCACTCTCTTTATTCTCCAAAGCTCAATTGACTTATCTTAGCAAGTGGCGTCAATCTGACTTTGATTCGAACTTATCACCATAAGGTGTGGCGTTCCAACTATACCGAAGGTTCCTATTTTGCTAAATAGAGGGTCTCGGTTTTATCTACCATTTCCTTTATTTTCTTTGAAACCTTAAGCCCGGGTTCTTATTTGCTAATAAGGGTTCGACTTGTTTCATTGAAATATCCAGCAACAACACTCCATCAAACTCCTTTGTTTTCCAAAGCCTTTTAACTTTAAACATCAAGACTTGAATTTGTTTCAAAACCGACACTACCTAATTTCGATCGGGAATTTATACGACTCGTCATCTCATCCAAAACGAGCTCGTATCATCATTTTTGTTTTAGGCGGGGTACTTTCATAAAATCAGATTTGTGCTTATACACCAACTCCCATACTTAACTATAGCTTTCACATCAATACTTGGTTGGCTTCAGGTCTTACCAAACAACATCCTATCATCTTTTCCTCTTAGAATAACAAAAATACTTTTCAAAAGAATATTCCTATAGAGTCCACTCTCTATTGATTTCTTCTTCACAACACTTAACATTTTCCTAGAATGGTCGCCACAGATTTTATTTACTGGCTAATACTTACCATCTAAACTCACATTTATTAGAGTCCCATAATAAATTTTGATACTAATCGTTAACCAATCAATTCATATCTCAGTTATAAAACCCATCACATGCTCATACTGACAAGGCACTACCCAAACCATTCAGAAGAATTCTAACACATCTTCATTACAAAACACAATAACACCCAATATGTCATACATATTCAATTTCATAAAAACCCAGGACAAGATGTGATACTATTCAAATATGGCGAATATTGGATAACTTAGATTTCAACTTTACCTAGCTTAGATAAACTCAGACCAACGGACACTTATATCTTTCATAATTATGAATACGCCCATAATCCAAACTGGTAGAGTACCATGGCAGATAACCCCTTTAGCATATGAGTACATACTTTCTTTCAGGAAACTTCCCTTAAAACTCTTCTGATTACATCATAGAACTAATCAAACCAATTTAACTTCTGTCGTATCATATCCTTACCATAAAATTATCCATCAAGGAACTCTCAGTACGTATCCAAAACTTACCATAAAGGTGAATAACCATATTCTACCATACAAACAACACCGAATATGCCAATGAGACGATACAAAGATTTTCCACAAGAGCTTAGCAGTTCACGCCACATAGGCAACATACAACATTATGTGTTTGCTGTCTTAGCAGACTTCCACAGAAGGTGCCATGGGTTTCTCCCTTATGGACTTATACATAACTTTATGTCGTGATCTTCCAGTCCAGTTCACATATTGTCAAAGGCATCACCATGAATATTCTTTCTATCATATTATACCATGGGTATCAGTCACATGGGCTTACACATCTTCCTGTCGTGATCTGTCAGTCTAGTCTTTATCTTATTGAAGGCATCACCATGAGTGTTTTCATATCACACAATGCCATGGGTCTCAATCACATGGTCATGCACTTATTTTTGTACCGTGATCTGCCAGTCTAGTTAGCAATATAATTGCCTTACTAAATGAATTGCAAAAGGACGTTACTTAATATCCTCTTACCCAAATTTGTTCACACACCAGAATGGTTTGTACTTTCCCATATCGGATTTTACATGCATACTTACCACTCATTTTGCTATTCAAGCAGTACTTTTAACATATCATAATCGCACATATAACAAAAACTATGCTTTGCACACTTACCAGCTATCTAGGGTTTTAACATTATATATCTTTCATTACCTGGACAACTCACAAGTAGGAGCTAGAATAAACTCACTTGAGAGTCACTTTAACTATAGCTTGAACTCCAAACTCAAACACACTTCCCGAACTAGCAACAACAACTGCTTAAAGAACATAGATTCACCATTAAAACCCATTTACATGCAAATTGTTAACATCTCAATCATAAACAACCCCCATGCAAGGCCTTGTATTCATAACCTACTGTTCAGATGCTTTTAACAATTTCAAAAACTTAACATGCAGAACCCTTAGACTTACCAAGAGGTGGAACATCCGCTCATACATCCAAAATCCTTAACTTCCAAAGAAGAAAACATATAGGGTATGTTTGGTTCACTATAATGGAATAGAGCTATAATTGAATAGAGCTGTAATTAAATAGAGCAGTAATAGAATAAAGTTGTAATCAGTAATTCAATTGTTTGGTTGAATGGAATAGAATAGAACTGTAATAGTATTCTTATGTTTGGTTGAATGGAATGATGTTGTAATAGCATAAGGAAAAAAAACTAAAATGACTAGAATACCCTTAGTAGAATTTTTTTAGGTAGATGATTATGTTATTGCTATTAAATTTTAATAAGATTATTATTAAAAATAATTTAATAAAAATAATAAATATTTTAACCATATTTAACATAATTATTATTAAATATAATTTAATAAAATAATATATAATTTAATAAAATTCTTAATATAATTATTATATGAATTAAAAAATAATAATATATAATACTATAAAAATACTATATAATCTACTTTATTATTTTTAAACTGCAATACATATTTAATGTGCTAAAATATCATTAGTGAAACAAATAATTTAATTATTCTACAATAAAAAACAAAATATTAGAAGTAATAAATAACTTGAGAATTATATTTCACATCCGAACATAATATTCATATATTAACAAAAAGTTACATGATTTAATTAGTTTATATGTCATAATCCATATGTTATAAAATTTTACAACATCAAAAAGTTACAACATTGTAATGACATTCTATCATGTCATTATACCATCCAAATATTACAAACACAAAAGGTTACCAAAATTCATCAACACAACCATGATTTTTAATGATCAGCAAGAAATCTTTTGATCCATTCCAATCGCACAGCAAAGAAAATGAGCATTTGCGTTGGATGATCTGGAATTTTGCTCAATGCGCGATAGCGCTCATCCTCAGTTAAACCTTCTACTTCACATAATGTTGGATATAAATTTAGAGCTCTTTCTTGAATGGTCATTTCTGACTTTTGTTGAATTAGCACTTCGGAGGCAATACTCCTACTGATTTCAACACCAATAGTCCGTATGTTTTCCGCCAACATAGTGGCAGCATCATGAAATGAAGTAGAAGAAATATGATCACTTGCATCAAAAATCTTTTTTTTTCTTCTTGAAAATGTGGAATCACCTTGGTTTTCTAGCTGGTTGCAATTGTGTAGCTGAAACATCCATGTCATCCAAAGAAACATTAGCTTCGTATCCATAAAAATCGTTTCTTTCTTCATGAAATTTGTAGTAGCTACTTCCTCAACATCTATTTCTTCAATAATATCAGCAGCTGTTTGAGTATCTTTCCCAATGGCTCGATCTTTGTGTAGATGGCAGTAGTAGTTGGTCATAATAAGGAAAACTATAATGTTTGAATTGACTAGCTTCTTTATGACTCTATAAAAATGAGGAATTCATATTAGATATAAGTTTGGTCAAAATAAGATAATAAAGACTTGAAATAATTCTTACATTTATATATGAGTTCTACACCGCATCTTCAGCAACAACAAGCTGCCTATGCTCATCCTAACCAAAACCGCTATTGTTTTTTCCACTAAGCATGTCATAAACGATTGACCAATCCCTTTTCAATGTCCTAATCCTCGATTCAAGATTAGGTTTAGCCTTCAACATGGCATTGGGTAAAACTTTTTCTAACATTTTTTCCAACTCATTTAAATAACCGGCTTCGAATCCCGTATCAGCATTAAAGGTTCCAACATTGTGCAAGTCGACCATAAAGGCTACCAACGCAACATCTTCTTCTGGAACCTATTTCATTTTGGTTCCTCGAGAATTTTGGGAAGAAACACTTAATTGTGAAAAACCTGACATAACTATCTTAAGAAAAAAAATTAAAATTAAGTTCAATATTATGAATCAAAAAGGTCAACACTTTATAAAATTATAACACATGATGAAACAAATTAAATAAATTATAATTCAACAAGTCTAGTAAAATACAAAAAAATAATTCAAACACCACCAAAGTTTCATAAACTAGATGTATGAATAGCATAAACAAATTAACGTTTACTATTTTTACCCTAAACCTAACTAATTTCTAGATGCTTGCCATTCATTGAACATTTGGTTGGCTAGTTCCATCTTCCAAGTAGCCCATGCATCCGATGGATGAATATCTACGATATTTGGTTCATCGTCATCTATCACATTACTAGGTAATCCTTCTCCCAACTCCGCTTCAATAAGATCAAGACTCATATAGGTTCGAATAAAATTATGGAGCAAACAACATGCAATAATGATTCTATTGTGCACCTTCACAGGATAAAAGGATGGACTCCTAAGTATTCCCTATCTAAGTTTTAATATCCCAAAGCATCTTTCAATAACATTACGTGCTGAAGCATGTTTCATATTGAAAAATTCTTTCGGAGTACTTGGCTGGTAACCTTGACACCACTCATTCAAATGATATCTTTGTCCTCTAAAAGGTGAAAGAAATCCTCACAATTTTGTGTATCCAGCATCAACTAGATAATAACCTATAAAAAAACTATTTGTCATGGTTAATTTCCCAAAAAAAGTATGATCTTAAAGATTAATTCAAAGTCCTCTAATTTTGCACTTTACCATGAGGAACTTTTAGTCCATGTCTCTTACTAATGGCATCTCGAAGAACCCGTCCATCAACAACAGAACCTTCCCAACCAGAAGAGCATAAACAAAATGAATATTAGGTGTACAAACACCTAACCTATTTGTTGCTATGTCACCTTTTCGTGTTCGATATCTAGGTTTATCAACTGTTGGAACCCTAATCTTGATGTGGGTTTCATCTAAAGCACCTAAGCAATTCTACATCACATGTATAAAACCTTGAGTTAGGATACTATATTTAAATCTAAATCAACTAAATTATGTACAAGCTATATATAGAACTCACTCCAATACCTTGAACCATTTCCACCTTAGGTCTGTAGAATTAGCTGTAATTGGCTCTGCCTTTTAAATAACATATCTTGTAAGCGTATGACAGCATTTAAAACATTGTGAAATGATCTGCTAACGGTTTCCCTGAACCTATTAAAGTGATGCTTGATAACTCGATTTTTAAGGTGATGAGAAATGATATGTAAAAACATTGCCACTTGCTCATCAACAAGCATGTTCCTTAACGACTTCAATCCCCCTACAGTTTGTAGCATCTCACATAGTTTTAAAAAGGTAATGCTATTCATCCTAACTTGTTCAATACAAGTCTTGTCACTAGCATATACAAGTCTTTTCACATAATCTCGTTTTGCATAAAAATCTAAAATATAGGATCTAATCCTTGGTCAATAAGTATGTAGGTTATGGATGACGCCCAATGTAAGTAAGAACCAAACTCGCAACTGTACACATTTGCAACTATATTGTCAATGCAAGACCAATTCTTTTACGCCTCACACTTTGTACTATTAAAGGCAGATGAGCCATTACTGCAAGATATTGAAGTGTTACATATCTTCAAATCATAGTAAAAGGGTCACATTTCTCCAATACTAATTTCAATAACATTAAAATAAAATCAAAGAATTTAATTGCCAAAGAAGAAGAGAGGAAGCAATAACACACTATCGAAGAAAAATGAACAATACACATTAAGAATCTTTACAAAGCACAAAATAGAAATTACAACTATCTTTGGAAGTAAAACACTTGAAATTCATTTCTTTATCAATCACCCAAAAAAGAAAAGAAGAAAAGAATGTGTTTTTGTGGATTTGATTAATTGATGACTGACGTTTTATTTACCTTTATCAATTTACCTTTAAAAAGTTTGTATTCAATTCAAAAAAGAAAAAAAAAAGAAATAAAAGAATGTGCTTTATCAATTTACCTTTTAAAAAGTTTGTATCCATCCTCACATTGTAATTAACTAATGTTTTATTTGAATAGTTAAAATTAGTAAAAGGAAAAAATAATGTGAATTTAATAATTTTTATGAGAAAAAAAAATAAGGTCTTAATTCTTTTATTTTGTATTAACTCAATTCGATTATAGGTATATAGTGTGTTAAATATCTTAAAAATTATGTATTTTAAAATATTCGATTATTATTTTTATTTAAATAAAATCTAAAACTCCATACACGTTACATTCTTACCATAACATGATTGGTTTGTAGCTTTTACCTTTTTTTTTTGTTTTGTTTGTTGAGATAATTATATTAAGAATGTTATTAAATTATATATTATTTGCAGCACTTAAACACTTCAATTGACATCATTTGAGCACCTCAATTTACAACAATTAAACACTTCAATTTACAGCATTTAAACACCTCAACTTACAACACTTTAACATCTCAATTAACAATATTTATACACCTCAATACAACATTAAATACTTCAATTTGCAACACTTTAACACTTCAATTTACAGCATTTAAACACTTCAATTTGCAACACTTTAACACTTCAATTTACAGCATTTAAACACTTCAATTTGTAGCACTTTAACATCTCTATTAACAACATTTATACACTTCAATTACAGCAATAAAACATCTCAATTTCCAGCAACTAAACAATTCAATTTGCAGTACTTAAAACACTTTTATTTACAACATTTAAACACTTCAATTTCCAGCACTTTAACACTTCAATTCACAACAAACATGTTGGTTAGAAAAAAATCCAAGTTTCTTATTCATGCAAGTCAAATTTTCAGGTTATAGTCCCACAAAAATATGTTTCGCAATTGTATCCAAAATACATTGTACCCTTTTCACGTTTCAACCCTATAATCAAAAATAAAGTTCAAAATTTACAAGAGAGAACCTTTTGAGCATTGACCTTACTGAACCATATACAAGACAAATCCAACTATGACACTGTCATCAAACTTACATCTGACAAAGCTAGGGAAGTAATTCCCGTAAAACAAACAGAATTTTATAAGGGTTCGATCACATTTTGTTTATTACAACTAGTATTTAGAGTTCTCTGATGCATAAAACCTATTCAAAACAGCCAATTCTAATCAGAATCATGATTAGTACCAAATAATCCAATCAATTGAGCTTAACTACAAGTTCGAGAAATAACTTTTTTTTAAAAAATGGAAACTGAATTCAAATCACAAAATTGTAAATAAGAATACACCATAAAGCAACCAAATTGGTAAGAATTCAAAAAATAATAAATTAAAAACATATATATTAGGGTATAAGGGAAAGGGAGAGAATATTTGAAGGAAGAAACCTTACATATAGGTGAAAAAAAGAAAAGAAGAAAGAAAGGATTCTCACCTTTCTATTGAGAAGAAAAAAAGAAAAGATGAAATCAAAATCTCCCAAAGAAAGCAAAACCCTAGCAATGGAAAATGAGGAGAGAACAAAAGGGGTTGTTGGAGGTGGATTTGGAGATAACTGGAATAGAGCGATGGCGTACACACGATGAAGAAGAAATCTGGTGAAAGAGAAGATATGAGTTGGGGATTTAGATTGTGAGAAAGAAAGGAGAATGGTGAGGGTAAAATTGAAACCTTTATCTAATTTGCTATTCCACCCATTCCTTGAATCACCATTCAGTGGGGGGAGGACAAAATGGTTTGATTGATTTTCACGTTGAATAATCCCATAACGAATATGGCTGTAATAATTATTACAGCCAACCAAACAATGGTTTGGTGATGGGCCCACTGAATTGGGTTGTAATGTATTACTATTACAATCAACCAAACATGCCCATAAGTTCTAGGAGGAAGAACCAAAGAATAGATTTTAAAGGGAGAAAAACCATCCCGACTAATCCTTTTTACAATATATATCTAGTTTTCCCTTAATGGAACTTGACAAGTGTCAATGGTGTCCAGAATTTGTCTCAAAAAATGGTTTGCAAGATTTGAGAGAAACATAAATGATAATCCTACACAATGATGTTTGACCAGTCAATCTAGTTGGTTCCCAACCAGATCACTTTACAAACCCATTCAACACAATGCTCAGGTAATTGGCCGTACCCTACTTTTGGCGGTAACCTCACCAGGCTTACTCTTTACTTATCATATACTTTTCTTAAACAACAGAATAACCTGTAACAGAATCCTTAATCATTTCTGAGGTAAACTCTGGACTCTAACACGCCCGAAGACTGTTGATTAGCGGGTTACACTGTGCCAAATAGATAACTTCTCAACTATACACATTCAAATTGGGTTTTTCAGGTTTGGGGTTTGACATTACATGCAGCTAGCTTTTGAGACTTTGTGACTTATGCTTGAAAGAAGTTGATTTTGGTTTTGTGTATGTGCATCTTGGATTTAGTTTTGGGAGTGGATTATAAATTCGAAATGGGATGAAACGTGTCATACATATGTAAAAGGTTGTCAACTATGGTGAGTTGTGATCAATAGGAATTCAATTCCTAAGACATGTGTGTGCTTATGTTAAGAAAACTTGGAACTTATGAAGGGAACAACTAGCATTTTGCTTTAAGTTGAATTGAGTTAAGGTCATAAATGTTTAAAAGGAGATAAGCTTTGATCACTAATGATTACCTCAATGATCCATTAGTGTTGTAGAGTTAATAAGATTTGGAGAGTAGGATCGAGAGGTTTTTCTTCAGTTCAAAACTAAATAAGGGTATAAGAACTCTTTTAAAACATTCATTGAGCTTGATGCCTTCGGATAGTCAACATTCTTTACAAGAAAGACAAATTATTAAACACATTAAAAAAATTAAATATTAAGTTTTTTGTTATTTAATTTTACTATTTTAGTTTTTAAATAATTAATCTAGATTTCTTGGGGGAGAAATTTTATTTTTCAAATGTAGACAATTTTGACTTGGTAAACTTAATAACTAATATTGATTAAAGGAGGTCAAAAACCAAATAAAATAAAAGGCAGTTCAAGTCCAATAATAATATTTTGGTTTTAAAGTAATTCTTAGATGTAACCGAACCGGCAAGGAAACTTCTTCCTTCTTTAGTACTCTTAACCGCCTAACCTAACGCCCAATCCACTCTCGTCCTCACCGTCAGATCATTCCCCTCGCTCATTTAACCGTTCGATCATCAACAACTTTTTCTAATCCATCTAAGAAATCCCTAGCCCCCTTATTTAATTCCCAATTCAACGCCTTATTCCTAAAATTTTCCATTTTCCAGTTTCCACAATATTTTCCCTTCAACAATTCCATTTTCGTTTTTTTTTCCATCGATTCAAATCTGATTATCATCATGAGATTCAAGAAAGGTAGCAAAGTTGAGGTATTGACCAAGGAGGAGGTTCCAACCGGCGCATGGCGTTGTGCTGAGATTATCTCGGGCAACGGCCATACGTATAGTGTGAAGTACGGTTGGTTTCCGATCACTGGCGAGGTGGCAGCGGTGGAAAGAGTCCCTAGGAAAGCGATTAGGCCTTGCCCTCCTCCTATGAACGGGAACAATAATTGTGCTTCTGGTGATATCGTAGAGGTGTTCGATGACTTATCCTGGAAACCGGCGGTGATTGTTAAGGTTCTTGGTGGAAACAACTTTTCCGTTAGGATTCTTGGGTCGAGTAGCGAACTCAAAGCGCATCAATCTCGATTGCGTATTCGGCAGTCTTGGGAAGATGGCAATTGGTTCCTCGTTGGAAAGGTAAATCCTTTCGATTCTTTTTCTAAACGATAATTTTAATATTTCTCTTCATTTTTTTTGTTATACGTTAATTGATTCTTACCTTAATTATTATTTTCTACTTCAGGGTTCATCAAATTCCACTGGGCCGCAGAAAAGGAAAAGATCTTCGCTTGGCTTCTCATATATTGGTGCGCAAAAGAAGAGGGTGTTGGAGGAAGGTAGTAATGGTGTTCAAAGAATAATAATTCGGCTTCCTTCGCCTGCCTCTGAAAAGGTAGATGCATTTGATTCCCCAAATAATATGCTGGGTGAAAGATGTATGCCTTCTTCCTTTAATAGAATTGATGATACCATGAGTTGTGCCTCCTCTGTTGGTAGTTGTAGTGGTTTAGGGACTTACGGTCTTAATTGTCTAATTTTGTAACTAACGCTTGTGAAAACTTAGAGGAGGATTGTCGAAGTGATGCTGACTCTAAACCTGAAGTGAGTTGTCAAGAAGAAGGAAGTTATGTTTCCACTAGTGTGGAATTGGGGTATGACTTCCATAGGTCTGAACTACATGCCTATCAGAAAGCTCTAGGGGCATTGCATGCTTCTGGGCCTTTTGACTTGGGATGAAGAAGAAAAGGTGACAAATTTACGCCTTACTCTTAATATTTCAAATGATGAACATTTGATGGAGCTAAGAAAGTTGAGAGATAACAATAATAGGCTTTTTATTAGCTGTTACTAGATTGGAAGAATTCCTTTCATACGTGGTAATCTTGGTGCTATGTTTGCTCCAATGGTGCAGATAATTGTAAAGATACTTTTCAATTTTGTAATTGCTTTAATAGTTTTTTCTCCTACCTCCATGATTGAAGCTTTTTTCTTTATGTAAATTTTTTCCTTTCTTTTCATTATAACCTTTTGTAGATGTGACATATTGTTCATGCACTTAAATTTCAGCACAGGAAAATATAATTTGCCTTAGTGAAACTGTTGAGAAATATTAATATGCAAAGATTTGAATTACATTAATTATATACTTTTATTGGTGTAAAGGATTCCCTAAATGAATTTGAGTACATACTGTTTTAAATGCATGTCCTTTACACCCCCCCCCCCCCCCTCCCCAACAAAGAGAAAAAGAAAAAAAACCAAAAGATAGACCGTTTTCTTGATTCACTAGGTAGGGTATTGTGAATTCTGATGTGTTATAGGCTGGTTTATGGAATCTAGCTGGTATTTTGTATATTTGCAGTTTTATTCATGTGAAACTGTTCTATTTCATCTCATGATGATGGATACAAATGTTATACATGCATTATTTCGGCAGTATATGGAATTAATGTTGAGAAATATCTTGATGCTTTCTCAGAATATCTCATGGCCAATGTTGGAGGCATCCATACCTTGCTTCTAAAGCCATGATTGGTTGAGTTTGTCATCTCTAGCAGTTGACCAAGGGGCAACAGCCATGGTTTATTCCTAAACAAACTCTTATGCCCTGCTGTTGGTATGAATCATTTCTAAAATTATTTTTCAAATTTTGACTTTATATATGGCAGTATTGTTATAGGTCATTGTCTTCCTCATTGCAGATGCCCTACAGTTACTATGTAAATTGATATTGCAGTGACACGTCTGGAAAGAAAAATACATAATACGGAAAAAAAATACATAATCTTAAGAAAAGGACAACTATAATAGTTGGAAAGCTTTTGCGTCTCCAGAATATATGTATAGTAATGAACGTTTTAAGTAGGATGATTAATGACACTCTCCCTCCCCTCTTTTGTGCAAAGACTAATAACCTTAAATGCTCGAGTATTGACCAGAATATGTGATCATCTCTTGACTCTAAAAAAATCAACTTTGGCCTTTTTCAGGCTTCATTATTACTTTCTCAATGTAAACAAGTTCGTAAATGATGATTTATGACATTTGATCAAAAGCTGTTCTAACTTCATAGGTGGTTGCTTGATTTTGTTAGATGGATGCATGTATATCCATTCGGGACACCAGGTTCAAAAATCTTCCCATGTGATGTAGGAGTTATTTTGTCCTTGCATGGTATTATTTGTTTTCAATCTTAATGAAATTTGCATAAAAAATCCTTGTGTTAGCATCAATGAATAAAGAACCAAACTGTGTGGTTGAACTGGTAATTGGTGACTTGTTTGGTCCAATAAGTGGCATTTAACTGGTAAAGAATAAATTATAATTTAATCGCTTTTAGGTTTTAATTATAATGACTCAACTCTTGGTTCTATTTGCATGAAAAAAATCCTTGTGTTAGCATCAATGAATGAAGAACCAAACTGGATGGTTGAACTGGTAATTGGTGACTTGTTTGGTCCAACAACTGGCATTTAACCATGAACTGATCAAGAAATATTAAACTGGTTGCTTTTAGGTTTTATTATTATAATTGATGGGATTTTGACTCAACTCTTGGTTCAATTTTAAACACCATCCAAATGTACTTTTAAAAGTTAGACTACATTTAATATTGATTCAACATTAATATAGTACATGTTATGTGTAAATCTATTTTCAGTTAACATTGGCCGGAAGTGGTTGGACTAATTGAACCAAAAACCGGCTGCCCCACCACTTAAACCTATTTTCTGGTCACTTATTCGTTAGTACTTTAACCCCTAATAATGTACAGTGGTGTGAATCTATGTTATGGATAACATGGACTTTTCCTGTGATCATGTACACGGTCTGAGCATTGGAAGGCTTGTTGAGGATAAGTGTCTGTTTCTATAATCATATATCAGGTTCTTATTCACTTCTGAATGCAGCCATGGACTGAAATAAGTGGTTCAGGTTATGTCATGTACAATGAATGAGAATTCATGCTGTCAGTGACATTGTCTTTTTTCCCTAATCATGTACCGTGGCAAGTCTTCGAAAGACTTGTATGGGCTGATGTTTGATGTGAAAAGATTGTTATATCCTTTGATTCTAGGCAGGTTCTTTTCAATTGGTAAGTGTCAGTTACTGCTTTACATGTGCTGCAATTGGGGGTTAGGGTTTTACATTATTTTGGACATTTTGTTCATCTGTATTTTAACATGGATGGATTTTATGTTTTATATATTTATGTAAATATTTTCCGGTTCAGGTTCATATTGGGGGAAAAAAAAAAAAAAAAACCCTTCAAATTGAAATTTTTTTTTTTTGAAGATTTCATCATTGGCTTATGGAAACGTGAACTATCATAAAATTTTCCATTTTCAACGACAATTTCCCTAATGTACCTTTTTTCTCTTGGATTCAAATCTGATTCATTGATAACGAGATTCAGAAAGGTAGCAAAGTTGAGGTATTGACCGAGGAGATTCCAACTGGTGCTTGGCATTCTGTTGAGATTATCTCTGGTGATGGCCATACATGTATGGCGTGAAATGCAGTTGGTCTCGGTTTCTGAACACTGAAGAGGCATCAGCTATGGGGAGAGCCCCTAGTAAAGCGATTAGGCCTTGTTGCCCTCCTATAAATGGGAACACGCTAATTGGGTTTATGGTGGTGCTGTATGGGTGTTGGACAAGTTTTCTGTTAGGATTCTTGGATCAAGTAGCAAACTAAGCACATCAATCTCGACTGCCTGTTTTACAATCTTGGGAAGATGGCAATAGGATTCTAGTTGGAAGGTAAATCCTTTTGATTCTTGTTTTTGAAGGATAGTTTTAATATTTCTCTTCATTAGATGTAATTGATTCTTGCCTTAATTATTGTTTTCTACCTCATGATTATCAAATCCCACTGGGCCACTGAGGGGAAAAGATCTTTACTTGGCTTTTCGGATGTGGTGCGCAAAAGAAGAGGGTGCTTGAGGAAGGTAGTAATGGTGTTCAAAGGATAGTACTTCGGCTTCCTTTGTGTACTTGCGTTTGTTTCCCCAAAGAATATATTCGTGAAAGATGTATGCCCTTCTTCCTTTAATCGAATTGATGATACCATGGGTAGTGTTATGTTTTACTCCAATTAAATAATTGCTTTAATATTTCTTTTGCTGTCTTTATAATTGAGGCCTTCGTTCTTTATGCAATTTTTTTCCCTTTCATTTGCACCTTTAGTAGATGTGGCATATTGTTGATCCACTTAAATCTTAGCTTGAATCTAATTTGTTTAGTGAGAGTTGAGGAAACATTAAAATGCAATTATCTGAATATCTTCTTTAGTTGCTGCAACAGATTTCCTTGAATCAATTTGAGATCTACCGTTTCCGTTTCAAAATCCTTTAACCCCCCCCCCCCCCCTCATTTTCCCCCCTTCTCTCAAAACCGAAAGAAATACATTTTTTTCTGATTCACTAGATATGATATTGTGAACTGTGAATTGCGATGTGATGCTAGCTGGTTAATGGATGCCATATTTGCAGTTTTATGCATGTCAATCTGCTCTATATCATCTCATGATGATGGTGGATGCGGATGTTATATTTGCATTATTCCGGCACTAGATAAATTCAATGTTTAGAAATATCCTTGATGCTTTCTCAGAATTAGCTGGCAGAACTGGCTTAAGCCCGAAAGCTCAGCTTGAGCCAATTCAAGTCGTAACAATTAGGGCCCATGAGAGCTCGAGCTTGCAACAAATCTCAGCTCAACAAAATTTAAGGTCGTGAAAATCCGAGCTTGATAGAACTTGAGCATGAGAAAACTAAAGTCCGTAAGAATTCAAGTTCGAGCTTGAAATAAATTCGATGTAGGGCCCAAAAAATTTAGGCTCTGTTTGTTTGTCAGTAAAATATTTTTTGAAAAATGATTTTTGAAAAATAATTTACTTTTCTGTTAATGATTTATTTTTCTAGTGTTTGGATGAATTTGTGTAAAATATTTTCTGTTGTTTGGTAGATTTTTGAAAATATTTTTGGAAAAGTTATTTTTACATATATTAATAAATTTATATATATATATTAATAAATTTATATTTTAAATTGTTTTTACATATATTGCAATAAATAAATAAATCAAATTAAGTTATATTAGCCTATTCAAGAATTTGAAATCAAAGTTTGTTCCTTTTAGCTTTTTAGTGTGAAATGGACCCAAATTGTCAAAGTTGAATCCAAAACAATAACAAGATTAAACCATCTAATCTCTTATCCTTTGCTTTCAATGTTCACAAATCCTTAAAAAAATGAAAAATCTTTACACTACAAAATGATGTATATCTAGATAAATCATTGATAGAAAAACAAAAAAAGGAGGAAAAATTTTCAATCTGAAACAAATGAAAATGCACCACTAGATATACTGCCATGGCTACCGTCACAAACATTGAATGCCTTTCCAAATTAGAAACAATGTCACCAATTATTGGTCTTTCTTTACCTTCACAATTCACAGAATGCATTGCAATATATGCCATTAGTTCCACTGCTTCAGTTTCATTAAGCTCTGGTGGTCCAACCCTTTGGTCTAAAATAAAAGTGAGCAAAATTCGATTGACTCGAAAAAATTGAAAAAAAATTTGAATTTCGAGTTAAACGAATCGAGTTATTCGAGTTAATCGAGATATTCGAATCAAATCGAATTTCTTTTTCAAATTTCGAGTTCGAATTGAATTTTCGAATTCGAATAACTCGAATAATTCGAATATCAAACTATAATATTTTACATTTTTACCCCAAACTTCCAAATTTTTTTTACTTTTCCCTCAAAACGGGACGCCGGCCCACGGGCCCCCAAAACGGGACTCCCCTCTCCTAGCCCCAATCGACCCAAAATCCATTTCCCACCAAAATTTACTCTCCCATTTACTTTTTCTTAAAATTTTACTCCCCAAAACCCTCAAAATCTTTTATTTTCCCCCAAAATTTTTACTCCCTCCCATTTCCCCTAAAACTTTTATTCCCTTCCCATCCCCCCTCTCATCTACCCCAAACCCCCCCTTCCAATTTTTTTTTAATATTTCCCTCCAAAATTTTACTCCCCCTATTTACTTTCCCTCAAACTTTTATTCCCCAAAACTTTTTATTTTCCCCCTAGACATTTACTTCTCACCCTTTACTCTCAAATAAAAAATCAAAATTATTCAAAAAAATCAGTAAACATAAATAGTAATAATTTATTTATATCTACTATTTATATTATTAAATTAAATTTCACATTTTATATTATTTATATTATTGAATTGTTTAGTCATATTGAATATATATAATAAAATTGAATTATTAATTATGCCATAAAATATTCGTGTTAAAATTTTATATTGGTATCAATTTCACATTTTATTTTTAAAATAACTTTTATTAAAAAATCATATTTTTACATTTAATATATTTTTTAATTCCAAAATACATAGTGACAAGAATCTGAAATAATTAAAACAACTAAGCAAGCAAAGAAGCTAACAGTATATAAAAAAAATAATAAATAAATTATGAGGTGATGAAAGTTAATAAAAAATTGATTAAGGTGGACAAATTTATTACGATGGGTGACAGTGGTTATAAGGACCCAAAATTATTTTTTAAAATTTAACTCGAACAAATATATTCGATTCGATTTGAATTCCATCTCACTCGACTCGATTCGAGAAAACTTCAAATAAAGTTAGGATGATAAAATGAGATTCGAAAACTCGATTAACTCGAAAATTTTCAATTTGATTCGATTCGATCGAATGCTCACCCCTAATCCAAAACCTTAACCAATTCACCTGCCATAATTGCAGGCACTGCATAGTCCACTAAGCTTTTTGGGGTGCCACCATTGTCATCATTCTTGAATATTGCTCTCTTTCCTGTAAGTAGTTATAGCATTACCACTCCAAGTCCATAAACATCACTATTTGTTGTTAATACATTTAAGCCATAGTACTCGGGGTCTATGTAACCGACTGTTCCCACGGCCTTCATCGGCTTGTAATTTTGGTCGGATTCTGGATCCATGAGTGAATGTCTGAAATCTGAAACTCTTGCTGTCCAATTCATATCAAGTAAGATGTTGGATGACTTTATATCTCTATGGATTATAGGTGGAACTGCATAGTTGTGAAGATATTTGATCCCTCGAGCTGCATCCAAAGCGATTTTGATCCTCATTTTCCAAGAATTACTAGTTTTCACAACATTGTTCTTATCATGTAAATGATCATGAACAACACCATTCTTCGTGTATTCATAAACCAAAAGCCTTTGATCTTTTTCATCACAATACCCAACGAGCCTAACCAAATGTTTATGATGAAGCCTTGATAAAAATGCCAATTCTGATTCAAATGCAGTTTCTTTCTCTTGGAATTTCTTGATTTTTTGACCTGTTTCGCCTCGTTTAATGGCTACCTTGCCACCATCCCATAACTTACCTTTGTAAATGATACCGAAACTCCCGGCACTGATCTTGTTTTCGGGTGAGAAATCATTTGTGGCAGCAGCAAGTTCAGATAAGGTGAATTCTTCAGCTCTATTAGCATGTTTGATTGATGTTCCACTTCTTTGACGTTTCATTGCTCTTGAGCTATAGCGTCTAATAGTAAATGACATTGATAAAGAACTGTTGTTTGATCCTGGACCACCATTAGAACCAACTCTTGTGATTCTTGGTACTGAGTTATGTACTTTCTTTCTACCACAACAAAACACCAGTCCATAAACAGTAAATAATACTACAAATCCCCATAAAACCTCCTACTGATCCAACTATGACAAAAGCCAATAACCCTCTTCTCAACGGAGAGGACCGCGACATAACCACTGGAAGTGGAGGGTAGCATAATCTTCACATCATTTAGAAAAATTTACACTATATTAGAAAAATTAGAAAAATTTACATTGTTTTTTTATCTATATTAGAAAAAGTTTTGGCTGCTGATATAAGTAAACTCATCAGAAGCAAGAAATAACAGTGTCTCTACCATCAATCGGTAAATTGTTAAGGTTAGATTCAAACCCAAATCTTTCTCCATATCTCTCTCTCTTTTTCATATCAATTTTCCAGAATAAATCATAACCCTTCCCTAATAAGTACAAAAATAAACAGCCCTTTCCCCATATCAATTTTTTTTCATTCTTACCTTCGAGAGAGGAAGATGAACGTTGTCGCTGACTAGTGGTGCAATGCAGATTTTGACAACGAAAGGCGAAGATGGGAAAAATCAAAGATGAACGCTGTTGTCTGGTGTTGAGAATCGTTGTTGGCTGACAGCAAGCAGAAGATCAGGGTGTAAGGATGGGGGAAGGGGAAGAGAAAGGGAAAGGGATGATCGGGGGTGTTGAGAATCGTTGTTGGGTTCTTTTCCTGAAAATGTCTTACCAAAGTAAAAATGGTAAGACATTTTCCTAATGAACACTGGAAAAGGCTAAAAAGCTTTTCTAGAAAATGTTTTACTGACAAACAAATAGAGCCTTAAATTCGTAGTTATAATTTTATGATAGTACTTAAAATAAAAAATATAAATAAATGATCATTATTTATTTATGAAAATATATTGATAAGTATTACATTTATATTAATACTATTAATAGCAAAAGAGAATATATATAAAATTATGAAGTGAAATAAAAATTTTAGAAACATTAATATAGGATAAAATATTTTTAATGCTATAATTATACTTATACCTACAATAATATAAAAGTAGTAACTGAAATTTGTAAATTTTAATTAATAATAGGTTTGATTTGGTCGGTTAAGTCAATTTTAATAACTAATTAGAACGGATGAATCGATATATTATATATTATATTATATGATATAATATAATAGAATATAATAGAAGCAACTTTCAAAAGTACAAATTGTATAGTAATATGGAACATATTTCAACTAATATAATCATAAACAATAATGTATAATAACTAATATATTATGTATTGCTATTATAGTGTGTGATATACAATCACACAAGGCTATGATATATTTTAAAACTATTAATTCATATACTATTATTTGGTTCAAAATCGAAATTGAATTTACTAACTGATTTGTTGTCAAGTTGTTTATCATAGTTAACTATAATTAGATGAATACTATTACTGTAACATCTTAAATTTTTTGATACAATAAGTGGCACTGCTCTAAAAACTGCTAAGTAAATTTTTGAAAAAATTTAATAAAGAGAATTTTTTCAAGAATTATAATGATTTGTTATTGGAAATTAATGAAGTAAAATTTGGATATGGAAATGTGGATAAAGACTAAATTGTAAAGTTGGAAAAGTATTAGACATAATAGCTTGATAATGATTTGTTGATATGGAGATGACATGGGGTATGTATTAGTATCAACAAAAATGAGCTTTGGATAAATTGAATAAAACAAAAAAATAGAGACTAAATTGTAAATATTTATTTTGGTCAAGAAAGAGTTATGCAATTTTTAACATGATTAAATATTATTATAGACATTTATAATGTTACGTGAGAAGTAGAGTAATAAGTGCCATGTTGGTAATAATTGAGTGAATCGATAGGAGAAAAGGGACTAAAAGTACAAATTCTCCATTAAAAAATATTATGGGACTCATGAATATTATAATGATAATTTTTGAAGTTACTTTATATGGGTAGAGGTGAGATTTATTTATGGTCATAGATTTGAAAGTTTTAAGGCATGGAAAAAATGTGAGTCTCTAAATTTTGTGTTCACTTTTTGATAATAAAAGAACGAATAAAAGACAGAAAAGATGAAAAGCTTTCATATTTCCCCTTGTTGTGCGTCCCCTCCAAGGAAAGAAGAAAGAGTTTTTCTCTTCTCATTTTCTCATATTTTCTCACTTTTCATCAAGATTTCTCCATTATCCAAGTTGTGCTTTTGTTAAATTTTGTAGAAAATTCATTTCTATGCTTAGTTCTATCATCATCTTTATTAGCTCGATAAATCAAACTAAAATTGCTAATAGAGGGTGTGAATTAGCTTATAGATTTTTTTGAGAAAGCTAGAAAGAAAATTGGAAGATGAACATGAAAATTTAGAGTAGTTCGGCCCCAATTGCTTACTCCGCTACCTTACCTTTCTACAACTAAAGATTTTCACAAATTCACTAATTTTGATAACCTTTGAGGAAAAGATTTAACCTTACAACTCCCTTAAGATTTCTACCACAAATCTTAAGACACAAACCCTCTCAAGGAAATACAAACAAGCAAACAAAGAAATAATCCTAATAAGATCAAAGTATTTGCAAATTAAGCTCAAATATAATCAAATACACTTGAGCAAAAAAATAAAGTAAAGCTCACAAGAAGAATATGAAATAGTAAGCTCAAAGGTTGTTTGATTGATGATTTTAGCTTGAAAGTGCTTTCTTGTTGTTATAGGAACTTTAGAAGTTGGTATTTTCCCCCTAATTGGTTTCCAATTGTTGACGTTGTTGGTGTCATGAATAGAGTCATTGGGGATGTAAAAACTAGAGCATTTAATACACCTGCAACATAGAGTATCGATACCATATAAAAGGGTATCAATAATTTTTGCAATAAACTCTAAATTCAGTGAACGTTGGAGATTTGTTATCGATACCAAAACAATTTGTATCGATACTTATAAAATGGTATTGATACCGTATTGATATTTGTAAGTTTTATGAAAAATAGAATGCTATTTTGGTACCGTTTTTAAGATGGGGTATGATATTTCTGAAAATATCGATACTTTACCAAAAGTTAACGATACTTAATTGGGTTTGTGAAAAATAGAATGTCATTTGGTATCGCTTTTAAGAATGGTATCAATAATTCATAAAATAACAATACTGGGCCAAAAAGGTATCGATACTTTTTAGCCTAGAGCAATTTTGACTTGTTTGAAAATTATTTTGACTTGATAAAATGGTTAAAACACTTTCTTACTTAATCAAAATTATTTTAACTTTAGTTTAAAATTATTTCAAAAATTTTCTAAGAGTTCAAAATAGATTTTCAAAATTTTCATCTCTTTAGACTTCAATTTTAAACATATCATTTTGTTTATTTTATTCAATTTTAACTTTTATTCAAAAACACTTCAATTTGTTATATCAAAACATTTTAACAAACAAAACTTGGTTTAACAATCTCCCCTTTTTTAGAAAACAAAACATTTGGTAAATTTGTTTTTAAATAATTTGCTCCCCTTAATAAAAGTCATTTTGAATATAAGGCCAAAATAAAATTTGACAAACAATATGGCATTCATTTTTACTTTAAAGCAAATTGGTCATAAAATTTGCATATTTGCAATAGTTAGCATAAACAATTGCATAAAAAATAATTAATCAATTTACCTTTTTTTCTACCCCTTTTTGTTATATCCAAAGACAAATAAAGCTCAAGGAGAAAAGATGTTAGTCTATCATAATAGATATAGAAAAGTGAATGGATGAAGAACTAAACATCAATGTATCTAAAAATACCAATAAAGCAATAAAGTGCAATTTGATATAGACATTATTGTAAAGAAACTAGGTGCAAATGTTATGAGTATGAAATTAATGAAGTTAATGACTTTAATCTACTCTAATCGTCACTAGGAGAAAAAGGAGGAGTTGAAAGGAAGTGAGCTAAGAGAGATGCCATTTGTGCCTCCAAAGTCGATAGGCAAGTGTTAACATCTTCCTGAAGACCTTGAATATCATTGCTCAATGAATGAATAACATCATGAATAGCATTATTAACCTCAGAAGAGGGTTGAGTAACATGTGAAGAAGAAGCCAGTGGAGAAGCATGTTCAGGTGAACGAACATGTTCAAACGCACCTTCATCATCATTATTATCAACAATCGAATTATCTCCCTTGATTCACTCACCAGAGTTGGCATCATAGTGATAGCCGACATGGTGAAGTGCCCCACAACTAATATGTTGATTGGACATGATGGGGGAGTCTTCGAGGGTGCTAATTCCTAACCGTGTAAAGGCATATGACAAATACGTGCCATGAGGAAGGGTGATATTTGTATTCAGTCCCCTCTTGATGACTAGGTGTGAGCAAAACTCGATTCGACTTGAAAAAATAAAAAAATTCCAAATTTTAAGTTAAATGAATCGAGTTATTCGAGTCAACTTGAATTTTTTTTGAATTTCGAGTTCAAATCGAGTTTGGTTTTCGAATTCAAATAATTCAAATAAACCAAATATCAAACTATAATAATTTACATTATTACCCCAAACTCCTAAACTTCTTCACTTTCCTCCTAAAACTTTTACTCCCTCCCACTTTCCCCCTATAACTTTGCTCCCCTCCCATCCCACCCCCTTTACCCCAACCCATTTCCCTCCCCCCATTTTTTTTTTTTGAATATTTCACTCCAAAAATTTACTCCTCCCATTTATTTCCCCTTAAAATTTTACTCCATCAACCTCCAAAACTTTTTATTTTCTCCCTAAACTTTTATTTCTCACCCTTTACACCTAAAAAAATCCTAAACCTAAATAATAATTTTATTATATATACTATTTATATTATTAAATTAAATTTCACATTTTATACTAATTTATATTATTGAATTGTTTTATCATATTGAATCTTTATAAATTTTTGCTAAAATTAAATTATTGATGATGCCATAAAATATTCATGTTAAAATTTTATGTTGGTATCAATTTCACATTTTATCTTTCAGATAATTTTTATTAAAAAATCACATTTTTTACATTTAATATATTTTTAATTTCAAAATACATAGTGACAAGAATCAGAAGATAATTGAAGCAACTAAGCAAGCAAATAAGTTAACCCGTATATAAAATATTAATAAATTAAATTATAAGGGGATGAAAGTTAATAACAAATTTGATTACAGTGGACAAATTTGATTACGGTGGGTGACAGCGATTACAAGGACCGAAATTTTTTTTTTAATTTAACTTGAACAAATATATTCGATTCGATTCAATTCGAATTCCATCTCACTTGAACCGATTTGAGAAAAATTCAAATCAAGTTAGGATGATAAAATATGATTCGTCAACTAGATTAACTTGAATTTTTTTCATTCGATTTGATTGAACGCTCACAACCCTACTGATAGCCTTAGTAATGTCATTAAACATGATAAGAGTAAGGTCGGGACACCTATTATTTTGGACAGAATCGAGCCACCAATAATCGGTGTTTCGAAGCTTGGCATGTTTCATAATAGGACGTAAGTTCCAAGTTAGGATAAGATGGAATACTCGATCGTGTAAGGAAAGTTCAGAGGCCAAACCGGACCGAATGAAAAGATCTTGATTAAAAGGGCCCTTTTAATTAGAGTTACCCTTGGAAGGCACGTGTAACAAATTGCCGAACTCTTCGACAGTAATGCAAATGGGAGTGTTCATTAAAAAAAAGGTGATGGCAACAACAAGATCACTGGACTCGTCATGTTCAAGCTTAGCATTGGAATAAAATGCTCGAACAAGGTTATAAAATGTCGGTCAAGAAATTTTTAAAAAATCCATACAACCCATTTCTTGAAAAATAGATAGATAAATAAAATTTATTAATTCAAGCACACCAACATCGATCTTTCTTGACTCCTAAACCTTTTTCGAAGCAAATTTTTCATTAAAATGAGATCGAGAGTTTGAATATTGAAAAAACACTAAAAAAGAGGACTCTACTGCCCTAGATGGGTTAGAAGACGATGAACCGGTTCTTGGCTTTTTCTTAGGGGCCACTCTAACTAATTAGGCACTTAGAGACACTAAAACTCAGAAGAAAACTCTTTGGGGAATTTTAACAAACACCTAGAGGGGAAGATTTTGGGTAAGAGTTTAAGAAAAATTTTAGAAATAGGTAACCTCCTGCAACAAAACACAATATATGGTATTTAAAACAACCAAATAAACCATCAACAAACACTATTTCAACCTACATTTTATAAAATCAACAAGTTGAAGTATTTAGGTTGTTACCTCAAAAATATTGAAATAGACAAAATCTCCAAGAAATGTTGAACAAATATTGAGTAAAAGATGTTTGAAAGTGTTGAAAGACCAAGATTTGTCAAAAAAATAAAGAAATTTTGGGGAGGAATTAAGAGGGTGTCGATGGAAGGAAGAAGAAAAAAATTAGGTTTTGATATTAGGATTTAGAAATAGGTGCAGGTACCTTAAAACACCCCATGGTATCGATAATTTCTCACGTATATCAATATTTTTATAAAAGTATCAATATTTTTAAATTGGTATCGATACCAAATTGCGAATATGTTTTCCAAGTGCAGTGAAAATTACAAAAACGAGATTTTTGAGTCTTTAGAGGTTCTAAGGGTCCTAAAATGACTCTAAGAACATCCCTAAATGTTTCATATGCATGGAAATGCAAAATGTGAGCATAATGTATATAATTTATAAAACAAACTTAGATTTTAAAGAAAATGACTAAATTAGAAAGAATGTGACTAATTCAATAAGTGTAAAAAATCATAAGAACAAGCCATGCTAGATAAATAAGGTCAAAAGAGATCAAATATCTACATAAACTCCCTCTATCTTTATCCATGCAAGAGCCATGAAATATTTAAGCTTTTTGCAACAAAATTAATCAAAGAGCATAGAAAGATTCAATCACAAAGTCAAGGCAAAGTGGTTAAGCCTAGTTCTCTCCTAAGTGTCCAAAATCTCTCTTTGTCTAATGGTTTTGTAAAAATGTCAGCTAATTGGTTTAAGGTGTCTATATACTCTAGAACTATTTCAACCTGTTGGACATGATCTCTAATGAAATGATGTCTAATTCCAATGTGTTCAGTCCTAGAATGTTGGATGACATTTTTAGTGAGACAAATAGCCTTAGTATTGTCACACTTGATAGGGATGATATCTATATAAAATTCCATAGACCTTAAGTTGTTGTTTCATCCATAAAACTTGAGCACAACAACTACCGACAGAAATATGTTCTGCTTCGGTGGTGGAGAAGGCAACATTATTTTGTTTCTTTGAAAACCATGATATTAGCATGTTGCCTAGGAATTGACAAGTAGCAAAGGCGCTCTTTCTACCTAATTTGCAACCTCCAAAGTACGCATCCAAGAATGCATGCAAGCTAAAGGATGAGTTTTTAGGATACCAAAGGCTTAAATTTGGAGTGTTTCTAAGGTACCTAAAGATTCTCTTAAGGGCTTGTAAATGTGATTCCTTAGGACAAGATTGATATCTAGCACACAATCATACGCTAAACATAATCTCGGGTCTACTTGTGATAAGATAAAGCAAAGAACCAATCATTGACCTATATAATTTTAAATCAACACATTTACCTTCCTCATTTTTATCAAGCTTTATAGAAGGCCTCATGGGAGTATCTTATGGTTTGAGAGTGTCCAACCCAAACTTCTTGAGCATTTCCTTTGTGTACTTAGCTTGATTGGTAAAGATGACATCCTTTCTTCGTTTTATTTGGAGTCCTAAAAAGAAATTTAGTTCTCCCATCATGCTCATCTCAAACTCACCTTGCATTAGCTTAGAAAATTCTTGACAAAGAAGATCATTAGTAGAACCAAAAATAATATCATCAACATAAATTTGAACTACTAATAAATCTTTGTCTTTTCTTTTAATAAAAGTTTGTGTCAATCTTCCCTTTAGAAAAACCTTTTCAATAAGAAAATTTGATAATCTTTCATACCAAGCTCTAGAAGCTTGTTTCAAACTATGTAAAGCTTTTGAAAGTTTGAAAACATGGTTTACAAATTTTGGATCTTTAAAACTGGGTGGTAACATATACTTTTTCATTTATAAAAAATTTTAAAAAATCATTTTTTTACATCCATTTGATATAATTTGAAATTATTAAAGCATGCAAAAACTAAAAGCATTCTAATGGCTTCCATCCTAACTATAGGAGCATAAGTTTCATCATAATCTATTCCTTCCTCTTAAGTGTAACCTTGAGCAACAAGTCTAGCCTTGTTCCTCACTATGTTACCACTCTCATCTAGCTTGTTCCTAAAAACCCATTTAGTACCTATAGTAGATTTATCACTACGTTTATCAACTACGGTCTATACTTTACTTCTTTCAAATTAATTTAACTCTTCTTGCATAGCCAATATCCAATATTCATCATTTAATGCTTCTTTGATATTTTTAGGCTCAATACATGAGATAAATGCAACATACTTACAAGTATTTCTAAGAGAAGATCTAGTAATTTCCCCTTGGAATTGATCTCCCAAAATCATATTGTCCTTCATATAGTTGAACTCTCTTGGATGAGTGATTTCCTTTTCCTCAATTGAAAGTTCTTTTAAAGCATCTTGTGTTTGTTCTTGAATGTTTCCATTTGATGATTAATCCTCTTTATCATTGTTATTAAAAAATTCATCATCATTATCATCAACACAAGAATCCTTTCTAGGAGAAGGATTAGAGTCTTCAAAAATAACATGTACAGACTCTTCTACTACTAAAGTTCTTTTGTTAAAGACTCGATAAGCTTTAGAACTTAAAGAATAACCAAGAAAAATTCCTTCATCACTTTTTCATCAAATTTACCAAGATTATATTTTCCATTGTTTAAAAACAAAACATTTGCATCCAAAGGGATGAAAATAGCTAGTGTTTGACTTTTTATTTTTAAATTATCATATGAAATTTTCTTTAAAATAGGCCTAATCATCACTTTATTTACAACATAGTAAGGGGTATTTGTGGCTTCCGCCCAAAAGTATTTTGGTAAATTATTTTCACAAAACATAGTTCTAGCCATTCCTCTAAAGTTCTATTTTTCCTCTCAACAACTCCATTTTTTTAGGGGTTCTAGGTGTAAAAAAATTATGGCTAATTCCATTTCACCTGCAAAAATTTTCAAAATCAAGATTTTGAAATTTGGTTCTATGGTCACTTTTAACACTAGTGATAGAGTAACATTTTTCATTTTGGTTCATTTTTTAAAATGTGATGATTTTTCTAAAGCTTCATCTTTAGTACTTAAGAAAAGAACCTAAGTAAATCTAGAATAGTCATCAACAAGCACAAAAGCATATTGTTTTCCACCCAAGCAAGTTGTCCTAATAGGACCAACTAAGTCTATGTGAATTAGTTGAAGAGCTCTACTAGATGATACATCATTAATAGGTTTAAAGGAAACTCTTTTATGTGTACCCTTAACACATGCATCACAAACTTTATCTAGTTCAAAATCAATTTTAGGCAAACCTCTTACTAAGTCATTTTTAGCTAGTTTGTATAATATGCTCTATAACACCCCATATTGGTCCGATTGCCAGACCTGAGCTACGAGATGCTACGAATAAATCTAGAACAATCACATGCAATTTAAAACATTTAAAGATCATATAAATACACACATTAATTATTAAAAATGAACACGAAACTAAATCGAGCTTCTAAATACAACAGATTAGATTTGAGCATAAAAAAAGACTAAACTGTAAATTTTCCAAAACTTTGAACTAAGTATTGATACCAAAGAAATAAGTATCTATATTTTTGTAATAAGTATCGATACCAAAATCAATATCGATACCATTTTGGCATTCTGTAATTTGAAAACATTGTTCATTTGGTCAAGTACATTGGGTCCCTAGTATCTGTACTTTTATCTAGATGGTCAAAAATTACAAGTTTGAAAATTCATTTCATGCCCAAAGCTATATCTTAATTCATGGATACAAATAGGTACATATATGACCTGCATAAAATAACTCAATCCATTACAAACATGCCATAATTCAACCATGATTTATTAACCATCTTATCTATTAGAATTAATAACTAAGTATGCAATTAGGTATCATTATCCTTATACTAACCAATATGCCATTTGGCACCATCACAAACAAATTCAAACATAAAATCAATTGTATATTCAAGCAATTAAATTAAAATACAATCATATTATGAAACTTATTTCATCATGAATAAGGTTTCAAATCCAGTTACCAAAATCACTCATTCATGCTACTTAACAAAGAAAAATATACTCACTTCCAAAACCACAAGTTACCAATACTAAATGACCATTTCCATATCAATTCAAAAGTAAGATATCAAAACCAAAACATGCCTACCATTCAAATGACACAAAACACATTCAAACCAAATAAGATCAACATGATAATTCTACTATTTACTCCACATTCACCATAAGATCAACATGAAACACAAGCTTACATCATATACTAACATTCGCTTATGTACATATTTAAATAAAACCTTAAATTTGACAAATTCAAAACCCTATATACATGCCACAATCCAACCAAGTCAAAGATATCAAAATAGAAGCTTGATAGTGTGCGCCTTGAAATTGATCCGTCCAACCAGTTCTGCAAAATTAAAACTACAGAAAATAGTAAATATAACAGAGTAAGCTTATATAGCTTAGTAAGTTCATAATTACTTAAACATAATTCTTACCTCAGTTTACAATTAAGTAAAAAATATAACTAATTTAATATGTATTTCCTATCAAGACATTTACAAAAATAAGGTGAGTGTTTCACATATCATTTGTATAATCTCTCAATCATTCAATACAACATATTTTCGTATCATTCAGCTAGGAAAGATTCAACATATAAATCGTATTAACCAATTGGTCATGTCAATTCATATTCACATTCCATATCTTTTATACACATAATATTGTCACAAATATTGGATTTATCAGGTAAGCATTTCATACATATAACTATAAACTTTCCAATTGTTTTAATATCATTTCGAACAACTCTTAAACACATAATTACTATTTATTCAATTTCACCACTTAACATTTCAATATTCATATAAACATATCATCTTCAAATAATTCATGAATTCAATACATATATATTTTTTCATCATATGGCCCGACGAACTATAATAAACAGATACAGATACATGGGTAACTACACCACACCAGAATGCTCGTACGAGCTCAAACTTCAACACACCAGAGCATTGAAGTGCAAAGCCCGTAGGCATTATATAATCAGTATCAATACATTCGTCCACCACACTAGTATAACTCAGTAATCCGCAACAAATGCTAAATTCCAATATAATCAGTAATATCTCCGTACCATTACATATATCCTGTATAGCGCGCAAATAACCCTATTAGCATGCCAATTGTATCCTAATCATTTACTGATACGACCTCGGTTTAGTGATGAATTTGAGTCATTTAGTTGCCCGATCGATTAACGAAGAAGTATGCTTTGTTTTAGCATTTAAAAGAAAATAGGCTAAGTAGAGTTTTCGGTAAGAAAGATGATTAGTATAAAGAAAATGATAATGTGTAATGTTGGATAGAAAAGATGTGATTGGAATTTGGTCGTTTAGGGTTTAGGTATTAAAATGAAATGGTTTTTGGTGTGTGTACGAAATGGTATGATTTTAAAAATGAAATGGACCAAATTGGCTCAAAAGGTCAAGGATGAACCAACACTAAAGAAGAGTGTTGACCCGAAACTTATAGGACCTAAAAGAATCAGAAATGGCAATTTGGGAACCTTGACCCGATACTTAGGAAAGTATGAACCAAAGGTATTAAGGGTGAATGCCACACTCGGGTTTAGGGAGTGAGAAGTTCGAAAAAGACTCGAAAAGAAGCCACTAGAAGCTAGATAAGTCTTACGGATCTCGAATGAAATTTGAGAGAAAATGCCTTAAAAATTCGGCAGCAATTCATTAACTAAAATGTCAAAAGTCCTTTACAAAATGAAAAATTCAGCTATTTATAAATAGCACGTAAGCTAGCCGAATAGTCACATTCATTCTTAAGAATTAAGCAAATGAACCCAATTAATTGAGCCAGCAAGATTCGGCTAAATGTGAGCTCCAATAGTCATCATCTAGATTGAACAATGGACTTGGAAAACTTGGATGGTGCATGGATATGCTAGGTTCGGCCAATGAGCATAAATTAGCTCATTTACATTGCAACTTTTGGCTGAAAAGTGACCAATAATTAAGAGGGTAATGAGCAGCCATTTATGGTGTGAAAACTCAACTTTGAAGAGTCCTTGAGTGTGAACACCATGAACCGAATAGCCAAAATGTATCCAGCAATGTGAAAGAATTAAATGGCAGCTTTGGAGAAGGAAACATCATCTCTTTTGGCCGAATGGTCACATAAAAGACTTCAACAATCAGCACACCGTTTTGAATACTTTCCATGCATGTATCGTTAGGTGCATTGAACCCAACATGCATGAATCTTGTTAAATGCTCTCCATATTCGGCTCACCTACACAAAAGATGAATGGAATTAAATTAATGCACATTCAGCAAGTAAAGATGAATTATAACACATTAAAAACCAGCAGCAGCCAAAACAATTAATCTGCTCATAAATTCGGCTAAACTTAGGCATAATAAATCAACAATAAGACACATTAAATAATTGTAATAAAACAAACACATTTATGCTGTGTAATACTTAAAACAAATTAAAAACATGTATTGAAATAAGACATAATTAACACACTTAATTAAAATGTCCAGATTTAAACCAATTAAATACTAACAAATTATTTTGAACTGAATTAACTAATTAAACTAGTTTATTTAATTTAGTCCAGCTACTAATAATTGCATAAATTAAAAACCAAGCTATGTTTGAGCTTATTCGAGCTCTTGGAGCTGGAATTGAGCTATATGGAGCTCAACGAAATAAAATTGAGCTAATTCAGCTCGGATGGGTTTGCTCACAATGCTTAATAAGCTAGTCCAAAAGTGCTCATGGGGCGTGGTCGTGTCAGTTTACTACATTCAAACAGGCACTTTAACTGAATTCATCAAATTAACAAATCAAATGCACTTCCAGAATATCTGTACACACACTGTAATTCCATTACATCCATTTCAAGATCATATAATTCATATTTCACAATCATTGATCAATTTCCATTAAATATTCTTTCACCTTATACTTAATAGTAAACAATTTATCATTACAATCCAATATTTAATATTAAACCACATATCAATTTTATCTAATTCAAAATAGCATGAATTATAAATATTTACATATACATTCTTAACATTTCAAGTAAATCATAATCACCTTACATTCAACCTTAAATAGTTAATATTCTTAATTCCATAATAATAATTCAATCATAAATTAATTAATTAATTAATTAATTCATACAATATATAACATAAATATATAAACATATATCTAATCCATGAACTTACCTAAGATAAGCTCGGTTGACTTGTAGGGACTAATCCGCGAATTTCCCTTTTCTCTTGTTGTCCTCCGCAAGATTCAATTCTTGATCTATATAATGATTAAATTTAATATATCAAATTCAAATACATATTCAACTTATTTTTATGCATGTGACTCTTAAGTTTTCATTATTTATATATTTTCCCTAAACTTTTACATTTCTTACAATTTAGTCCCTAAACTCGAAATTCTAAATTTATCAAAATTTCACCATTTCCCATGCTAGCCCAATTTATTTTTATACTAATATAGTCCATAATTATTCAAAATTCACAAGAATTCCATGTAAATTTTAATATTTTAACAAACTAGCCCTTTAATTAAAAACTAACAAAAATCACTTCACAAACTAGTCCTAACCAACAACAAAGACTACAAATTCATCATTTAACATAAAAAATAACTAAGGTTCATTAATGGTAAAATCCAAAATCTTTAATAGTTTCAAAAACAGAGGTACGATTTAGCAACGATCTCAAAAACATAAAATTACTTGAAACGGGTAAGAAAATCACTTACATGCATAAACATGAACTTGGTCAAACCTTGGAGCATTCATCCATGGTGTTTTCAGTTTTGGGAGAAGAAAAGAAATGAAAGTGATCACCATTTCCTAATTATTTTATGTTTTAACCATTTTCATTTTAATTATTTAATTAAAAATAAATTATTTAGTGTTAGAAAACCACAGCAATCGTCCACCCGTCCACCATTACAGAATTATGGCATAATTACCAATTTGAACCTTAATCACTTATTAATTAAGCCATTTAGTTACTTAAAATCAATTTTCATTAATTTTTTCAATTTTTACGATTTAGTCCTTTTTCCATAATTAACCATCCAAACACTAAATTTTTTTAACCAACTTCAATTCACCTATATATTAGTTCTGTACATATTTTATTTAATATTTACGAACTCGGTTTAACCATTTTAATTTAAATTATTTAATTAAAAATAAATTATTTAATGCTAGAAAACAACACCAACCGTCCACCTGTCCATTATTATAGAATTATGGCATAATTATCAATTTGAACCTTAATCACTTATTAATTAAGCCATTTTAGTTACTAAAAATCAATACCGATTAATTTTTACAGTTTTTACGATTTAGTCCTTTTTCCATAATTAACCATCCAAACACAATTTTTTTGAACCAATTTCAATTCACCTATATATCGGTTTCGTAAATATTTTATTAAATATTTACAGGCTCGGTTTAACCATTTTCATTTTAACTATTTAATTAAAAATAAATTATTTAATGTTAGAAAACCACACCAACCATCCACCCATCCACCATTATAGAATTATGGCATAATTACCAATTTGACCCTTAATCACTTATTAATTAAGCCATTTAGTTACTAAAAATCAATACCGATTAATTTTTACACTTTTTACAATTTAGTCTTTTTTCATAATTAACCATCCAAACACTAAACTTTTTTGAACCAACTTCAATTCACCTATATACTAGTTCCGTAAATATTTTATTAAATATTTACAAGCTCGATTTATAAAAACAAGGTTCTGATACCTCATTTTTCAAAACCACTTGACTTTCGGTACGTACCACTTGTACCTTGACCAACTAACCAATTAATAAAATCTATTAAATAATGATTTACTATTATACTATATTTAACTCATAAATATTAATTAAATAAATTATGGACCCTCTCGTCGAAATTGTGGTCTCGAACCCACTATTTTGATACCGCTGAAAAACGGGTTGTTACATGCTAATGCTAGCATGTCCGAGTTTTCTATGCGATAATAAAGAACTATTTTCATTTTTAGCAACAATGCATATGTTAGAATTATGCAAATCATCTAAATGCACCATATATATATATATTCTATCCTATGTCCTACAAGCACAATCTTATTAGAAGCAATGTCAATAACTTTACAACCTTTAGACTCAAATATGACATTGAAACCTTTTTCAAAAAATTAACTAATACTTAGAAGATTATGCTTAAGATCGTTGACATATAAGACATTCTCAATTATAATTGAAGAGTTTTTACCGATAGACCATATTCCTTCAATTATTTTTGTAGAGTTGTCACCGAATGTAAGTTCTCTTCCACTTTTTGGCTTCAAATTGATAAAGCGACTCTTGCCACTGGACATGTGTCTTATGCATCCATTATCAAGGTACCATAAGTTTTTCCTTGAATAGTCCACCTCAAAGCAATACTCCTTTTCCTACAAACATAGAATTAAACTTTAATTTTGGTACCCAAATTCTTTTAGGTCCATAAGCATTAGTTTTTATAATTTTAGTCCCTTTAGGTATCCATTTTGAAATCAAGTTCCTATATTGATAAGTTATGAGTCCTTTAGGGACCCATACACTTTTAATCATTTTTCTTTTGTAAAAATTTTAAAGACCTCTATGTTATAGAAGTTAAAACTATTTTTAACAAAATTTTGTTTTAAATTTTCTCCTTTTTCTAAAACTTTTTAGAGTGAGACTTTTCATTCTTAAGCAACTCAAGTTGCTTGTCATGATCCATGAACTTTAGAAAGTAAATCATGCAAATCTAAATTCTTCTTCTCAAAATCATTAATAATTTCTTGCATTTTGTTTACTTTTTCTTCAAGTTCATGATTGGTTTTGGAAAGCAAGTCATTTTCATGTTTCAATTTTGAAATATTTTTCTTATGTTTTGAATTTATGACTTCAAATTCCAAACCCAATTCATCATAGCCATCTTGCAACTCATCAAAAGAATAAGAATTTGAACTAGATGAGTTAGAAGTTACCTTAGAATCTTTATGGCCATGAGACATAAGTTAGATACTTCTTGATTTTTTATCGGATGAATCACCATCACTCCAAGTAGAAACATTGGCCTTGTGTTTTTATTTTTTAGGCCCCTTCTTCTTCCATTGAGGATAATCAAACTTGATGTGTCCCGGTTTTGTACTCATAACAAATGTAACAGCCCGATTTTAAGCCTAGTCGAAATAGTGGTTGCGGGACCACAAATTTGACGAGGAAAAATTAATTTTTTATTATTTTTATGGTCTAAAATTTCACAGAATGATTTCTTAGAAATTTTGTTCAAAAATTTCGACGTTTGGGCACTCAATTTAGCCAAAAGGACTAAATTGTAAAAAGTGCAAAAGTTGAGTTCTACATGTTAGAAGTGTCCAATTGTTATGAAATTTTAAATTAGAGGTCCTTAAATGGTAATTAGACCATTGGTTAACTTGTTGGACAAAACTGGACAAGCGATAAGTGAATTAGGATATTTTTAAGTTGGGGGCATTTTGGTCATTTAGTAATTAAAAGAATTAAAAAGGCCAAAATAGCCAAAAATTTGTCCATCTTCTCCATGATGAACAAAAATAGCAAGGGGGAAGCCATGTTTAGGGTTTTCAAGCTTCCAAGCTCCATAGTAAGTGATTCCAAGCCCCTTTTTTAATGTTCTTTACGTTTTTGAAGTTCCGGTAACTTAATTTAACTTATTCTAGCAATAATTTAACCTAGGGTTTATATTTGGAAAAATACCCATCGGTGAAATGTGTTTATTTTGATGTTTTATGGTAGAATATGAAGCTTGAAATTGTGTTAAACAATTTTTGCTAAGCGATTTTCAGTGAAAACAAGTGAAACGGCATAATCGGTAAAAAATATTATTGTTCACAAGTGCATGTTAGAGCAAGAATTTGATGTTACTATAGAAGGGAAAAATGTTCAGCATGTTATAAAACATAAGAAAAAGGAATAAAGTTTAATTTTTGAGCCTAGGGGCAAAATCATAATTTTGTGAAACTTTAGGGGCAAAAATGTAATTTTGTCAAAATGTGATTTTTGGACTGGATTGAATAATGTGAATGTTATATAAGCTAAATATGTTATTATAAATCGAGAAAGACGAGAAATTGACATTGATTGGTAAAAAAAAGGGAAAAAAAGTGAAAATTACCGGTTGAACCTTCGGAATGAAAGAGATACGAGTGAAGTTGCTAGATCACGTGTGTAGTACTATGTGTAGGCTACTACGTGTATCGAAACGATAGGTCACGTGTGTAGTACTATGTGCAGGCTACTATGTGTATCGGATGAAAATGGTCACATGTGTAATACTATGTTCAGGCTACTATATGAACCGGGTATCATTTATTATAAGGTGGTTGCTATGTGTTGATTCCACCGTGTATCTGTTATTATTCCGAAGTGTTCATCGGGAAATTGACTAAGTGTAATTGAATGATGAATATATATATGTGGATTTGAATTGAAGGTTGACTTGAAATTGGAAATGAGAAATTGGATTGCTTTTAATATAGTGATAAATTGAATGGATTGTATATGAATTTAAATGAACTATTGGAATGAGATGTGATTAATTTAATGGAATTGAGATAGTGAAAAAGTGAAATTATGAAAGAATACATTTTACAACAAAACAGTTTAGACAGTAACTATTGTGTGACTTTGAAAAATCACCAAAAATGGTGAAAATTGAATTAGAGAGTGAATAAGATATGAAATGAAATATTAATGAGTCTATTTTTATATAAAAGAAACAGAGCAAGCAAAAGAGTTATATATTTTGAGATATTTGAATTTTAGTGAGGCAAGGTCGGATTGATTTCGGAATCCCCTGTTCTAATCTTGGAAAATAATTAAAAATTATACAAAAATAATTATGAGTTATAATTTATATGATTAGAATCCTTAGTGAGTCTATCTTCAAAATAAACAAACAGAAATATCATCCAAATTTTGTACTATGAGATAATTCATTTTTAGTGAAGAGAGGTCAGAGATGTTGAATAGTGAAATAGGGGTGAATTTAAAGAATAAACTGTACTAATTGGCCTAGTAAAAAATTCTAAAAATTTTATGGTAAGAAGATATGTGAGTCTAATTTTGGGGAAAATTAACGGATCTCAATTTAGAGCTCTGTGGCTCTAGATAAAAATTATTTAGTGACTCTGACTCAAATAGATAGCTTTGAATTTAAATATAAGTGAATAGTAAAATTATGTATAATGCTATTTGAGCATGTTTTATACATAAAGGATGTGGGATGGAAAGGAGGAGGACAATAAAGTATATGAATGAATTGTGTATAATTGGTTATATGCCTGATTATAATCGATAAACGTTGAAATAGGAGTGATGTTTATATTGGTGCATTACTGGTCATGGTAAGCTCATGAGAGAAAATAAAGTTTCATAGCATATGTGTGTGGTATATTTGGCATGAAGTGATGTCATGAGTGACTCATGAATTAACTCATGTTGGTAAGTTGATGCATAATTATAGTATTCAAATATATACATATTTGTAATATTTTGCTATGTGATTCAGAAAAAAAGGGTAATAAATAGCATAATGAAAATTCAGCCATGGTGCTAGTTTATGTTAAAGGAGTGTTTTATGGCATATCTTAAGTAATGGAATGTTATAAATTTTGAGGTTAATTTGCTAGTCAAATAAATAACAAATGAATTGACTGCGTATTCGTAATTTTGACATATGCTTGGTATATGAAACATAATAATATATGCTTGAATAAACTTTAAGTATTCGAATGACATGGATTTGATGGTGATAAGAATTGAATATTGAATTCATGAAGCACAGGTGATGTATTATTGTTGTGTGATAGCTTGGTTCGAGAAATTGATTAGGTAAATGGTAAGTGGAAGCATTTATGGATTTAGAAGAAAATTTGGAATGAACATGAAATTTAGCTCAATTAATGATTTCATCAATTAAACATTGTGTATACCAGAATGTGTTAGTGAATTACATATTTGTAAATTAACATTCGAAGTTCGGTAAGTGATATATGAAATTAACATGAAAAGATTTATGATTGTTATTAATATTGATTCTGACATAAAGTGGATTCTTCAATATTGGATTGATTTAACGAATATATTGAGTACATGAATGGGTATGTGTTGGGCCTCGTATACCCTAATTAGCGACTCGAAGATAATAATTTGAAAGTTTTTAATTTGGATGAAATTTTATAACTCGGTTTAATATGTCTATAAGTGTATTTATTCTGGTAATGCCTCATACCCTATTCCAGCGTTGAATACCGGTAAGAGTTGTTACAATGTGACATCACCAGATTCGGCCCTAATGTTTAGGCCGAGTTTGGGGTGTTACAACAAATGATAGGATCTTTCTCCTTGGTTGATTCAATTTTGAGTCCTTCCTTCTTTTGAAATATTCTTCCTTTGTTGGACCTCATAAATCTCTTTAATCTTCTTGCAAACATGGTCATCTCTTCATCCTCATCCTCATCCACATCTTCATTAGAATTACTCTATTCTATTGTAGACTTGAGAGCAACACCAATCTTCTTCTTTTCAAATTTTTCTTCTCCTTTATTCACTCCCTTGAGTCTCATTTCATGAGTGAGCAAGGAACCAATAAGATCATCTAATGAAAGACTCTCTAAGTTTTTAGCTTCTTTTGTGGCTGTAACTTTAGCATCCCATCTTCCGGACTACTTCTTCATTGGGATTCGTCTTCCCATATGATTTGAGTTTGTTGATGATGATGGTGAATCTATCGGACATAGATTTGATGTCCTATTTGGGCTTCATCATGAAGTCTCATAATTGAAAGTGAGAATTCCCACATTTGATTTCTTAACTTAATCGATACCCTTATGAGTAACCTCTAATTTGTCCCAAATTTCCTTGGCATTAGAACATGAAAAAAAAATCTACTATATTTGTCTAAACCAAGTGCACAAAAGAGAGCGTGCATTGCCTTCACGTTGAGTTGAACATTTGTCCTATTTTTCTTATTTCATTCATTCTTGCTTTTTGGAACTAATTTATCTTCTTCCTTCCTTTTGAGGAATGGATGGACCATCCATGATGACGTCCCACACAGCAAGATCTTTGTCCTAGATGAACAATGTCATTCTAGTATTCCAATATGAATAATTTGCACCATTAAAGTAATGAGGTTTGGAGATAGATTGAGACTCACCAACCATAATGGAATAGATTAAGACTCACCAACCATAATGGAACTGGAAGAAGATGCCATCTTGTGCAGTTTGAAGAAATAAGATTTGAGCTACCTCGAAGATCTTCTCTTAGTTGTTAGACCATCTTTTAGAGACTAACTCAAATACCAATTGTAAGCTCAATAAATCAAATTGAAATTGCCAAGAGGGGGTGAATTGGCTTATAAAAACTTTTGGAAAGCTAAGAAGAAAATTGAAAGATGAACATGAAAATTTAGAGTGGTTCGACCCCAATTACCTACTCCACTACCTTAGCTTTCTACAACTAAGGATTTTCTCAAATTCACTAATTTGATAACCTTTGAGGACAATATTTAATCTTACAACTCCCTTAAGATTTCTATCCCAAATCTTAAGACACAAACCCTCTCAAGGAAATACAAATAAGAAAACAAAGAAATAACCCTAACAAGATCAAAGTATTTGCAAATTAAGCTCAAATACAATGAAATACACTTGAGTAAAAGAATAGAAGTAAAGCTCACAAGTGTATGTAAGAAGAATATAGAAATAATAAGCTCAAAGGTTGTTTGGTTGATGATTTTAGCTTGAAAGTGTTTTCTTGTTGTTATAGGAACTTTTGAAGTTGGTATTTATCCCCTTAATTGATTTCCAACTGTTGAGGTTGTTGGTATCATGAATAGCTGTTGGAGATGTAACAACTAGAGCATTTAATACACTTGCAACACCAAGTATCAGTATCGTATAAAAATGTGTCGATAATTTTTGCAATAAATGCTAGATTCAGTGACCGTTAGAGATTTGTTATCAATACCAAAACAATTTTTATTGATACTTATAAAATGGTATCGATACCGTATCGATACTTTGTAAGTTTTGTGAAAACAGAATGCTATAAAATTTAAAATCGATATTGGGCCGAAATGTATCGATAGTTTTTGGACTGTAGCAATTTTAACTTGTTTGAAAATTATTTTAACTTGATAAAATGATAAAACACTTTCTGACTTAGTCAAAATTATTTCAACTTGATTTTAAAATTGTTTCAAAATTTTTTCTAAGAGTTCAAAGTAGATTTTCAAAATTTTTATCTCTTTAGACTTTAATTTTAAACAAATTGTTTTGTTAAATTTATTCAATTTTAACTTTTGTTCAAAAATACTTCAATTTGATATATCAAAACTTTTTATCAAATAAAACTTGGTTTAACAATCTTCTCCATGGAAAGTAAGGGTTTCCATGAGCTAGTGTGAAAAAGTTTGAGGTAGTGTGAGAAAGTGAAGAACAAAAGTAAGAAAGTGTATTTTTTTCATCATTAGTATGATTATTTCAGGTTATTTTGCATAAGTTCTTCATGAGCATGATTTTAGGGATTGTGCCAACTTAAATGGGATATGATAGCTTCTTTATGGTCTAACATTCTTGCCAATACATTATCCTCATTCTGTTCTGGATTGTAATCTTTAATAAAAAATATAGCTTCGTGGGCAAAAGCTCCTGTCATGATGAATCCTACGATGTATTGGTGATGGGTATATAACGCAGTTTGAGTAGTAAAGTCTTGTGCTATGAACGTATAAGTAGGTAAATAGTACATGTGTTGAGATACCAAGGACATAATTATAATGTCCCAAATTTAAGGTAATCGGAATAGTGGTTTCGTAACCATAAATCTGATTTAAGGAGAAAATTATTATTAATTTTTATGATTTATCGAGTGATTAGATATAAGTATTAGAGTATTGATAAGAAATTTTATTGATTGCATGTCTAAATTGCCTATTAGGACTTAATTGCAAAAGTGGGTAAATATGAGTTTTAGATGATAAAGGATTTATTTGAAGTGCATAATCAGAGTAGAGGTCCTTAAATAGTAATTAGACCATAAAATTTCCATGGACAAAAATAGGCATGCATAGATAAAAATAACTAAAGTTTTAATGAAGGGTATTTTAGTAAATGAATAATAAAAATAATAAAAAGGGAAAAAGATGGCAAAAATATCATCTTCTCCATAGCTTGCTGCTGAATTTGGAAAGACACCATAGCTAGGGTTTTCACACTTTTTCAAGCTCATAGTAAGTGATTCTAAGCCCCGTTTTTAATGTTGTTTACGTTTTTGAGATCCCGGTAGCTTAATTTAGCTTATTCTAGCAATAATTTAACCTAGGGTTTATATTTGGAAAAATACCCATATGTGAAAAGTGTTTATTTTGATGTTTTATGATAGAATATGAAGCTAGAAATTATGTTAAACAACTTTTGCTAGCCGATTTTAAGCGAGAACGAGTAAGTTGACATAATCGGTAAAAATCCCTAATGTGCATAAGTAAGTGTTAGAGTGAGAATTTGATGTTGTCATAGAAGAGAAAAATGTTCAGCATGTTATATAACATAAGAATATGAGATGAAGTTTAATTTCTGAACTTTGGGGCAAAAGCATAATTATGTAAAGTTTATGGGCAAATTATAATTTTGCCAAAGTTAGAGTCGAGGGCTGTTTTAATGAATGTGAGTATTAAATAATTTAAATTTGCTATTATAGATCAAGAAGAACGAATTTGAGGTTAGATCGAGGAAAGAATAAAGTTGAAGACTAAATTGATAAGTTTGGCTATATTTGCTACCGAGGTAAGTTAACGGTAAATAAATGCAATATTTTAATAATTATTATTAATGCTGCTAATTTCCAGAAATTATGTATTTATTTCATGAATTTATTTGATATTGACTCAAGTATGAGATGATAGAGAATTGATATTAAAAAGTCCCGTTGAAGCATAAGGAAGGTATCGGATACAAATGTCATGACATTTGGGTAAAGAGATCCCATGTAAGACCATGTCTGGGACATGGCATTGGCATCCTTGAGATCATGAAAGGTCCCATGTAAGACCATGTCTGGGACATGGTGTTGGCACTGAGACGAGAGGTCCCATGTAAGACCATGTCTAGGACATGGCATTGGCACCGAGATGAGAGGTCCCCCGTAAGACCATGTCTGGGACATGGCATGGGCACCGATATGAGAACTCCCATGTAAGACCATATCTGGGATATGGTATTGGCAGTACATGAAACATCCCATGTAAGACCATGTCTGGGACATGGCTTTGGCATGTTATTATCAGAAAGAGACCCAAGTATCCTTATTATTCCAATGTGGTTCAACGGGCTAGTAAATAACTTATGTCCATGAAAGTTCAGTTAAAAGCATAAATGGCAAGTTCAAGTGAGTTATAAGGGTTAAGAGTATATTACGTTACCCATTGAGAAGCAACATTTCAGAAAGAGAAAAATAAGTCATAATTATGAGTTATCCAAGTAAACAAGTAAGTGAATGAGTAAGAGATCAAGTAAAGAGGAAATTAAAGATTATGTTACTTGGTTATTATTATTTGTGTTTAATGTTACTATTTATTTACTTGTAAACTTACTAAGCATTTTGCTTACTTTATTTTCTTTTTATATAGCATTATTAATCAAAGTCGAGGATCCTAAAGACGTCGGAGATCGTCCACACTATCAACCACAATGACTCGGTATTTATGATGAACTATGTTTGAACTATGGCATGTATAGGGACTTACTTATTTTGAATGTTGTATTATGATTTTGCTAATGAATGATGTGTAAATATCTAATGATGAATAGTTATCAAAATGGCTAAGTATGAAGGTGTTTGTTGTTATACATGTCTATGTGATAAATTATGCATAGAAATCATGAAAGAGTAATAATTTGCAAAGAAAGATTTCAAATAGTAGCAGTGACGTGAATTTGAAAAATCACTTAGGATAGTATAAAATGAATTAGAGAGTGTATAATATATAGAAAGAAATCTTGTTGAGTCTATTTTCATGGAAAAATAACGGTTTAGCAAAAGGAATTTTATATTTTGAGATATGTGAATTTTGGTGAGACAGGGTCAGAACTATTTTTGGAGTCCCCTGTTTTAAGTTTAGAAAATCACTAAAAATTGTACAAAAATATTTATGAGTTGTAATTTATATTTCTAGATTCCTTATTGAGTATATTTTCTGTAGAAACAAGTGAGAACACCATATGAAAATCCTACAATGAGAAAACTTATTTTTAGTGGCAAGAGGTCAGGACAATCGAGTGGTGAAATAGGGGAGACTTTAACTAATAAATTGTACTAATTGGATGAACAAAAAATTTGAAAATTTATGGTAATAATATATATGAGTCTAGTTTTAGGGAAAATTTACGGATTTAAATTTCGAGTTCCATATCTTGAGTTATAAATGATTTAGTGATTGCTGCGCGAGTAGACAGCTTTATCATAAATAGTGAGATAAATTTTAAAAGCAAATTTTTATTCCCCGAACTAATAAGTTAAGTAAAGTAATGCATCGAGCTTGACTCCAGATACGGTCTCGGGTAAGGGGTGTTACAGTAATAACCCCTAAAGAAGCTAGAGCAAGGCCTAATTGAAAATGAATCGAATTATTGATTGTGTCATAAAGACCATTATGCCCCCGCCCCAATCGTCCTCCCAGAGGAATATGTGCTTCTAAAAGATCTTTTATACTGTAACCAATTTTGAAGTTAGTTCTATACATGTGACCCGCTATTAGGAAAAGAATTACAATAGCTAAATGATGGTGTGCAATATCAGTCAGCCATAAACTTTGCATTTGTGGATGGAATCCCCCGAGAAGGGTTAGAATGGCAGTTCCTGAATACATGTTTTGAAGATAAAGAATTGACTTTTGAGTGTTGGAACTTTGACCAAGAATAGAGGTTTTGGATTAGAAAAGGAGAGGATTTTGATGGCTTGTTCAATTAAAGGAATGCAAGTTTTCAACGACATCCTTACCTCTTTTTAAGTTAAATTTGATTATCTTTGTAGATTAAATTGTTAAGTGTTAATACGAGATTTAATATTAAAGTCCATGCGGAGGAAATAGTTCAATGAAAGAAGGTAAATACAAGTATGAATATCCCATATTTTTGGAATAAAATATGAATATTGTGATTTAAGTTCGTGGTGTTGCGACAACCAACTTCGAAGCAGATTAAAAGCATCAGGGTGTCAGTGTCGCAAAACCAGTCCATCAATTTTGCAACACCCAACCTTAAGGCCAAGGAAATTTCATTCAATGTCCAATGTCGTGACATCGGCCCTGTGGTGTCGCAACACCAGTTCAACAAAGGCCTAAAATATTACAAGTGTGTTTTTGTAACGCCCTCTGTAACCTCTCAAACCCAACCTAGACTTTATGGTCGAATCGTGGAGATTACATTGGTCACCTATGTGACAATGTTACCTTATCATTCGTTGAAAACCTTAAGTTCCTTCTCTTTTAGGAAAAATCGTGTTTTTCCTATGTTAATTTTGGGAAAACGTTCATTAATTAAATCAACCATTCTTAGGTCATGTTATTAGCGTTAACGTGGTTTAGAAAGCAGCTAACCCATCGTTCTTATCGAAAAATTTGTTATCTTTTATTGCAGCAAAAATCTCGGTATTTAACAGATTAATCGTGTAAGCCAGATATCATGCTTTGTCCAATTTCAAATATTCCTATAAAAACCAAATCTATATGTCGAGTATGCATGCATGAAAATTCCAAAGAAAAACAAACCCAACCACAGTTCAAATAGCTTCATAGTCCAAAACCAAATAAATTTAATTAAAACCCAAGCAAAATGATAATAAAGTCTGAAGTCTGTTGTATGTACATTCAATCGTACATGTAAATATCATTCACCATTATTATTGCAACACAAACATAACATAAACATTATCATTCATAAGTGCTAAGGACATATCATAATGCATAACGGATTCCTACCCAAATCAACCGCTACGCAACACGAGTTCCTTAGAACCCGTCTGCCAAACTCCAATCATTGCAAGCAAAGCTTGATTTGGTTAAACCACCATTATACGTAATGCAGTTATATTGCCATTCAAAATAAAAAGCAATATAATTGACGTTCTCCTCATTACTCCTGGTGCAGTGCACTAACAAAATATATGCAGACTTAATATGCCGCCATTACTGCACGGAACTCGTCCGTCAACCACTTAATCCCACCCGATGCACATGTGAAATGTCATACAAATTTAAATTAAATGTATGTTTCATATCTTTTCATTTCAGTAGCATGATTTACATGCCCTCATTATAACATTCACTTATCAAGCGTTCAATTTCACCATCAACATGGTGACATTCTATCTAACACCCCTAACTCGTATTCGTCACCGAAATAGGATTACGGAACATTATCATAAAAACGTAACTTAAAATCAATCATTTCTAAACATTTTGTAAATTATAGCATAACTCATTCAACACATCTTATTGTCCCTTTTTCGAGCCGTCGAGGCCATAAAAACACTTTAGAAACGATTCGGAACTAAATAAAAAACATTTAGAATTTTATGGAAAAAGATAGAAAATTTCACACAGCTGAGGTCACACGGTCGTGTGGCCAGGCCGTGTGACTCACACGGTTGAGACACACGCCCGTGTCTCAGGCTATGCGGATATTCGAAGTAGGGACACACGACCGTGTCCCAGCCTGTGTTCGTGTCTGTGTAACTCTCTAACTTGGGTCACACGGCCAAGCCACACGCTCGTGTGTCGGGCCGTGTAACTCTCGAAATGGTCTCACATGCCCGTGTGTCAGGCTGTGTGCTAGGCCGTGTAACTGCCTAACTTGAAACCCTTTGAGACCTGTGTGGACAAGAAATAGGTCAATTCAAGTCATTTCCTTCACCCTACTCAAGCATGATCCCATGAACCAATTACACATACATTCAAACCTTGAAACATACCTAAAACATGCACAATAATAACTAAATCATTACACCATTTATCCATACAACCAATATGCCAAAAGGCACCTCAATCACAAATCTTTAAATCAACCAAAACATAAACATATTTGAGCATAAATTAACCATACACAACTACCTATTTTCATACCAAGTCATAGCACAATTGACCATATGCTAAACACATCAAAACATACCAATTTGGTCATTCAAAATAAATCATCACTTAACCATTTCAACATTAGTCATCAAAGCACCAAAATGCCAAAATGTCATTAACCATGTAACCACATAATTACATGCCAAACATAACAACTAAATCATCAAACATAATTCACCTATACATGCCATCATAACCATGGCTCAAAACATTAAAATCAACCGAAATAGTCGCGAGATAGTGTTGTAGATATCCGGCGAGCTTCCAAACCGATCGAGCTTCCGATAATCTATAAAAAATAGGAAAGAAAAACAACGTATGCATATAATGCTTAGTAAGTTCATAATTCATAAACAAAGCTTACCATTTTCATATCATAATCATAAAATAGACATGATAGATCCAACACAAACTTGGCACAAGCCTGAGCATCACCAACAACACAAGTTAGTGCTTAATCACATAACTTAGCACAATTCATCACATGATAAGATAAATTTCATAATCATAGTACATATGAATTCATACTTTTCATAACATGGCTATACATACCTTGTTCATCAATACTTCATACCTTTCCATAATTTCATAGTACAATCAATTGGAACCCTCACCAGTTCATCTCTTCACATGCCCGTTGAACCACATAGTGTGCTAACATATGGTTGAAACCAATCCATTCCTTTTCTTTTACGTAAACGCTCATACGAGCCATAAATGGGCCTGCTCACACAAGTTGACGGTCGGAACATAGCTGCCCGATGCCGCTCACATAAACTGATGAGTATCCACAACAAATGCCAGAACTCAGCCATCGGTAGGACGTTCAGGACCAGCACCCGAAACATGGTAACCCTAATGACATGTCATTTGTATCCTATATATTCCAAAGGTTCAAACGGGGCTCGATAGTCTTTATAATGTCGTTGGATTTTCTGTTAAAGCATAATATGACAATTAACATAATAACATTTAAATCAAATACATTAAAATGCTATTTAAACTTACAAACTTACCTCGATCACAAGAACAATAAAATAGGATCGATTAGTCCGACACTTTATCTTTCCTTCGATCTAAGTCTGTTCGAGGCTTAACTTGATCTAAATAATCAAATTCAACCCATTCAATATTCATTCTATTCAATTCATTCCAAAATGCATACTTTTGCAAACTTACTTGCAAACTTACACTTTTACCCCTAATATTTTAACTTCTTTACAATTTAGTCCTTAAGCCCGTAAATTGAAATTCATGCAATTTCATCCACATACATAGCTAGCCGAATTCAATACACACTCATAGCAACTCATACAATTCTTTATTTCACAATTTCACCTTATATTTTACACATTTTACAAATAAATCCCTAATTGACATTTTCAACAAAAATCACTTTACAAAAGTTGTTTATTTATCAATAAAGATTCATTTCTTTCCATCAAATATCAAAAACCACATGAATACATTCATGGAAAAAACCTAACCTTTTAACAATTTTGCAAATTAGTCCCTGGGCTAGCTAGATTAAGCTACAACAACTATATATTCATGGAAAAACCTAAACTTTTAACAGTTTTGCAAATTAGTCCCTGGGCTAGCTAGATTAAGCTACAACGACTCCAAAAACATAAAAATCATTAAAAACGGGACAAATTTCACTTACATGCAACCTTGAGTATAGACCGAAAGCTTCAAGCCCTAGTTATGGCTTTCTTTCCTTCAAAATTCGGTGGAAGAAGAGAACAACAAAGATGATATCTTTGTTTTCTTTAATTTAATTAACTTATTTTCTTAATTACCTTTTTAAACCTTTGTTTTTAACTTAAAATTCACCTATTTAATGTCCATCTTTGTCCACTCAATATAAAAATGGCCTAATTACCACATGACCCCTCAACTATTTAATTTCATAGTCATTTGGTACCTTTAACATATAGAACTCTAATTTTGTATCTTTTACGATCTAGTCCTTTTCACCAAATTAAACATTCAAACGATAAAATTTCTTAACGAAATTTTTATATAACCTTGCTAATATCTCGTAGACATTAAAATAATAATAAAATAAATATTCTCACATCATATTTGTGGTTTCGAAACCACTGTTTCAATTTCACTAAGAATGGGCTGTTACATTCTAACATACCATTATTCGTTATCATTTTAGAAAAATTTTCCGGTGCACGTATAGCAGTTTTTCAATCAGTACATTCCAAAATGTTTCACACAAAAAAAAAATTCCATGCTTTCAATATTTATTTCCAATTTAATACATTCTATACATACAACCAATCATACATTACATACCCAAAACACGTAGGTATTCCTGTAGGTATTCTCGAATATGCCACATAGGCATTTCATGATTCGCAATAAAGGCAACATAGAATACGCCACAAAGGTATTTATAGAATACACCATAAAGGCGTTTATAGAATACACCACAAAGGTGTCATAGAGAACCTGCCTAAAAGGCTCTATTTGGTTGCCACCAAGGCACCACGTGAACTGTTGTGTTTGTGATATGAATTTGCATAAACTCATCATCGCATAAGGTTTGCCCATCATTGCTTTAGGACACGCAGAAATCCCAGTAGATAAATGCAGCTCATCCACTCTTTCCAAAATGTGTCATGGCCATGGTTTTTCCTCAGAATTGGTCGTACCAAATTTCGTGTTTATTGTCTCGATGGACTTCGTTGCATACCACTGCGTCGTCAAAACTCACTATGCATAATCTCCCAACACTCTGTTAAACCCCCATTTTTGCAACATTTCCAATCATGCATCGTACATCGAACATATGTACACATTCATATAGGCTATACTCATTTTCCTATTCGAATCATACTTCTTTACATGTTTCAACCATATCAATACGGTTATGCATTACAGTATATGTTCCATGTACACAAAAACATTTGCTTCATAGAATCACATGCATCCATACATACAACACATCACACACTCAAACTTACACGAAACTATACGGAGATCACATATACACATTCAACAATCACCTAATAACTCATGCATCGTTGCTAGAACATCAACCATGAGAATAACTTTCTGGAATAATTATAGGAGTCGAGTCTAGGGTCTCACTTGATACTCACCTATATTAAAGCTTGGAGTTCCATACTTGAACATCCTTCTTGGACCAACAACAACAACCACTTAAAGAACATGAGACCATCATTAAAAACCTAATTACAGACAGTTTTCTATCATCTTAACTACAAATAACCCCTATACAGGGCCACTTATTGGAAACTTATTGTTTACAAACTCAATAACATTCTTACTCTTTTATAAACTTAACATGCAGAGTTATCAGACTTACCAGGAGGTGGAACACCCACAGATTAATTCAAAAACCTTAGCTTCCAACTTAACAAAGGAGAAGAGAACATAAAAATGTGAGAAGAACTAGAGAGTAGTATTGAAAGAAGAAAAATCCTTCAGACTAACCTTTCTCTCAATATATATCCAGTTCCCCTTAGTGGAACTTGACAAGTGTCAATTGTATTCAGAGTTTTTCCTAATAAATGACCTATAAAATCTGAGAGAAATATAAATGAGAGTCATGTACAAATATTATTCGACCAGTCAATTTAGTTGGCTCCTAACAAGATTACGTTATAAAACCTAATTAGCACAATGTTCAGGCAAACTGGGCGTACAATACATTTGGCGGTAACTCTCATGAGGCTTACTCTTTACTTGTCATATTCTTTTCTTAAATAGCATAATAACCTAAGATAAAATCCACGCGGATACTTCACGCCAATTCTTATTCGCTAGAAGACTGTAAATGGGCAGACTACACTACTCCAAATAGATAACTTAACATCTACATGTCTTCTTATCAGGTTTGCCAGATTTGGGGTTCTCGACAAACCCATGAACAATAGAAGATTGAGTGGCATTGGGGATAACATGTTCGTGCAGGTTTTTTTACAAATATGACATTTATGCTTTACCCAAGGTGTATCATTCTCCTCTTCTATACTATATGTGTGCACCATTTTAAGAATCTGAAAGTAAAAAAAAAAAAAAAAAAACTAAAACAAAAGATTGATAAAGTAAAATCAAGCCTCACTATTATGCACTTGCAATAAAAATAAACAACTCTGAGAGACAAAGAAAAGAAGTTAACATTTTCTAGCTTATACCTTTTAAAGAGTAATCAAACTCAATAATATTTAAAAAAAGATGTAGGATCACTTTCTAACAAAGTTGACCTAAGACTCTAAGAAGCCAAAGGAAAACTCGACTTCTAACGAAGTAAGTTGCGCGGAAAAAGGAGAGGCAACTCTTTTCATACTTATTAACACAAGAAGCGAAAATATGTTAGAATACGTAATAGAATAAGAAAAGTTAAAAATAAAAGAAAACCTAATATTAGAATAAAAAAATAAATAAACTACCCGATAAAAACCCAAAATAATGGAAAACAACTTGAATTTTTCGTTCAAGGTGTTCCCAATGTGCTAAAATCCTGAAAGTTAAACTGGAGCCTATTTATATCATAAATATCAAATTTGAAAATTTTGGGCATGAAATTCAACCCGAAACAATTGAAAACAACTTGAATTCTTTTTCCTTTTTTTTCTCTTTTTCGTCTTTTCTTGATTTTTCAATTTTTTCTTTTTTTTTGGGAAATATTTTTCAATGTACCAAAGTGTTGAGAAACATTATACAAAATTTCAGATATATTTGAATTCATTTACCTACTGAAATAAATGTTTTTCTAAAAATTTTTAGGGTAAAATCAATTTTTAAAAGTTGTTTAAAAAATTGGTGAAAATAGTTTATTTAACATAAGAAAACAACTTAAAAATGCCAAAATCTGATACCAAATGATAGATGGCAGCAGACTAAGATCATATTCAAGTTGTTCAACTCGAAAAAAGATTTGGATTTGACCTGAAAGAAGAAACAAATAAATTTAGAAAGAAAGAAAACAAAAATAACTAAAAGAAACTAAAAAGAATAACAAAAATAAAAATTCAAAAATAGATAAATAAAGAAAATGAAAATTAAAAGGTGGAAGATGGAAGATGGGTCGAATAAATTGATGAATATGGATAGAAGATAGTTGTCCAACTGAACCATTTGAGATATAAACCCCAACAAATTTAATTAATGGCTTTAATCAATCTTTCAAGAAATAATCAGTAGAAAATTGAAGGATGGATTCTCAGAACTCTTTAAAGAAAATAAAGAAGAAAAAACACTTCTAAAAACTACAAGAAAGCAATCTTGCAAGAAAGAAATTAACTCCAATAGTTGAAAATTTTATTAATAAATGAATCAATGCCTTTAATGAATAATGAAGAGACCTTTATATAGGCTAGCTAATTACATCCAAATAAAACTCTCAAGTATAATGAAATTCTAATTAATCTAAATAAGAAGTAGTTTTAATAGAACTAAACTTCTTATTGACTAAAAAACACAAAAATCCTAAACAATTTTAAATATTTAAAAATATCCTAAAATTCGAAATAAATAAATAATAAAACCTAACATTTACAATATTGGCTCATATATAACCAAACTTAGGCCTTAAACTCAAACCCGATATGATTTAAACTCGAATTAAAGCTCGAAACTCATAATTTTCCGTAATAATCGCATCCAAAAGTTCCGCTTGCACAGTCTTTAGTAAAATGATCATAACTTGAGCTCCTGAATTCAAAATCAAGTGATTCAAAATGTATTTCAAAGCTAAGAGATAACTCTTCAAATGCTATGCAGACTTCTCTACCAAGAAATGCTTGGATCCCACAAAAAAATTTGTCGCAAATCAACTAATCTTCCAAACTTGAAAATTGACAACTTAGTTGAATTGACTTTAATAAATTTCACATCGCCCGTGCATGTATTATTATATATTAATAGTTTATATATATGCATCAATGATTAAACATTATAATATAATATAATACTATATATTTTATTATATTTTATAATATAATAGTAGTACATTATATAGTAATTATTATCATATATTATTATTTATTATTATACTGGTAGAAATATGCTCTAAGTTTCTATAGTTTTCGTACATTTGAAAGTTAGCCCTCTTGCTACAATGTTATATCATATCATATAATATATAATAAATTGATAGTTTATATATATTTGCATTAATAATTAAACATTATAATATCATGTAATACCATATATTTTATTATCATCTATAATATAATAATAGTTATATATAATAGTAGTGCATTATTTATTAATTACTATCTATTATTATTTATTATTATACTGGTTGAAATATGTTCTAAGTCCCTATACATTTCATACATTTGAAAGTTGGCCCTCCTACTATATCATATCATATATTAATAGTTTATATATATATATATATATATATATATATATATATATATATATATATATATATATGCATAAATGATTAAAGATTATAATATCATGCAATATATCTTTTATTATAATCTATATTATAATATAGTTATATTTAATAGTAGTACATTATATATTACTTATTATATATTATTGATTATTAAATATTCATATTTTTAGTAATGATTATATATTATAATATTATCTTATGTATTACTAATATACTAATTTAATATATCGTTTTAAGGTCAGGTTAATTAATCAATTTTAGTTTTGGTAATAGTTATATAATATATTATTATTATCATTAAAATTAAATTTTATAGATTTTAAAAATTATTAATTTTATAAATTTATTATACATAAAATTATAGTATTAAAAATATTTTATATTAAATTAAAGTTTTTAAAATTTTATTTCACTTTATAATTTAACATAAACAATTATTATTAATTATTTTTCCTATTAACAAAATTTTAATATACATATGCAATGCTCATGAATACATTTTTAAAAAATAAAGAAGTATCATTTATTTATATTTTAAGTAATATCATAAAATTATGTTAATTATTAATGCTTATTATGGTTGTTTAGTTATAAAGTTGAGCTTTTTTTAGACTTTGAATAAAATTTATCTTGAGCTCAGGTTAGATCGGTCTCAGCCTCGAATCATCTTGGATCACTCTCAACATAATTTAATAATTTTTCATTGAAACAATTAAATAAAATGTGCTATTAAAATATTCTATATTCTCTCGACCAAATTAATATTCTAGGGTTTTTATTTATTTTAAAATTTCCCGTTTGAGTAGAAAACTAATCAAATAAAAACTATATGCGAAAAGAAGAGTTGATGAATTATATAAAGAAATAATCAGTCCTTTAAGTACAAGACTAGCAGATCTCTTTAGTTATTAATTGAATAAAAAAATGATGATAAAGGTGATGTGTAAGATAATTAGGTGCTAAACAAGAAGAAAACCAATCACTGTGACAAAGCTTTTTTTTCCCTTCATATAATGAAATCAATCAACAAGATAAAACCTATATTGTTAGTCAACTTTGTTATTTTCCTTCAAATATTTATATGTAATATTGAGGGCTATATATATTAGTTAATACACTATTGAAAATGATTTTTTTTCATTAATTGATAGAATTTAAGATTATTTTATTTCATTAAAAGAATATAAAATAACTTAACAGCATCTTTTATTTTATTGTTTCAATTAAAAAATTATTAAATTATGTTAATGCACTGTCAGCATTTCGTTATTATTTGATGATGGAAAGATTAATTTGATCAATTTCTTTAACAGTAATGATAAATTTAAAAAAGAAAAAGAGACCAAAATAGGAATAAACTCCATTTTAGAGGGATTAACCGGTAGTTTACCCATGAATTTTCCCTTTCAAGGGTTTTATATGCATTTTCTTCTAAAACTTTCTAAACCCAATAATTCGTTTCTTTTTTTTTTTCCCGGTGGGAAATTACATTTTAAAGAAGGAACAAATCCAGTTGAATCTGATCTAAAAAAGTCATAGTGAAAATTTCCTTTTCCTTTTTTTAGTTTTGCATGAAATGAGGGTGAAGCCATTGTTTGTAATCATCTCGACACTTTCGTTATTCTTGGCCGTCGTTCTGATCTATCCTTCGCCGCCAGTTGCGCCTTCAAAGTCTTCGGACTCTACCAGGTTACTAATCCAGTCTCTCTCTATGGATCCCATTTTCACTGTATGTCATTAATTTACGATAAATCTTTGTTGATTTGGGGAAAATTTCAGTGCCAAATCGGATATATGGAGTGTCCAGAGAATTGTGGAATGGAGACCATGCAAGTGGTGGCTTCAATCTCACTTAACTCGTTAGTATTTTCTATACCCGTCTGTTGTTTGGCTTTTATTATTCATGCGTTATTAGCTTTGTTGCCTTTTTGATACATGTCTTAGCTGCCAGGGAGGAAGAAGAGGACTGAATTTTGGTATTTGGAAACTGGCTTTTTTGAAGTTTTTCATGTAAAAACTGGGGAAACATTGTATTTTGTTATTATTATTATTATTAAAGTTTTTGAAGTTTATTGATTTGTTTGATGTAGATTTGATAGGTGTACATGAAAAGGGGTATAGTTAGGAAATTGAAGTTTTAGAAGGGTGGGAAGTGGGGTTTGGATTAGGTTAAAGGCCTTCTGTTTAGATTTTGATATTCTGAGTCAATCTTTTTTGTTCTTAAATGGCTATCATTGCAGACATTTGCATTGGTTTTTTTTTTTTTTTTTTTTGTTGAAATCCTGCAGCTCTACCAGCCAAGAGTAATGGTTATATCCGTGTCGATTGCTATGGTGGCCTCAATCAGATGAGAAGAGATGTGAGCGTATAGCTATTTTAAAATTTTAAAATAATTTCTAATATAAATTAATTTGGACTAAACATCAGATATTTTTCTTGGCGAGGGCAGTTCTGCGACGGCGTTGGTATTGCACGTTTACTAAATGCTACTTTGGTGTTGCCGAAGTTTGAGGTGGCTGCATATTGGAATGAATCAAGGTAAATTGTTCCTCTTGGAATTCTCATAAATATATGCTACTTGTGATAACTCAAGGGTAGGTTTTTCTTGGCATTGCTACTAATAATAAAGTTTTTGATTTAGTTGTTGTCACAAGTTAATCAGTCATCAATTCAATTGAAAAAATTATTAAAACACCCCTACTTAAAATTAAAAAAAAAAAAGTAAAAGTATACATAATTTAGTTAATTAAAAAAAGATAAATAACAAAAATTTAAAACGTCACTAAAAGTTAAAATACAAATCGCATTTTAAAAAATCACCCACTAATCATAAAACGTAAAAAGATAATTAAATACTTTTAACTATTTTTTAAGACAAAACTCACTAAAAAATTACTATTGTTCAAAATAAACTACCCACTTTTCACATTCACAACTGTCTACACTTTTGTTTTCTTCAAGATATCTTTTTAAGTAATTTTGTCTAACTAAATTTAAACTGTTTAATCTTCCATAATTACGCCTTTTTTGTTTCTTATACATATTTTAAATAATTTTTTAATATTTTTTTTTTGCAAATAAATTGAAATTTGAGTGATCCTGTAATTTCTAAATTTCTTTGAACAGTTTCACACATGTTAAGGCAGTAGAGATCTAGGTAATGTTAAACTTTATAGTGCTTGTAGTGAATACCCTATGATATAATTCTACTAATTGTAATTTACTTATTGAAGTTAAGATTACACAGGAAAAAAAAAGAGCAAAATGAGAACCTACACAGCATCTTATTGACTGTAATATAATGGTAGTCATGGGGATTAGTGTTACTAGTCATGTCTTCCCATCCTCCAGACGCTTATGCTGGCTCTGTTCTATAATTTGCTTTTCCTTTGTCAAATTTATGTTTGTGGTTAGGTTTGATAAATGCTTGTATTATTCTCTTTTGAGAATTTGTTGTTAGTTGCCAAGAGATGAACTTAGTAGTGGCTCACATGTTGCTTGACTTTGAGTTCCTGAACTGCTGAACTACTGAAATGGGGAAGAATTTAATTAAAGCTTTATTATTGAAGCTGGAGTGGACAAATTTTCTCGTTCAAGAAACCGAATTTTCTTTTTCAGGGAAATGAACCTATATCTAACTGTCCAATCATAAATTCTTTATGTAAATATTATGTGCTTCTAGAGTTTTATTGATTCTTTGTAAAGGTTGCCAACACTTCCCTACCTGTTAGAAAGTTGAAATTCTCTTCAAGATTCAAAGGATTAATAGAGAAAGAAGATAGAAAGCTTGAGAAAGAGAGAACATTTTCTAGTTCTGGAATTCATTGATCACCAAAAGCTTACACTACAGTGTTAGTAACTGCTTCAGTAACAAATTGCTAAACAAAATACCTGAACTCTAACTTAGTTAAAATTAGAGCTGAACTTTTACATGTTCAAATGTGTTACTGTTAACACTACCTATGTTTAAATCATTAGGATATATCTCATCTGCTTTTTTTTATTAACTGCTTGAAATTAAGTCATAGTTATTACAGTCATAGTTCTAGTGATTGTAACAGCTTCTTTTGTTTATTATACATAATTTATTATCAGATGGGTGTAGCTAAACCGCTTACTGTAATCCAATGTTACAATGTCTAATGATATCCAAATATATTTATGTTGCCATTTTATTAGTTACGATTCTTTCCTTTCATAGCAGTGGCTTTTCAGATGTATTCGATGCCGATTACTTCATAACACAGATGAATGGTTTTGTCAATGTTGTTAAAGAATTGCCACCAGAGATATCATCAAAAGAACCCCATAGAGTGGATTGCAGTAAACGGAAAGGTCAATTTGATTACATTGAAAGTGTTCTTCCGTTCTTATTGAAATATCATTACGTCTCTATCACACCAGCAGTGAGCCAAAGAAGGGATAGGTATTACTTTTTTCTGTCTCAATTTCTCAAGACTTCGATTACGTAGAACTATGGCGTAGATGAATATATTTACATTTTTGTTATGATATCTTGTAGGTACCCAAAGTATGCAAAAGCTGCACTTTGTCAAGCCTGTTACAGAGCATTAAAGCTGACTGAATCATTGGAGAAGAAAGCTAACAAGCTTCTGGAAGCTATACCAAAACCTTTCCTTTCCCTTCACCTTCGGTTTGAACCAGACATGGTAGCTTATAGCCAATGTCAGTACTCAGGCCTTTCACCTACCTCGATGAAAGCCCTTGAGGCTGCACGTGGAGATGATAGAAAGCCATGGACTGGAGAAGCAGCTCGGATTTGGAGAAATAGGGGAAAATGCCCCCTTACACCAAATGAGACTGCCTTTATACTTCAAGCACTATCAATACCGACGAACACAAGCATTTATCTTGCCGCTGGGGATGGACTAATGGAGATTGAGGGTTTAACATCTATTTATAGCAATGTAGTTACCAAATCTGCTCTTCTTAGTGGTGAGGATTTCGAAACCATGCATGGGAAACACAAAAGCTGCCTTGGATTATTGCGTATCAATAAACAGTGATTCTTACATGGCTACATACTTTGGAAACATGGATAAGATGGTAGCCGCGATGCGAGCTTTTAAAGGACTGTACAGAACTCTTTTCTTAAGCAGAAGAGCTTTTGCTGAATTTACATCTAGAGGGTTGGAAGGGAAGCCGTTGATGGAAGCATTATGGAAGGCTCACAAAGATGATTTCATCAAGGGACGAGGGTCTGCGTTGTCTGACTGCTTTTGTGAGTTCAAATTATAGTTCAAATTATATTTTTTTAGGCATTCTTTTTGTATGAAATCTTACGGAATCTTTTTAACAGCGGATCTACGTTGCTAAAAATGTTCATTGTTTTCTCGAAGATTAGTTTTGGATTCTCATTGTCTACATTACTCATATTTTGGTGACAAAACAACTTGGGCATCATATGCTAATTGCTAATGCTATACCTTTTCTTTTGTATTAAATGTAATGTTAGTTGGTCAAACATTTTTTTTTCCTTTCCTTTTTTTATTCGTTGGTTATCTAAAATGAGCACCAAAAATGATTGCATGCACATATTTCCTAATCGTACCCTGGTTCCAAATTGTTGGTTAATGTCCTGATCCAAACTTTGATACTTAAACTACCAATTTGTTCTTCACGTTGCAAACAAAAATTTTTGCTTAATATTGAGAAATATAGTAATCAAAATGGATAGCATTAGCCTTGGCCCACAAATAAAAATGATTATTTATTTGCTTGCTCAAAATATTTATCGAAAATTTTGCTCAAACTAAACCAGTATCTTGTGATAGTCATTCTCCCATTCTACATTCCACCACTCCTCTCCTTTCAGTAACAACCTTCTGTCCTCTTGCACTATCCGAGTTTAGTGGAAGCTTCCACAACTTTATCTATTCCTGAATACTAATTATCTCCAACTGTGGAAAAGGCAAGGCATCCTAGTATGTTACTCTTGCTTTGGGCAAATAAAAAAATGTTAGAATTTTCCCTAAGTTCACTGATTTCACCAAAATTTCCTAACTAAGTTTGGACAACATGAAGGATTTGAGTTTTCAAGTGAGCCAATCACAAGATCAATATCCAAGCAATTTAAGGATTGAATTGAAGACTTTGTTCAAAAGCTTATCTCAATATGTTTGGAGTAACTGCATGAGAGGAATGAAGAAGGAAAATTGGGTTGAATCTAGAATACAAGCCTAACTACATTTTACAAGTCCAGTTGGATCAAGGCCCAACTACAATAGGTTAAGCCTTTAAACATTTTATTTAATGATGGCATGTGACCCATTAGAAATCAGAATGGATTTTTTAAGTTTTTCTTTGTGTTGACTAAAATTTCCTTAAAATTAGCTTTTAGTTGACTATCCTTAGAATTTCCTTAAATTCTTGTTGTTTTACTACTATAGAAGTGATATAAAGCCACCACTGCAAGACATCATCTTGAATTTGAAAAAGAAAATATCCCATAACACCCCGAAATTGTCGATTTAACACGTGACACTACGTCAATATTAGATAAGTGAATTTATAAGAAAATCTGGAGAACAAATCAGGAAAAAGATTCGTATGAGATAAAATGATGTTGGATAAGAGAATTAGTGGAAAGAACTTTAGAAAGGAAAATATGAAAAAAAGAGAGATTAAATCGTATATTTTGAAAAGTTAAAGGACTAAAGTACATTTTGATCATAAATTAGTAATACAATTACTATCGATTTAATTGACATAAGAATAAGTTGAAATATGCATTGGTGTGATAAAAACATTTTTAAGAACCCAATTGAAAAGATTTAAAAATACAAAAATTAAATTGCAAATTTTTTAAGAAAAGGATAAAGGTGTAGTTTTCTTTAACCAAGGAAGTTTATTAAGCATTAAATAAGAATTATGAAAGTTGGAGTTGATTAATAACTATTTGATGTAAAGAATCGTGCTTAGAAGCATAAAAGGTAAAATAATAATTTAATCTTATAAGAGTATTTTGGTCTTTTCACAAAAATGTTGTGATGAAAATATTATTTAAATGAGAAATTTGATATATGAAATAAACTTGTACAATTAGATCTCGAATCATGATAGTCGGTCACCATTTATAAATTTTTGGACTTTGACACAAATGATATTTTAAATGGGAAAAGGATGAAAAGAACTCCCATCAACCTTTCTTTTATGCTGCTGTCAACCAGCCTTTGTTTCATGAGGTTCTCTCCCTTCATCTTCATTTCCATGCATTTTCCTTGATATTTTTAAAAGATCTCTACACTCAATTTTGATTTTTTTGAAATCACTTGGAAATCAACTTTATTGCGTGGATTTCACCATAAATTCTATCATTTTCAGCCTAGGTTTGGAGGATTTTAATGTGAGAAAATGAAAATTAGAGAAAGAAAGCTTCAACAATGTATGAATTATGTTTTTCTAACTGTCCAAGCATGAATTTGAGTTTATTATGAAAGAGTTTAGAAAGTTTAGATATTAATTTTGGATGTATTTTTATGTGAATTGTGTAACATCACTTACTTATCCCGACGTTCGAGATGAATGGAAGGTACTATCGGAGCACTAAGATAACAAATACATTTGATTTATTCAAGAAATTTTAAACTTGAAAACATGTTTATAAAACTATAAAAAAAATATTTAAATTCTATTCAAATATAGGAAAGTTACTTAATTTGTTAAAGGTTACACAAATCCTTAAAGAATTTTATAAGAAATTAAGTAAAACAAAAAGAGTAAAGGTATGTTCAACCATTGCCCAGAGCTCCTGCCTAGGCAGAACTAGAGTTGTTAGTTGTTTTCTTTTTTCGCTCTAGTGCTGCCTAGGTGGCTCGAGCTACTTCTCAGGTGATAATGTAGTTAGTATTAATTTCGTTATGATGACACCTAGGTGGCCCAAGTTGCCGCTTAGGCAGTACTATAACCATTTTTAATTTCATACTTCCATAAAACATGGCTATATCTTCTCAACGGGTTTCGAAACATTACAAATCAATTTCTAAGCTCATTTAAACTCAAAATATATGGTATATGTGCACTTGGATAAATGGTGGAGTGAAACTACTTCAAGAAAATCGAAAAGAATTCGAGTTACAAATTAATTTTACAAATATTATTCAAAACTAAGCCTTTATGTACATGCCAAAATTTCCATACTATAACAAAAATTATACATACACAACAACCTCTAATGAAGGGTGATACGAAGCTCCCAACTACATTAAACTTCGTATCAAATCTTTTACCTACGCATTTTAAACAACTAACACGTGAGCTTAAAAAGCTTAGAAAATAACAATGGATAAACCTACTAATCCTATACTTTGGTAGTGTTGAGCCTTTCTTAACCATGCTATACCATTACTATCAAGCCACATTTTAGTACCATTAAGAAATTCATTTGAATGAATCAACTTGTTGGGACCAACTTATATATTAAGGTTTATTATGTTGGAAAAATTTGGTTTTAAAAACGGTTTTCAGTTTATGAACTGTGGTATGGGACATTACTTTGGAGATTATTCTGATTTGCATAATTTGACTGCGTGACACTAGAGTTTTAAAAACTGATCAAACGGGTATTTTAAAATGATTTCACATGAAACTTGATTTTAAAATAGAATCTATCATTAATACATTTTTCCACTGCAAATACTAAAAAAATGAGTTTTTAGTAAAATTCTAAATAATTTTGAATAATGATTGAATTTTACAAATGAAATATTAAATATTTCAATTCCTAAGATTTTCAGGTTTTACGAAATTAAGATAAACATTTGATTTCACTTGCTTGGAATTGATAAGCCAATAATTTTACAATATGTTTAAAATTACGGAAGTTTATTTTATAACATTTTCGTGGACAAAAATGTGATTGAAAATAAAGATAAATGTTCAATTTCACAAATTTTGAGTGATTTAGTAAATGGTTTTTTAAAAGTACGTTTGAAATTTTGGAAGTTTACTTCAACCATTTCGGTGGCCAATGTAGCTTTCCAAATTCGGTTAAATGTTTAGTCCGGGTTTAAGAGGTGACATCTCGAATGTGTGTTAGGGTTTTTATAGCAAAATTGAGTATAGGGTCTAGCAGCTGTTTTTACTTTCCCTGAAAAAGTTCAAAGAAAATTTATTTTGTTGTTCGTTCTTTGACTGAGTGGACTACATAGAGGCCGAGACACTTTTGTTGCGGCTTGGATTGATATCATTCAAAGGGATCCAATCAACAACGTTATTTGCCGCTTTTCAGTTTCAACAGGTATATCTCAGCCCTATTTCAATCCGACTCGTTTCTCGTACATGGATCCATGGTTGGTGACATGTGTCAAGTAGGGGTGAGTATTCGATCAAGTCGAGTCGAATCGAGTAAAAAAATTTTGAGTTAGTCAAGTTGACAAATCCTATTTTAGGAACCAAACTCAATTTGAATTTTTTTCGAATCGAGTCGAATCGAGTCAAAAAATTTTGAGTCGAGTCGAGCCAAATTAACATATCTTATTATTTATACTTAATATTTAATTTACATGGATCAATTATTTTACTAGTAGACGAAGTACAAGCTTTTAGATTAATTTTGAATAAAGGAAAAAAAGAGAGTGGGGCAATTCGGGAAGGAAAGTAAGACTAATGGGTAAACATTTATCAAAACAACGTAGTTTTACAACTTGATATTTTTGACTTTTAACTTTAGAAAATGTAAACATTTATCAAAATGACATAGTTTTGCCTTTTCTGATTTAGATTTTTGGATAACTCGAATAAGGGGTGAGCATTCGATCAAATCGAGTGAAACCGTTCGAATTAAATTAGAAAAATTAATAATGTTAAATTAAAATCTTGTACAATATAACTATTTCCATGTTAGAACATATAAATTTGAAACAATATATATTTGAAAACTTTTTTAAAGAAAAATAATAAAAAAAGATACTTTAGTATGATAAACATGAATCATTAATCACTTATTTAGATTCCATAATTATTATTTTATTAAATTTTTTATATTTTTTTAGATTTTTTTAAATTTATAATTTAAAAAAAATTTAAAATTTTTATAAATATTTTGAATTTTAAAAATTATTTTCAAAATTTGAAAATTACTTTGATTTTTTTTTTGTAATTTCTGTTAAAATTGACAGGGACCAAAACAGTATTTATACTAACCTGTTATTCAAATTATTCGAGTTATTCAAATTGTAAAAATTCAACTTGACTCGAGCTCGAAATCCAAAATTCTTTTTTCTAGTTGACTCGAATAATTTGAATAACTCGAATAACTTGATTCGATTAACTCAAAATTTGAATTTTTTTTATTTTTTCGAATTGAATCGAATTTTGCTCACCCCTAGTGTCAAGTTCCATTATGAGAACATGGGTTTTACATATATATTGATGTGAGCTTTATAAGAAAAAAGGGAGTTATGTTCTTCCTTCTATTTGAAAACACCATTGCTGACTTACTTTGGAGCTGATTAGGGATCTTTATTGCTAAGCTAAAACTAAGGATCAAAGTTCATGCAAAAGGTTATTTCATATTCTGGGTAAGTATTATGGACTTGCATGTTGACCTTTGAAAAAGTAAGTCTGTTTTATGTGTGTTAATAGTAAGATGAGGAAGCAAGGTGTTGCATGGGGGTTATCTGGGTTCCAAATGTTGATAAAATTCATATGAATAAGTTTTAACAGTATCCCTATGTCATATAAGCAGTAATTATTGGGTCTTCATGTTGTATGTTTGGGATCTGGAGATCAAGTTACTGATCGTGGGTGTCAGGTGAGTCTCTAAATTGACTCATGTGTGTAAACTATTTATTCTAGATACTTCTGTGAAGAAACATATAAACTACGAACTAAAACTAGAAAAGGATGGTATGATGAATATGATGATGTGTGAATATTAGTTGAGGGTTGTATGTATGACTCATATGAACTTACAGGTATAAAGTATGTGATAAATAATCTGAAGTTGAAGCTTGACTGTATGGGCATGTTTTGAATGTATGAGGTGAATAGCGTGCTAAGTTTAAATGATGCTAATGCATGTAAGGTCTGTTAAGTGTCTGTGTCTATTCACCATGGTGGAGTCTAAAAGGGTTTATAGTCTAAAAGGTTTATCGGGACTTTAAACATGACCTCTGAAAGGAAAACCCATGGCCATGGCACCATATCGTGTAAGACTATAGCTGGTGGGCTATGACATCATATGAAAAGAATAAAGGAAGGTTATTATCTAATGGGGTTCTTTGTCTGTCCGAGGATGATGAGGGGCAAACCTCATGAAATGTGAGTCTAGGTGAACCCCTATCGTGAACACGCCGAGAAATGGAAGTCTCTGTGGCAATCTATGAAATGAAAGCCTTGTGAGGATCTAAGGAAAGAAAATCCCTTATGCCAAGTGATGAAAGGAATGCCTTCATAGTGAACACAAAAGAATGGCCTTTGTGGCAACCATTTGAAGGAAACGCCTCTATCGTGGACCCTGAAAGAAAGAAATGGTATTCCTGATGAACTCTAGAGGGATAGTAAGTGTGGCAAACACTAAAGGGATAATATGCATGGTGAACTCTAAAGGAACGATAGGTATAACAAACTCTGAAGGAAAAGCCCTTGTGGGATATTATGTTACACTTTTGATAAGATAATCTAATAAGCTTTCTTTGTGGTGAGCTCCACATGAGTTGGTGGGCTGAATCCTACATGGTCTTAAGATAGGAACATAGAATTTGGAATACGCCAGATTATGTGGTGAATTCAAAATATGGTCAAATAGACTTGAAAAACAAATATGAGTAAATACTGTGTCTGGTAAGTTGAAGAAGGTTATTTGTCTGTAAATATTAGAAGAAAAAAATTATTCTCTAGAAAAGATCAAATTGTATAATTGAAGAATGTATTATCTATCTATGAAGGAAATCACTCATGAATTTCAAAGAAAAGATGACGAAGTGAAAATGATTAAGGAATAGCAAAAAAGGCAGGGTGAAGAACGTAAGTAATGTATTGAAGAGGTGAAGGGTAGGGCATGATTTCAGAATAAGACGTGACATTTATGGTATGAAGAATGGAAATTCTAGAAGGTACTTACCAGAGACAAGTTGAAGATTAAGAACAATGGGATGGATAATTGAATTATCAGGTACGATGTGTAGACACGATCCAAGTATTTGATGTTTAACTTACTAAGTTTTCATGAACTTACTTCAATGTTTTATGTCACAGGTAAGCTGATTTGGGTCTTCTCTTGAAGGGGTAACACCAAGACTATGCCAAGGGACGACGTACTAGGCTATTATATATACAGGACGAGTTGGCAGCACAAATGAAGTCAGTAGTATTACTTAAACCCTATATAAATAGAAATAATGTAATTATGTTATGAGATTTGCCTGTCAGTCCTTGTAATAGAGATGTTTGTATTAGCATTGTAACACCCAAGATCCGAGTTATAAGCATGTTATAAGCATACACAACAAACATAATAATTTATTTATTATTATGACACGTACTACGCCATATATCAATACGTCCATGCATTCCACATCGCACGCATCCATATATTTTCAAAATTTGTTGCATGCATAACATACTCATTCACCGTGATTACGCACAACCATAGAAAATTACACAGAATTCATAGCAAACATTTGATCATCCATATATATTCAGAATTTGTTGCATGCATAGCATACTCATTCACTGTGATTACACAGCCATAGAAAATTATACAAAATTCATAGCAGACATTTGAGCATCCATATATTTTCACAATTTGTTACATGCATAATATACTCATTCACCGTGATTACACACAACCGTAGAAAATTACATAGAGTTCATAGCAGACATTCGAGCACAACAACACAAACAAGCACCTAAGTGGAGTATAAAATCTCACCTTACATCCTTCGTCCTTGCCAACTTAGCTCATCCAAATGCCAGATCCTCCTTCATCCTGGCAGCTAACTATGACAATCAAATATATTTGTTAAATAAGATTTATTCAAGCTTAGAAACCAGAATCCAATCTCATTCAGGAGCTCTTTTAAAGGTTTCAGAAATCCTTTCTTCCCTGTTCTTAACTTCATAAATGTAGTAAAATAGAGAAGTTTACCAGTTTACCGAATTCTCTACTTCTTGGTCTCAATCCTCATGATCAATGCTCCATGAAAAGCTCTATTAAATTTTCTCTTCTTCAGAGAAACAGAAGAAGATAATACACATATGAAGAAAAAAATATAAACAGACTTAAGAACAAATCCCTTTGCTGAAAAGGACTCCTCCCATATAAATAACCCTTCTCGCACGGCCACCAAAGCCTCAATTAAGACATCCATTGACAATCATTTTGTCTTTCACGAAGAAACTAACTAGTTCTAACTTAACAGAACTAGGATAGTATCCCAATTATTTGCTATTCAATCACCAATTTTCTAGATTTCTTAGTAGATCCTGTCAATCCCCTGATTCTTTCAATTTACATCCAATTTCCCTAAATTCTGAACTTTATTATAATTCGGGTGTTACAACTCTCCCACCCTAAAAAAGTTTCTTCCTCAAAATTTCTTCTTATGAATAAATTTTAGAAATGAGTTTGGAACAATTATTCCTTCCTTCAATGTCCTCATTCTATCGTTGAGGTATTCACTCCTCACTCTTTCTTGATTATTTGGCGATGTTTGCTCTTCCATTGGCTCTTCAAATCCCACTTCGCTCAAATGGCGGATCCATCCGTACACAACTTGAAGCCAAGGGCTTGCCTTCAAGCTTGCTTATGGTTATCTTGGCAAAATTTCCTTGGTTTATTCTTCGAGCTAGGTAGTCGCCGCATGACACTGCTTGGCGGACTTCTTATGGGCTAGAACAACGAAAATGTGCAAGTGTACACAATCGTATCAAGTAATAAAGTTACAAGTAATGTCGAGTTATCGTACCCATAGGGACTATGCAAAAAAATATTTATGAAATGCAACTTTAAACAATTTGGTGATGAAAAATTTGAAAAGTTGTTGTAAAAACTAAAAATTAACTAAGTAAAATAAAAAGTAAAAATATTCCAATGCACGATTTCTAAAAGATGAGTTTAATCAATATGACATAAATTTGTTAGATCAATTTTTTTCTTTAACTTAGAATAATTAAAGATGTGTTCATGTTGTTACGTATAATTTCACGGCAACTCAGTAACTTGCTAACTGCACATACTTACCTACTAAAACCCGATAAACTCTTGACCATATCTCTATGACAATTCAAACGGTTAATCAAATTTTAATAAACAAATAAAATATTAAGTGAAGCAATAATATATCTCTTTATTGAAACAATTTTATCACAATAATCTTATAAGTTATGCAAGGCTAATGTATTGTTTAATACTGTCTCTAATTTAACCCTTAGCTACCTTAGAGGATTAAACATGCACCAATTAAATATTGTGTCAATTAATTACAATTTCAATCTATTTAAATAATTAATTCAATTGTTACCTTAAAATTAAAATGCAAACATAACATAAGCATGATTTTATTCAATTGAACAATTTACTGAGACCTAATAATAACACAAACACATTTTTAATAAGCTAAGCGGACAAAATGAAATTAATCTAACACGAAAGGAATTTAAGTCATTTTAATTAATTGAAGAACAACAACACAAATTTTCATGTTTATGATCAAAACAAAACTAAAAACAAAGATTTAGAGAAGGGAACTAGAAAAACAAATCTCGGTGGTTTTTCAAAGCCAAACTAGTGCATTCCTCTCTTCTTGACTTGTTCTGTTGATCCAAGGCCTTCACAAACACTCAGTTGCTGCTAATCCAAGAGTTATGCAAGCTCTTTTTCAAGAGGTGAAATCAACAAGGGAAGAAAGGAATTGAAAGGCAACTAGAAGGGAGAAAGAGAGAATGCGAGAAAGAGAGATGTGTGAAGTGAGGGATGACTTTTGAGGAAGTGGAGGGGGATATTTATAAGTGGATATGGATGCTAAATTAGTTAAAAATAAAAGCCAATCCCCCTTTCCATGGCCAGAAATGCTAGGTGGAAGGTTTGATTGATTCAAACTTACTATTTTTAGCTTGTGGCTAAAAATAGAATGTATGATAAAATGAGGGGTTTGAATGGAATTAAAGACAAGTTCAAGGGCTGATATGTAATGATAAAATCAGATAAGATAGCTGATCTGGTAAGCTATATGGATGGTTTTGGGCTACCAATTTCTTGGTGGATAAGTCCTCTTCACTTAGCACAACCAGGCCCCTTTCTCTTCATCAGGCTTTGGCAAAAATTTTGGTTTTAAGTGGATAAAACCCTGGATGCTTGGATGTAGGCCTTTTAAATTATCGTGTTAAAAAGAAGACATAAGGAAGCCTGGGTTCAAGTCTTGGCTCTTGCAATTTATTTTGGTTTTTCTTTTAAAGGAACCTGGACTTTGGCCTTTAGAACTTTTAATTAATTGAAGATAAAATGTGACACAAAAAGAGCTAGTGGCAAGGTGGCGACACAGGTGTGGCAAGGAGGTGGTATCACAGGTGTAGTAAGGAGGTCAGAGGCTCAAGTCTCATTGCATGTAAATGGGATTATTTATTTTGCTCATAAGGAGGCAAGAGTTGGTGTTGGATTTGAACTCTGTGTTAGAGAGTTTGAATGGGTCAAATGAGTGGATCATGGAGGAAATTAAGGAAGGGATCATGGAGAGGTAAGGGGAGGAAATCAAGGGAAGTTAGGTAGGTGAAAGTTGGTGCCGAAATGGGGTCTTTGCTTTTGGAAATTCGGCTAGTGCGTTGTAGGGATGACATTTTTCTTTTAGTTATTTCGGCTTTTGGCTCATTTCGAGCAATACTCCTTTTTTCTGCTATTTTTCTTTTCAGCAATTGCTGCTTGTACCGATTCTCCCTTTATTCTCCTCCTCTTGGCACTTTTCTGCTCTTATTGTTTCTCAATTTGACCGAACCAATCCCTTCTCTCCCTTCTTTCTTACTCATCCGAAGTTCTTCTTCTCACTTACTTAAAACCGAATTCTCCTTCTCTTTATTTCTTTTTTTGCAACTTTTCATCTCTGTCAACCTTGAGTATTCTTTCTTAGTTTAGAATTAGGCCGAATATTAGTTATCTTTTCTTCTTTATCTCTTCTGATTTGGTCAACATTTGATTGCTGTTCGTGACCGATTCTTTTCCTTCCCATCTGCTTTAATCCGCATCGTCAAGGTTTGTTGGTTCTGTGGCCGAATGCTAGTTCTCTTGTTGGCTGTGTGTTTTCCTTAGGTTAGTATTTGATTAACCTTGGTTATTGGATATTTATGCTTAATAATGGTTGTGGTACAGATAAACCACAGGGAGGTGAGATCGTTTCATAATCATACGGCTTAGGAAGTATAAGCCAATTCAGTTAAGGTAGGTATTAATCTTGGGTTCAGCTTCTGTTTTAGAAAGGCTTGTTAAATCTTATTAATGGAATGACTAACCGAGTACTTTAATCGAATATAGGTTCTACGCTCGTGGGCTACTGCGTTTTTCTTCAACAAGGTGTGTACACACACCATTCCAATCGTAGATTGGCAAATGCCGAAATCTCGATATGCCGAAAAGTCGAAAAGCTAAAAGTACGACTACGGCTATCACACGAGCGCACGAACGTGTGTGTGGATAAGTCGATACTACGACAGAGGTCACCACGAGTGATCTCCTGGTCTTAGGCCGTTTTTGGGCCAAATGGACCGGAATGGGCCGAGTGGGTCCAATGGGCCGTGGGCCTACGCGAGTAAAATTTTCTTAAATGGGTAGGAAATAATGAGCCGGCCATGACAATTGCATGGCCAAGGGCAGTTTGGGGCTTAGTGGGCCACATGAGCGTATGGGCCCACGTTGGCCCATTTACACCATTATGACCATTTAGGTTATCTGTGTCACTCGAGGCGACTGTAGACCTTCGAAAAGGTTGTTAAAATGGTCGTAATACCCCAAAAGGGTAAAATTACCGAAATGCCCTTGAAGGATAAAATTATCAAAATGCCCTCGAAAGGTAAAATTACTGAAATACCCCCGAAGGGTAAAATTATCGAAATACCATTGAAAGGTAAAATTACCGAAATACCCCCGATGGGTAAAATGGCCGTAATGCCCCTAGAGGGTAAATGACTGATTTGTGCTATGGTTTGATTAACTTAACTGTGAACGATATGACTGATTCTGAGCATGGCATACTGCATGGGGTTGGGTTAATATTGACGGAGGAAGTGTATGGCTTGTAGCTGATCTGTTCAAGGCTTACTGCCTTTCTGCTTATGGCTTTTACCCGTTCTGTCTACGGTGCTGAGCCGTTCTGTTGACTTAATGCCCAACCGGTGCTATATAAGAAGTGTAGGGATGGGTGGGTCGATTTTATCCCTATAGGAGTGTAGGGTTGGATAGGAGAAGGAGTACAGGGTTGGTATAGGTATTTATGCATTGCATATACAGATTCTGATATTGAGATGGGCTTAGGCCCAGATATATGTGATATGTGTCATTTGATATGGGCTATTGGGGGCTAAGGCCCAATTGCCACCGTTATTGTATTGGGCTAGGGCCCACATTGTACTGTTACTATTAAAAGGCTCAGGCCCAGACTGATTCTGTTTTTGTATACTGGCTGTTTTTTTAATAAGGGGATTACACACTAAGTTTTTGTAAACTCACCCTGTTTTAGTAATATTTAGCGTTAGACGGTTCGGAGCTACGAGGGACTCGGAGAGGGCCATACAACTGCACATGTTTTATTCTGTTTTGCTCATTTACTTAAGTAATTTGATTTAGATTCGGGTTGTAATAAGGCCTTTATAATTTCTGGATTTTAAATTTGGGATTTGATGTGATTGTGATTTATATCTGCTAGAAGCAGAACACGATTTTCCAAAACAATAATTGTTTTCTAACACTACATTTTTCGCACCTCAAATTTTAAATATCACGTTTTCGTAAATCATTTGCTTTAAATTAAGTTTCTGCAATAATAAGGTTTTGAAGGTAATAACTTTTAATAAACCTCGATTGAAAATAAACAAATGCAAACTGAGGTTTTATACAAGTTTTAAATGGCAAGAAGTTTGAAATTTTCAAGAAGGGTTTTCAATGAAAACATAGTTTTTTGAGAAACACTTCAATGTGACACGCCAGGTTTGGGCCTAACTTCTAGGATACGTTTGGGGTGTTACACTAAGCCTAAAAACTTAAAATATCCTAAGAAATAAAATAAAATAAAGTAAAGACAAGATCCTCCTTTTCATTTATTTACAGATCCCTCAGAATTCAACCCACCTTTTGCTTCATTGTCCTTGTTTTTGCTTGAATTGCCTCGTTCCTTTCTCAACATTGGAGTCCATGGTTCAAATATGAAGTCTGGAAATATAGGCACAAAAACAAAAGGGTCTTGAAATATTTTTGTAAAAGCGTTTCTCATTGAGTCGTCTCATATTTTTGAGTATATCTAGTAAGCTTGTTGTTGCCACTGCATGTGTTGCATTATGTCCATCGACTTTGACAGTTCATGACAAAGATCTGGGTGAGGCAAACGAGTTCTAAACATTGAGGTAGCCATGTTAGGTTTAGAAACTAGTTCGGTTGGCTCTGCCAAATCAGTTATTCCAACTAGCTGTATTTGTTTTGTCTCTGTAGCAACTTCTTCTTCTTAGGGTTCATCGCTCGATCCAACTTGTTATTACAGAACAGAGTTTCTTGCTACTCGAAAAAGGTCCCAATTTGTGATTGTGCCTTGGTTATACCCTATCTTCTTTACGTTTGCAAAAATTTTAGCTTTTAAGCACAAAACTGTTATCGTAAAGGGAAAGTAGGCTAGACCAGAACGTCTAGTGGCACAGTTTCGATTTTCTCTTAGAATGATCTTTCCCACATCAATGGTATTTTTTGTCATAATTCAGTATAGCAATGCATTCATTCTACTGAAATTGTAGTCATATGTGAGATAGGCGTAAGATTGAATCGAATAAAATAAAACCATACCTTCGCTAATGGTGTCAAATATTCTCTGTGACAAGTATGAGTCTCATGCTTTGACATAGCTCATTTAGAACCCAGGACTGTAAGTTCCTCTAGAATTTCTTACAATTTCTTGGCCTTAATAATTTCCATTAAGGAAGAATATTAGTCATCTTTGAAATCAGGTAAATCAAAGAATTCATTGATAGTATTTGAGTTTATTGGTACCTTGATTCCTTGGACAGAGACTTCTATTAATTCACTTGTGGTCAAATTTGCATAAAATTCCTGGACTAACTCCTCATCTGCATTAGGTCTTTTCTCACAAAACACTTCCTAATACTCACCATGAAATTAGTATAGTTGCTTTCTTTCAATGTAAAACCTTTTTCTGAGAGCATTTGTTGATTTTTGAAGATGCTGTCATATCTTGCTTTGGCTTCTTCACAATGGAATTTGTTTTGTGATTCTTAAACTTGGACAGAGGCACGAGTTAACTTGAACATCACATAAGATGGAAACATATAATATTTTCCAAAATTTAATTAGCATAAAATATTAAGAATTCATAAAATTGAGAAGTTAAATAATTAAATCAAATTAAAATTTAGGAAAGATATTTTCTTACCATCTTTTTAAAATCAATAAGAACTTAAAAAACTAAAGGGAGTGTGAAGCTAATAGTGTCGGTTTAGGGTTGGCTGGAGGGTGATTGATTGGTGACTTGATGGTTGCAGCAAGTTGCGACAGTGGCATGGTGAAATGGAAGAAAGGGAGCGTGCAGGTAGTGTGTTTGATACAAAGGCGCGCACGAGCTGGTGAGCAAGGTGTAGTAGTAGCACGTGAGGGCTAGGGAGTAAGGAACAACAACGTCATGTAAGGGAGCAGCAGCGGCGTACAAGGAGCAGGGTGTGCAAACTAGTCCAGCGAGATGCAAAGGGAAAGCTCGAGCAATGGTGTGTGCAAACTGAGGAGGAACGGTGCGCTCAGTGCTGCATGACCTAGGTGCATGCAATTTCTGGTGGAAGTAGATGGTTATTCCCCACACTAGGGAGCTTGGAGGATGGATGTTGTTAAGAAGGATGGAGGCAAAGGTGAATGGGAAGGTGGCATTTAAAGTGTGAGTTTGGGGAGTTTTACTCAAATTCTAAAGGAATATAATAATAAAATTGTACTACTCCTAATGCTATATAAAGACAACAATAATTAATATATAATAAAAAATATATTAATATATTATTTGTTTTTACCTTATTTATTTAAAAATTAAAACTCTTAGGTAAAATAATGATTGTAACACCCCCTATCCCCACTCCGTTGTTGGATTAAGGTTATGGAGTGTTACCAAGCTAAACAGAACATTTAACTTCATTTCAAAACAATTTAAACAAATAAACTATAAACATATAAACGGATCAATTTAAGATATAAGTATACTTATGAGCCTTAATTTGGGCTTACCGGGCCCTAAAAAAAGTTTGAGAAAAATTTGGGATCAAATTGAAACAAACCAGAAAACTTCAGAAAAACTTGAAAATTTACAAATTTGCAAAATAGGGGTCACACAGCCGTGTGATATAGTCAGATCATGTGAACATTTGAAGTCAGGACACACGATCGTGTCCAAGCCCGTGTGAGTATTCAAAATAGGCCACACGGTCGTGTCGTAAGCCATGTGCCAGACCGTGTGTATATTCAAAGCTGGGTCACACAGTCGTGTTGTAGGCCGCGTGCCAACCTGTGTGACAAATTAGTTTGGATCACATGATCGTGTCATAGGTCATGTGCTAGACCATGTGGATACTGCACTTAAAAACCATAAATACACACGACCATCTGAGATTACCGTGTGTGGCACACGACCGTGTGACAGACCATGTCCTAGACCGTGTGCACTATTTTTAACCCTTAAAACAAGAAAATTCATGCACCATTCCTTGCACCACAAGACATGCCATACCTAGTTCATTTCTATGGTTTAAAAACACATTCCAATCACCAATTTATATGCCGAAAATTCACTCACCCTATACCAAACCAATATGCCATTCAAAGGCACCACAGTCAAAGATCATTCATTTAACTAACCTAGCTAAGAAATCACATAGCATTAATCATCTATTCATTCTTGGTGCCATTTCTGAGGAGATTTTGTGTGTGATAATTGATTTGTGGTGTTTTATGCATGCTTCATTTAAGAAGATAAATAAAGAAAACTAGGTTTATAAACACAACACTCTATTTTCTTTGGGCTATTTCATTTCATTCTTTTGTTTTAATTCTTTTGTTTCTTTTTGTTGCTCTTTTTTAGAGTATGACTCGTAGAAACAACAAGCTTGTTCCATTCATCTTTGAATCTTCCCCTTTTCATTACATGATGACACATTTTTGTGTATGGACTTGTAGCCTGTAGACTCTATCACAATGTGGGATGACTTGCTAACTGGTTCCTAGCCAAGTATTTCCTGTCGAACAAGACGGTGAAGCTATAGATGGATACCACCAACTTCTAACAGTTAGAAGGGGAGTCACTCTACGAGACTTGGGAATGATAGCTCATGCTCTGCAAGTGTCTTTTTTTTGGAAAAAATCTGGTTCAGAAATGGTTTTCTTGCACAACAAAAAATAAAAAAATTAAAAACCGAGTCGGTTTGTGATATTTATAGCAATAAACCCTTTACCAAAATCCCACCTGTGTTTTTGGCTAGACAAATCCTTGTCATTCCTAGCTTTCAACTGAATGACCTTCTCCACTATTCTTGTATTACGAACTACTTTGAGTGTGGGCTCAGATGAAATCAAATCAAACACATAACTAAAAATTATATACTTTACCTTCAGTGGGAAAGTTCAATTCTCTTTCAATAGAAACCGATAGAATTGTTATTTTTGGAAAATATAATTTATACTTAGAAAATAAATTCTCACTATTTTTGGGTAGAATAACAATATCTCAAAATTTGTGTCTTTAGCCCTATCAGTGTCATCTATTTATAGGAAGAAAATGTAAAACCCTTGATGAATTGTAGAAGTCTATTTAAATAGAAAAATAAACTCATAGTTTAACTAGGATTAGATAGGGCGGCAACCCTAGTTAAAAAAAAACTAGGGTTTTTTGTCCCTTGCCTTAAACATGAGGGGCTTTTGGGCCTCTCCCATATCAGGTCCAATTACAAGTACTACATGGATATTTAACTCTGTATTTTATAATTCAGTCTAACCCGATATTTATTTTTCTATTTCAGAAAATAAACATCTTAAATTAATTTAAATTAATTTTCCCAATTTAATATATAACATCTCGAGATAGAGACTGGAAGTTTTGGCCTCGCTAGTGAGGATTCACTAGTGTTTTCAGTGAACTAGGAGTTCCCCAATGTTTTGGCAAACTGGGAGTTCACTAGTGTTCTGGTGAACTGGTTCCCGTCAGAACGATTAGTAGTAAGTTTGCCAAAAGAGTTTCATTAAGGATTAGTAAGTAGTATACACCAAAAGATGCGGTAACGGGGTTCACTGATAACTCTTGAAAAGAGTTATATTTCATGCCTTTAGATCTAGCTAATTGCTTGTATTTAGGTACATTTAGTTGTATTTTAGTACATTCCATTAGTATTTTTATCGTTTTAGCATTACATTAGGAGCTTGGACTGTACTTAAATGTTAGTTATTTTTAATTTCTTGTGGAAGGGTTGTGTAGGGTGGTGGATTGGTAGGTACAGGATGAAGACCAATAAGTAAAGGAATGAAGGTTTGCTGGGGTAAAGGGTTGGACAGTTTATCAAAATGAATGTCGTGGCAATGCCAAGAAGATGTCTAGTCAGCACTCAAAGCGTACCGAGCTTAGGCCAATTTGAACTTGTGCCAGATATATCTACTTGAAAAAGAGGAAAGAAAATCATGGGCTGTTGGATTTACCCTAGGGAAAACAATTATAAAAACCAAAGGAGGAAACACTAAAGGGGACGAAAAAATAAAAGAGGAAAAGGGGGAGATTTTTAGGCAAAAAATAGAGGGTAGCGACTAAGTAGAGACGGGAATAGGAAGACGAAGGCAATCCCACTCAGCCACCACAAGACATTGCATCACTAGAGTGCGGACTGGATAAACAGAAGCTATCTTCCCAAAGTTCTTCCTTTATTTCTTGATTACTCTTCGTGAATTAATTTGATGAAAATGATGTTGAATGATACTCTAGATTTGAATTTTAATTGCCAACCCATGAGTTAAATCTCATAGGTTGAGATTACTTAATGAAACTCTTATTTTCTATAATGACTGAAGCGTAGATATGCTTTAATACACTATTTCATTGAATGGTTTTTTTTTACAAAATTGCATGTTTGCAAACTTTAGACATAGATGGATGTACAACATGTTCATTAAATTAATCTAATTCTGACAAGGTTTGGTTAATGAGATTGAAATTGAATGATATGACCAAGTGTTCGATCGAATACTTGTAGCATCCTCTAGACATAAAGCAGAATTCATACAAAAAGAAAACAAAACAGTGCAGTTGCTTAAGGCAAGGTAACTTGAGGTCTTGTTCTCGAAAGAAGTAGACCATTTTAGAACTCTTCTGAGTAGTAGATTGAGTATGGTTTTGCCGAGGCATTACTATCAGTAAGGGTAGATTCTTAGTAATCCCGACCTTCCAAATCAAAATCGTAGACCCTCTATCATTTGCCATAGTATCTTCTCCATAGCACTTTTAGTTGTTTACTTGTTTGTTTGCATATTATTCATATAATTATTCTCGAATTTGCCATTGCATTCTTACTCTTGACTTGTCATAGCATTTTCCATTATTTATCAGTTACACATATTGCACACATCATTAATCCTTTAAATTACCAATGCATTCTTATCATTATTTTGTCATAACATTAATTATACTCATTATAATAACTTATTATAAGGACCCTGTTCCACACACCCCACCAGCTTTCGTGACTGTACAGGACCGTGACATCGATCATTTTATTGATGAGCTGAAAAAACTGATAAGGAGGGGGACGAAATGAACCCCATAAAGCGGAAGTTATGGTATAAAGTTAGTGCCCGTAAATCCACTCGCAGGGACAAATAAAGTAACTACACTCCAATTCAAGCCAAGGTTTTTTTCGTACCTGATGCATTTTATTTCTTTTGCCAAGACATTTTCTATACATATCTATATTTTTATTTTTTTGTTACATATCTATACATGCATTGGGGACAATGCATCCTTTAGGTTTGGGGTGGATTATGCATTTAGGTTGCATTATATATCTAGTAAGTATGCTCATTCTAGTCTTGTTAATTTGTTTTGCCACTGCCACGTAACTACTAAGTACTATTTTCCCTATGCGGAGTACAATATTTACTTATGGTTTGATGATGAGCTTCAATTCTTCAATACACTTCGAACATGTGACAAGGGATTAAGTGAATTTAACTTAGGTTAGGTTGCTTGAAGATTACCTCCTAAAAATGAGATGTCCTAACCTTAGTTAATTTTGAACTATAGCAAGTATCCTTTAATGAACTTAGAGGCTTTTGAAGCCAAACTCAACCACATTGCCACAACATTGCTTAAATAAAGGACATTAGACACTCCAATGCTTAGAATTGCCATGTAAGTCAACACCACTTTTTTCCTCCATCATGCTGTTGACTAGAAAGGTGAGTCCAAGTAAGAGTGTGTAATAAAGAAAAGAAAATCAGGGGCTCTCCACGGTAGTAACAGGCTGAGTAGTTAAGGAGGTAGGTGTTTGCTACATCCATCTTCTAAGTTAAAAGTCTTAGTTTCAAGAGTGATTTTTATTTAAATTGTGACGTGATTGAGTAATAGGTAATTCAATGTATGCTCCATTGTGATTATCAAGTCAAATAATTTTGTGACATGCTAAATCCCCTAATATACTTAAAAAAAAAATCCAAATAAATATTTTGAGTAGGCTTAAAGCAAGGGTTACAAAGTAGCTTGAGTTTAGGTAACAAATGAATTGAGTAAATTAAGAGATGTACTTAGGAAATTTTGTTTTTAGGGAGGAATTTTCTGCACTACCTTTGTTGAGCAAACCTTTGAAACTCGAGCAAGTTTTGAGAGATAGAAGATTGCTGAGAACTGAGGTATATATTGATCTTTGATTGGACTGACAGTACAAGGTGGTCATGCCTTTAGATCTAGATAATTACCTGTATTTAGGTACGTTTAGTTGCATTTTATGACATTCCATTAGTATTTTTCTTGTTTTAGCATTACATTAGGAGTTTGGGTTGTACTTAAATGTTAGTTATTTTTAATTGCTTGTGGAAGGATTGTGTGTGGTGGTGGATTGGCAAGTGCAGGATGAAGAACAAGAAGTAAAGGAGTGAAGGTTTGTCAGGGCAAAGGGTAGGACAATTTGTCAACACGAATGTCGTGGCTATGCCAGGAAGATGTCCAATCAGCACTCAAAGTGTACCAATCTTAGCCCCATTTGAACTCGTACCAGATATATCTACCTGAAAAAGAGGGAAGAAAATCATGGGTTGTTAGATTTACCCTAGGGAAAATGATTATAAAAGCCAAAGGACAAAACACTAAAAGGGGCAGAAAAAACAAAAGAGAAAAAAGGGAGATCTTTAGGCAAAAAATAGATTAAACATATCATAATCAATTCAATCACATGTCTCCATGTCTCCATGTAACACCCCTAACGTGTCTCCATCGTCGGATTAGGGTTACAAAGCATTACCATACAATCAAAAATATTTAACATCATAATATTTAAATAAATTAAACATATCATAATCAATTCAATCACATGCATTTTGTCCCTAAATTGATCCATCGAGGCCCTAAAAATAGTTTAGAAGTGATTCGAGACTAATTTGAAGCAAATCAGAAATTTTAAGAAAAAGATGCAAAAATTGGAAAACAGGGGCCACACGGTAACTTTCGAACAAGGGACACACAGTCATGTCCCATCCTGTGTCCTCACCTATGCAACTCACTAAGAAGCCCCACACACCCGTGTGCCAGGCTGTGTGCTTGGCCGTGTAACTCTCTGAATTGCCACACACGCCCGTGTGCCAGGCCGTGCGCTTGGTCATGTAGCTCACTAACTTGAACCCTAAGAAATTCTCAAATGACACATGACCGTGTGACAGCCCGTGTCCTAGGCCGTGTGAACCCAAAATTTACCTAAAATCAAACTATTTCACACCTAATTCATGCATAACTATTCAAACCTTTTAAACAGACATTCAAGGGTTTCAAACAACATACATACATACATACATACATACATACATACATACATACATACATACATACATACATAAACATGCCTTTTTAAACATCCTAAATCACCTAACCAACATGTCATTCAAAGGCACCACTATTATACCAAAACATTACATACCAAAACTAGTCAACATTTCCTTATTTCAAGCATTATAACCTAGTTCAATTACCTACCAAAGCATATCACAAATAACTATTATCAAGCCATTACAAACATACCATAAGAACCTTATATACATGTACTTAAAAGTGATCTAAATGACATGGTTTAGTAAGGGACTATAGTTCAACAAATCAAACATAACTTCAAGGCTTAAACTTACCAGAACTTACAGTGACACATTCATTAAATACCATTACAAAACAACCTATGCATGCCATTATTAGCCTTGGCCAAAATGCACTAAAACTACCAAAAAGACTGTTGGGTAGTGTGATAGATCTCTGACGAGCTTCCAACCGGTCGAGCTCCTAATTATCTATAAAATAATGGAAAGAAACTATATAAGCAACAAGTGCTTAGTAAGCTCGTATAAACTAAAACACAACTTACCATATCATTTATACAATTCAAAGATTAAACATAATTCATCACCAATGCCATAAGCTTAGCAAAAGTCTAATCAACATCACCAACTCACAAGTTAGTATATTTATCCATGACATAAATTAAATCAACCATAATATATGTAAATTTCCATATGTACTAACATTATTTAAATCATTAATCATTTCTTAAGGTCATGATTCAATCCATTTGCATACTTACCATATCATTCTCTTTTCTTACCCGTTGAACCATCTAGAATTACATCGGATACTCGAGAAAGCTCACACGATCTTTCCTTTACATCAAAGCTCACACGAGCTGTGAAATGGGTCTACTTGCACGAGCTGTGGGTCAGAATGTAAGTTACACGATGCTACTCACATGATCTGTGGAAAATCCACAACAAATGCAAGACCTCACCATTGGTAGGACATTTAACACCAGCACCCGGAACATGAAATCCTTAATGCCATGTCATTTGTAGCCTAAGAATTTTTAAAGTTCAACTGGGACTCGATATCCGTGAATTCTTCATAGCATTGATACATATATATAAGTTCGTTTATATTAAATCAACATAATAAACATTCAATTCCACTAACATTAAAATGATCACAGTTCATACGAACTTACCTCAATAGTTAGGGCGTAGTAGTTTAATCGAACTAATCTAAAGCTTTAGCTTTTTCTCGATCTAAATCTAAACATGGTTTATCTTGATCTAAATAGATAATTTCAATCAATTAAGTACTTCTAAAATTCAATTTAATCCATAGTTCATATTTATGCAAAATTTCCAATTTTCCCCTAATATTTTAACTTTTCACAATTTAGTCCTTAAACTCATAACTTAAAATCAAAAAATTTTAACTTAAATCCATGTTAACCATAGATGCAAGGGACCTTGAAACAACCAATATTTACCATCATTTCATAATAAAACCTATTGATTTACACCTTTAACAATTTAATCCCTATTTCCCAAATTCATCAAAAATCACTTAACAAAACTTGTTTATTTTTCAACAAAGATTCATAATTTATCCATTAACATAAAAAATGTAACAGCCCGTATCCAGTGAAATCAGAATAGTGGTTTTGGGACCACAAATCTAACATGAAAATATTTATTTTATTATTATTTTAATGTCTACAACATGTTAGTATTATCGTATAAAAATTTCGTTAAGAAATTTTACCGTTTGCATGCTTAATTTGATGAAAAGGACTAAATTGCAAAAGGTGTAAAACTTGAGTTCTATAAGCTAAAGGGATTTAGAGGCTATGCAATTATATGTTTAGAGGGTTTCTGTTGTAATTAAACTATTGATATGTTTAGTGGATAAATATGGACACTTTTTAGGTGATATTAAAGGTTAATAAAAAGGTTATTTATGTAAATTAGTAAATAACTTAAGTAAAATAAAGAAATACACAAAAATATCATCATTTTCTCTTCATCACCACCAAAAATAACATGGAAGAACCCATGGTTAGGGCTTGAAAGCTTCGGTCACTTCTCTAGCTAGCATGTAAATGTATTTTCATCCTGTTTTTAATGATTTTTACGTTTTTTGAGTCGTTGTAGCTTAATCTAGTTAGCCCAGGAACTAATTTGCAAAATTTTTAAAAGACTAGGGTTTTTCCATGAATGAATATATGTTTGTGTTGTTTGATGGAAGAAAATGAACCTTTGTTGTTAGATAAACAACTTTTGTAAAGTGATTTTGATTTAAAATGTCAATTAGGGATTAAAATGAAAAATGTGAAATATTCATGGAAAAATTTATTAAATAATGAATTGTATGAGTTGATAAGGACCTATATGAAATTTGTCTAGCATGGGTTAGGGATGAAATTGCATGAATTTTAATTTACGAGCCTAAGGACTAAATTGTAAAGAAATCAAAATGTTACGGGCAAAAGCATAATTTTACAAAAACATATAAATTTGGATTGATTTGAATGAATTGAATTTATTCATTTAGATCATGATAAACCTCGTACGCCGTTAGATCGGGGCAAAGATAAAGTTTCAGATTAATCGACTCTGTGTCTACGTTTTATCGTCGAGGTAAGTTCGTGTAATTGCATAATTTTTATATGCTTTTTATTGAAATATATATGTGTTGTGGACTGTCATGTAAATAATTGTTGCATATCCAACGATGTTACGTCGACTATCGAGCCCCATTTGAAGCATAAGAATTCGTAGGATACAAATGACATGTCATTAGGGTTTATAGGTTTCGGGTGCTGGTCTTGAATGTCCTAGCGGTGGCTGAGTTCCAGCATTTGCTGCGGATACTCGACAACTTGTGGAGCAGCATCATGTAGCTATGTTTCGACCCACAGCTCGTGTGAGCAAGCCCATTTCGCAGCTCATGTGAGCATACTCTTTTCATAGCTCGTGTGAGCATATATGTAAAGGAAAGGACAGGGTACAGTTATATATTTAGCACACTTTGAGTGAGCTATCCTGTGTATCCAATGGCTTTCTAATCAATTCAACGGGCATAGTTTGAAAGGAAATGGTAAGAGTTCAATATGAACTAAGGCATGTATATATGAAATTCATTGAAATGGTAATACATGGAAATTATGTTATGTAGAGATGGATGAAAAATTCAATTAATCCATGTTTAAGTTTAATTTCCATCTATGTTAAATTGCTTATGATTTATGTTCAAGTATGCTAACATGTTTGTGTTGATGCTTAGGCTTTAGCCAAGCTATTGGTTGGATTATGCCATGCTAAATTTTAACGTTATGTAATGAAATGGTAAGTTAAGTTTTATGTTATACGAACTTACTAAGCATTGTATGCTTACTTTGTGTTATTTTCCATGTCTTATAGTGAATCTGAAGCTCGTTCAGGTTGGAATCTTGTCGAAGACTTATCACACTATCCATTGGCTATATTGGTAGATTTTGATGTTTTTAAGTCATTGTTATAATGACATGTATATGTGTTTTGTATTTGATGACATGGCCATTATGTTTGGCTTGTAAATATGGTATTTTGTATGATGGTTTGATTGTTATGTTGGCATGTATATGTGGTCTTATAATTGTTGATATTTTGGTATTTTGGTGCTTAAAGGATGGGAGTTGGAATGGTAAATAAAATGCATGCTATGTTGGTTCTTTTGGTATGTTTGGATGTGGTTGACATATGGTCAATTTTGCTAAGGTTTAGTGATGTTAAATGTTGAATGGCCAAATTGGTATATTTGAGTGTGATTTTGGTATGTAAACATTGTGGTAAGTTTTGGCATAGACTTAGTTACAAAAGTTGGTTGATTTATGGCTAAACTATACAAATGTATAATACATGTTTGTTTATTGTGATTGAGGTGCCTTTTGGGCATATTGGTTTTATGAACAAATACCATATTGATCTAGCTTGTTTATGCATGGTTTAGGTACACTTTGAATGCTTGATTATATGTGAAAAAGGGTTGTAGGTGTGTGCATATTTGGGTGAGGAAAATGGCTTGGAAATGGCCTATTTTTCGTCCACACGACCCAAGAAATGGGCGTGTGTCTCAGCTGTGTGTGACATATGGCCATGCGACATAGTCATGTGTCCCCTGTAGGTTACAAAGGGATTGCAAGTCAAACGGTTACACTTCCTAGCACACGACCTGGCACACGGGGCGTGTGGCTTGGCCGTGTGACCTAAGTCAGAGAGTTACACGTGCACAGACACGGGCTGGGACACGTCTGTGTCCCTATTTCGAATGCTCACACGGCATTAGACATGTGCGTGTTTCTCAGCCGTGTGAGTCACATGGCCTGGCCGCACGACCGTATGACCCCTGCAATATGAAATTTTTTAACTTTTACCTAAAAATTCTATATGTTTCCAATTTAGTCCCGATTCATTTCTAAAGTACTTTTAGGGACTCGAGGGCTCGTATAAGGGACATTATGTATTAGTTTGATTGATATTACTATGATTTATGTTATGTTTTGAATCTTTTAAATAATTGACTGTTTTGAGATATAAACTTTCGGTAATGCTCTATAACCCTATTTCGGCGATGAAAATGGGTTAGGGGTGCTACAAAAACTCATTGAAAGGCATTCATGGTAAGTCCCCCAACCTTTAATAGCTTTACAAATTAACCCTCATGCTAGCTAGATTAAGCTAAAACGATCTCAAAAACAAAAATCATTAAAAACGAGACCGAAATCACTTACCATGCAAGCATATAAGTTGGTCAAACCTTAGAACCCTAAAACTGTCTTTTCTTTCATCAAATTTTGGTGAAGGAGAAGTTTAGAGAAGATGAAGCCAATTTTGTTTTACTTAATTTAGGTTTAATTGTTCAATTACGATTTTAACCTTTAAAAACTATCATAATTTCATTTAAACCATGTTCATGCACATCCACTATCACCTTAAATGGTATATTTACCATTCAAGTCCTTTTGTAACACGCCTTACCCGTATTCCTTGATGGAATAGAGCACGAGGTATTACTATTTTTTTTTAAAAAAATTCGGCAGCATTTTTGCTTATTTTTACATAAAACCTCCTGCAAATTTTCAAAGAACAATTTCAAACGATCTTAATATTTCAAGCAATTACAGTATTATATGTGCATACACAATTTATTCAATAATAAACACCAATATTTTTAGCAGAACAATATTTTACAAACATATTTATATCATATTACATTAAGTCATCTATACATGCCATGTTTCAAAAGTATTAATTACAAAATACCCCGAGAGATGACGATAGTGTGGATGATATTCTGACTTCGTCCAACTTCCGGCAGATTGTTATCACTATAATCAAGAGAAAAATAAAGGAGAGTAAGCATATATCTTAGTAAGTAAACACATGATAAATTAATAAATTTCTCATAATATTACAAAGTGATATAATTTTAATCATTCATAAATTTCATTGTTTGCTCAATTTCCAGCAAGCTATTTTTCTGCATCACAGTAGCTAATTTATTTTTATCTGGAGTTACAGAGCTCCAAATTGAGTTCTGTAAATTTCATCCAAAACTATACTCATATACCTTTATACCATAAACTTTTTAGAATTTTTTTTTTTTCCAATTAGTACAGGTTATTCTTCAAACCTTCCCCTATTTCACTGCTCAACAGCTCTGACCACCCTTTACTAAAATCTATTTAAATGTCTGTAAAAAAATTCATATCAAGTTATTGTTTATTTCTACAGAAAATAGACTTAATTAGGAATTTAAGCATATAAATTTCAACCTACAATTATTTTTTTACAATTTTTGGTGATTTTCCAAAGTTGGAATAGGGGATCTCGAAATCAATTCAGCCCTATCTCACTAAAATTTAAATATCTCAAAATATATGACTCTTTTGCTTGCTATGATTCTTTCATATGAAAATAGACTCATTCAGATTCAATTTCATATATTACCCAACTTCTAATTCAAATTCCACCATTTATGGTGAATTTTCCAAGTTACCCAACTGCTGTTGTTTTAAGCTGTTTGTAACCAACATGCTCTTTTGTAGTTTTGATACTTCCATTCATCTTACACATGGGTTGATTAAATATCAAACCCAATATTCCCCACACAATCATATTTAATTTACATGTTCAATCACCCTTCCAAATTTTCCAGTTGAACACTGAGAATATTAACCGTTATTTGGTGGATTCAGCACTTAGCAACCACCAGTGAGTCGGGGAATCAGCACTTAGCAATCCCCTTTTGCACATTCAAAAATATGGTGGCATCAGCACTTAGCAACCACCAGTGATTCGGGGAATCAGCACTTAGCAACCCTTATACAATCCTTTACGGTGGAATCAGCACTTAGCAACCACCGATGATTTGGGGAATCAGCACTTAGCAACCCCTTTCACATCCGAAGACACGGTGGAATCAGCACTTAGCAACCACTGATGATTTGGGGAATCAGCACTTAGCAACCCCCTTTTATGTTCAATGTATCCCGGCTTATTCCGAGTGTTCAACCGGAAACTTTGATTTTCAACGCTTTACTACCTTCCAATTTAACCACATTTTAGAGTCTATATCGAGTATTCGTTCCATTTTCAATCAAATCCCAGCAATATATATAAAATAACATTAAAATAATACATTAAATCACATGCATACTTACCTCGGAACAAAATATTGTGATTTTACGATTTACTCCTCGACCTTTTCTTTCCCCGTTTAAGGTGGTCTTCACGTCTTTCTTGATCTATAATAGCAAATTTAGCTTATTTAACATTCACATTTAATAAAACAATCCTCGACTCAACTTTTGCTAAAATTACGATTTTGTCCCTAAACTTTTGCAGATTTCCATTTTCGTCTCTAAGCTCGAAAATTAAATTTCACACCTTATTCTTATGTTTTACAACATGCTGAACACTTTTCCCTTCTATGGCAACATCAAATTCTCACTCTAACATACACTTATGAATAATAAATAATTTTACCGATTATATCGATTTACCTGTTTTTACTTAAAACCGCTTAGCAAAAATTGTTTAACATAATTTCTAGCTTCATATACTACCATTAAACAGCAAAATAAACACATTTCACCTATGGGTATTTTTCCATATAAACCCTAACACGAATTAATGGTAGAATAAGCTAAACCAAGTTACCGGGACTCTAAAAACGTAAAGAACATTAAAAACAGGGCTTGGAATCACTTACTATGGAGCTTGGAAGCTTAAAAACCCTAAATATGGCTTCCCCCCTTGCTGATTTCGTTCACCATGAAGAAGATGAGCATATTTTGCCATCTTTTTCCCATTTAATTCTATTTAATTACCAAATGAATAAAATGCCCTTACTTAAAAAAATCTATTTCACTAATTCTATGCCCATTTTTGTCCATCAACTAACTAATGGTCTAATTACCACATAAAGACCTCCAATTTAAATTTCATAACAATTAGACACCTCTAAGATGTAGAACTCAACTTTTGCACTTTTTACAATTTAGTCCTTTTGACTAAATTGAGTGCCCAAACGTCGAAATTTTCGAACGAAATTTTTACGAAAATTTTCTGTGAAATTGTGGACCATAAAAATATAATAATAAATATAATAACAATATTTTCCCTCATCGGATTTGTGGTCTCGAAACCACTATTTCGACTAGGCCCAAAATCGGGCTGTTACAATTCTCCCCCTTAGGGATTTTCGTCCTTGAAAATCTTACCAGAAAAGAGGTTTGGGTACTGTTTCCTCATAACTTCCTCCGCTTCCCACGTAGCTTCTTCCACTCCATGTTTTTGCCACAACACTTTTACTAAGGGCACACGCTTATTCCTTAACTGTTTGACCTATCGAGCCAGAATTTTTATCGGTTCCTCCTCATAAGTCATATTCGGTTGAATTTCAATCTTTGTAGGTGAAACTATATGTGAAGGATCCGAACGATAGCGTCGCAACATTGATACATGAAATACATTATGTATTCTTTCCAACTCTGCTGGCAAGGCTAACCGATAAGCTACTGGTCCAATCCTTTCAATAACTTCATACGGTCCAATAAAACGTGACTCAATTTGCCTTTACGGCCAAACCTCAAAATCTTCTTCCATGGAGATACCTTCAGAAATACTCTATCACCCACCTGAAACTCAATTTCTTTTCTCTTTAAATCTGCATATGACTTTTGTCGATCTGAAGCAGCCTTTAAGCAGTCACGGATTATCTTTACTTTTTCTTCAGTTTCCTTCACTAAATCAACTCCGTGAATCCAGTTTTCACTGAGCTCAGTCCAATATAAAGGGGTTCTACACTTGCATCCATATAATGCTTCATATGGTGCCATTCGGATACTCGATTGATAACTATTATTATAAGCAAATCAACCAATGGTAAGTATTTTTCCCAACTACCTTCAAATTCTAAAATACAGCATCTGAGCATGTCTTCAAGAACTTGAATCACTCTTTCAGACTGTCCGTCAGTTTGTGGATGAAATGCAGTGCTAAAGTTCAACTTTGTACCCAAAGCTTCTTGCAACTTTATCCAAAACCTCGAAGTGAATCTTGGATCTCTATCCGATATAATGGACTTAGGCACCCCGTGCAATCTCACTATTTCAACAACATATAACTCCGCCAACTTGTCAAGTGAATAATCCATGCGTACCGGTATAAAATGGGCTGACTTTGTCAATCTATCAACGATCACCCAGATAGCATCCTTCTTCCTTGGAGTCAGAGGCAATCCCGTCACAAAATCCATTGTGATGCTATCCCATTTCCATTCTGGAATCATTACTGGCTGAAGTAAACCCGATGGTACTTGATGCTCAGCTTTCACTTGTTGGCAAATTAAACAATTTGATACAAACTCTGAAATATCCTTTTTAGGCCCGGCCACCAATACAATTTCTTCAGATCATTATACATTTTCACACTGCCTGGATGAACTGACAAATCACCACTGTGTGCCTCACATAATATGGTCCGAATCAATTCATCATTTCTCGGTACACATATCCTGTCCCAGAACATCAAACAATCATCTAATCCAATTCCAAAATCTGAATTAACACCTGATTCACACTGAGCTCTCTTGGCTTGCAATACACTATCATTCTTCTGGGCTTCCCGAATTTGCTGAAGGAATAATGGTCTAGCTCTCAATTCAGCCATAATTGAACCATCATCAGATAAAGTTAATCTCGTACTCATAGTTCTCAAAGCAAATAAGGATTTTCTACTCAAGGCATCAGCAACCACATTAGCTTTCCCGGGGTGATAGTCAATCACTAGCTCATAATCTTTTATTAGTTCGAGCCACCTCCGTTGTCGTAAATTCAGGTCTTTTTGATTCATTAAGTACTTCAAACTTTTATGATCAGTGAAAATTCGGCATTTCTCACCATATAGATAATGACGCCAAATTTTTAAAGCAAAAACAATAGCAGCCAATTCCAAATCATGCATCGGATAATTCTTCTCATGCGGTTTCAACTGTCTCGATGCATAAGTTATTACTTTGCCTTCTTGCATTAACACACATCCAAGACCATTTAGCGATGCATTACTGTAAATTATAAACTCCTTCCCTGATTCAGGTTGTACCAACACTGGTGCCTCAGTTAATAATACCTTCAATTTCTCGAAACTTTGTTGACATTTATCTGTCCATTCAAACTTGACATTCTTTTGCAATAACTTAGTCATGGGAGAAGCAATCATCGAGAGCCCCTTGACAAAACGTCTGTAATACCCGGCTAAGCCCAGAAAGCTTCTAACTTCTGATACATTCTTGGTTGGTTCCCAATCAACAATTGCTGAGATTTTGCTTGGGTCAACCTGAATACCCTCACTTGAAACTATATGTCCCAAGAATCTGACCTCACGAAGCCAAAACTCACTTTTGCTGAATTTAGCATACAATTTCTTCTCCCTTAGAATCTGCAACACAGTCCTCAAATGTTCGGTGTGCTCGGATTCATTCCGAGAATAAATTAAAATATCATCTATGAACACCACCACGAACTCATCCAGATACGGCCGAAAAATTCAATTCATCAAATCCATAAAAATAGCCGGAGCATTAGTTAAACTAAAAGGCATCACTAAAAATTCATAGTGTCCATACCTCGTTCTGAAAGCGGTCTTTGGCACATCTGACTCCCTAACTCTCAACTGATAGTAACCAGATCTCAGATCAATCTTTGAAAATACTGTTGCTCCTTTTAGTTGGTCAAACAAATCATCAATTCTCCGCAAAGGATACTTGTTCTTTATAGTCACCTTGTTCAGCTGACGATAGTCAATACAAAGTCTCATAGAACCATCTTTCTTTTTCACAAATAATACAGGAGCACCCCAGGGAGAAAAACTCGATCTCACAAATCCTTTATCAGTCAACTCTTGTAACTGAGCTTTTAATTCTTTCAATTCAGTTGGAGCCATCCGATACGGAGCAATAGAAATTGGTGCAGTACCAGGTAACAAGTCAATAACAAACTCAACTTCTCTGATCGGAGGTGACCCAGGTAATTCCTCTGGAAATACATTCGGAAATTCACAGACTATCGGTACTGATTCAAGCTTCGACCCAGTTATATCAGTATTCAACACGTAAGCAAGATAAGCTTCACACCCTTTTCTCATGCATTTCTGAGCAGACATGTATGAAATCATTATAGGCAATTTATTCGGCTCCTCAGCTTCAACCCGAAGAATTTCACCATTTTCACACTTCAATTCAAGGATTTTCTGTCTACAATTTACCTTGGCATCATGCAATATCAACCAATCCATCCCCAGAATAACATCGAACTCATCAAATGGTAACAACATCAAGTTAGTGGGGAAACAGTGACCTCGAACCATCAAAGGACAATTCTTGCAAACCTTATCAACTAAAACATATTTGCCTAGAGGGTTTGATACTTTAACCACAAATTCAGTATTTTCTACAGGCAAATTCTTATTTGATACTAAACTCGCACATACATATGAATGAGTAGACCTAGGGTCAATCAAAGCAACAACATCAATATCATAAAGAGAAAATGTACCAATAATCACATCAGGAGATGATGCATCCTCACGAGCACGTATGGCATAAGCTCTGGCAGGCGCTCTGATTTCTGATCTTCCAGCTATATCTTTCACTACACTTTTACCGCTAACTTTACTCCCAACATTTCTTGGTGGTCTGCCTCTACTAACAGTATCACCTGATCCAACTCTTTGTAATCTTTCTTCTTCTATCCTCTCAGGACAATCCTTTATGTAGTGTTCTTGAGAGCCACATCTGAAACAGGCTCGTTTAAATCCCCAACACTCACCTACATGTCGCCTGCCACACTGTTGACACTCGGGTCTAGTATTCCCCACATTGCCCACACTTGCAACTGAGGTAGCTTGAGTTTTAGCTCCAGAATATGTCTTCCCTCGATCCCTGCGTGGATACCCAGCTGAACCAGTTGATCATGGATTCATCTCTTTAAGCTTCTTTGGTTGAGGTTGAAATGTCTTACTCATTGACCTTTTTCTTACATCTCGAGCCTCAATCTCTGCCTTTCTCTTTTCTTTACTCAATTCTTCAGCCTTGCAAGCTCGGTCAACCAGTACTACAAATTCTTTTAACTCTAAAAGCCCAACATACAATCTGATGTCTTCGTTTATCCCTTCCTCAAATCTTTTACACATGATGGCCTTCGTGGACACACATTCCTGAGCATATTTGCTGAGCCTGACAAACTCCCTTTCATACTCTGCCACAGACATCCGGCCCTACTTTAATTTGAGAAACTCCTTGCATTTTTTATCAATGAACCGTTGACTTATGTACTTCTTTCTAAATTCTTCCTGAAAGAAATCCCATGTAACCCTTTCTTTCGGAACCACGGATATTAATGTTTTCCACCAACGGTAAGCTGAATCCTTCAGTAGAGACACAACACATTTCAAGCATTCCTCAGGAGTACAAGATAGTTCATCAATACCCGAATAGAATTTTCAAGCCAAAACTCTGCTTTTTCTGGATCATCATCTACATTAGCCCTGAAATCCTCAGCCCCATGCTTTCGAATTTTATCAACTGGAGGTTTACTCAACCTTACCAATTCAGCACCTTGTGGAGCTATGGGAACCGGTTGAGGAATAGGAGGGGGTGGAGGAGGTTGAATATTCGGGTTTGTTCGAACAAATTCTGTATACCAGTTGTTCATCATATGAAGAAAAGCTTCTCGAGCCTCATCCTGACTTTCCTGTCTACTTTCTTCAGGCGCGGTCCCTGGCGCGGGAGCCGGCGTGTTACTCTCAACATCATCTGCTACACTTCGGTCAGGATCCATTTACGATATAAAAGAATAAACACAATTTAAAATGTCAGAAACCATCACACTATCACAATATTATCATGGCATGTATAGATAGACTTTCACGCCTAATTTATTGGTCCGAGAACCGACTAAACCGTAACTCTGATACCACCAAATGTAACACCCTTTACCCGTATTCCTTGATGGAATAGAGACGAGGTATTACTATTTTTTAAAAAAATTTCAGCAGCATTTCTGCTTATTTTTACATAAAACCTCCTGCAAATTTTCAAAGAACAATTTCAAACAATCTTAATATTTCAACCAATTACAGTATTATATGTGCATACACAATTTATTCAATAATAAACACCAACATTTTTAACAGAACAATATTTTAAAAACATATTTATATCATATTACATTAAGTCATCTATACATGCCATGTTTCAAAAGTATTGATTACAAAATACCCCGAGAGATGACGATAGTGTGGATGATATTCTGACTTCGCCCAACTTCCGGCAGATTGTTATCACTATAATCAAGAGAAAAATAAAGGAGAGTAAGCATATAGCTTAGTAAGTAATCACATGATAAATTAATAAATTTCTCATAATATTACAAAGTGATATAATTTTAATCATTCATAAATTTCATTGCTTGCTCAATTTCCAGCAAGCTGTTTTTCTGCGTCACTACCTGACAGCTCTGACCACCCTTTACTAAAATCTATTTAACTCTCTGTAAAAAAATTCATATAAGGTTATTGTTTATTTCTAAATAAAATAGACTTAATTAGGAATTTAAGCATATAAATTTCAACCCACAATTATTTTTTAACAATTTTTGGTGATTTTCCAAATTTGGAACAGGGGATCTCGAAATCAATTCAGCCCTGTCTCACTAAAATTTAAATATCTCAAAATATATAACTCTTTTTCTTGCTATGATTCTTTCATATGAAAATAGACTCATTAAGCTTCAATTTCATATATTACCCAACCTCTAATTCGAATTCCACCATTTATGGTGAATTTTCCAAGTTACCCAACTGTTGTTGTTTTAAGCTGTTTGTAACCAACTTGCTCTTTTGTAGTTTTGATACTTCCATTCATCTTACACATGGGTTGATTAAATATCAAACCCAATATTCCCCACACAATCATATTTAATTTACATGTTCAATCACCCTTCCAAATTTTCCTGTTGAACACTCAGAATATTAACCGTTATTTGGTGGATTCAGCACTTAGCAACCACCAGTGAGTCAGGGAATCAGCACTTAGCAACCATCAGTGAGTCGGGGAATCAGCACTTAGCAACCCCTTGGGGGAATCAGCACTTAGCAACCCCCTTTTGCACATTCAGAAATATGGTGGAATCAGCAGTTAGCAACCACCAATGATTCGGGGAATCAGCACTTAGCAACCCCTTATACAATCCGTTACGGTGGAATCAGCACTTAGCAACCACCGATGATTTGGGGAATCAGCACTTAGCAGCCCCTTTCACATCCGAAGACACGGTGGAATCAGCACTTAGCAACCACTGATGATTTGGGGAATCAGCACTTAGCAGCCCCTTTCACATCCGAAGACACGGTGGAATCAGCACTTAGCAACCACTGATGATTTGGGGAATCAGCACTTAGCAACCCCCTTTTATGTTCAATGTATCCCGGCTTATTCTGAGTGTTCAACCGGAAACTTTGATTTTCAACGCTTTACTACCCTCCAATTTAACCACATTTTAGAGTCTATATCGAGTATTCGTTCCATTTTTAATCAAATCCCAGCAATATATATAAAATAACATTAAAATAATACATTAAATCACATGCATACTTACCTCGGAACAAAATATTGTGATTTTGCGATTTACTCCTCGACCTTTTCTTTTCCCCGTTTAAGGTGGTCTTCACGTCTTTCTCGATCTATAATAGCAAATTTAGCTTATTTAACAGTCACATTTAATAAAACAATCCTCGACTCAACTTTTGCTAAAATTACGATTTTGTCCCTAAACTTTTGCATATTTCCATTTTCGTCTCTAAGCTCGAAAATTAAATTTCACACCTTATCCTTATGTTTTACAACATGCTGAACACTTTTCCCTTCTATGGCAACATCAAATTCTCACTCTAACATACACTTATGAACAATAAATAATTTTACCGATTATATCGATTTACCCGTTTTTACTTAAAACCGCTTAGCAAAATTGTTTAACATAATTTCTAGCTTCATAAGCTACCATTAAACAGCAAAATAAACACATTTCACCTATGGGTATTTTTCCAAATATAAACCCTAACACGAATTAATGGTAGAATAAGCTAAACCAAGTTACTGGGACTCCAAAAACGTAAAGAACATTAAAAACAGGGCTTGGAATCACTTACTATGGAGCTTGGAAGCTTAAAAACCCTAAATATGGCTTCCCCCTTGCTGATTTCGTTCACCATGAAGAAGATGAGCATATTTTGCCATCTTTTTCCCATTTAATTCTATTTAATTACCAAATGACTAAAATGCCCTTACTTAAAAAAAATCTATTTCACTAATTCTATGCCCATTTTTGTCCATCAACTAACTAATGGTCTAATTACCACATAAAGACCTCCAATTTAAAATTTCATAACAATTAGACACCTCTAAGATGTAGAACTCAACTTTTGCACTTTTTACAATTTAGTCCTTTTGACTAAATTGAGTGCCCAAACGTCGAAATTTTCAAACGAAATTTTTACGAAAATTTTTCGTGAAATTGTAGACCATAAAAATATAATAATAATATTTTCCCTCGTCAGATTTGTGGTCTCGAAACCACTGTTCTGACTAGGCCCAAAATTGGGCTGTTACACCATTAGTTTAAGGTTTCATAGCCATTTGACTCCTTTAACTAGTAGAATTCAACTTTTTACCTTTTACGATTTAGTCCTTTTCTCTTAGTTAACTATGTAAACCTCAAAATTTCTTAACAAAACTTTTATACGACCTTAATATAATCTCGTAAACATTGAATAAATAATAAAATAATAATTTATTCATCAAAATTATGGTCCCAAAACCACTATTTTTGACATCACTAAAAATGGGTTGTTACATAGCGGCTGAGTAGAGACGGGAAGACGAAGACGAAGGCAGTCACTCTCAGCCACCACAGGACATTGCATCAATGGAGTGTGGGTTGGATAAATGGAAGCTATCTTCCCAAAGTTCTTCTTTTATTTGTTGATTACTCTTTGTGAATTGATTTGATGAAAACAATGTTGAATGATACTTTGGATTTGAATTTTAATTGCCAACCCATGAGCTAAATCTTATAGGGTTAGGATTACTTGATGAAACTCTTATTTTCTTTAATAATTGAAGCGTAGATCAGATTTAATACACTATTTCATTTAATGGTTTTCTATAAAATTGCATGTTTGCAAACTTTAGACATAGATAGATGTACAACATGTTCATTAAATTACTCTAATTCTGACAAGGTTAGGTTAATGAGATTGAAATTGAATGATATGAGCAAGTGTTCGACTGAATACTTGTAGCAGCCTCTAGACATAGAGTAGCGTTCATACAGAAAGAAAACAAAATAGTGCAGGGTACCGTGCTAAAGGCCTATAGACATATATCGCTTAAGGAAAGGTAACTTGAGGTCTTGTTCTTGAAAGAAGTAGATCATTTTAGAACTCTTCTGAGCAGTAGATTGTGTATGGTTTTGTCGAAGCATTATTGTCAATAAGGGCAGATTCTTAGTAATCCTGACCTTTCAAATCAACATCGTAGATCCTCTATCCTTTGTTGTAGTATCTTTGTCATAGCATTTTTTAGTTGTTTACTTGTTTTTTTGCATATTATTCACATAATTATTCTTGAATTTGCCATTGCATTCTTACTCTTGACTTGTCATAGCATTTTCCATTATTTATCAGTTACACATATTGCACACATCATTATTCCTTCAAATTACCACTACATTCTTATCATTATTTTTGTCATAACATTAATCATACTCATTATAATAACTTGACCATTTTAAACCTAACCGATCCCTGTGGAGATAATCTCACTTATCACTTTATTTATTGATTTGAAGAGTACACTTGCACAATTCACATATCCTTTCATACACGGTAAGCAGGATCACCATATTCATTAAAATCATGTTCATCAATATGTTTGGCGAACTGGAGTTCGCTAGTTTGTTTGGCTAGCTAATGTTCGCTAGTTAAGTTGCAAACAAGGGCTCGCCAGTCAAAGTCAGACTCAAATTAGGGAATAAAGATATGGTGTATCTAAGAATACTTTTTTTGCAAGTAACATCTTTCCTAAGTCAAGTAAGGTATCCTAATATTTCCAGGACACTTAGTGCCAATAAATACGACCCTTATTCCATGAGAATTCTCTCATCGATATTATGTTGTCAAGTCTCTATTTCGAATCTAGTTCATACCAACCAAGGTAAACCTTTGTCTTTGTAGGGTTGATTGTACAAAAATCTAGGTTCGTTTGCATGTGTGAATTTTGTAAGTTTTTTTTTGTTTAAGTAATCTGTGTGGTTATATGTGTTGCGAACCAGACAGACCATCTACCAGTAAGGATAAAGGCAAAGCCAAACTTGTTTAAATTCTCAGCTTTATCGGTGTGTGGTCAAGAATTACCTAAGTGTGCTAACTACAATGTTTTTTCGTATGAATGCTCAAGGTCCGTAACTTGTGTGTGATCTGCTATGTTTTCAAGGAACCTTTTTTTAAAACTAAGTTCCAAAAGGAAGTTCTCTTCCAACCTATATTTTCAAGTTTGGAAACTCTATTTTTAATACATGTTTTCAAGTCATGTTCTTAAAGTTATGTTTCAAAAATAAGTTTTACGCGTGCTTCTATACGAGCCTATGTTTCAAGATATGTTTTTAAGATACTATTTTATAAACTGTGTTTTTAAGCACTTTTGTGCGAGCTCTTTGAACAAGTATTTTTCAAACAAGTTCCTTATGCAAGCTCTATGTGATAATTTTATGTGCGTGCTCCTTTGCGAGCCCTTACGTTAGGTATAATGGCATCTCATAGGATTGTGAGTACTCACCCTAAGTTTTCTATGATTTTGGGCGTTGAGGCCCTGGGACATGTGGGGAGATAACAGAATGTCGAGCTATGCTCCATTCAGTAGGACATGTTGGTGTACAAGAGAATGTTTAGCTGTATGATACACTTATGAGACATGTTAAGGACTCTTTGAGTCATTCTGAGGCATTATAAGGAGATCCACATATCCAACAGATAAGTTAAGATAAGTGTGTTAAGACAAGTGCTCTTCCATTCTTATAAGACAAGTATGTGAGTATGTTTCATGCTATTCAAGATCCATTTTCAAATAAGATAAGTTTTTGTAACATCCCGAAATAAGGCCTAAACGAAACAGTGGTTGCAAAACCATGAATTCGAGATAGAAAAGTTTATTGTGATTAATTTTATGATTTACCGATTGATTGGATGCATGTGTTAGAATATCGATAAGAAATTTCAGCGATTGCATGTTTGAATTGCATATTAAGGTTTAATTGCAAAAGTGGGTAAATATGAGTTTTAGATGATAAATGATTTAATTGAAGTGCATAATTGAAGTAGAGGTCCTTAAATGGTAATTAGAACATTAGATTTTAATGGACAAAAATGGGCATGCATAGATAAAAATAACTAAAGTTTTAATGAAGGGCATTTTAGTCATTTGGTAATAAAAAGAATTAAAAGTGAAAAAGATGGAAAAATGTGATCATCTTCTCCATAAGGATTGAAATTTCAAGGACACCATAGCTAGGGTTTCTTCACTTTCTTAAGCTCATAGTAAGTGCATCCAAGCCCCGCTTTTAATGTTTTCTTACGTTTTTGGAGTCCTCGTAGCTCGATTTAGCTTATTCTACCGTTAATTCATGTTAGGGTTCATATTTGGAAAAATACCCATAGGTGAGATGTGTTTATTTTGATGTTTTATGGTAGAATATGAAGTTTGAGATTATGTTAAACAACTTTTGCTAAGCGATTTTAAGTGAAAACGAGTAAAACGATATAATCGGTTAAAATACCTAATGTTCATAAGTAAATGTTAGAGTGGGAATTTAATGTTGCCATAGAAGGGAAAGATGTTCAGCATGTCATAAAACATAAGAATAAGGGATGAAGTTTAATTTTCGAGCTTTGGGGCAAAAGTGTAAATATGCAAAATTTTAGGGGTAAAATCATAATTTTTCCAAAGTTCAAGTCAAGGATAGTTTTGATGAATGTGAGTATTAAATAAGCTAAATTTGCTATTATAGATCAAGAAGAATGAAATCCGGAGTTAGACTGGGGAAAGAAAAAGGTTGAGGACTAAGTTGCTAAAATTGATCATATTTTGTACCGAGGTAAGTTTACGGTAAATAAATGCAATATTTCAATAATTATTATTAATGTTGTTATTTTCCAGCAATTATGTACTTATTTCATGAAATTATTTAATGTTGACTCAAGTATGAGATGATAGAGAATCAATGTTAAAAAGTCCCGTTGAAACATTAGAAATGTATCGGAAACAAATGTCATGACATTAAGAGAATGAGATCCCATGTAAGACCATATCTGGGACATGGCATTGGAATTATTGAGGTTATGAGAGGTCCCACGTAAGACCATGTCTGGGATATGGCATTGGCACCGAGATGAGAGGTTCCTCGTAAAACCATGTCTGGGACATGGCATGGGCACCGATATGAGAACTCCCATGTAAGATCAAATCTGGGACATGGCATTGGCATTATTGAGGTTATGAGAGGTCCCACATAAGACCATGTCTGGGATATGGCATTGGCACCGAGATGAGAGGTTCCTCGTAAAACCATGTCTGGGACATGGCATGGGCACCGATATGAGAACTCCCATGTAAGACCAAATCTGGGACATGGCATTGGCATTATTGAGGTTATGAGAGGTCCCACGTAAGACCATGTCTGGGATATGGCATTGGCACCGAGATGAGAGGTTCCTCGTAAAACCATGTTTGGGACATGGCTTTGGCATGTTATTATCAGATATGAAACCCGAGTATCCTTAGTATTCCAAGTGGTTCAACGGGCTAGTAAATAGACTATGTTACATGAAAGTTCAGGTAAAAGCATAATAAATAGATTCAGGTGAGTTATAAGGGTTAAGAATATTTCAGTTATCAGTTGAGAAAGAAATTTTAGCAAAGGAGGAGAAGTTATAATCATGAGTTATTTAAGTAAGCAAGTATGTAAACAAGTAAAAGAGTAAGTAAAGAAGAAAGTAAAGATCATTATACTTGATGATAATTTATGAGTATAATTATTTATGATAAATGTTGTTATTTATTTTCTTGTAAACTTACTAAGCTTTACGCTTAATTCTATTATTTTCCTTCTTTTTTATAGTATCACCAAGCCAATTTAGGGATCGTAAGAGCGTCAGAAATCGTTTCACACTACCAACAGACATCTCAGTATTTTATGGTTCGGACGATTACATTCTGGCATGTATAGGGACTTAGTTATTTTGTGTGTGTCCTTATGATATGACTAATGAATAGCATGTAAATGTTCGATAATGATTAGCTATTGAAATGGCTATTTAAGAACTTGTTTTGGTGTTATGTATGCCTAAATGATAGTTAATACAAAGAAATTATAAAAGAGTAAAAATTTGCAATGGAACAGTTTTTGGACAACAACATTGACGTGATTTTGAAAAATCACCAAGGATAGTAGAAATGGAATTATAGATTCAATGAGATATAGGATTAAAGCTTATCGAGTCTTTTTTCAATGAAAGAAATGGTGTAGGCAAAGGAATTTTGTATTTTGAGATATTTGAATTTTAGTGAGATAGGGTTAGAATGGTTTTTGAAGTCCCCTATTTTGAATTTAGAAAATCATTAAAAATTGTATAGAAAGAATTATGAAAGAATTATGAGTCATGATTTATATGTCTAGATTCCTTATTCTAAAGAAACAAACGAGAACATTATCTGAATTTTGTATAATGAGATAAATGATTTTTAGTGAATAGAGGTTAGAACCATCGGACAGTGAAACATGGGAGACTTTAATGAATAAACTGTACTATTTGGCTAAACCCAAAATTTTGTAAATTTTATGGTAAGAAGATATATGAGTCTAGTTTCAGGGAAAATTTATGGATCTAAATTTTGAGTTTCGTAACTCGAGTTATAATTAAATTAGTGACTGTTACGCAGGTGGAGGGTTTTATTGTGAATAGTGAAATAATTTATTTTGATTTGTTTAAGTATTCGAAAAAAACTTTCATGTTCTCGGTTTGAACCCGACCCATTTCTTTTGCATGTTTTAGGGTCTCAAGGGTCCTTTTTCGGGACATATTGATGAACATGAGCGAATTAATTTTAAAACCAAATTTTTATACTCCGATCTAGTAAGTTAAGTCAGTTAATGCCTCGTGCTCGACTCCGACAATGGTCTCGGGTAAGGGGTGTTACATTTATTGGTATTAGAGCAAGAGTTTAGTCAGTTCTCAGAATATTCAGTATTTATAAAAGTCTAGCTATACATGCCATACTTGTATTTAGATAGTGTGACGACTCTTGACGATTTTAAAATGTTTTTCTTTTATAGTTATATATCCCGAACGAGCTGGTGCAGATGATGTAGAAAGTAATGCGCCGGCTCCCGCAGAAGGGATGGTGCCACTAGATAGTAGTGAAAGGCCCGTTATAATTAGTCAGGTAGGAGGGGCTCGAGAAGCCTTCTTTCAAGCTATGAATGAATGGTTTGCCGAGTTCGTTCGTACAAATCCGGCTATTAGACCTCCACCCCCTCATGATTCTTTGGTCTTCCATGTAGCTCCCCTAGTCACAGGTACAGTTATAAGAGAAAGGCCACCATTGATAAGATCAGAAAACAAGGGGCTGAAGAGTTTTGGGCTACTAAAGATGATGATGCAGAGAGAGCAAAATTTTGGCTCGAGAATACTATCAGAGTTTTTTGATGAGTTATCCTGTACACCTGAAGAATGCATGAAGTGTGTTGTCTCACTCCTTAGAGATTCGACCTATTATTGGTGGAAGACTCTTGTGTCAGTTGTACCGAGCGAGAGAGTTACTTGGGATTTCTTTCAGGAGGAGTTTCGTAAAAAGTATATCAGTCAGAGATTTATTGACCAGAAAAGAAAAGAGGTCATTGAGTTAAAGTAGGGTAAGATGACTGTAACCGAGTATGAACGTGAATTTGTTAGACTCAGTAAGTATGCTCGAGAGTGTGTGTCTCCAGAGGCTATCATGTGTAAATGATTTGAGGATGGGCTCAATGATGATATCCGACTGTCAGTTGGCGTTCTAGAGAGAAAAGAGTTTGTTGTTCTGGTTGAAAAAGCCTGTAAGGTAAATGAGTTGTTAAAAGAAAAAGAAAAGGACAAAGCTGAAATTGAGTTTCAAGACACGAAGAAAAGGTAGATGAGCATATCATTTCAGTCTACATCCAAGAGGCCTAGAGAGTTCTCTATTAGATCGAATTTTTCAGCCGGGTATCCTAGTCAAAACAGAGGTAGAAGATTTGTGGGTTCAAGAGCTCACACTACTACAGTCGCAAGTATGGATAGTACTCGACCACCTAGACCAGAGTGTACTCAATGTGGTAGACGTCATCTCGATGAGTGCCGAGCAAATGAAAATGCTTGTTTCAGATGTGGTGCACTAGATCATTTTATTCGGGATTGTCCCAAAACAATTAAAGGAGAAGTAATACCGAGTGCAAGATCGGGAAATGCTTCCACTAGAGGCAGACTGCAAAGGAATCTGAGAGTTGGAGCAAGTAACAGGGGTACGTCTAGAGACTCAACAGCTAGACCAAATGCTAGAGCACCCGCAAGGACTTATGCTATTCGCGCTCGCGAAGAGGCATCCTCCCCCGATGTGATTACGAGTACATTTTCTCTCTATGATACTAGTGTTATTTCTTTGATTGATCCGGGCTTGACTCATTCCTATTGCATGAGATTGATGCCTAGTATGAACATGTCCATAGAATCTACCAAATTTGTGATTAAAGTATCGAATCCATTAGGCCAGTATGTGTTAGTAGACAAAGTATGTAAAAATTTCCCTTTGATGATTAGAGCTCACTATTTTCCGGCCGATCTTTTGCTATTGCCATTTGATGAGTTTGATGTGATTCTTGGTATGGATTGGATTACTGCCCATGATGTGATAATGAATTGCAGAAAGAAATACATTGAGTTGAAATGCAAAAATGGTGATATTATTCGGGTTAATTCAGATGAGTCAGATAGTTCTCTTGCCATGATTTCTGTTATGTCTGCTCAGAAATATTTCAGAGAAAGGTATAAAGCTTATCTTGCTTTTGTGTTGAATACTAAAGATCCAGAGTTGAAAATTGAATCAGTGTCAGTAGTTTGTGACTTTTCCGATGTGTTTCTGGAAGAATTGCCAGGTTTGCCTCCTATTAGAGAAGTTGAGTTTGGTATTGAGTTGGTTCCAGGTACCACTCCCCATTGGAATTGAAAGATTTGAAAGCCCAATTGCAGGAATTAACTGATAAAGGTTTTGCAAGGCCTAGTTGTTTTCCATGGGGCGCACCAGTGCTTTTTGTGAAAAAGAAAGACGATTTGATGAGGTTGTGTATAGATTATCGGTAGCTTAACAAAGTAACAATAAATAATAAATATCCACTGCCTAGAATTGATGATCTGTTTGACCAATTAAAGGGAGCCACTGTGTTCTCCAAGATAGATTTGAGATCCGGTTACTATCAGTTGTGGGTTAAAGAGTCAGATGTTCCAAAGACTGCTTTCCAGACTAGGTATGGTCACTATGAATTTCTTGTGATGCCATTTGGCTTAACTAATGCTCCTGCCATATTCATGGATTTAATGAACTGAATCTTTCGACCGTACTTGGACAAGTTTGTAGTTGTGATTATTGATGATATTCTGATTTATTCTCCTGATGAGATTGAACATGCCGAACACTTGAGAATAGTTTTACAAAATTTGAGAGATAATCAGTTGTATGCCAAGTTTAGCAAAGTGAGTTCTGGCTTCGAGAAGTCGGATTCCTTGGACACATTGTCTTAGGTGATGGTATTAAAGTTGACCCGAGTAAAATTTTAGCAATTGTTGAGTGGAAACCACCCAGAAATGTGTCAAAGGTTAGAAGTTTTCTTGGATTAGATGGTTATTACAGATGATTTGTAAAGGAATTTTCCATGATAGCTACCCGATTGACAAGGTTGTTGCAGAAAGATGTCAAGTTTGAATAGACTAAGAAGTGTCAGTAGAGTTTTGACAAGTTAAAGGCATTGTTGACTGAAGCTCCTGTTTTAGTATAGCTAGAACCAGGTAAAAAATTTGTGATTTATAGTGATGCATCCTTGAATGGATTGGGTTGTGTACTTATGCAGGAAGGTAAAGTAATAGCATATGCTTCCAAACAGTTAAAGCCACATGAGAAAAACTACCTGACGCACAATTTAGAACTAGTTGCCATTGTATTTGCGTTAAAGATCTAGAGACATCATTCGTACGGTGAGAAGTGCCGAATATTCACTGACCATAAAAGTTTGAAATACTTGATGACCCAGAAAGATTTGAACTTGAGGCAAAGAAGATGGCCAGAGTTGATTAAAGATTATGAGCTAGTGATCGACTATCACCCGCGTAAGGCAAACGTTGTTGCTGATACTTTGAGTAGAAAGTCTTTATTTACATTAAGAGCTTTGAATACTAGTTTGGCTTTATCAGATGACGGTTCTATTTTAGCTGAGTTGAGAGCTAAACCGATGTTTCTTGAAGAAATCTGTAAAGCTCAGAAAGATGACAGTGAGTTGCAAGCTAAAAGAGCTCAGTGCGAGTCAGGTGTAGAGTCTGTTTTTTAGATCAGTTCTAATGATTGTTAGATGTTCAAAAATCGGATGTGTACCGAAGAATGATGAGCTTATTCAAAAGATCTTATAGGAAACACATAGCAGTTCTTTGTTTATTCACCCAGGTAGTACAAAGATGTATAATGATTTGAAGAAAACGTACTTGTGGGCAGGAATGAAAAGAGATATTTCAGAATTTGTTTCTAGATGCTTGATTTGTCAATAGGTAAAGGCCGAACATCAGGTACCTTCAGGTTTATTGCAGGCTGTGTTAGTTCTTGAGTGGAAATGGGACCGAGTTACCATGGATTTTGCACCGAGAAAGAAAGATGCAGTATGGGTTGTGATTGATAAGCTAACGAAGTTGGCTCATTTTATCCCAGTTCGTATGGATTATTCACTTGACAAATTGGTCGAGTTGTATATTTCAGAGATAGTCAGATTACATGGAGTACCGTTATCGATTATCTCAGATAGAGATCCGAGATTTACTTTACGATTTTGGAAGAAATTGCAGGAAGCTTTGGGCACAAAGTTGAGTTTTAGTACAACTTTTCATCCTCAGACTGATGGTCAGTCAGAGAGAGTTATTCAGATACTTGAGGATATGCTTAGATGTTGTGTTTTAGAATTTCAAGGTAGTTGGGAGAAATATTTGCTGTTGGTAGAGTTTGTCTATAATAATAGTTATCAGTTGAGTTTGAAGATGGCACCTTATGAAGCTTTGTATGGACGTAAGTGTCGTACGCCTTTGTATTGGACAGACCTTAAGGAAAATCAAATTTACGGGGTTGATCTAGTCAAAGAAATAGAAGAGAAAGTAAAAGTCATAAGAGATTGCTTGAAAGCAGCTTCAGATAGATAGAAATCCTATGTAGATTTGAAAAGAAAAGAGATTGAGTTTGAAGTTGGTGACAGGGTATTTTTGAAAGTATCCCCGTGGAAGAAAGTTCTTCGATTTGGCAAGAAAGGCAAACTAAGTCCACGTTTTATTGGACCATTCGAGGTGACTAAAAGAATTGGGCCCTTAGCATATCGGTTAGCTTTGTCGACTGAGTTAGAGAAGATTAATGATGTATTCCATGTGTTTATGTTACACCGTTATCGTTCAAATCCGTCACATGTGATTTCTCAGATAGAGGTTGAGATTCAGCCAAACATGACTTACACTGAAGAACCAGTAAAGATTCTAGCTCGACAGGTCAAGCAACTAAGGAACAAAAGCATTGCACTTGTGAAAGTATTGTGGAATAGGCATGGGGTAGATGAGGCTATGCGAAAACAGTACGCAAATCTCTTCACAGGTAAGATTTCGGGGACGAAAATCCCTAAAGGGGTGAGAAATGTAACATCCCGAAGTAGGGCCTAAACGGAACAGTGCTTGCAAAACCACGAATCTAAGATAGAAAAGTTTATTGTGATTAATTTTTATGATTTACCGATTGATTGGATGCATGTGTTAGAATACCGATAAGAAATTTCAGCCATTGCATGTCTAAATTGCATATTAAGGTTTAATGGCAAAAGTGGGTAAATATGAGTTTTAGATGACAAAGGATTTAATTGAAGTGCATAATTGAAGTATAGGTCCTTAAATGGTAATTAGACCATTAGATTTTAATGGACAAAATGGGCATGCATAGATAAAAATAACTAAAGTTTTAATGAAGGGCATTTTAGTCATATGGTAATAAAAAGAATTAAAAGGGAAAAAGATGGCAAAATGTGCTCATTTTCTCCATAAGGGCCGAAATTTCAAGGACACCATAGCTAGGGTTTTTTCACTTTCTCAAGCTCATAGTAAGTGCATCCAATCCCCGTTTTTAATTTTTTTTATGTTTTTGGAGTCCTCGTAGCTCGATTTAGCTTATTCTACCATTAATTCATGTTAGGGTTCATATTTGGAAAAATATCCATAGGTGAAATGTCTTTATTTTGATGTTTTATGGTAGAATATTAAGTTTGAGATTATGTTAAACAACTTTTGCTAAGCGATTTTAAGTGAAAACGAGTAAAACGATATAATCGGTAAAAATACCTAATGTTCATAAGTAAATGTTGGAGTGGGAATTTGATGTTTCCATAGAAGGAAAATATGTTCAACATGTCATAAAGCATAAGAATAAGGGATGAAGTTTAATTTCTGAGCTTTGGGGAAAAAGTGTAAATATGCAAAAATTTAGGGGACAAATCATAATTTTTCCAAAGTTTGAGTCAAAGACAGTTTTGACGAATGTGAGTATTAAATAAGCTAAATTTGCTATTATAGATCAAGAAGAACGAAATCCGGAGTTAGACTGGGGAAAGAAAAAAGTTTTTGTACCGAAGTAAGTTTACGGTAAATAAATGCAATATTTCAATCATTATTATGAATGTTGTTATTTTCCAACAATTATGTACTTATTTCAAGATATTATTTAATGTTGACTCAAGTATGAGATGATAGAGAATCAGTGTTAAAAAGTCCCGTTGAAACATTAGGAATGTATCGGATATAAATGTCATGACATTAAGAGAATGAGATCCCATGTAAGACCATGTCTGGGACATGGCATTGGCATTATTGAGGTTATGAGAGGTCCCACGTAAGACCATGTCTGGGACATGGCGTTGGCACCAAGATGAGAGGTCCCTCGTAAGACCATGTCTGGGACATGGCATGGGCACCGATATGAGAACTCCCATGTAAGACCATATCTGGGATATGGCATTGGCTGTAGAGGAAACATCCCATGGAAGACCATGTCTGGGACATGGCTTTGACATGTTATTATTAGACAGGAAACCCGAGTATCCTTAGTATTCCAAGTGGTTCAACGGGCTAGTAAATAGACTACATTACATGAAAGTTCAGGTAAAAGCATAATAAATAGATTCAGGTGAGTTATAAGGGTTAAGAATATTTCAGTTATCAGTTGAGAAAGAAATTTCAACAAGGGAGGAGAAGTTATAATCATGAGTTATTTAAGTAAGCAAGTAAGTAAACAAGTAAGAGAGTAAGTAAAGAAGAAAGTAAAGATCATGATACTTGATGATAATTTATGAGTATAATTATTTATGATAAATGTTGTTATTTATTTGCTTGTAAACTTACTAAGCTTTACACTTACTCCTGTTATTTTCTTTCTTTTTATAGTATCTCCAAGCCAATTCAGGGATCGTAAGAGCATCGGAGACCGTTTCACACTATCAATAGACATCTCGGTATTTTATGATTCGAACGATTAAGTTATGGCATGTATAGGGACTTAGTTATTTTGTGTGTGTCCTTATGGTATGGCTAATGAATAGCATGTAAATGTTCAATAATGATTAGCTATTGAAATGGCTATTTAAGAACATGTTTTGGTGTTATGTATGCCTAAATGATAGTTAATACAAAGAAATTATAAAAAAGTAAAAATTTGCAATGGAATAGTTTTTGGACAGCAGCATTGACGTGATTTTGAAAAATCACCAAGGATAGTAGAAATGAAATTAGAGAGTGAATGAGATATAGAATTAAATCTTATTGAGTCTATTTTCACATGAAAGAAATGATGTAGGTAAATGAATTTTATATTTTGAGATATTTTAATTTTAGCGAGACAGGGTTAGAATGGTGTTTGAAGTCCACTATTCTAACTTTATAAAATCATTAAAAATTGTATCGAAAGAATTATTAGTCATAATTTATATATCTAGATTTCTTAGTGAGTCTATTTTCTAAAGAAACAAACAAGAACATTATCCAAATTTTGTACAATGAGATAAATGATTTTTAGTAAATAGGGGTCAGAACCGTTACATAGTGAAACATGGGAGACTTTAATGAATAAACTGTACTATTTGGCTAAACCAAAAATTCTGGAAATTTTATGGTATGAATATATATGAGTCTAGTTTTAGGAAAAACTTACGGATCTAAATTTTGAGTTTCGTAACTCGGGTTATAATTAAATTAGTGACTATTACGCAGGTGGAGAGTTTTATTGTGAATAGTGAAATAATTTATTTTGATTTGTTTAAGTATTCAAAAAAATTTTAATGTTCCCGGTTTGGACCCGAACCATTTCTGTTGCATGTTTTAGGGTCTTGAGAGTCCTTTTTAGGGACATATTGATTGAACATGAGTGAATTAATTTTAAAAGCAATTTTTTATGCTCCGATTTAGTATGTTAAGTCAGTTAACGCCTCGTGCTCAACTCCGGCAACGGTCTCAGGTAAGGGGTGTTACAGTTTTCATGTATGATCTTCGACAAGCACAATTGAAACTATTTTTACAGATTTATATTTTTTTCTGACAAGTAGACAAAACAACGAACTGGGTCTCACATCTTTAAGCGAACCCAACTCGCAGCATGATTTTCAGACAAAGTCCAATTTCTATTTTAAACTAAGTACTTTAAAGCATATGTAGATGATTTTTGATTATTCACTAATTTCTCACTGAACTCACCCACCCCTCTATTACTTCGCAAGTAAATAGGCTGCAAATGGAAAAAGGCGAGGCGAATGGTCTGAGCGAGGCTAAGTCCTAAGTAGATATCAGCGAACCTAGGGAAGAAGTGATGGGATTTTATTTATGTAGTTTTTTGTTTGGATTAGACTTATTTGGCTATTGCCATAGTTATTAGATTTAAATCTTTTAAGTTTATTTTGCTTTTACAGCCTATTTCTTAAAATATTTAATTATCTTTTTATTATGAATAAAGTTGATGTTTTTTGTGCATAATTGTTACGTTCTATTACCTTAACTTTTATCAAAATATGCGTGTAAGATTTATTGCTAAGTACTATTTTCTACGACAATTGTATGTTCGTAACCTTGAAAAATTACATGCATACCCCTATTAGCAATAACTATATTATTTAACGAACCTTGGTAAGTTGAGAAAACCCATATATGTATGAGAACCCATGTGTTTATACGTACCCTATTAGAGCATGATAACCTATGCATATATGATTCCTTTTATTTCGAAGTTTGTTTTCTTAGCAAACCTATATTAAATGGTAGCATGTGAACCTATATTATTGTAAGCAAACTTATGTTCATGAGTGAACTCATACTTTATTTGTGATGCGAACTCAAGTTGAATGCTGCTATGTGAACTTATGTTGAGTGATGTTTGCAAACCCTTAAGATGTTGTAGATTGATATGCGAACACTTCCTCTAGTTGTTTTATAAGCTCACATGTTTTGCATGATGTTATGACATTCTGCTGCAATATGTGAAACTTAGCACAATTCCCAGATTGTGAATTTGTGGTGTGTTGGAGGTTACGTTGGGAGCTAACGGAGAGTCACTCTGGTGGCTAATGTGGCATGTCAAATTTTAGTCGAACTTACTCGACCGGGTTTGGGGTGTTACATAGATTTTGTGAGCTCATTAGTTTGGCGGATAGAGGCTTCATATGACTGGCAGAGTTGGTTAAGAGAATGCTCGCCAAAGAGAAGAGCCATCTCAAATTCTACTTGCTTAGCTTCAACTTTAGCACAAGCCTTTTGAAAGGCCCAGCTTGCGAGACCACACTCTGCTGCCAACATCGAAAAGGAACCCACCAGCTCAGTAAGAGTGGGCTTAGAATCCCAGTGGAGAGGGAGGAAGGATAGGTGAACTCCTTTAACTCTTGGGACAACTCCTTATATTGTTTTTGTTGGACAGAAAAGGGAGAGAAGGGATATTACCAAATGCCAATATATTTTTCCAAGAGACGTAGGTCTGAACCTCACCTGAAGGACGAGTACAGTAGAGGGTGCCAATCAGGGGAGTATAGGGAGCTTGTCAAGGAGTGTTTAAATCTGAACCCACATGAAGAGGCGTTGATTTGGATGCAGGGAGGTCCGCAACACTGGTGAATTCTATGGGAAGCTCGAGGATTGCTGAAGGAGTAGGGGATTCACTTTCCGAAAAGATTGGCTCCTTGCCAGGCTTGTGGCAGGTTATTGATTACCATTGCTCTCCCCGATGCTAGAGGACCTTCTTTCAAACCTTGTCCTCTTGTGACTACTACCACTCGCTTAAACCCTGATGTTAGCCATTTCCATAACCTACTGTGCACTCTTTATTAATGCTTTTACGTCTATAACTTCAGGCTGAGAGGGTTGCCCTAGGATTAAAGGAGAAGTAGGACCTACAATATCAACAGAAGGGTCAACGAAATTCTCAGTTAAAATCCTACATGATGACTCACCCCTTAAACCTAGTGACAAGGACGACTGGTGGAGGCGAGGTATGTTGCAAAAAGTATAAAAGAAATTTAGGGTCTCCCTTCTTTTTCCAAACAGTGCCCAAGATAACTCATTGTTGGGCAAAATGGCCATGCCTCTTCAGCGGATTGTACCATCTTGATACTTACACCAAGATATAGACCGGTTTCCCACCAACCATTGGGCTTCTTTCCTTTAAACAGTAGCAGAAGATATTATGGACATTGATGAGATTTTTCAATTCCAGAGTGCACCCAAGACTTTCAACTTACTTTACGATAATCCCCATGTCTAGAGGTTGAGACTAAACACAGGTAAATTCCTTGGAGATCGACCATTTGGTGGGGAAACCAGATCTGTTCGGGAGGTTACTCCTCACCAAGATGAACTTGTTGTTGTTCAAGCAAAGGTTGGAGGCTTAATTCTTGAGTATGGGTTCGCAGTCTTCGCAACACTGAAATAAACTATCCCAACTGAAGGCCCCTATGTTTGGACCTTTAAATGATAGAAGCGTTGGAAGACGCCAAGCGTGGGTGGCTCATTACAAATGTTGTAGTCTAGGACCGTGCTAAAGAAGGGATGTAATGGAAGGTGGAAGCCAGCCTCTAACAAATAGAGAGGCAGTATGAGACCCTCACTAGAATCACTCAAACATCTCTCCTCATTGATGATTTTGAAGTGATAAGCAAAATTTGGTAACTGAATACCTCAGGCTGCCAAGTAATTAACCATCTCCTTCTAGGCAGTTAGACAACTATACAGAGGGGTCATGGTTGAAGTACTAGTCCTTTGGGACTATGGTTCATCACTATTTGCAACCATAGAGCTTCCTCAGTAACCTCTTTATCTTCGACGCTCGAAACCCCTAGCCCTCCCTCTTGGCACTGGTATTATCCCAGGCATGCTGATATGAAATAATAAGTAGGAAAAGAAGAATGAAGGATTACCTGGAAGAAACACAGGTCATGGAATAGTCACACTTGCATAGCCCATCTAATGTTTCTTGATATCCTGAGTAGACTATGAAAAACAAATAAGTATGATATCTCATATCAACTTATTCGAGCATGGCCATGCATTTCTAATCTCACTCAACCAAGTGGCCTAGGATATTTCTCCCATTATGTAGAAGGGACAAATTCTATATTGATCAACCATATCCCACCACATAGATTGTGGTATATCCAACATCAGCCTTTATAGAACAACCAATTACGGTGGATGTTTGACTGTATCAAAATATACGACTCACGATGTTGGGATAATGATAATCTCAAGTCTGAGGATCGTATACATAGTAATCACTATGAGTAATGTTGTGACTATTACAAATAATCCAAGAAACATACTCATAGCGGGTCAGTCCAGTATGCTATTCTCTAACACACATACTCATGTATTGATTTTGACATCTCATGTCAATGACAACACTTTTTCATCAATCAACTACACGTTAGTCTTAATGCATTATTGTTGTCCAAGCCCACAATAATACTCAACTAAGGACCTTTTAAGAATAATCATATTATTCTCAGGACATTGTTCTAAAATAGTTTATTTATATACAAAGAAAATAAACTAAAATAATAATGGCTATGCCTTATATTAATAAACGAGGTAAAATAAGTATGTTATTACAGTCATATCATGATTGGTCTTTAGGCATACTCTAACAGTTAGGCCCATTACCTTACTTGGGTAGCCCATGGTGGAAAAGCCAAAATTCTTATTTTAGGGCTAGTCACTTCACAGTTCCCCCTAAAAATCCCATTATTTTTCCCTCCTCTATGCTACAAAACCTACTCTGCACATTTAATTTTTCTAAACCGCCAACACTATCTCATAATGACAATTGTGAGGTTAGGTCGTATCATACCCGTTGGCCCATTGGGAATTTGTTTCCCAATTATTTGGGCCTGTAACCTTTTCACTTTCCCTCTAATTTTTCATATCACCAAAGTCAGGCCATAATTATCGACCTCTCATTACTCACGTCATACCACATTTACTCCTTACTTTGTCGTCATTTTATTTTACCCTAACCTCTTCAATTCTTTTACAGGTACCCTAAATTTTCTTTCTCTCCACGCTTATTTGTGCTTTCTTCAAACATTGCAAATTTTCTTCTTCCTTTTCTACATAGACTTTTACATTAACTTTCCACAATGGCTAGATGATCTACCCCTCAATCATCTGCTATGCCACCTCGCACTTTCTTTAACACTATGCAGAAGAACGGTACCACAACAACATCTCCAAATGACCCTTTGTTTGGAAAAAGGCTTTCTTTTTAAAGATGAGCCTTTCATGGGATACGATGCTTTTATTTATTCTATCGTTGAGCAACATGGATGGAAAATTTTTTGTTTGCGTCCGGAGAATGTGCTGACCAAGATTGTTCGTGACTTCTATGCCCACCTTACTTCCCCAAATGTTGCTTTTATATATGTGCGAGGAGTCTTGGTCTTATTTGATGAGGACATGATTAATGCTCAGTATGATCTTTCTGATATCTAAGATGAGCATACCGAGTTTGCTGCAACCGTCACTATCGATGGATTAACTCAGGCTCTTCAAGACCTATGTGTGACGAGAACTAAATGGACGGTGTCGAGGCAAGATTGTTACACCATGAAAAGGGCATCTCCGAAGCCCAAGTGCAGGGTTTGGTATCACTTTGTTAAGATATGCCTACTCCATTCTACCCATAGCTCAAATTTTCTAAGGAGCAAATGTTGTTGCACCATTCCATCATGCAGGGTAGGAAATTAATGTGGGTAAGATGTGATATCCCTAAACTGGGTCGAGTAGTTTCGAGTATACTTTTCGGGTTCCAAGCGTGAAACTAGGAATTTATGGAGTTTCTAGTAATTTTTAATTTAATTTAGGAGGTTAATTTCATCTAAAATCGATTAAACAATAATCCAAAAAAATAAAAATATTTTTGGAAAATTAATTTTAAAATAATTAAATAATTATTATTGAGAATAATTAATTTGGGTCAAAAAATAATTTTAGAATAATTTTTATTGGGGTTAATTTGAGTTAAATTTAAATATTAATTAAATAGGATTTAATTGTAAAATAAGGGAAATGTCGGAGTACTTATTTGGCAAATAAACCTTAAAATTCAGAATTTTGGAGGATGGATCAAGTGGTAAAGCAAGGGAAATGTGGGAGTGACCATTAGGCAAATTTCTCAATTTTTAAATTTCTGGTGGGCTGTTTCAATTTTAAACACAATGCATCTAGCCTACTTTTCACACCATTTACATCAAATTACAGAGCTATAAAATTTATTTTCTTTGCATGGTTTTAAAGATCTATCATCAGAAAATAGATCCAACCATTTTCCTTCTCAAAATACTCTCTCAATTCACCCGAAATTACTCTCTAAAGTAGCCAAAACTATTTTGAAATTTCTCAAGCTTCTTAAATCATGATTTCCAATCAAAAATTTATAGCAGATCAAAGGTAATCTTCAATCCTAAACTTGTTTTTGTGAAGATTAGAAACATTTTTACATGATTTGAGATTCAATTAAAGGATTTTTATCAATGTCGTCTTCTTCCAAGAACACATGGTTCTTTAATTGGATCTTGAATTTTGAGAGGAAATTCACAAATCAATGGATGTTCCAACTCAAAATGGATCTCTTAAAAGGTTTTTGGTCTTATTTATTAAGATTAAACATGATTTGTGAGGTAATTTGAAAAAAATCTGAATTTCATCTTCATGAACTAATTTTCCAGATTTTTGTGAAATTGATTTAAATGTGGAATTGATGCTCATTATATGTGTATCTGGTCTAGTATTGATGTTTGGAAGTGATTAGGAGGGCTAGAGAGATCGATTTTGCGAACAATCAAGTTTTCAACTTGATGTTACAAATCCGGTAAAGTATCTTTGTGAGTGAATAAAGTATCTTTGTGAGTGAATTTCTATTAGTATAGTTAATTAAAATTTGTGTTTATTATAGCATTAGAAAGGTGGTAATGTCTACTTTACCTCTGTTGAAGCTCTAAATTTTGAAAAGGACCGAGATAACCGAAATTGAAGCTTGGAATTGCTTAGTTGATCACTTGTTGTGATAGAGTAAAATTGTATGGTGAGTGTTTCTAAGGGCGATTTGGTAAATTGACCCTTAATTATATTTAATTAATATCTTAATTAATGATTTCAATTAATTAATTATGGTTGAATGGCTGCTTTTTCAAGATTGGTACTAAATGTGCAAAAATTAAATTTGTATTGGAAAAAAAATAGTAAGTAAGCTTTTGGGTGGTGTTGTGCTATTTAATTAGATTAATCTTAAGGATGATTTAAGGCATGTGTATTGAAATTTTTTAGCATGATATGTTGGTGCTACAATTGTTAATTGAATATGGGAAATTGGAAAATGAATTGCTTGATTTTATTGGGTGTTAAATGCTATGTTACATGTTACACGTAAGCATCTTGTCACATTAAATTGGGCACAATAATAACTAATTTATATGCTATGTTTGACTAAATATATTGGCAACATGCATGGTGGATCCATTGGATATAGTTGGCATGCCATAGGATTTGTGGGTACTCACCTTTATTTGTGACATTGTGAGCATATGGCTCTAGGTGGACTGATTTGTTTGGAGTAGATAAGGGAGTGTTGAGCTTGAGTCTCCACTCAATGGGTTATTTGAGGCGCTATAACGGAGCGTGTGCTTCGGCGTGCTCAACTCAGTGGATATTTATGGGAGTTCGAACATTCGTTTATCCGATGTATGATCACTCGATTAGGCTATGAGAAGTGTATGCCAATATATTTATATGCGATTGTTGCTATATCAATTGATTATTGAAAGCCATGAACAATTGATTTTTGTATTGGAATTGCTTACGGATATTAAATTGACATGATTAATTATTTTGGTTGACAATTGGTGAATGATTGGTTGTGAATTAAGCATGAATTGGATGTTAATTTTACTTGTTGTTTTTATTAACATTCACTGAGCTTTTTAAAGCTCACACCCTCACAATTCATGAAGATAATTGTCGGGATTGAGGAGCTAAGGAGCCGAGCAAGAGAGATCCAAGAGATTTAGGCTTGGTAGAGACTTTATTACACATTTTAGAGACTGTAGTTGGGCATTGTGGAACTCCCGGAAATTAGCTTCATTTTGGTTGTAAATGGACTTTGGAAATTGAACATTTATTTTGGATGATTTTATAATAATTTTGAAGTATGTTTAAGTTTAATTATTGATTGTTTTACGATGTATTGTTGCTTGATAACATGTTAATTAATAACACAGTGTAACACTCAGGTTTGTGCAAGTGTACACAGTCGTTATCAAGTAATAAGTAAGTATCGAGTTATCGTCTCCACAGGGATTGTATTTGTGCTAAGTCACTTAATTTGTAAAATTATATTAACAATTTGAAAAATAAAAACAAAGAAGTGATATAAACTAGATGCAATGATCCCTAATGTAAATTATCCTAATAAGCAGACTATATGAATGAAATAGATTTTAGTAAAATTAAACACAATTTGAAAAAATTATAACATAAATAAACTAGGACAATTACTTTAATTAAACTTAATTTATTATCATCATGCTTAATAATATTCGGAAAAACATTCAATGGCAACTCAATCTTTCATGAGTTTTGGAAACCAAATTAGGTCCTTTCGGAATCCTTTACTTAGTAAATAAGCATTTTACTGATCCTTATTTACTAAGGGTTTCTTAGCATTCGTTTGAGGAAACAGGGACGTGTTAGGTTTGAAATAATTTAATCACACAAATCTAAAAACAATGCAGATAACAGAGCCTGGTTAGGGTTGTTATGCTACCTACAATTTAATCAGGTTAGGATCTAAATTGAGCATGCACATTTCAATTATGCGTCCATTAGCCGTCCTCTGGTTAAGATTGCTCAGCTAATTTAGGTGCATTTCACTCACGTATGAAAGAAGTATAGACTTGATTTTAATTGAAAACATGATCGACTGAGGCACAAACATTATAAGCATGAATTACATAAATATTATTTAATCAAAATAATCATCCTAGCTTAAATAAAATTTAAGCTATCATTGTTGTAAACAAGAACATAGAACTCATAGTAAAAATCCTTAAATTAAATTAAAGAAAAGAAAGATCAAACCCAATTTAGAGTGGTTGTCACCCAAGACTCTGACTAACGAGGCTCCTTCACTTCTTTGCGTTGCTCCTTTGCTGATGGTTCTCCAAGGTGGCCGACCAAGGGCTCTTTACGAGGCTAATTTGCTAAAATCCTTATGCAAGGATGATGATAGGCGTGAGAGCTAAGAGAGTTGAGAGAGAGGATGAGAGATGAGAGGGATGAGGGATGAGGGATGATGTGAGAAATGAGCTCTTATTTATAGGTGAGGCAAAGAGCTAGTTTGCTAAAGTTAGGAGTGTCCATCCTTTGAAACCTCCTCCAAGAGTGGTCGGCCATGAATTGAGGAAATGTGGCTGATTTTCCTTGATTTTTGGTCAATTTGAATGCCACAACAACTTAGGACTAAGACTCGGTCTCTAACAAATCTTCAGGTAAATCTCTAATTTCTTCAACTCTTCAAGGGCCTTGTATAATTAAACCAAAAATTGGTTTATGATCAGCCATGTGTAGCCAATAATTGGGTTGACTTGGTCCCCACTTTGGACGGTTTTTGCAATTATAAGAAAACTCTCAGACCTGTCAAAAATAGCAGATAGTTTAGAGGACCAAATGAATTAAGTTAACCACTTTAATTAATCAATTTACTTAATTAATTAAACCCAATTTTATTAATGAAATATTTACAATGAATTATTAAAATATAACATTATATTTTATTATTTAATTTAATCATGCATGGCCCACTTCTCATAGCTTAAAAATATAATATGCTTAAATTAATATAAAATAAGCCATTTTATGCATGAAAACTATATAATAAAATATAAAATCACATTTTAATAATTTCTATTTCCTAATTTCATATTTTCACATATTTCATTAATTATTAAACAATTACTTGGTTTTAACAACAATTTTAAGTAAAAAGGTGATGAATTATATAGGATTTCTACACGGGTGTGTGGGATCTGCCTAACGATTTTTCACGACATGAACACGGTCATTTAATGACACATGGTCTAGGGGACACGACCGTGTGGGTTTTTGGGGGTTTGAATTTTGTCTTTTTAAATTGGTAGTCTAATTAGTTTATGTTACAATTTAGTCCTGAAAATTGATTAGTCTAATTAGAGCCCTAGATGATAAGAAAACTTGGTAAAATTTTAGAATTAGTCTCCTAATGGGTAAAATTCGATAGAAACACACTTAATTTGTAACTTGAAATAGGTCCTGATAGTTTATATTTGTTACAATTTAATCAATAATAGTAAAACTTGAATTAGGCATAGCAAACGAACTCAATTTAAGCTGAAACTTTTAGGCTTGCATGAATTTGACTAAAAGAAGGTTAGTAAACATTTAGATCTAAAATCGGGTTAGTTTTACCATAGGTGGTAAAATAACAAAAATGCCCTTAGGTTAAATTACCTAGGAAAAGTTTAAAGTTGTCTCATAATTTGCTTCCGTGTTAACAAATAACTAATATTTAGATAAAATTGAGGTGTTATAAGGTCAGAGTGTGTCTTGGGTGGTTGTTAGCCGAAGGGTCACCTAGGTGGCTAATGTAACGCTTCGAATTCGGGTCGATTCATCCCAATTGGGTTTGGGGTGTCACATAAGATTATATTCAATGAAGTACACTGGTGCGCACAAAAGAATGGTGGGAGTCTAAACTTTCCTTCTTTAATCATCGCGCTCTGCCAGCGTGTTAATGTCTCACTTCAAGCCAATGAGGATGTCGTCCCAAATAAAGGGGCCATTACAAGATTGATTGTTGCAAAGATTTCTAGAGAAGATTTTCCACAGCAACAACCTCCTGGCTCAACCTCAACATCCTCTACACCAACATTTTCCACTGCAACAACCTCCAAGACTAACAGTTTATTCAAGCAACAAGTGCTCAATTCATTGGAGGAGTTACAGAAATAGAATATCTTTTCGAGACTCAATAGCTTCAGCTTGCTGCAGATTTGGTAAAGGTGCAGGACAAACTAGCTCAATACTGGGCCTATGTGGAGAGGAGCGACACTGCTCTGAAAAGGTCCCTTTAAAAGAATTTCACCAAGCCAATGCCTGCATTTCTTGACTTTCCTAAGGAATTGTAGGCAGCTATAGCAAAAGAGGTTGGTGAAGCCCAGCCAGCTGAGACAGACCCTACCATTGCCGAGAAAGAAACCAAAGAACTAGAGGAAGAAACAAAGAAAATAGAATCAGTCAGTATTGCAACTGATTATGAGGAAGAAGAAGAAGCAAATCCCACACCTGTACCACCAGTGGACAATATTGCAACTGTTCCACCTCCATTTACTGAACTTATGACTGAACAAGATTGTGAGATCAATTGGATTATTGATGAAATCACCAAATCCAATGATGTACAAGAGGACGTGCCACTCCAATCATTGAAAAGGAAAATGCGCTATAAACACAATGCATGTAAATCCACTCGCAGGACAGAATGAAGTAACTGCACTCTGGTCCAAGCCAAGGAAGTTCTTTTCCCTTCCATACTTTTGGAAAAAACGGTTTTGGAAAACATAGTGAAAATAAATTTAGGGAAAAACCAGAGTTTTAAATTTTTTTCCAAAACAAGATCTTCGTTGTGATATCTAAAGTAATAAACATTTAATCAAAATTGTACATTATTTATTCGTCTAGGATGATCGCTTCGATAGAGTAGTCCTCTCTGCTATCCTCAAGCTCATGATTGTCAAGTGTGGGCTCGCTTTGAATCAAAAGAACTTTCACAAAATTACCAGTGGGGTAATTTTGAAATTTCTCTAAACTTTTGGGTCAAGTTATAAATCAGAAAAATATCTCTAAAAATTTTCTAGAATAATCTCTTCACAGAATTTTCTCTCTACAACTTTGTTTTGAATTCAAGTGTGTGTAATAATGACCCAAGACTCTCTTTATATAGAGAGAATTTAAAGAGTTCAACTATGATTAAACTTAATCACTTTAATATTAAATTAATATAATATTTATCAAGATAAATATTAGATTAAATTTAATATTAAATCTTATTAAAATAATAGAATGTTTATCTACAAGATAAACATTAAATTTAATATTAAGATAATCACTTAATATTAAATTAATAAAATACTATTAAGATAAGCATTAAATTTAATTTAATATTAAACTATTAAAATAATATTATTTTTGGAATAATTAATCTGAAATCAAATTTTCTGATAGAATCCCGTTAGGAGTTTAACTCTTCCACTGCCCAACCACAGACGACCAACCGTCGCCGGCCATCAGGATGCCGCCGGCACCACTGTGTCCAGTGATGCAAGTGCGACGCCCTAACGACACCCTGAGTCGGTTCAACTGTTGTCGATTCAGTCTGGGTCAATGACGACCCGACCGGTCTGATCTAGCCACCAGTTGGACCATTGGCCCAGTTTCACATACCGATCCTGATTCGACCAATTTTTGGGTCTTGGTCTTGGTTTTAGGCTCTCGAGCCCAATTTACTATCTCAGGTCCAATTTTCAAGTTCAATTACCCATTGGGCCAATTGTCTGACTTGAAAATTAACTTCCAAAAATATCATATTAATTTTAATTGATTTGATTAATTTAATTTTACTTGATCAAAATTAATTTTTTCCAAAAATCACTTAGATTTTCCAAATTAATTTTTCAAGAAAATTCTTTAATCAAATTATCTAGTCGAACAAGTATTAGGACCACCTAATTTATTTCCACATCGAATAAATCATCTCAATTAAATTATTCCTGAAGTCATAAAATTTTCTTCTGATTCAAACGCAATCCGATTGAGCTTTTGTTGAGCTAGCGGAGGAACTAATCGGACATATACAATTAGGCTCTAATGATTGCAATTATGTCCAGAAACATCATTCCGATAATTCGCAATTACTTAACCATGGAGTCAATCCACAAGAAGTACCATGATTGAAAACTCTTACTGTATACTCTTTACGAAAGTAATTCATCCAACTACTCTGTCCAATGACCTCGTCATGTGTGTGTCACCCGCATATGAAATCCTTGATTCCTTTGAGTTAAATCTATTCACTTAATTCAATTCTATTTTATCTCATTATCACCATTGTGTCTTCTTAATGATTGATATGACCACTATCAACAAATGATTGTGATAAATTACTCGTTCAAGAACAAGCAACTCGTGGCCACGTTCTATATTTATCAATCCACACAATGTCAATGAGAGGATATCATTAACTGTTTAATTGAGCTATGAATTCCATTGTTTCTAGTAAACCCATGCCATACACAAGTCATGTACCCAACATACCGGCTATGGCTCGATCATCTTTAGAGCATAAGCCTGCACTTATATCAAAGCACATGAGTTGCATACGCATGGTCAGTGACTAACTCAGGATTTAGGTAAATCACACCATGAACATCACAAGTGAATTAATTCACAAAAGGATTCAAAATTAATTCATCTTGGGTCCAGTCTAATGTATCATTCTACCAATGAATACATCTATGTCTCTACTCGTGGAGTCAATTGCTCTGATAGTCAAGACTAGCCATCTCCCTAATTGGAATCGTAGGCAATATAATAATCCTTCTCAGTATTTGAACCAAATGCTCACTTTGATTCTTTTACGGGATTATGGACTCATTTAGATTACCTACTGAAGTAAGTCATCTTTCTCACAATGTAAACGTTCTTTACAATGCCACTTATCTTTAATTTGAACTTTAGACAATCAATGAGCTAATATTTGCTTGTCACAACTTCGCTATGCATGCAAAATATAAAAGACATAAGTACAAAAGACATAATAGTGAAATGTGAAATTAAATTTATTTATTTATTCATCGTTCAAATAAATAGAAAACAGTTACATATTTACTACAATATGGGCACATTTCCCAACACATACATCATGCATTTCATTTATTTTGCCATGACATTTTCTGTTGTATATCCGTACATGCATTGAGGATAATGCCTCCCTTAGGTTTGAGGGTGTGTTGAGAATTTAGTATTGCATTAAATAGTTAGTTCAGCATGCTTTAATTTTTGGTTCTCTTGTCATTCATTTTGACATGGCACACATAATTGTCATGGTTTGTTTTACCTATGATGAGTACAATCTTTACTTTTGATGTTCGATGATGAGCTTAAATTCTTCAATACACCTAGAACATGTAACAGTGGATTAGGTGAATTTAGCTTAGGAAAATTACTTGAAAATTAACTCTTAAACATGAGATGTCCTAACCTCAATTAGTTTTGGACTATAACGAGTGTCTTTTACTAAACTTAGGGACTTTTGAAGCCAAACTCAGTCAAATTGCCAAAGCATTACTTAAATAAAGGACAATAGGCACTTCAAGGCTTAGAATTGCCAAGTAAGTCAACATTACTTTATTTGCTCCATCATGATGTTGACTAGCAAGGTGAGTTTGAGTAAGAATGTGTAAAAAAATAACAAAGAAAAATAAAAAATAAGGGGCACTCCACTATAGTAACAGGCTGAGTAGCTAAGGAGGTAGTTGTTTGCTCCATCCATCTTCTAAGTTAAAAGCCTTAGCTTCAAGAGTGATTTTTATTTAAATTGTGATATGATTGAGTACTCAGTAATTCAGTATTTGCTCCATTGTGATTATCAAGTCAAGGAATTTTGTGACATGTTAAATCCCCTACATTAATTTGAAAAAGAAAAAGAAAAAATATGAATGATATATATACATTTTGAGTAGGCTTAGAACAACTTGAGTTTAGGTAAAAAAATTAACTAAGTGAGTTAAAAGATGCTTGCTATGGCCAGAAAGCACACATGAGCACTTAGAAAATTTTGTTTAGGATGAAATTTTCTACACTACCTTTGTTGAGCAAACCTCTGACACTTGAACAAGTTTTTAGAGAAAGAAGATTGTTGAGAACTGATGTATATAGTGTTCTCTGAGTAGACTGCAGTTCGAGGTGGTTATGTGCAATGGCAAATTCTTGAATATATGCATTCGTGCATATCTTGCTTGAAGACAAGCAATAACTCAGGTTTAGGGGTGTGATAACTCTTGAAAAGAGTTATATTTTGTGCCTTTAGACTTGGTTAATTGCCTGTACTTATGTAAGTTTAGTTGCATTTTAGGATTTTCCATTAGTGTTTTTAGGAAATTGCATTAAAAAGCTTGGATTGTACTTAAATGTTATTGCATGTTACTTCTAATTGTTTGCGGGAAGGATTTGTTTGTTAAGTGGCAAGTGTAGAATGAGGAAAAGAAGTAAAGAACTGAAGGTTTGTCGTGGCAAAAGGTTGGATAGTTTGCCAACACGAATGTCGTGGCAATGCTAGGAAGCAACCTAGTCAACACTTAACCGTTATCAGCCCTGCTGTACCTATACCAGAAAAATTAGCCTAAAAAAGAGGAAAAAGATCATAGGATGATGGGTCTACCCTAAAGGAGGAGATATAAAACCAAAAAATAAAAAGTAAAAAAGGGGGGCAGACAGTTAGAGAGTCATTGTTGGAAGGAGAAATCCCTTAGACGAAAATAGAAGGCAGCAGTTGCAACAAGGATGAAGATGCAAAGGGGAACACGAAGGCAGTCCCTCCTAGTCACCGGAAGACATTGTAGCTAAAGTTGTGGGCTGGACAAGCGAAAGCTATCTTCTTGAGTTCCACCTTTAATTCTTTATTTTCTGTTCTGTAATCTGATTTAAGGAGACAATGTTGATTACTATTTTGAATCTGGATTCTATTCACCAATCCATGATGAAACTTTTAATTCCATTATTGGCCATGGCTTAGATTAGTTTTAATTTACTGTTTCATTCAATGGTATTTATGAATAGCATGCGAGTAATCTCTAGACATAGGTGAATATATAGCATGTTTATAAAATTAATCTAATTCTGACAAGGTTAGGTTAGTTAGACCAAAATTGAATGATATGAGCAGGTACTTGAAAGAATACTTGTAGCAGAATCTAGACATATAGCAGCGTTCTGTACGGAAAAGAGAAGAACAGTAGTAGGAACCAAAATCAAAGCTTATAGCCATATAGTGCCCTAGGTGAAGTAACTCAAGGCCTAGCTCTCGAAAGAAGCAGACCATAGTAAAACTATTCTGAGTAGTAGAATAAGACTGAACTTGCCGAGGCATTATTGGTTAATGAGGGTAGATTCTTGGTAATCCCAGCCTTATGATTCAACATTGTATATCCTTTAACCTTTGTTGTAGCATCTCTATTTTCACATCCTTAGTTATTACTTGTTTACATATTATTCACGTAATTATTCTTGTAATTGTTATTGCATACTTACTCTTGTCTTGTCATAGCATTTGCATTTATTTGTTAGAATTCGAATATTACACACATCAGTATTCCTTAATTATATTTGCATTCTTTTTTTTTCTTTTTGCCATAGCATTAAACGCACTCCTTCATAATAATTTGATCAATTTATACCTAACCGATCCCTGTAGAGATGATCTCACTTATCACTTTATTACTTGATCCAACGTGTACACTTGCACAATTCACTTAGCATATTCACACGCGACACTAACTTTTCCACTAACAGTTAAGAAAATTTTTCATTTTGTGCACCTGATTCAATTTGTTTGAGCCTGCACTCAAAGTAATTTGGGGTTTGAGGATAGTGAAGAAGATAGATTAGTTGAAAACCGAGAAGCGACCTAGACTGCCTTCGTACAAAGCACAAGTATAATTTTGGTTAAAATTTTATTAATATAGATATCACAAGGGCCAATTTTTAAGAATGAAATTTAAACTTTCGTTGTTCCTAAAAACAATGTTTTCTAAATCGATTTTTCTAATAGCCTTTAGGTGGTGTAGTAGCTTCTATCTCATGAGTGAAAGGGGATTACTCCAACGCTTCGTCAAGGAAATTTGGTTGGAGAATATTTTCCTTTCCATGGCTTTCACCTTGGATTGTATGGATTCCTATTTCTTGTCCAAGTTTGTCAGTCTACATTGCTATTGGATTTTTTCCCTGAGTTTCACTTTTGACTCGGAATAGTTCCTCAAGATCGGGATAATTGATGGATTTTGCATTTACTAACTAAGCGAACTAAAATTCGTCGATGTGTACAAAGAAAACATTAAGAGACGTATCTATAGGAGTGGTATTCTTGAGAGTCCAAGTGTTGTCTTCCTCTTTGGGATATGAGCTACTACTGGCTCCAATTTGGTTTTCTAAAGCTAGTTCCTTGACTATCTGGGTGAGATTTCAGACCTAATTATATAATTGTGTAATCTCATTGTCGTTTTCGTTTTGAATGGTGAAGGCAGCACTTTCTACTTCCATAGGTTGAGGAGTTCTAAGAACTTGGTTGTCGTTAGTGCAAGCCATCCTTAATAGAGCTTTTGGTGGCCTCCCATGACATGTTGAAGGATCACATTGAGGGGTAGTCTTTGCTACTTTCTTTGAAGGCATGATGATTTGAGTTCGACTCTCAATTAAAGCACAAGATGTTGCGAACAAAAAAAAATCGAGAATTAAAATAGGGAGAGCATTTATATTTAATAACAACTGACAATGATAGCTTGGTGAGATTATGTGACAAAAAGAGTTAGTAATGGAGAAGGAAGATAATTTGAAGTTTTATAAGTGCAAGACGGAGGCCCTAGAGTCAACTTTGTGAACCCCTCTGACTCCTTGAGAGATAGAAAATCTAGAATGAGTTGAAGAAGCAATAGAGATCTAAGGATAGTCATTTTAGGCGCCAAAAGGGCTAAGTGAGGACCCTAAGGGGGACTACGAATGTTTCAAACTCCTCTTACTTGGTGAGAGAAATGTTGGTTCTTATAGTGTCTGATGGAGGTAGACCTTGTAAATACAAGAGAGACAAACAGGATGTGCTATGTAGATACCTTGAACTCTTTAAGGGTGAAGGACTTGAAACCTCTTTACCCATAGTTTCGAGTAGCAGAGAAACTACATGTGGTGAAGAGAACTTTTAAAGTTTGAGCTTAACCTTTGGAATTGGAAGGTCGTGGAGTGTAAAGAAGCCTAACCCAGAATTTTTTAGTGGCTTGTAAATGTCTCAAACTCATTAGACTCCTTAGACTCATCCTAAGGTGCAATAGTCTTATGGCTAAGGTTCTGAGGTTACTTGGGAGTGAGATCTTGGCTCAATGTAGGGCTTGTCTTGTAGTTTGTGTTTAGTTATAAGTATTAATGAACTCCTCGAACTCCTTTAAACCTATGAGAAAGAAATTATAGTTAATGTGCACTAGATTTTTTACCTTTGGGGCACACTCTAATGCTCAAGTCAAACATATGATCAAATTAAAAAGTGTTTAGGAAAAGTAGAGATAAAACCCTATGATTGGATAACTTATGAGATGATTACAAATTTCAAAAGTGCTTAGTATTTATTATAGGGATTTTGGTAGCAACTTGAGAATTAGGTGTCAAGTTCCCCTTGGTAACTTAGGAGGTGTCAAGTGCCGACTTCTTATTGAAGCTTAAGAGAGGTCAAGTGCTAACTTCTCATTAAGGCTTAGGCGGTGCACCAATGGATATATTTGATTCTTCCTTGAGCTTTTAAGCAAGGTGTGGTCTTCTTTACTTAATCTACTCCTCAAAATAGGCTTTGAGCCACCTTACAAGCTATTGAAATTTAACTCGACAATCTTATTTTCATTTTCTAAAACATAAGTTCATTTCTTTCATTCAAGGACCAAAATATAAGTAAAATAAATTTATCTTTTTTTAATTATGTAAAATTTATAATTAATTTCAATCTATTAAATTTGAAATAATAAACCGATATCAATTTAACTTGTTGAGTAAATGGTAGCAACCATATTGAGAACTTTTAAAATAAGAACCATGAGAGAATCAAAATGATCTTAGCCATTGAATCAAAATAAATAGTTCTAAGCCTTAGATTTTATACTTATCTTACCGTATTAAAGCAAAACTAGCAACAGTCAATATTCTTTTTTTTTCTTTTCACCATGTAATTAAAGTCTTAGGGTGAATTTTTTTTAATAATCTTTACTTTTAGAATTCTATTTTTGAAAAAAAAAATGTAATGGAAAGCAAGAGATTCATGTTATTAAGATTTATCAATTTGGGTATTACGCATTTTTTTCTTGATTGAAAAGATTGGTCGTTCATTTAATTCTAAAAAAATCAATACACAAATTAATTAATCTTAATAACCCTAACCTCTTGCTACATTTTTCTCAAAAAATTAAATCTAAAAGTTAAATATCATCCATTTCTTTCACCTTTGAGACTTTAAAAAAAGAAAAGGATTGTATTTTGTTACTTTTATTTCATTAAATTAAGATAAATATAAAATCTAAAATCTAAAACATAAAACCATTCATTTTGATTGATGATTAATATCATTTTGATTCTCATTTTAAACATAATTATCATCTAAGTAAATATAATATACTGGAAGTTTCAAAATTTATTTAAAAATGACTTACAAAAAAAAAGTCAAGAACACCTTTATTTTATTTTTTGATATCATAATTTAATTTATATTTTATAATTATTCTTATTGAATTTGTATGGCTGGACTCTTAATATTAAGTCAACCTAAAATACATTTAACTTGTACAGTTGAACCATTTTTTGTGTTTTAAACATTTCTATAGATTCTTTAACAGCAAACATAATAATAATAATAATAATAACACCACTGTTTACATGATAAATCAAGCCCGGCAACCACCTCGGCCCTTTTTCCCCTTGCAAGCATAAAGGCAAAAGAGGGGCAATTCCATATTCTATCAAGTCAAAATGCAATGGTCTGGTCCTATTCAGTCAATGTTATCATAGTAAACAAGCTTTAAAACCCTTCTCCAATTCCTCTGCATTCAAGTTCTTGCCGATGAATACAATCTTGTTTATTCTCGGTTCATCTGCTCCCCATAACCGGTCTGGTGATCCTTGAAATATGTCATGAACTCCCTGTTCATTTCATTATAAAACTCAATCAGCACTCTCCCATCCAATGCTCAAATAACCGTATTTTATTTTATTTTCATAGCAATAAGATCATAGATACAAGCGAGCAGTGGATAGACAAACGGACCAATCAAACGTCATGCTCCTCACCTGAAAGACGAACCTCTCATCCATACCCTGAACAGAAAGAAGACCTTTCATCCGGTAAATGTCCTCACTACGTTCCAACAACAATGTACCAAGCCATATGTTAGCCTGCAAGATGAAGTAAATAAAACCGTAAAATGAAGGTTTTAATACTTTCTGACCAAAACAATAACTTATCACGATAATGAAACAAATTCTGAACCAACTATGCAGACGGAAGAAACCCCATTAACTAATAGGCCCCCCGCTCATATGCCTGTATTTTAGGATCATAATCTAATCTAGAGCTGGAGGAAGATTATGCTTTAAAACCAACCTTCTCTAGATCTAAGCTCCCTTCACAAACTATGCTGACAGAGGAAACTCCTGGGTCATGAGTATGATCATGATGATGGTCTGCATGTCAAAGTACAAGGTTTTAGCTTCAGTAGAAGAGTAAAGCTTCAGCACTTCGACAAGATAATTGTACAATTAGCAAGTAAGCATGACCGCATCCAAATTGCCTTGCCAAAGAAATAAAAAATAAGAGGGCCTAAATCAGTAGCTTAAGCCTAGAAGAAACTAGTGACAGACTTTGGGTAGAGATGGCATTAGTGAGGTATAAGATTCCTCGCAAGTGAAATTTAGATTGTTATCCAGATTATACGTGTTTGTGTAGTTAAGAAAGATACAATATTTGATTTTTGTGGGCTCTAGTTTCCACGATAAAGCTTGGCACTATCAGAAACCAATAGCATGGAAGAAGGCTTCAGAGTGAATCATTATAGAAATGAATATGTGCCACATAATAAGCTAGTCTAACTTCTTCTCAATCTAATAAAATCCACATATTTCTTTCAAACTACAAATCAGATTTATATCTTAGCCAAAAGCATTAATATGAACATTGCTGAAGTACCAAATCTACATCAAACAAGAATTTAACATGTTCAGGGCTCAGGTGGTCAGATTGGAAAAGATATTCATGCATATATGCAGTCTGATGACAATTAGCTCACCCTCTATGGAAACCTTGTAACCACTTCAAAGAGTGACATTTTAGGTTGAAAATGAAAGTAGCAACTAGCTTGAGGATTCTTTATAGCTGATTATGCTTTTAAATTTTTAACAACTCAGCTTAAGTTCAAATTCATTCTTGCTCCTAACATGTTCCACCAAATAAATCAATTTGGTGACAAATACCTATTTAGACGCAAGTCAACAGGCAATGCCATAATTCACAACTTATCAGGAAACATTTCGTTTCACAAGTTAGACATTATTCACCATTACTAACTGGACTGATTTATTATTGTCATTAAAGCACAAAGGTGTCTGACCACATGAAAAACAGAAATTACAATTCGACATATCTCAGAAAAGAAAAATGCAAACAGCAAAGCATATAGTGGACTACAACAAGAAAGCAACCCATTGGACTATTAGAAACAAAAGTAAACCAAATACCACTCTTCAAGAACAGTGAACATATAATATTGCTAATAAAGACAAACATGAAATAAATAAAGAGAAACCTTTTAAAAACACATGCAAAATGACTATTTGGTATCATGACAAGTACAGTTACCATGTTTATGCTCATGTTCATGATGATGATGATGGTGATTATCATGATCATGATGGTGAGCATGATCTTCTTTAGCACCATCATTGACGGAACTCTCAATCCTGGCAAGATTTAAGCACAAAAGTCAGTCAACAACCAAAATTCAGGGGGTGATGAACAAAAAATTCCAAGTAAATGGATAATCATCTATGAAGCATGGACACCGCCATGTAATATAGATACAATCTGAACAAAGAGACAACAATTCTAAAATTTCTCAAGATTCGGGTGCAGCAGGACACAGCAATGAAAAATATTTTTAATAAATATTTTAACATTATAGTGTTCATTTTAAATAAAATATTAATATTTTTTTTATCAAATAAGTAAATTTAACTACACAAATATATCCTTATAGTAACATTTGTTTAATTAAAATTTTTCATAATAATAAATAAATGACTCCCACAAATATTTAACTTTTTACTTCTCAAACTCGTTTTCAATCTCACAAATCCAAATACCCATTTCCACGTTTCCTAATTCCCATACCCATTTCCTGACATTTTGCCTTCTTTCTTCCCCATCATCTTTCCTTCCTCCCTCATTGTCTTTACTCTTCCCATTCTGGCTTTTGTTTCTTTTTTGGTTTCCCAAAGGTAATTTCAGGCCAAGTCCAGCGGTATCCCTTTTGTGACACAAGTCTTGACTGTGTCTGATTTGAGAACTTCATATCAGGGCATGTCCAGCACTTATTTGGCTGTGTTAGCTCCATGTCGATGCTTCATAGATAATCATAAAAGAAATGCTTATAATACCAATGTTATGGATGCAACTACATATAGCCCACAGGAAACATATGCATGAATAACCCAATCCAAGGAAGACTCAGTGTAGAAGTTCTTTTATACTTTTGAAAAATCACAGCTCAAGTCATGGCTGGTTTTTTTATGGGTGAGGGCATAAATTGCAGGCACCAAGATGTTGCCAATCTAATCACTCAACAAATGATATAAGACAATCTACAAAAGCAATAACCTGAACCAAATATAAGAATGTAAACCCATGTAACAAAGAGATTTGATATAGGTAACTATTCTCCTGTGTCATATGCTCTTCTTTCATGTTCTCAGTTCATAAAAAACAATGATATTGATCATAAAATCCAGCACTCTTTTCTGAATAATGTGCGGTACTACCTAGAAAGAGCTCCAAAAATGACTCGACAACAAAAGACAACTCTACCAGCAATTGTGAAATACTTGATAGCATAGGTGAAGTTCAAAAGCTGATCAGCCACTATAGAAGCAAACTTACAGTAGAAAACCTGAAACCTTTGGCAACTTAATCCATTCTAATTTACTTTATTCGACTGAGATGCTTTCAGTCCTATCATCCTCAATTCCCATTCTCAGCCCTCCTGTTTTAAGAAGACATTGGATTTCAAAAGTGTAACCTCAAATCATGTTAAATTTCTTCCTTATCCCTCTTGAGAAAACCAAGGCAAGTTATCTATATAAATCTATATTGACCTAAAAAAACAATTGCAAAGGTTCCACTAGAAGAGAAGTGTGTGTGCCCTTGGGGGGTTGGGGGGGGGGGGGGGGGCAATCAATGAAAACCGGAGCACAAGAAGCTGCAATGTTAAGCAGAAGAAAGCAACATATGCTATTTTGTAAAAGATGTCAGCACTCAGCAGCACAATAATTCCTCTAAGAATCAGAAAATTAGGCTGTCGGACAGCCTTGACTCTCTCAGGAAAACAAGTCATACATTAACCAATATGCACATGAAAGGCTCTACTGAAATCTTCTTCAGATTCCAGAGAATAAATCTCAACACAAGGGTCAATAAACCCATTCCGAATCAAAATTATCTTATTATAAATAAATTTAAAAATGTCTGTCAAACTATTTTCCAGTAAGATAAGGGGGAATAAGAAGCATTAAAGAAACATTTTGAATGTCTCAACCTGCCCCTCTCCCTTCTCTTTTCAAAGAAAAGGGAAAGAGAATAGATAAAAATACAACAACGATGAGTTCAATCAAAACATTAATTTTACCATCCATGATGGCTGTGTATTACTAAAATGATTCCAAACAGGCAGTGTTCAACAAATAATTTCTCAAAATGGAAATGAAGCTCAAGAGGCAGTTCCAAGACCAAATCAAAGAGAGACAGAAGACTTTCTGCTTAACAAAAATAGAACATGATGATAAAATGGCAAAAATGACAATATTTGTAATAACTACTTTAATGATTTCCTTTACTGAAAATGGAGGTACTAAATCAGAGCAGAAAACAACCTCTCCAAATCAAAGCCTCCTATCCCAAGAACATACTCCAAGTCAACTTTTCCAAACTCTGTGTGCTTGAGATGAGCCATAACATTAATGCTCTGCAAGCAAGCAATGGCATCTTTGATCAGAACCATGAAAAATAAAGAAGTAACAAATAGCATCCTAAGTTGCAATAGAACTATTTAATAATAAGAAAAAGCACCAGAAAACAAACCCTTATCCGCTTAACCAGGGACGTAATTTCTGGCTCACCAACAAGATCAGTCTATCAAAACAAACAATAATATATCAGCTAGCCATTAGAAAAGAAATTCAATATAACAGATGGAAGTCTTTGAATATGTCCTATAAGAGTTCTATGAGTAATATCTAGTTGAGGTGGATCTAAAGAACCATAGAATCAGAAAAATGAAGAAAGCTCTTTTTGTTGAGATAATGTATAAATTCAAAATGGCAATGAAAAGAAGAGATACGTGGCTGGCCGCAACCAGAATATTAGGCAATGGTTTGAGTCAAAGTTCAAGAGAATAAAACAAGTTCAATAATGTTTTTGTTTGGGTATTGACTAATAACTAACTGAATGCTTTGCACTTCCAATTATATGGTCATCATAAGTACCTTGTTTACAATTATGCGGTCAGCATAAGCAATTTGCTCTACTGCCTCATTGACCACTCCCTTTGGTTTGACCTCATCCAAATGAAAACCAGCATGTTTTGCATCAACTAGAGTAACAACACCATCTAACTTGACATCATTGAAACCTGATCCTCAGCATAAAATGTCTGAATTATTGGTGCAGGATTTGCCAACCCTGGTAAGGTGGATGTGGAATGCAAAAGAAGCAAACATAATAACTTATCATGCTCAAGCAAAGAGGAAAACTCAGATATACACCAAATGCAACAACACAAACAAATAGAAATAAAAAGTTATTACTCTTTCTATAAATTTTTACAGGTGCTTTGAGATAATTTCCAACCTGTAGTCTCGATTACAATGTGGTCAAATTTCCCTTTCTTCTTACTGACTAGCTCTGCAATCATCCTCACAAGATCACCCCTTACAGTACAGCAGAGACAGCCATTGTTAAGCATGACTATGTCCTCAGCCCCAGCAGCTTTAGCAGCAACAAGAGAGCCATCGATGTCTACTTCACCATACTGAAATGTTCAAATTGGAAAAAAGAATTAAGATAATAAGAAATTAAACAATAACTTACTCATTAATAGCTCACCTACTCTAATGATCTTACAAAAGACCAACTATAGTGAACCCTTTATTGCCATCATATCAAGCAATGAATGTTAAAGCAGAATTAAACTCGATACCTCATTCTCTATCACTGCTATACGCTTCCCGTGATCTGCAGTCAAGATGTGATTGAGTAATGTTGTCTGTTCCACAACACACAAAAGTTAAAAAAGATTAATACGTCAACCAGCCAACTCTTTCAATAAAAAAAGTTGAAATCCTATCAGAAGAAGAAACGCAAAGTTTGATTGCCAAATGTGTTTGTGATAAAAAAAAAAAAAAAAAGAGACAAATAGGTGTACAGTAACAACATTTACAGTTGTTTATTGACATTTAAACTATATTTTAGTCAATAAATTTGAAGTTTAATGCAAAAGGATAGTTTTCACAAGTTAATTTAGCAGCTATTACAAAATATACAGAATTTCTAAAGTTGGGCGGAGTTAATAATATCCTTTAAGCTACAAAGGACAAACTTAGCAATCATTTCGTACATATTTTCCACAAAGGCAACAATCTTTTTCTGCAGTTTACAGCTATAGCTACAAAATCCAAAGCCAAAATCCGATGAATTCGTAAAAACTATGAACCAACCTAAAATCCCAGAAAATAAACAGAACCAGGCTAAACCGATAATATATTTAACTTTAAAGACCATTTACTTTCAATAAAGAAACTTCAAAGACGATTTCAACCTTTGGTAAAGCAGTTGTTACCTTGCCAGATCCCAAAAAGCCGGTGATTATGGTGGCGGGAATGCGAGTATCAGGAGGAATTTTAGTAGAAACGTCGGAATCCTCGCTTTGTGGAGTAGTAGTGGCGGTGGCAGCTACTGAGAACCGGCGGCAGCGGTTAACTTTGGAGAAATTGGAGGTGGATAAAACGGTGAGAGATGAAGAAGGCAACGGTTTGGAAGAAAGGGAGCGGGTATTGATGGTGGAGGATTTGAAGAAAAGAGGGAGAACCGTGGTTTTTATTCCGGAGCGGCGGCGACAACGAGTGGTGAAGTTGATGAACGTTGTGGCGATGTCCATTGATAGCGTCGCCATTTTTTTTGTATTCGAGTTGGTTATTGCTGGGATTCCGGTTTGGGGGGAGAAGGATGAAACGGAAGAGCAAGAAAGGAGGCTTATCTTCGGACGTGGGCTGTGGAGGTTTTATTTGGGTTTCATATATTTCTGAATAGCTTGGGACTTTTCCCCCTTTATCAAATGGAACTTTCATGACAAAACATGACTATTTTACTAAAAAAAAAAAAAAAAAAAAGTCATTTCTAAATTTATTTACGGAAATAGGTCACTTTAAATTTTATTTATTGAAATAGGTTAAAAAAACTAAAATACGTCCACGTAAGTGCGTTTTAAGGTAAATTTTCAGAAAAGCATGTCCTTAGGGGAGCGCTTTTGCCATGTTAGCATAAAACACACTAACGTGAACGCGCTTTGTTGACATGGCAAAAGCGTTCCTCAGGGATGCGCTTTAGCCCATGTTTTTTGCCCAAACGGCCATTTAAATTTTTTACCATTGGAGGACCAACGGTCATGAAAAGAAAATTAGAAAACCCCCCACCTATTTTTTTCACACAATTTCCTTTAATTTCTTCCAAATTTCTCTCTAAATTTCTCAAAAAAGCTCTCAAATTTCTCTCTAAATTTCTCAAAGCTCTCTTTAAATCATAATTTCCTTTAATTTTTTTCTAAATCAGTATTATTTTTTTATAATTTCTAAGATATTTGATCGTGTTAGCAATGGCCGGGGAGTTAATTTGTCTCGATTATAAACATATCTCCGTCAAGCAAATGAAAATGGTAAGGGTTAATTTCAATTTTTGAATATTATTTTTTTATTTATGTAATTTTAATTAATATTTATTTATAATTTTTTTATAACAGTCGGTAGATCAAGTGTTACAATGTTATATTCGTAATATGCCTGGTCCTCCATCACCGTTGATAGAAAATTACTTGAGGGAAGCGAATTTTTGGCATGTGCAAGTTGGACCCGAAACTCATTAGCGCGTTCATAGAGAGGTGAGACCCAAGACGCACACATTTCATCTTCCATACGAGGAGTGTACCATCACTTTGGAGGACATGCAGTTACAATTGGGGTTGCCAGTGGATGGGCCCGTACTCACCGAGTCCGTTCAATCTGCTAATTGGAGAGCTGTATGCTATGATTTTTTGGGTGCAATTCCAGATAATATTTATGAAGGTCAAATCGAGATGGGATGGTTAAGAGACACATTCTCGGAGCCAGGGGATGATTCGACTAAAGTAGAAGGAATACAATACGTTCGGGCATACATCCTTGAGATCATTGGAGGTTATCTGATGCCAGACTTGTAACAAAACCTCGTACATCTGAGGTGACTGCTGAAACTCGTCGATTTTAGAGCAGCTTGCGAACTCAGTTGGGGGTCTGTTGTGTTGTCGACATTGTACTAGGAGATATGCCAAGATTCACAACCAAGTAAAGCCAAAATCGGAGGTTGCCTATCACTACTACAATCATAGCCTCGGTTTCGCTTTTCATTTTTACGTCCTCGAGTGAACCACCGGTATACATTCCACTCTTAACGAGGTAAAATTTATATTAGATTTTACAATTATTACATAGATTTAAAATATAATTTTATGCTAAAATTTTATTTTATTAGGTGGAACCATTCGGTAAATTATGTTGGAATGCCTACCGCCGCTCTTGAAGATATACGGCTTCTATTAAACCAACGGTCGGAAGCACATGTAAGTATATATATAAATGAAATATATATACATAACATAGTTGCTTCATATTTAGTATTTAGTATTTAGTATTATGTATATAACTAATATTTAGTACAAAATTGATACTTAATAGACAAAACTCTCATTGGCGTCATTCTGAAGATTTTGCGCCTAATTCTTTTACAAAGTTCTGTCAAATCTATGTTTTGGTTAAAAATCAGTCACGCTGTGTTCTCTGATAAAAAAATAACACCATTCTCGGTGTCACGGACCTCACCATCGTAGTAAATAACAGTACTAATATGTTCACTCATTTCAACCAAATGATCTATCGAAAGAAATTCAAAACAAAAAATATTATGCAAAAATATAATGATTCGTATAAATATTAATACGATAAAATAACTTCTACCTTCTTAACTTCTTCAATTTATAATCTTTTAAACTTTTCAATTTCTATTCTTCTGAACTTCTCTAATTTCTCTTACAGTAACTTATGCAACATGAGAATGAAATTTGACTCATTTATAGCCTAAAATCAAGCGGGATGTACTTTAGAAAAAAAGTGTCCAGGTGAGAGCTTTTTTCAATACTTTTGCTGACAGTGCATCCTACTTGAAGTGTTTTTGTCTGTATCTTTTCAGAACTATCTTCTCAAAATTATTTTTTTAGAAACTACTGTAGAAAAAGAGTGTCCAGGTGGGAGTTTTTTTCAGTAATTTTGTTGACAGTGCATCCTGTTTGAAGTGTTTTTGACCCTATCTTTTTAGAATCATCTTCTCAAAATTATTTTTTAGAAACTACTATAAAAAAGAGCGTCCAAGTGGGAGCTTTTTTTTAGTACTTTTGCTGACAATGCATCCTGCTTGAAGCGTTTTTTACACTATTTTTTCAGAACCATCTTCTCGAAATTATTTTTTCAGAAATTACTGTAGAAAAAGAGTGTCTAGGTGGGAGCTTTTTTTAGTACTTTTGTTGATAGTGCATCCTACTTGAAGCATTTTTTACCCTATTTTTTCAGAACCATCTTTTCAAAATTATCTTTTCAAAAACTACAGTAGAAAAATAGCATTCAGCTAGGAGTTTTTTTAGTACTTTTGCTGATAGTGCATCTTGCTTGAAGCCTTTTTTACCCTATTTTATCAGAACCATCTTCTCAAAATTAGTTTTTTAGAAACTAGTGTAGAAAAATAGCGTTCAGCTGGGAGCTTTTTTCAGTACTTTTGCTAACTGAACAAAAAACAAAAAAACAAAATCCATCTCGTCAAAATTTTTTTTTCAGAACTCATCCCTAAAACTATTACGAAAACCTAAAACCCTAAACAAAAATTATTTTTAAAAATCCCTAAACCCTAATTTATTTTTTAAAAATAATAAACCCTAATTTAATTTATTTTTTAAAAACCATAAACCCTAATTTATTTTTGAATACCTAAACCTTAATTTATTTTCTCCAAAACTATAAACCATAAACAAATAAAACCCTAACCCTAAAACCCTAAACTCTAAGTTCTAAACATGCAAATAACCCTAAACCCTTGAAAAAACACGGGCTAAAGCGCATTCCTGGGGGAGCACTTTTGCTATGTCAACAAAGCGCATCCACGTTTTATGCTGACATGGCGAAAGCGCTCCCCTAGGGACGCGCTTTTCTGAAATTTCTCCTTAAAACGCGCCTACGTGAAAGCGTTTTTGATTTTTTGGCCCATTCCAATAAAAAAATAAATAAAGTAAAAAATAGGCTTTTTTTTTTAATAAAATAGTCAGGAAACATTTTAGAGGATTGATGTAAAAGTGGAATGTTGTATTCAATAATACTTAAAATTTCAACATATGGATGAAAGATTGAGGTTACTATATTAATGTATAATTTTTTTAGCTCGAGATGTATGAATTTAATTGTATTTTATAAATAAAAATTTAATTGATATTTTAATTTTGTTTAAGTTAAAATGTATAAGTACAATAAATATAATATTTATAATACTAACTATGTGAATGAAATTAAGTAATTGTTATCGATTGATATATTTCAAACTAGGAATAAAATATTCTAAAACTTCAAAAAAGCACAATCTTTTTCAAAATTTATGATTTTAATTTTATATATTTCATCTTTTATTTAACACATTAAAAGACGTAATATTTATAATATTAGGGTCCGTTTGTTTACATGTAAAAGGTTTTACGGAAAATGTTTTCTGTATTTTTCTGTGTTTATTTCACAGAAAACAGCTTGGTCAACGGAAAATGACTTACAGGTCAATGAAAAATAAGCCTTTTTCCTTGTAAATTGACTTACTCTTTTGAAAAGCGTAAGTCATTTTCCGGAAAAGAGCTCCTCAATAGATAATTTTATTTTTATATAAAATTAACTTAAATCAAGTTTAATATTATTATATTGATAATAAATTTTATTTTTATTTTTAAAAATATTTAAAATATTTAAAATATTAATATAAAATATTATATTTTTAATATTATTAAACATACGTATTTAATTATTTATATTTAGTCATATAATAAATTATTAATATAATTAATATAATTTATTATTTTTAATAAATTATTTAATATTTAAATTTTATTTTAATAGTAAATTTTAAAAATAATAATTTTAAATAATATTATTCACATATTATTGAAAATATCAATATTAATATTTTAATACTAAATATTTATTACAATTATAAATATATAATAATAAATATTTTGTAGTATAAATGTTAAAATATGTCATAAGTCTATATACTCTTCACAAATTTGCAATTTAGTTTCTATACTTTTATTTTCAAGAATTTAGTCCCTCTACTTTCCAGATTTGAATATCAAGTCCAACGGCTGGCATTGTTGATTTTTTTTTTTTGTCAATTTTGTTAAAGTCACATTTTTAAATATAAAAAATACTCAGTTGGTAGTCATGTAACTAAAAAATAACCGTTGCAATGAACCTAAATCTAACAAAATATTTTTAATATATGTAAAAAAAATGTAAAATATAAAATATAGATATAAAATAAACTCAATTAAACAATGAAAAAATAAAAAAAAATCTCAAATGTATGTTTGTTCTATGAAAAATTTTTAAAGAACCTGCCAAAAAAAAGAAAATATTTTACACAGATTCATCCAAACACCAGAAAATATTAGCTTTTCAAGAAAAGTAAGCCATTTTCCAGAAATCATTTCCGGAAGCCATTTTCAGTGAAACAAACGAAGCCTATAATGTTTAAATAGATATTCAAGATAGGAAGATATCATATATGTGTAAAAATATTAAAATATATTATGAAAGTTTAATTGAATAAATTCTTACATTTAATTTACAAATTGTATTCTTTAATAAATGTATATTAGTAGAACTTGTTTTAAATAAAATAAAATAATATTAATCTTTTATTATATATTGATAATGATGCATGTGGAATAGTATTGCAAGTTTGACCAAGTCACGGAATTGGCCTAAAGCTCTAGATGAATAGAAGAGAAATTGGCGTTTGACACAATCTGGAAACGCAAACAATCCCAATTAGATAAAATAATTAAAATGGCAACAACTAAAACAAGTAATTAAGATAGAAAAAGAATGAGAAATTCGAATCAAATTAGGGTTCTTGAGAGAGAGTCTAATTTGGCCATGTAAAGACTTGTTCTTGTTGATTTCTAATCGAATTAGAGCTTCCAATATGAGAAAACAAAGAATTATGAACAAATATGAACAATAAAAAAAAAAAGAACTGAATGAAAACACAATATGGTAAACATAAAAGATTCAACCATCAAAGAATGAGGAAGATCCAAGCAAAAGAGAGTGTTTTGGACTGATCTTGGTTGAAAAGAGGCTGTTGAATTCAGATTTGAACAAAAGAAACAAACATATTGGTTTTTGTTTAAATTGAATGAAAAGAAAATCAAACAACAAAGGAAGAAAGGGGTGGCCAAGAATAAGTATAATAGGATTTCTTGGGAGAGAAAAAATGTTCTTGAACCAAAAGAATGCCTCCAATTAGATCTAAAACAACAACAACAAAATAGTTGGTAGAATGGAGAATTAAGCAAAATAAAAATTGTTTTATAACTAAAGAACTCAAATCAACAAGAAAATAAAAGAACTCCTATATTTGAATGTTTCTTGATGTATAATGATGGGAGAACGTCTTTTCTTTGCTAATTAAGACATAGAAATAAATCAAACATAGATTAGAATAAAAACAACATGAACTAAATGGAAAATTAAAGAAAAGAAAGAAGAAAGATAAAAGCCGATGAAGATGGCATGTAGAAGTTCTAAGGAGCCGTGGAAACAAGATGAATCCACAAGTCCTTCATGTGGCTCTAGTTTCCCCTCCAAGAATGAATCATTGGAAAGAATAAGCTTGAAAATGATTCCCATAATCTAAAAAGATTGTTAAAAATGTTAGTAATAGTGCCCTAGGCCTATTGTATTGATGCTTTATTTTGATTAAATGAATTTATTATTATTATTTGCATGTTTAATATATAATAATATCCGTGAATAAATTTATTCTAAATGTCCTTAATCGGTCGTTGTTGTTCCCACAACAACGAATTCAGATTAGTATGAAATATGATAGATATTCATGTGATGAATATGTGTTTGAGAAACAAATCATATTCATATGTATTTTTTGAGAATGAATATTAGACCAACCCGTTTTGAGATTAATACATGGATCAAAGCTGTAAATTAAATCTCTAAACAATTGTGTCATTAAATCCTTAGACCTAAAATCACTATAGTTCTCAACATGAGGAAATTTATGTTTTGACATAATCAAACTTTGTCTTTAATCAGACAACTATAAAAGTTATGCTTGAACATAATTAGAATCATGTAGTGAGATGTGAGCGATTAAGATGGAATTTGTCCTTCTTATTATAAGAGAGATATCTCTAGGTCCCTAGACGATTGAGACTGAAAAATGTATGGCCATGCTTGAATAAATTGATGGAAATCAATGTCATTCATTTTGTCAGTCTAATTGGGAATCGAGAAATTAAAGATAGAACGATATAAGGTTGACTTTATGCATGCCTTATACTCTATCTAAATATCGTGAGACAAAAGGATTATGTCATGAGTTGTATTTAGGTTGTCTCGGATCATGAGCTTTCATTTAACTTGGGTAATCCTAATGTCTTGCTAGACCACTTATGACTTGGAGGACCAAATATGATTTGGGCTTACTGCCAACATTAATTGAACCTATAGGGACACAAATTAAGAATGAATAAGAATAGTTAAGTTTATCGCTCTCTTTAAGTAATTTAAAATGATAAGATTATTTTAAATTACGAGTAATAATCAGCTATTATTTTTATTCGAATTTAATTTTGGAAATTTAAATTCGTAGTCAAAATGATAACAAATAGTAATTTTGTTACTATTTCTTGTTAAATTCGAAAATAATAATAAACGAGATAAAAAGAGGATTTGATATATTTCTTATCAGATAAGAAAATAGAATTTAATTATTATTTAAAAGAGTTTTAGATAAATAATAATTAAAATTCAAAATCAAAAGGATTTGATATATTTCTTATCAAATAAGGAAATAGAATTTAGTTGTTATTTAAAAGAGTTTTAGATAAATAATAATTAAAACATAATTTAATTATTATTTAAAAGAGTTTTAAATAAAAGATAACTAAATAGAATTTAAATTATTATTTAAAAGAGTTTTTAAAATTCAAGATAAAATCTGATATTCCTTATCAGATAAGGAAGGAGATTTTAAATTATTTATAAGATTTTTAAATATATATACAACCTCAAATCCAATTTTACCTAACCCTATATATATGTGATATATGTACACTTCTCTTATAACACAAGTTTTTAGCTATCAGCCGTTTGAGAGAATAAATAATAAATGTTTTGAGAAAATGAAGTTGGAACTAGCATTTCATTCGACCATTTGTCGTTCGTTCGAGTGTGAATACTTGTAGAGGGTGGTTGTTTTCCAACAAGCCAGCACTTTTGGAGATCTGATTCAAATAAAGCGTTAGTATCTAGAAGTTTAACGAAACAAAGTAATTTTCTTTATTCCCTTTTTGATTTGTACGTATTGCATGAGATCCTTGGTAGTTGATGGGATATCAATTTTATTTTCCATCGTGTTATGTTCGTATGATATTCGAACTCTATCCTGTATCCAAACAGTGGTATCAAAGCGTCTTGTTTTACGTACTTATTGTGCTTGCGCTACGTTTGAATCGCATGATGTTGTTTATGTAGTGTTGCCTATTGCATGGTGCATAGTATGGCCTTTTAGGTTTATGTGAATGACATATTATTTTTTTTATTTTACAAGGGGTTGTAATTTTTAAATACGACCTATGTGTCATTTTGTTTTATTGTAATTTTATTTCTCTAGTAGAAGTAAATTTTATTGTAATATAACAAGAAGACATTGTAAGCCCCTTTGGAGTCATGCCATCTGACCATGATGATGGAAGAGCTAGATGACTATACACAGGTTGGTGGTCTAAGGTGATGCCATGAAGATGCTTATTACCTTGGGTTAACTTTTGATTTTCATATTTTTTGTAAAGATTAATTTAGATTAAGGCCATACTATGTCACGCTTATTTTAATGCATATATGTGACACTATGAGTATGGAATGCCTTAGATGATATCTATTAGTATGTGATACTCATATTTTGTTAAGACATATATACTAAATATTAAAATCAACAAAGATCCCTCACATAAAATTTTAAGTTTATATGCCATCTATTTTAGAATACTTGTCAAGGCTTTTATCACTTTAATGTGGGTTCTACCAAAGTAGGAGTACATTAGGTTATATTAGTGAGACAAGATGGGTAATGGTGCTACTCATATGTTTAAAGTGGTTTAACTTAATTAGGCTATCAAAATAGTTTTGGGCCTAAAGGCATAAGATGAGATTTAAACATGCTGGGACATATGATGTCAAAAATCTCATAGATTTCTAGGAGTTACATGAAATGTAATTGGTAAGAGTTACCTACCTAAATAACTTAATTTTAATGTCATGCCAAAGCTGAATTAAAGTTGAGTGAAATACGGATCTTAGGCAAGGTTATTGATTTAGTAGAAGTTTTTCATTTATCAAAATTCTTATCAAACTTTGCATTGTATTGTAGATGACCAACAATAATAATTCTACTATGTCACTATGATCGGTCCTTGAGAAGGACAAACTTACTAGGATTAACTTCCTTGACTGGTATCAAAATTTGAGAATTGTTCTCAAACAAGAAAGGAAGCTTTATGTCCTGGATAAACCTTACCCTGAGGAACTAGCTGAGAATGCTACTAGAGCTGAAAAGAATGCTTATGAGAAGCATAAAAATGACTCTATTGATGTTGCATGCCTGATGCTAGCTACCATGAATTTTGAACTTCTGAAGGATCTTCAACACATGGATGCTTATGATATGATTTACAATATTAAGGAAATGTTCCAGCAACAAGCAAGGCAAGAAAGGTATGACAGTACTAAGGCATTGCATTCTTGTAAGATGACTGAGGGTGTTTTAGTTAGTGCTCATGTCCTAAAGATGAAAGGCTATATTGATCACCTTGATAGACTTGGATTTCCATTAAGCCAAAAGTTGGCAACTGATTTGATCTTGAATCCACTGCCTAAAAGTTATGGCTAGTTTGTCATGAACTACATCATGAATGAGATGAAAAAAAATCAATTCCTCAGCTGCATACAATGCTTAAAACTACTGAGTAGAATATCAAGTCCAAGCCTAATCACATTCTAATGGTTTAAAAGTGAAAGGGCTTCAAGAAAAGAGGAGAATGAATTGGCAAGGGAAAGAGAAAAGCTAGAAAGTCCAATGCTTACCCCAAGCCCAAACCTGAACCTAAGGCTAAACCCCCTAAGGAGGGTGTTTGTTTCTTTTGAAATGAACATGGTCATTGGAAAAGAAACTGCAAACTATATTTGGAGGATCTAAAGAAAAAGAAGACTGGTGAGATTGGCTCTTCAGGTATTTATGTTATACATGTTAATTTTTCTCCTTCATGTTCATGGGTATTAGATACCAGATGTGGATCTTAAATTTGTACAAATGTGCAGGAACTCACAAGGAGTAGACAACTGAAGAAAGGCAAAGTTGACCTACGAGTTGGTAATGGAGAAAGAGTTGCTGCTTTAGCTGTAGGAAGTTATGAACTTACTTTCCCAGTGGGCTTTTGTTACATTTGAACAATTGCCTTTATGTTCCTAGTATAAGTAGGAATATCATTTCAGTTTCTTGTTTAGATAATGATGGTTTTTCTTTTATTATTAAGAATAATAATTGCTCCATTTATTATAAAGACATATTCTATGCTAATGTCGATTTACAAGATGGTCTTTATATTTTGAATCTTCAAAAATCCAACAATTCTTCGATCCATAACATAAAAACTAAGAGATTTAAATCCAACCTATCTTTTGCATTGTTTCCTTGGCCATATAAATGAGAAAAATATTGCAAAACTCCATCAAGATGGAATTTTAAATTCATTTGATTTTGAATTATATGATACTTGTGAATCTTGTTTATTAGGTAAGATAACAAAGAATCCCTTTACTGGATAAAATAAAAGGGCCAATGAATTATTGGGCCTAATGCATACATATGTATGTCTACCATTAAGTTCAATAGCTAGAGGAGGTTACAAGTACTTCATTACATTTATTGATGACTTTAGTAGATATGGTTACGTCTACCTGATGAGACATAAATTTGAATCATTTGAAGTATTCAAATCCTTTAAAAATGCAGCATAAAATCAACTTGGCAAGATAATAAAAGCCCTTTAATTTGATCGAAGTGGAGAATATTTGAGCCAAGAGTTTGATGACCATCTTAAAAATTGTGGAATTATTTCACAATTAACTCCCCTTGGAACAGCACAATGGAATAGTGTATCAAAAAGGAGGAATCGAACCTTATTAGATATGGTTCGATCTATGACGAGTCTGACAGATCTTTCACTTACCTTTTGGGGTTATACACTTAAAATAGTTGCATTCACACTAAATCAAGTTCCTTCCAAAGTACTTGAAAAGACACCATATGAGATGTGTACTGGTAAGAAGCCCAGCTTGTCTTTTATTAAGATTTAGGGTTGTGAGGCTTATGTAAAATGTCTAGTTTCTAATAAGCCGGAGCCCAAATTAGACAAATGTATTTTTGTGGGGTATCCTAAAGAAACTAAGGGATACCACTTTTACAATCCCACCGAGAACAAAGTGTTTGTCACTCGAAATGGTGTTTTCCTAGAAAAGAAATTTATTACTAAAGGAGCCAATGGGAGCAAGATACAACTTGAAAAAGGTTGACAAGCACAAAATTACATTGAACTGCCTTTGGATACTCAGAGTCAACAAACCATTGTTGACACTTCTCCAGTAACACAAGTATTACGTAGATCTGATAGGACATGTCATGAGCCCAAGAGATATGGATTTCTTGTGAATGATAACCATGACATAATGTTAGATGATCAAGGTGAACCCACTACCTATCAAGAGGCTATGACAGATCTGGACTCTAAGAAATGGTTGGAGGTCATGAAGTCTGAAATGCAATCTATGTATGATAATTAGGTATGGACCTTGATCGATCCACCTAAAGGTACAAAGGCCATTGGGTGAAAATGAGTTTTCAAAAAGAAAACTGACATGAATTGCAAAGTGCATGCTTACAAAGCAAGGTTAGTTGCAAAAGGTTTGAAACAAACTCATGGTATAGACTATGATGAAAATTTTTCACCTGTAGCCATGCTTAAGTCCATCAGTATCCTCATTGCCATTGCTGCATATTATGACAATGAGATTTGACAAATGGATGTCAAAACTACTATTGGCTGTTTAACGTCACAGCAATAATGTGCAAGCGTACATTGTCGATGCAAGTATAGTAGACATATATGAGTTTGTCGGATATCAATCCCATGAGGATGATTGTCTTTTGTCTATCAATGTCAGCGCAATAAATAGATAGAAACGAGATAAATTGTGAGAGTAGTTGTCGAAGCACTAACTTGAAAACAATAAGGTAAAATATGATAATGATAAACTGAGATCCCTAACGTGAATATTCAATAGAATACTAAGTGCTCACAAGGATAACAGGATAGGTGATTGTTGATGCATTAAATTGCAATGAATATCTTACCAAGCTTAACTTCTATATTTAATCTAAGACTTAAACATGCATATTAGCCACACCTTCTGATGATGGCAATGGAACACTATTAAGAACAAGTGGATTAAATTCCTCTAATCCTTAAGCAACTTCCGTTGTCATGCTTGTTAGCTTGAACTGTCGCTTCACTTTCCAGTATCAGTGACCACAATAACACTTCCATGCTAAAAACATGCAAACCTAAAGATTAAACAGTAGAAGCAAGATTGAATAAAATAACATTTAACACAGAAATCATGTATACTTTCGTACAAACATGAAATAGAAAGTAATCACCAGTGTTTAGAAAAGAATTATAAAAGAAACAAGTGGAGAGTACTATTCTTAGAAAATCTCAACTTGATCTCTCAATTCCCTATTGTGTCACACTCAGAGCTCTTCTTCAAGAGCTAATTTGCATCCCTTTCACGTCGGTTCATCTATAGGAGGCTTAAGCCGCCATAGCTGAAAAACTTCAAAAGATAGGTTAAGAAGATAATCCCCCCCAAAAAAACCTCTCCCCTTTTCTTTTCACGTGAATATTCATATTTTTCCAAATAGCACAGATGTCCTTTCATCAGAATCATGCCGTCTCTATACGTACAAGTTGGTTGTACCAGACTGGCCAGCTTACACCTTTTTGTTCTTATCCGGACAGCTGTTAGGTGCTGCGACAATTCTGGGTGCAATCTAGCAATACTCATGTAGTGACATCAGTAACAAAACATGACGAAATTAAGGATAAATAGGTTAAGATCCACTGAGTTATAAAATACAATTTACTAAACTGAAAATGCTAAAATATGTGCTAAAGACAACTAAATGGGGACAAATTAACCAATAAGTAGGGAGAAAACATATGTTCTTTCTAGTACTATCACACCCCTAAACTTGAGTTTTTACTTATCCTCAAGTAAAACAGAAACTAGCAAGGCTACACAAGAATTCACTAAGGCAAATGATCATTGTAGCAACTTGAATCACCTAAAACCCCAATGAACGAGTCACATCAGATGATAGAATATTGTATCGACAATACATAAGTATGAATGAATAAGATTGCAACTTTATCAAAACCAACTTCATGCTTTAAATCCTAAATTCTATCTACCAATACAACATTTATTGTACAATACATGTCTCTCATTTTTTTTATGAATAAGGGATATTGTTGCATTACTGTACCATTGTTCCTAAGGAGTAACGATGGAGTGCAACAAACCTTTAGGGAATACATAATTGCGCAGACACATACTCATGCAGCGACAGCCTTTGGCCAGATTCATTTTTCTAAAGCTTGCATTAGAGTGTTCCCTCTTTAACATTTCATAGTACACCCACTTTAGAGTGTCTCTTATTCATAACTATATATATAAGTAGCTGTAAAAGGCAGATTCATTCAAGATTCAAGGAATACTACTAGTCATCCATTACTAATGCAACCTAAACCATTCATCAAAGAATTAAAGATACAACATTCAGTCAAGTTTATCTAACTCATTCATTGATAATTCACATTATTCAAGAATTAAGCATCGAATGTAACAAAAAATTTTAAACACATTTGCATTAACCACAAATAAACCTTACATGCTTCATTAAACTTAATTTTTTTTGAAATGTGGGTGTATTTCCAAACCCCATATGCATTCACCCAAACTTAAAGTTTACATTGTCCCCAATGCACTAACATTAAAATGCAATAACAATAAAAATGTAACGACAATGTGCACTAACAAAATAAAAATTACAGCTACATGTAATGCATGAATACTTCAGCTAAAACTTAAAATAAACTAACTCAGTTTTCCTCGGCCATCAATGTGGCTACACGATGTTTCTTCTTTCTCCTCTTTTTCTCCTCATTCTTATATTTTTTTTCTTTGGAGCGCTTTCTCTTCCTTTATTTGGGCTTCGCACGGTCCTCAGATTGCTCCTATGTTTTCGAAGTTGCCTCGGCATTATTGGCTACTTCTTGTGTAGAAGGGGTCACCTTGAGTGGTTCGGTATAGACCACTATCACCAATGAGTTATGGTGCTTCTCACTGGTTACCTCTATAGCTTCTGTCTGTCTAGCTCCATCTCACTCCAGATTATCAGTAGTTGCATTCACAAACTCGGATGCATTGACAATGTTCTCAACAGATTCTTTCTCAGTATTTTTTTCCTCAGACTTCTCGTTCACAACTGCAACACGGACTTCCTCATCTCCCATATCAACTTGCTCATCAACAGCAGGCGCCTCTTGATCAGCAATGAATTCACCCTTGACCAGGCTATCAATATTTCTCATCATCAGAGATGTGCACAATGGGAGGGGATTCCACCGATCTGTCTTGGTCTCCTAAGTCATCTTCCTCGGATGAGGGTTCGTAATCTCAGATGATTTGTGGGAACATTAGAAATTCTGAGAGCAGGGCGGGTTTAACTAACTTAATGTGGCTACAATAGATTTGTTACAGGCCTTGGTATAAGTGTAGAGCAAATTTTGTGATCTGTACATATCCTCTATTGTAGCGACAAGCTTGATTTGCTTATTATTGATGGAATTGGCCAACTTTTCGATATCCTACATTTTGTGCAACAATGATGTCTTTACAGTTAGGTTTATTCCCTTACTTTCTGTATTGGTTTTGTCCTTCCTTGTCTTGCTGGTCTTTGCCTCCTTCATTGTCAGTGTATCTTTGCCAGGAGTCATTCTTTCAATAGAGACTTCATTTATCGGGCCCTTATTCTCTAGGACCTCTTCATCATCACGGGGCATGATCCCTTTCTACTGGCATAGTACCATCACCAACAATGGGAAACCAAAATTCCAGTTTACCTTGCGGCGCAGTCAGCCATTTCCTGGTGGATTATTTCCCTTGACAATTGAATGTATCAGGCATATTCTATAGAGGTTGAATGTGGTGCTGTGAGTAGAGGGCAGTAGCCTGCAGTTGACAAAATGAAACCAGATTTTACTTTATAGTGTCAGGAAGCGGCGGTGCGTTGTATAATTCTTTTGATGTGAACCCGTCCATAATGCTCCTTCGACACATAAATCCTTCACCAACAGGTCCCTTTCGTCGTCTGTGATATCCTCAATAAACTCGGAGTGTTCATCTACATCCACTTTAGTGTTGTACAGCTCATTGATTTTTTTAGCATCCCATGGGATTAAGCCTTCTTGAACAAAGATAAACTCTAACTCATGATCATAAAGTTTAGCGTAAAACTCACGTACCAAGGAAGGAGAATAGCTTCCAGGATAAGTATAGAAAGTCTCCCACTTCAGCTTAGAGATGGTTTTGTAGACTTACTTGCCCAAGTCTTGCTGTTGCGAAATTAGAATGCCCTATTCTAGGTGGAAGTTTTGCTTCAAAAGTTGTCTTGAAATCTGTCCTTGGCCGCTTTTGTTAAAAAGATCACCGGCTCTTTTTTGTTCATTGGCATGGAGGATTCTGATTCACGAACAACAGTTGTAGAAGATAAGTGTTCTTCAACAGGCTTGGTGGCTTTCTTGACTGATCCTCTCTTTCTTGTCATATTTTGTTTGTTTTATGGAGTGAAGATGGTTTAAAGTTGTAAAAGTACAAGCTTGGGGAAGAGAAAGTGAATAAAAATGGCTGCTTTATATGTGTTACAGTCGGTATAGTGAAGGGGGTTTATAGTGAGTGAAAGAAAAAGATGGAAAGGTGTGATTTTTTTATGTGAATAAATGTGTCCAATAGGAATTGCACCTATTCAGACAAATCAGACGACTAGGTCACTTTTGATCAAACGGTGGGATCTAAAAATTCTGATCTACCCTTTATTCGTGGTAAGTCATATGTGACAATACAATAGTACGAACTGTGTTGACAATAGAGCCCAAGTGCTTCGACAGTGATACCTAATTATTCTGCAAAAATAAAAAAAAATAAAACAAACTTGAACAAAAATAAATAAAATAAAATCACATAATGATAAATTCAATAAAAATTAAAAAATTTTGACTAATTTAATGGTCTTTTCCTACTTTTGATTAATATTCCCAAAATAGTGTTTTAACCGTTGTCCATTCACTTTGAACTAGATTTCATCATGTAAATCTCTGATTGTGACTGCACCATGGGGAAATACTTTGACAACTTCGAAAGGTCCAGACCAATGTGAGCACAATTTACCCGGGTGCAATTTCAGTTTAGAATTGAATAATAAAACTTGTTGACCCGCGATAAATTATTGCTGCAAAATAATTCTGTCATGCCATCGTTTGGTCTTTTCCTTATAAATTGCAGTGTTGTCATAGGCATTTCGCCTAATCTCCTCTAGTTTAGTGATATTCAACAGCCTTTTTTTCCAGCAGCTTCATAGTCCATGTTTACCTCCTTAATTGCCCACATTGCTTTGTGCTTCAGTTCAACTGGCAAGTGACATGCTTTCCCAAAAACCAATTGATATGGTGACATCCCTAATAGAGTTTTGTATGCTGTCTGCAATGCCCATAAAGCGTCATAAAGTTTGGAAGACCAATCTTTCATCAAAGGGTTCACAACCTTCTCAAGAATATTTTTAATTTTTCGATTCGATACTTCGGCTTGTCCATCAGTTTGTAGATGATAAGTAGTAGGCATTCTAGGATTAACTCCATATCTCTTCAGTGCGGCTGCCACTTGGTTGCAATGAAAGTGTGTAACCTGATCATTAATCAATGCCTTTGGTGTGCCAAAGTGGGTGGGTATATGCTTGTGAAAAAAATTTAAGCACTGTCTTTGCATTATCCTTTGGGACTGCAGCAGCTTCAACCCACTTCAAGACGTAGTCAACAGCTACTAATATATAAAGATTTCCAAATGAACTTGGAAATGGTCCCATAAAATCCATACCCCAAACATCAAACAATTCAACCTCTATAATTGGTTACTACAACATTTCATTACACGTTAGGATATAGAACCAGTACGCTGACACCTATCGCATTGATTCACAAAATGGTAGGCATCTTTGAATAATGAAGGCTAGTAGAATCCTGATTGGAGAACTTTAGTAGTAGTTCGTATGCCACCGGATTGACCTCTATAAGGAGCATCATGATAGTGCTTCAGGATTGAAAGCATCTCCTCTTCTGGAACACAACGTCGAATAATGTTGTCATTGCATACCTTGAATAAATATGGCTCATTCCAATGATATTTCACTACTTCACGAAGAAATCTTTCTTTTTTATGGCCTGTGACACCCAATGGGAGTTTTCCACACACTAAATAATTAACCAAATCTGTATACCAAGGGGTTGCATCTACAGCAAATAACTTCTTATCTGGGAATGTGTCGACAATTTGAAGTATGTTTCCATCTTTGCTGCCAACTTCCAATCAAGACAGATGGTCTACAACTTGATTCTCTGAACCCTTGCGGTCTTTTATCTCGATGTCAAATTCTTACAACAGTAAGATCCAATGCACCAGTCTTGGTTTTGCATCGTTCTTCGCAAAAAGATATCTCAACGTCGAGTAATCAGTAAATATGGTAACCTTTGCTCCGACAAGATAAGAACAAAACTTGTCGAAAGTAAAAACTATAAGCAACAATTCTTTCTCTGTAGTGGTATAATTGACTTGAGCCTTTGTAAGAGTTTTGCTAGCATAATAGATTGCGTGAAATATTTTTCCCTTGCGTTGTCCTAGAACAGTACCCGTAGCAAAGTCGCTTGCATCGCACATAACTTCAAAAGGTTGAGACCAATCTGGTGAATTTACTAGCTGCGTCTTTAATTGAATGAATGCATTCAGAAATGCATCGTCAAAGAGGAATTTTCGATTCTGTTCAAGTAATGAGCATAAGGGCTTTGCAATTTTCAAGAAATCTCTAATAAAGCTTCAGTAAAACCCTACATGCCCAAGAAAACTCCAAATACCTTTCACATTTTTTAGTGAAGGTAATTTCTCAATGATTTCCACTTTAGCTTTGTCTACTTCAATGCCTTGACTAGAGAAGCGATGGCCTAACAAAATGCCTTCAGTTTCCATGAAATGTCATTTTCCCCAATTTAGAACAAGATGTGTGTCTTCACATAGTTGCAATACTTTATCCAAATTATCAGCGCAATGATAAAAATCATTCCTATAGACTGAAAAATCATCCATAAAAACCTCAAAAGAATCTTCAATCATATCTAAAAATATTGTCATCATGCACCTTTGAAATATGGCTGGTGCGTTGCAAAGACCGAAAGGCATACTTCGAAAAGCAAAAGTACCAAAGGGACATTTGAAAGTTGTTTTCTCTTGATACTCTAGTGCAATAGCAATTTGATTGTACCCCAAATAGCCATCTAAGAAGCAGTATTAGGCTCTTCCAGCAAGCCTGCCCAACATTTGGTCAATGAAAGGAGGTAGGAAGTGGTCCTTCCTTATGGCAGCATTAAGTTTGCGATAATCCATACAGACTCGCCATCCCGTAGGAATGCGTGTAGGAATTAATTCATCTTTATCGTTGCTAATCACAGTGATGCCACTCTTTTAGGAACACATTGCACTGGACTCACCCAATTACTATCAGAAATACGGTAAATAATTCCAACATCAAGCCATTTTATAATTTCTTTCTTAACAACTTCCTTCATCTTCTCGTTTAATCTTTTTTATTGCTTAATCGATTGCTTGCCTTCATCTTCCAACTTGATCTTGTGCATGAAAAAAAATGGACTAATGCATCGAATATCAACAATACTCCAAGCAATAGCTCGTTTATGTTGCTTAAGAATATGGACCAATTTCTCTTCTTGAGTTACATCTAGTGTTGTGGAGACAATAACTAGGAGAGTATTGTTAGCACCAAGGAAGACTTATTTAAGATGAGTAGGTAGTGGTTTCAATTCTAGAGTAGGAGCTTCGTCAATAGATGGGCTGTAAATAGGAGCTGTTCTGTTAGCTAAGTCTAAGGATTCAATCTGCCATCCATGCCTGAGTTTAATACTATTAGCTTCAACCATGCTCTCACAATTATCTAAGAATTCATCATTAGATGTCATTGCAAACTCCTCAGAAAGTATTGTGCTTTGGTGATTGAATTCTCACTCAATTAGATCATCTAACACATCGACAATATGGCATTCTTCTTTATCATTACATTGAATAGATTCAAAAACATTGAAGGTAACATGCTCATCATTAAGTTGTATGATCAGTTCACTTTTGTAAACATCAATAAGAGTTCGTCCGGTGGCTAAAAATGGTCGTCCTAAGATTATTCCTTGTCTGCCTCGAAGTCAAGTATGATAAAATCAGCCAGAAAAATGAATTTATCCCCACGAACTAAGATATCTTTGATTTTCCCTTCAGGTTGAGCCAAGGATCGATTAGCTAATTGCAATGTCACTGCAGTAGGTTTCATGTGATCGATTCCCAACTTTTTAAAAGTAGATAGTGGCATTAGGTTGATGTCAGCTCCCAAGTCTCATAAATCCTTGCCTAAATAATGGTTGTCAATTGAACATAGGATAGTAAAGCTCCTAGGATCTTTCATTTTGGGGGGCAACTTATTTGTCAAAATAGCACTACAGCCTTCTATGAGTGCAATAATTTCTATATCACCGAGCTTCTTCTTTTTTGACAAGAGCTCATTCATAAATTTCCCATAATTCAGAATTTGCAGAAGAGCGTCTACTAAAGGAATATTAACCTGAAGTTGCTTCAGTGTGTTCAGGAACTATTGGTACTACTGATCTTGCTCATTCTCCTTGAATCTTTATGGAAAAAGTAAAGGTGGAGATACATCTAATTGCATCGACAGTTTCAAGGGTCGGACATTAGGCATATGAGTGACAATTTGTGGAACTTCTTTGTCTGGTACATCGACAAGCTCTTCAGATTCAACCTTCTCACTAGGGACCATTTCACCAGTATCTTGAGGTGCTACAGTAGAGCCTATAGTCGGCTCGCCAATTTGTTTACCACTCCTGAGAGTGATAGCTATGTAGTGTTCTTTTCCCTTCGGATTTGGATTTTTAGTGTCATTAGGTAGTGTGCCCGGCGGTCGAGTATTCAAATTCGAAGCAATTTTTCCTAATTGTGCCTCCAGCGCCCGAATAAAAGATGAATTCTCTTGCATAATAGCTTCTGTGATAGTCGTATACTCTCGCATTAAAGCCTCAAGAGCTGCTAACAGGTCAAAATGAGAAGCTTACATGTACTGTTGTCGTCGATGTTCTGGAACATGCTGATTTGGCATTGAAGAGTGTTGTGGCTGTGTTTAATTCTGGTGTGGATGCATCTGGCTTTGTTGTGGATGCATCTAAGTGCGCTGATTGTAGTTCTGATGTTGTTGATTGTCATTTCGTTGTCTTGAATTATAATTGCCTTAAGTAGATATATTCTCATATCAGAATTTTGTAGTATTTTGTCCAGTATTCTAAGTTCCCCAAGACTGTTGATTGCGTGCAGGATTATTATAAGAGGTACCATAAGAATTGTTGCGGATGTTACTAACATAAAAGGCATTCTCTGCATGTTGTGGACAATCTTAATAGCTGTGGTTGTCATTGCAAATCTCACAACAAAAGGTAGGAACATCAACTTGTTGAGCGACTTGTATAGGTGCAACGACACTAGTCCCTTGCATATATTTTTATCATATTTGCAAGAGAAAAAATTGAGCACTAAGTGCAGATATTGCGTCAAATTCAATAACTCCCAGAGTAGCTTTTGCTTGTGTAGCTCTAGAGATAGGATATTGATAATCATTCTGAGCAATTCTCTCAAGAATTCTAATAGCATCATTATATGTACAATCCAGCAAAGGACCAATGGCTGATGCTTCGACAAGATTCCTTGTGTGTGAATTCAGCCCATTATAGAAAATCTCAATTTGTGTTTCCTGTTGAATGTCGTGCATGGGATAACATCGAAGCAAAGATTTATAATATTCCCATGCGGTATGAAGATTCTCATCATCCAGCTGATGATAAGCTGTAATATCATTTCAGAGATGAGCATTCATTGTCGACGGGTTAAATTGCAAAACAAAATGTGTTGCTAGTGCATTCCAAGAAGTAACTGATCTAGCAGGTAGCCCAAGGAACCAAGCACGAGCTCTTCCTTGCAAGGAATAAGGAAATAATTGCATCTTCAAAGCGTCATCAGAAATGCCTTGTTGACTAAAGGAAGCACAAATCAAAAAATGATTTAAGATGTTCTCGTGCATCTTCATGTACTAGTCCAACATATTTCCCATTAGAATTCAGCATTTGAAACATTACTGGCTTGAGTTCAAAATTTCTAGCTTAGATTTCTGGCCTAACAACTCCCGGTTGTAAGTCATCCAAGACAGGTACTACAAAATCTCGTATAGTCCTATTTTGTATTTGAGTATCTTGCAGCAACGGTGGGTCATTAGCATTTTGGTGCTGCATCGGGGGTATGACTTCATAGTTTCATGGTAAAGCCATATTCCTTTGTTCTTGAAGTCTCCTCCAAATAGTTCTTTCAATTTCTGGATCAAAATCAGAAATAAACTCTGAATTGCTTCGGGTCATACAACACCTAAAATAAAATGTGAAAATAGCGACAAAAAGAAAACAAGTTAGTAATAACTAAATATTATAAAATAAAAACAAACAAAAATAAACATCAAACAAAAGCCATCCCTGACAACGACGTCAAAACTTGATCAGCTATTTAACGTCACATCAATAATGTAGAAGCGTACACTATGGATGTAAGTATAGTAGACAGATATGAGTCTGTCAGATATCGATCTCACGAGGATGGTTGTCTTTTGTCTATTAATGTTAGTGCAATAAATAGATAGAAACGAGATAAATTATGAGAGTAGTTCTCGAAGCACTAACTTAAAAACAATAGGATAGAATATGATAATGATAAATCAGGATCCCCAACGAGAATATTCAACAGAATACTAAGTACTCACAAGTTATAACAAGATAGGTGATTGTCGATGCATTAAATTGTAATGAATATCTTACCAAGCTTAACTTCTATATTTAAACTAAGGCTTAAACATGCACATTAGCTACACCTTCTGGTGATGGCAATGGAACACTATTAAGAACAAGTGGATTAAATTCCTATAATCCTCAAGCAACTTCCATTGTCATGCTTGTTAGCTTGAACTGTCACTACACTTTCTAGTGTCAGTGGCCGTAATAGAAAGTTCTATGCTAAAAACATTCAAACCCAAAGATTAAATAGTAGAAGCAAGATTTAATAAAATAACATTTAATCCAGATTTCATGTATACTTCCGTACAAACATGAAATAGAAAGTAATCACCAATGTTTAGAAAAGAATTATAAAAGAAACAAGTAGAAAGTACTATTCCTAGGAAATTTTGACTTGATCTCTCAACTCCCTCTTGTGTCGCACTCAGGGCTTATCGTTAAGAGCTAATCTGCATCCCTTTCACGTGGGTTCACCCGTAGGAGGCTTAAGCCACCATAGTCGAAAAGCTTCAAAAGATAGGTTGAAGAAGATAATTTCCCTAAAAAAAAACCTCTCTCATTTTCTTTTTACATGAATATTCATATTTATCCATATAGCACAAGTGTCCTTTCATCAAAATCATGCTGCCTTTGTATGTACAAGTTGGTTGTACCAAACTGGCCAACTCACACCTTTTTGTTATTATCCAGACAACTGTCAGGTGCGGCGACAATTCTGGGCGCAATATGGAAATACTTATGTAGTGACATCACTACCAAAACATGACGAAATTAATGATAAATATGTTAAGATCCATTGAGTTATAAAATGCAATTTATTAAACTGAAAATGCTAAAATATGTGCTAAAGATAACAAAATGGGGACAAATTAACCAATAATTAAGGAGAAAACAAATGTTCTTTCTAGTATTATCAACTACGTTTCTTAATGAAAACTTACTTGAGGATGTGTACATGCAACCAGAGGGTTTTGTACAACTAGAGAATTTTGGTAAAGTATGCAAACTTCAACGATCCATTTATGGTTTGAAGCAGGCTTCACGGAGTTGGAATCTTCATTTTGATAAATCAGTCAAAGAGTTTGGATTTATCAAAAATGAATATGAACCTTGTGTTTACAAGAAAATTAGTGGGAGCGTAGTTGCATTTTTGGTCTTAAATGTCAATGACATTTTTTTTTCAATTTGTGCCTATTTTAAATACATGTATGCAAGCTCTAAACATAGCTGATTGTATGTTATGTTTAGAAATGTATTTTTAATTTTGAAAAGGTGAAATATACTGGATCTAGAATCGTGTGATGCAAGCGAATATTCGACAGAATACTCGTAGCACTCTAGACATAGATGTTGCAAATTATGCAGAGAAGATCGTTCATTGTAGTTATTAATCCAGAATTCTGTAGACATACAATAACTTAGATTTCTAGCTTAAATCTAGCTATAGAAAGAGGCAAGTTACAGTAGTAATTCTCTAAGCAGCTGATTAGACAATATTTTGCCATGACATTATTTTGATATGAGCATTTCACCTAAATAATTCCAGACTTGTTCATTCAACAACAAAATTACTCTTACTTTTCTCTGTAATTTACCACGACATTTTATTTGCCATATCAATTTTCTGTTTTTAGCATTAAATTACATTAATTCATTATATCAACTTCTTATTCAATTTAAAAGTATTTCCTGCTATTTAGTATAGTTAATAGGATTATAATAACTTAATCAATTTATTACCAATTTTCGATCCCTGTGGAGATGATACTTACTTATCATTTTATTACTTGAATGACGTGTACACTTGCACAATTGCATTAGTTATTTACAAGCAATAATCACTCACCTCCATAAACAATCGAAGGTGAAGATGTGGATCTTCTCTGGGCATTCCACTAAAGTGGCCTATTGTTTGAAGCATCTGAAACATCACAGGCTTCAATTCAAACTACGGTGTCTCGATCTCCGGTCTCCTAATTCCCATATTTAACTCATTAAAAAGTGGTACAGCATACTGCCTTATAGCACAATCCCTATCATCAGCAATAAGGATTGGATTACAAACATTAGCGACTCCATTCCCTTGAACATCATTTTGATTCTCAAGGTTCATTTCTATGGCTTGTCTTTGGGCAAATCTTTCTCGTCTTCTTTGTCTAAATGCCTGATCAATTTCAAGGTCTACAAGGAGTAAACCGATGATTTGATCTATGCTCATGAAGACCTGAAAAGAAAATCACAAAAAATAAAGAATAAAAAAGTAATTAAAAATAAAAATAAATAACAAAATTACAACAAATAATTTCACAAATAATGATTAAATTAATAGTTTCCAGCAACAACACCAAAAACTTGTAACACTGGGGTTCATGTAAGTGTACATAGTCATTATCAAGTAATAAGTAAGTATAAGAGTTATCGTCTCCACAAGGACTGTATATGTAAATAAATATTTTTCAAAATTAAAATTTTACAAATTGGTGAGAAAAACAAAATAATTTTGAGTGATTGATAAAAATAAATAACCTGATGCAAAATTATCCTAAATGCAAATTAACCTAAGTGTGATGAATAATTAAGATTAGATTTCTTAAAGTTTATGTGAAGTAACAATAACATATTAGGTTTGAAATAATTTAATCACAAAAGTCTAAGTTATGCAAGGTAATAGAGCCCTCACAAGTTATTACGAACCTTTAATTTAATCGGGTTAGGATCTAAATTAAGCATGCACCTTTCAATTATTGTGTCCATTAATCGTCATCTGGCTAGGATTGACCAACTAATTCTAATGCATTCAATCACATTTTAATGAATGAAATACATGCATGAGTCTAATTGAAAGCATGAACAATTGAGGCACAAACATCATAAACATGAATCAAATGAACTTTGTCAAATTAACGTAAGCATTTAAGCTAAAACAAAATTAAGCTATCATTGTTAATGAAAAAAATAGTAAAACAATTTGCGAACATGTTGAATAATTAAGAACAAATTAAAGATAAGAAAGAATAAAATCTGAATGATTTTCATAGTCCTCCGAAAATCCATCGTAGAGGCATCCTTCAATCTTTGTGTTCCCTTCTTTGCAAAGTGCTTCTCAAGGTGGCTGGCCAAGAGAGAATTTTCTAAAGGAATTGCTAGCAAGGGAATGGGGAGAATGAATATATTTATGCGTAAATGATGAGAGGAAATGAACAAGTGAAAAATGAAGAATGATTTATTTATTGAGAATGACGCATAAATGCAAAGTAAGGGGTGGTATTTATAGTAAAGGGATGGCTAAGGAGTTTACTAAAAATAGCTTGAATATCCCTTGGGTTTCTCCTTTGCTTAGCCAGCCATAAATTGTAGAGGAAGGAGTTGATGGTTGCTTGATTCATGCTTGATTTCATGCATGAATCATTAAGGAGGTGGATAGTTTTTTGGGTAAAAGTTGAGAGTTGATTTCTGATTTGTTTACAAGTGCAAGGACCTCCAAATTAATTATCTCAAAGCTAATTATGGGTTGCTCTTCATGCCTTAGCTGAATTTGGGCTCTTCTCCCCTTACTTGGATGATTTTGTGATCCAATTAATCAGGCTTGCTCTTCTTTATCAAGACAACTCCAATTGGATCAAATTGAATGCTCAATTTGTTGTCTTTATCGTCCAAATGAGGTGGATTTCAACTAATATCCAATTGCATAAGCTTCCCTACTTATTAATTCAATGGTTCCCCTGCAACAAATAAAACACATAAATTAATATGTAAAATAAAGTAATGAAACTATGCAAAATTAATACAAAAAATTATAAAATTGCATACTTTACTAAAATTATGCCCATTGTCTCAATATGAATAGAAACCATCCAATTTAATATCAAATACTCAGGATTAGCATAAATTTGAAGTAAAAATATGATATAAATAGCTATAAAAATCTATTTATTTGAGAGTTTACAGTATCTCCTTACCCAAAAAGAGTTAAACTTAAGGCAACAGAGATGGATAAAGTTGCTTAAGGATTATGATTGTACCATTGAGTACCATCTGTGAAAAGCGAATATCACGGCTGATGCATTGAGTAGGAGGTCGATGATCAATTTGAGAGCATTATTCGCTAAGTTGAGTTTACCTTGAGATGGAGGGTTGCTTGCAGAGTTACAAGTGAGGCCTACCTTAGTGGATGAGGTTAAGTTGAAGCAACCTCTTGATGCGTCTCTTATGCCTCGATTTAGACAGATTGAAAAGGGTAAGACTATAGATTTTGGGTTTCATTCCAAAAGGGTCTTGTGTTATCATGAGAGATATTGTGTTCCTAATGATAGAGATTTGAGATAGTCCATCCTTCTGGAAGCACATAGCATCCCTTATGCTATATATCTTGGAGGGAGTATGATGTACTGAGATCTAAGGGAACAGTATTGGTGGTTGGGTCTTAAGCGTGAGGTAACCAAGTTTGTGGTAAAGTGTTTGACGTGACAACAAGTTAAGGTTAAGCATCAGTTTCCTTCTGTCTGGTTGCAACCTATTCAGATTCCTCGGTGGAAGTGGGAACGTGTGACTATGGACTTCATTAGTGGGTTGGGTTTGACACCTATTGAGAAGGATTCAGTCTGGGTGATTGTGGATAAACTAACTAAGTCAGCTCATTTTCTGCTTGTCCATACAAATTATTCATTGTAGAAGTTAGTAAAGTTGTACATCTCTGAGATAGTGACACGTCATGGAGTACCGGTATCTATCATTTTTATCAGGATCCTCGATTTACATCTTGGTTTTTGAAAAAATTACATCAGGCTGTAGGTACTCGGTTAAATTTTAGCACGACTTTTCATCCACAATTTGATGGGTAGTCAAATTGAGTTATTAAGAATCTTAAGGACATGTTGAGGGGTTGTGCAATCGACTTTCGAGGTAGCTAGGAAGAGCACTTTCCACTAGTAAAGTTTGTGTATAGCAACAATTTTCAGTGGATCATTCAAATGGCTCCCTACGAAGCATTTTATGGTCGCAAATGTTGAACACCTCTATGTTGGATAGACTTGGGGGAAAAGAAGGTATTAGGCCTAGATTTAGTACAGGAGTCCGAGAACACTATTAAGCTAATTTAGGATCTTTTGAGAGCAGCAACAGATAGACAAAAATCCTATGTTGATTTGAGGAGGAAAGATATAGTGTTCAGTTTTGAGGACTAGGTATTTCTTAAGATATCACCGTGGAAGAAGGTACTAAGATTTGATTGTAAGGGCAAGCTAAGCCCGAGATTTATTAAACTTTTCAAGATCCTTAAGAGGATTGGACCAGTGGCCTATACATTGGAATTACCTCTAGAATTAGACTGTTTTCATGTTTCTATGCTGGGGTAATATTGATCTAACGCATCTCATGTGGTTCCTATTAAAGAGATTGAGGTAAGTTTAAGGTGTTTAGGCAAAATGAGATTCCACTAGTGAAAGTCTTATGGGGGAAATAATGGAACTAAGGAAACTACATGGGAACCCAAAGACTCGATGTGATGATAATATCCCCATCTTTTTGGTAAGGTAAATTTTGAGGATGAAATTTCTTTTAAAGAGGTTAGAGTTGTCACGCCTCATATTTTATATTTAATTTCTATTATATTTTGAATAGTTAAGTGAAGTAGCATAGTGGTTAAGAGCTTGATTAGTTTCCTAAGGTCCTATGTTCAATTCCCCACACTTTTTTTTTAATTTGGATTATAAAACTTTGGTCAACTCTCCATATGACGTTATCCCCTATGGTCCCATATAGGAAAAGATTTCTTTCCTCCTTTTGAGAATAAACCTACCATCTTTAACCCCATTTTCACTGCATATGTCCCTCATGATCCACTTTTCAAGCCTTTGTCCCCTAAAACTTCCATTTCCTCTCAATTTTCTAGTTTGAACCATCCATCCAACCAAAAGTAACTACTATTCACTTTTTTCTTTCATTTTCTTTTCTCCTCCCCTTTTGGTCATTCTTCCTCCTTGATCCTCCGTTTATCATCTTCTTCTTTCATTTTTAGCCTTAAAACACCTCTTTTTCTCCATCTTTCTTCCACCTTTCCACCACCAATAGTTGGCAGCAGCACCACTACACTATCGCTAGACCTCCACCATCGTCGACACTATTCTGTCGTCACACCACCACTGCTGTTAGTCACCATTCTTATTCGTTTTCGATTTTCTTTTAACCTTTTAGTTATAATTGAAGTTCTACTCCTCTTTTCTTATTTTTCTTAAATCTTTATTAAATCTTAAATTCATCCTTTTATTTTAATGATGATTTTTCCATAGTTTCCACTCCCTCTTTGAATCAAGACTTTGGTGAACCGTCGATCCTTCTAATCTAATCTTATTAACATAAGTAGAGGATGATTTGGGTAGATCATCACTTCTTTCCCATTCTTTTTATTAAGGGCTGAGATAGTATGTTTATGTTTACAACACTCATGTTATGTGATTTAATGACATTATCTGATAAGCATGAAAAATAAATTATGCCACTATTTATGTTAATGAAAGGTCTGGTTTGGATATTAAGAATGCCCACTGTACTAATTCGTAGTAAAAATCTGATTCACATGTTAAGCATGCCCACTAAAATTTTTGTTTCTGTATACCATTACACGTGTATGAGGTTGGGATGATATTTTATGGAGGAGGATTCTGGTAGTTTAATGATTTGCACGTTCTAGTGGTTTAACCACATCTTTTAGCAGTTTATCTACAATTCTGGTGACGTGTACACATATATCAGTATCTGGCAGCTTGTTTGCATTATCTGGTGGCTTGTCCACATTTTTTTGTGTTATTGGATGGATGAGTTCTAGGGAACTCTTTTATGGTGTGTAGCGGAGTTGGGTAGGAACGTGTTCTGAAAATTTTGCATTGATTTCTAAAAAGCTTTGCATTGACATCATCATGCATTCTTTCATCAGTGAAATTGTGTTGATATATGATTTATGCAAATTTTATGAAATGTATTACTTAAATTATGTTTTTACTTTAGTTAGTACTCACATTGGGCTTAAATAGCTCACTTTATAATATTTTTGACATTTAAGATAACCCTCGAGGTGATGACATGGATGCGACTATTGGACGTGTACTTGGATGAATTTTGAATAAATGTTTTATTCTTTGTTATGTTGGTATTTGGACTGCTTACTTATTACTTTTTGGATTGTGGCATGGGACACTGATTTCGAAATTTTGGTTAACTTTGCTTGATTTAAAGTTTAAAACAAGCTTTAAAATGATTTTAAGATTTAATGCAAAAAACTTTTTTTTAATGCCAATATGAATGTAACATAATAACTCGATTATAAATTTAAGAGTACATTTTTTTACAAGACTTAAATCTATTTTATTCAAATAAGTGATTTTAATGGAATATACTAAATAATGATTTTTATCAAATTTCCACTGTGATATTTTTAAATCAAGATATTTTCTTCAAAATGTTGAAACTTAGTCTTTTCAAAGATATTCAATTTTGATCTTATTGCTCCAAAGAAGTTTAACAAGATTATTATTAGTTTCTTTTCGAAACAAATCACAACACGTATCAATTTTAAAAGAAAGAAATTAAATGTTTTTCATGCTAACATAATGGCCTATGTAATCTTTAAGATTCGGCCATAACATTTAGGTCGGGTTTAGGAGGTTTGAGGTTGAATTAGAATTTCCTTATTCATTAGATCTTCTAAAATTCCTTGAGTTTGGTGTACCAGTGGTGGTACGGGTTGGGGCACTTCCATCAGTTTCGAGAGCCCGTCAACTCTGGAGTACTCCCTATGTGAAGCCATTTTGCCTCTCTACCCAACTGACGTATTAGTTACAGAACCGCTCGTAAATAATGTCATTTAACACTCCTTTTGGAGGGAAAGTCAGTTCCTCGGGATCAATTGCTACACCAACCCTCTTACACATCTTCATAATTAGGTGCAGATATGAGAGTCCTCGTTTGTGCTCTCCGACACATTGTTGCATGGTGTAGAGAATCTAATCTCCCACATTTATCTACCAACCCTACAAAATAGCATACAAGAACAGAGCACAATCACTGGTAACTTCCGTGACGTGTTGAGTGGGAAAGAATTTGGAGCTGATAAAGTACAGCCACATTTTGGCTTTTGGGGTCATGATTGATTGTTGGAACCTTAGAGATTCTCTGGTCACTACTTTCTAAACCTAAGTACCTCTACCTACGGTTAAAAAGTTTATTATTTTATCATAGTCCACTTCACCATCTTATAATTTTTTGTAAAAGTCTAGGGTATAGTGAGGTGTCCTATGAAATGTTTCGATTGCGGCCGAGGAGGTATCTACAAAAATGCTTCACAAAAAGACTTTGTTCTTGTGCCTCTAGGAAATTCGCGTAGAATTCCTGTACAATTGATATTACAACCAGTTTTAGATGTTGTCGGCAAAATTGGGACCACCTTAAGCGATCAGCCCTGGTTATGATTTGGTCATGAAATAATTCCGTGGAAAACTCGAATCCATGCTGGGGAATTAACGATTTGTCCACAAAATTTATGGCTCAAGTTGTGGCATCATTAGAGACAAAATAGCTATCAGGATTATTATAGCTTATTATGATTCCTGAGTGGAACTGGGAGCGAGTCACTATGGATTTCGTATCTGGTTTGCCTGTAACTCTGAAAAAGAAAGATTCGATCTAGGTGATTGTTGACAACAGATTGACTAAGTCAGCCCATTTTATTCTAGTCAGAACAGATTACTCACTTGGGAGGCTAGCAAAATTATATGTGTCAGAGATTGTGAGATTGCACGGAGTTCTGACATCTATTATTTCTGATGTGATCCAAGGTTTACATTGATATTTTGGAGTAAACTCCATGAGGCTTTGGGCACTAAACTTAATTTCAGTACAGTGTTTCATCCTCAGACGGACGGACAATCAGAACGAGTAATACAGATTCTAGAAGACATGCTATGATGTTGTATACTTAAGTTCGAGGGTAGCTGGGAAAAATATCTACCGTTAGCTGAGTTCGCTTATAATAACCGTTATCAATTCAGTATTAAAATGCCACCGTTTGAAGCTTTATACGGAAGAAAGTGTAAAATGCTATTGTATTGGTCTGAGCTGAGCGAGTCCAAAATGGTAGGAATTGATTTGACTCGAGAAATTAAAGAAAAAGGTTTGAATTATTCAAGATTGTTTTAAAGTTGCATCTGATCGTTAGATGCCGTACGCGGATTTGAAAAGAAAAGATATAGAATTTCCTATTGGCAATCGGGTATTTTTAAAAGTTTCTCCGTGGAAGAAAGTGCTACAATTCGACAGGAAAGGAAAGTTAAGTTTGAGATTTATCAGGTCGTATAACATTACTGAAAGAATCGGTCTTGTAGCTTACACATTAGTTTTACCTTCTGAACTTGAGAAAATTCATAATGTTTTCCATGTTTCAATGCTAAGACGGTACAGATCTGATCCTTCACACGTGATTCCTCATAGTGAAATCGAATTACAGCCAGATTTGACGTATTCTGAAGAACCAGTGAAAAATTTTGGCACGGGAAGTCAAAGAACTTCAGAATAAACGGGTACCATTGGTGAAAGTCTTGTGGCATCGACATGGTACTGAGGGAGCTACCTAGGAAACTGATGAATCAATGAAATTACAATATCCGAATCTATTCTCAAGTAACAATTTCGAGGACGAAATTTCATAAAAGGAAGAATTGTAACAGCCTGTTTTCAGTGGTGACGGAATAGTGGTTTTGAGACCACAAATTTTTGTCGTGTCGACCCGTAAATATTATTTATATAGAAGATATATGGGGTCCTTAGAGTCGTATTAAGATTTGGTTAAGAAATTTTAACATTTAGATAACTAATTAAAGAAAAAGACTAAATTTTAAAAGGTGCAAAACATAGTAATTATTACATTAGGTGATCAAATAACTTAATTATTAAATGAGGAAGGACCTATGTAACAATTAACCCTTATTCATTAGTGTTGGACGATCATTAGAGTGAAAATGAAAAAAATAACATGTGATTTAATGGAAAAATTATAAAAAAAACAAAATTAAAACAAAATTAAAGGAAGAAAAACATTTTCTTCATCATTTTTTTCATTTTGGGTGCCAAAATCACCATTGAAAGAGCTTCAAGCTTCGGTTGCATTCACCTTTTGCATGTGAGCTAAATTCTCATCTATTTCTTATAATTTTTATGTTTTTGAGATCATTTTTGAATTTGCTAAAAATTTTAGAAGTTGTCATTGATGAATCTTGAATTTTTTTATGATAACTATGTGTTTGAAACTTTGATTGTGGTATTTGGTTGTTTTGTGAAGTGATTTTTGTTAGATTTTGATTTAAGGATTGAATTGTTAAAATGTCAAAATTTCAAAGTTTGATAGTGGATTTGATGTATAATAGGGACTATTAAAGGGCCTAGAATATTCGGCTGTAATTTGATTCCTAGAAAATGGTCAATTTGATTATTTTTGGGTTAGAGGACTAAATTGAAAAAGCTATAAAAGCTTAGGGAAAATGTGTAATTAATGAAAACATAAGGGTCATATACACTGAATGGAATGTGAAATGTGTATGAGATTAATATATTGTGTTTTATTATTATATAGATCAAGATTTGAATAAAAAAAGAAAATAACCAAGGAAAAGGGAAAATAGCGGAATATCCATGCATGTTGATCAGAGTTAAATCGTAGGTAAGTCCATAGTATTTCAATAGGTCAATAAAGTTTAACTTGTAATCTTATATTATTGTTCTTTAGTTAATATGTTTATAGATAACTATTACTGAATGCACATACGTGCCCATGTTTGTACTTCGGTACCCCTGAATGCACATATGTGCCCCTGTTTGTACTTCGGTACCCTTAAATGCACATATGTGCCTTTTGTACTTCGATACTCCTAAATGCACATACGTGCCTCTATTTGTACTTCAGTATCCCTGAACGCACATACGTGCCCTGTTTATACCTTGGTAACCCTGAATCAAATAGCATATGAACTGTGTCTAATTGTATTTACTGGGAGGTGTAAGTTGTGAGACAATCCTACACTCATTCAAAAGCTCATCAAACTCTAAGCTTAAGTATTCTCCTCCTCGATCTGATCGAAGTGCCTTAATACTTTTGCCTAGCTGGTTTTGTACTTCATTCTTAAATTCCTTAAACTTTTCAAGGGCTTCAGGTTTATGGCGCATAAGATAAATATACCCATATCTCCTGAAGTCATTAGTGAAAGTATTAAAGTATTGAAAACCCCCTCTTGCTTGCGTATTCATTGGCCCACACACATCACTATGTATTAAGGCCGATAAATCACTAGCTCGCTCACTTTTGCTATTAAAAGGAGCTTTAGTCATTTTACCCAACAAGCAAGACTTACATATATCAAATTGTCTGAAAACAAAAGAATCTAAAAATCAATCTTTATGTAGCTTTGATATGCGCTTCTCACTTATATGACCCAAACGACAATGCTAAAGATAAGTTTGATTAGAGTCATTTTGTAACAGCCTGTTTTCAGTGGTATCAGAAATAGTGGTTTCAAGGCCACAAATCTGGCGAGTAAGTTCATAAATTTTATTATTTAATATTTACGAGTCAAATATGGTATTGAAATAAATTTTGAATTGGCAATTTATGCTATTTGAATTAATAATTAGGTTCAAGTGGTATGACCCTAAAGTTAAGTGGTTTTAGAAAATGATGTATCGAGACCTCCTTTCTATAAACTGAGTCATAAATATTTTATTAAATATTTACGGAATGTTATTAAGGTCGTATTAAAATTTGGTTAAGAAATTTTAATGTTTAGTTAGTTAATTAATTAAAAAGGACTAATTTGTAAAAGATGCAAAAGTCAATCGCTATTAGCTTAAATGTATTAATTGGCTAAAGAACCATAAGTTAAGGGTTTTAAAAGATAAATATACCTTGTTTATATTAGTGGACGGTTTCAAGGTGCAAATTTAAAAAAATTTTGGTAAGTTATAAAGGTTATAATGGTAAATAGATAAATAAATTAAAATGAACAAAAAGATGATAAATGTGTTATCATCTTCAATGCCTTTATCACCGATTGTGGTTGAATAAAATACCATTTTTGTACTTCTTAGATTTCGGCCAAGCTTCAATGTATGCATGTAAGTCCATTTTGCATATGTTTTAAATGATTTTTATGTTTTTGTTATCGTATTAGCTTAATCTAGTTAACCCGGGGGTCAATTTTTTAAATTGTTAAATGCTTAGAATTTTTCCATGGATGAAATTGAAGTGTTCTTGAAATTTTATGATAGATTATTAAGCTTGGTTGTTAAATAAAAGTATTTTGTTAAGTAATTTTTGATGATTTTCAAGTTTAGGGACTGATTTATGAAAATGGTAAAATTTAAGGAAAATATTGTGAATTGTGGATAAATATGGGCTATTATAAGCTTGGGTAAAAATCGGCTAGCATGATTTACAATTAAAAATGATGAAATTGCAAGTTTCGTGTTTAAGGACTAAATTGTAAAAAGGGTATACTTTGAGGGTAATTTTGTAAATTTTCATTATTATAGGTTATAAGATAAATTAATTATTTTAAATGCTGTAATGGGATTAATTGAATAAAAATAGTTAATTTGCATGTTTTGGGCTTAGGGACTAAATTGTATAAAAGTAAAATGTTGGGGGTAATTTTGTAAAATGTCAAAAAGGACTTAAGTGCATAAAATGAATTGATTTTTCTGTTGAAATTAGTGAATTAAATGAAATTATTATTTTAGATCAAGAACGATTGGAAAATCGAGGAGAAGAGAAAATTACCAAATAACCCTATACTTAGTCATTATTGCAATTTAGTCAGGTAAGTTCGTATGAACTATAATCATTATAATGTTAATTAAATTAAATGTTTACTATTTTTTTAATGTAAATGAATCAATATATATGTGAATGTATCCATATTATGACGAATTGATGGATATTGAGTCCCGATTGAACCTTAAGAATTCTTAGGATACAAATGACATGTCATTAGGGATTTCATGTTTTGGGTGCTAGTCTTGAATGTCCTACCAATGGCTGAGGTCCTGCATTTGTTGTAAATTCTCCATAGCTTGTGTGAGTAGCATCATGTAGCTTACGTTTCGACCCACAGCTCATGTGAGCAGACCCATTTCACAGCTCGTATGAGCATTGACGTAAAGGAAAAGCTACGGTTATATGTAAAGGCACACTTCATGTGAACTTTCCCGAGTATCCGATGAAATTCTAGAAGGTTCAACAGGTAAGAAAAGGGAATGAAACGGTAAGTTCACAATTAAGATGTAACATGATTTTATAAAAAGATTGATGAATTAAATGATGTACTTATATATGGGAAATCTACTTATGCTATGGATGAACTCATTTATATTATGGACAAGTGCACTAACTTGTGATTTGATGATGGTTTTTAGGCTTATACTAAGCATTTGGAAATAGTAAGTAAGCTAATGGAATGAAACATGATCAATGGTAACGATGATGAATTAAATGTTATAATTATATATATGGTTGATTTCATATGTACCATGATATGCTAACTTGGGAGTTTGATGGTGTTATATAGGCTTTATTAATCTTACGACATTGGTAAAGGTTTATACTTATTTTATAAAGTTAATTATTGAAATGGTATATTATGTTTAAAGTTTATAAGAGCTTACTAAGAATTCATTTCTTATGTAGTTATTTTCCTTTATTTTAAAGATTATCGACAGCTTAATCGATTGGAAGTTCGTCGGAGATCTATCACATTATCCAGTGGACAATTCGGTAGTTTTTGAGTAAATTGATTAAGATTTATAATGGCATGTATAGGGTGCTTTGTGATGGTATTATGGTGTATGTATGAATAGTGTTTTGACATGTATAAGCTTTGGAAAGCTAGGTTGGTTTGGTACATTTTGATGCCTTACCAAGTTATGTGATATTGGTTACTTTGATGTGCTTGTTTTTAAGGTTATCTTGGCATGTTGATAATGACTTGAAAATGATTACTTGAGACATGGTTAAGTTCATTTATTAGCTAAATTATTATGTATAGAAATGGCAATATTATCATGTATAGGTCTATTGTATTGATGGCTCATGGTAGTATTAATGGTTGTTTTGTTACTTGTGTCTTTGAAGTTTATGCTATATGATGGACTTGTAATGCTTGTTAAGTAAAGCCATCTTAACCACTTTTAGTTATTGAAAGGCATGGTCTTTTGGTAGGCTTCTAATGGTTGAGAATGGATAAATTGAGATATGTTTTGGTAAGGAATTAAGTTAGATTATGATGCTTGAAATAAGGTAATGTTGACTTATGTTGGCATGATATGTTTTGGTATGTTTGTGGTGCCTTTGAATGGCATATTGGTTAAGTAAATTACGATGCTTGAAATGGTATGTTTATGCAAGTTTGAATGGTGTTTGAACCCCTTGATGGTGTGCACAAATGGTTTATATAGTTATGCATGAAATGGTCTTGGAAATGGTTTGATTTTAGGTAGATTTAGGTCCACACGGGTGTGTGACTCAGCCGTGTGAGACACACAGCTTGGCGACACGGCTGTGTGTCATTTGATGATTCTTTAGGGTGCAAGTCAGTGACTTACACGGCCTAACACACGGGCATGTGACATGGCCGTGTGACCCTACTCAGAGAGTTACATGGGTGAGGACACGGGCTAGGACACAACCATGTGTCCTTAGTTCAAAGGTTACATCGCCTGAGACACGGGCGTATGTCTCAGCCGTGTGAGGCAAACAACTTGGCCACACGACCTTGTGACCCCTTTTTCCAAATTTTTATGACTTTTTTCTAGACTTTTCAAATGATTCTAAATTGGTCCCAAATTGCTTCTATGGTGTTTCTAGGGCCTTTAGGGCTCGATTTAGGGACAATATATATGTATATGAATGGTTTATGATGTGATTAACTTATTGAATGTTTAAATGCTTAAATGTTTTCGATTGTACTGTAATGCTCCATAACCCTAATCTAGCGACGGAGATGGGTTAGGGGTGTTACACATTTATTTTTGACCTTTTAGTATTTACGTTATAAATGGGCATATCTTGATCTAAAATGTAGAGGCCATTAACTAATTGTGTCGAACCATAGAAAACATTATCGAGATAAAATGAACAAAAAAATATTCTTAATAGTTATCTCAAAACCAATTCTGTCTAAACAAGAAATCGAAATAATGTTTTTAGTCATATTGGGCACAAAATAACAATCCTCCAAACATAAATCAAGTCCACTAGGCAAGGATAAAATGCGTGTTCCTACAACTAATGCAACAACTCTTGCTCCATTTCCAACTCGCAGGTCCATATCTCTTTTAGCCAAATTCCTACTCCTTTGTTGTCCCTGTACAGAGGTACAAATATGAGAACCACAACCAGTATCTAATGTAACACCTCTTACCCATATCTGTCACCGAAATAAGGTTATGGAGCATTACTGAACAAACTAAACACTATACATACATTTCAAACATTGACATAAACATGATATAAACCATCTATTCACATACCTATCGTCCCTTAATCGAGCCCTCGAGGCCCTAAAAATACTTTAGAAACAATTCGAGACTAAATTGGAATCATTTGGAAAATTTAATAAAAAGTTAGAAAATTTGGACTGCAGGGGTCACACGGATGTGTGGCCAGGCCGTGTGATTCACACGGCTGAGACACACGCCCGTGTTTCAGGCCGTGTAACATTCGAAATAGGGTCATAGGGCCAAGCCACACGCCCGTGTGCCAAGCCATGTAACTCTCAAAATAGCCACACATGCCCATGTGCCATGTCGTGTGCTAGGCCATGGAATAGTCTAACTTGCATGCATTAAAACCTACAAGGGGCACACGGTCATGTCGCCTGGCCATGTGTCATACACGGTTGAGTCACATGCCTTTGTCTCAGGCCATGTGGACATGAATTTGCAAAAAATAAGCCATTTCCATCACCAATACAAGCAACCATCCAAAGGCCTTTAATACACCTAATCAAAACATGAAAACCTCTCTAAAACCCATATGAAATGACCAATTCAATAGTCCATAACCATTCAACCAATTTGCCATACAAGGCACCTCAAATGCAACATTTAAGCTTACCTAAATATGTACATTTTACCTTAATTAAATCATACACATAGTTCAATACCATTTCCAAAACATACCATAACTTGACCATATTGAGATCAATTCATCACATACCACTTTGGCTATTCAAACATGCATCAACACATTACTACATTAACACATACTAGTAAGGCATCTATAAGTACCAAAATGACACAAACCAACCAACATTAAATGGTACCAAAAAAACCTTATGCATGCCAATATCATCAACTAACATTCAATTAGATTCCAACACAAGTCCACCTATACATGCCATTATAACCTTGGCCAAAACATCAAAAACTACCGACATAATCGTTGGATAGTGTGATAGATCTCCGAAAGCTTGCAAACCGATCGAGCTTCCAATTATTTATAAAACATAGGAAAGAAAACTACGTAAGCACATAATGCTTAGTAAGTTTGTAAAATATGAACATAACTTACCATTTTAATACATAACATTAAGATTAAGCACAATATAATCCAACCACAAGCTTGGAAAAAGCCTAAGCACCATCAACAACACATGTTAGTGCATTCAAACATAATTCACTTGAATTAGCATAAGATAAACAATTATACATGAACATGCTTCATTTGAACTCATGATTTTCATTAACATAAGCATACTTCCATTAAAGCTTACCATATCAATCCTTTTCATAATTATATGATATAGCTCATTTGAACACTTACCCTTCCTTTCCTTTTCATGCCCGTTGAACCATTTAGAATATTATTGGATACTCGGGAAACCTCACACGAAGTGTGCTAAACATATAATTGTAACCTTTCCTTTACATCGTTGCTCATAGAGCTGTGAAATGGGCCCGCTCACACGAGTTGTGGGTCAGAATGTAAGCTACACAATGCTGTTCACAGGATCTGTATAGTATCCGCAACAAATGCAAGACCTCAGCCACCGGTAGGACATTCAAGACCAGCACCTGAAACATGAAAACCCTAATGACATGTCATTTGTATCCCACAAATTCCTAAGGTTCAACCGGGTCGATAATAGTCAAGGCATTGTTAGATATTCATCATTCAATTACATGATAACTAGCATATTAACATATAATTGAAAATAACATTAGAATGATATTTATTTATACGAACTTACCTCGACAATTAGAGCGTAGGAATGGAATCGACTAATCTGAAGCTTTAGCTTTTCCCCGATCTAAATCCGTACGAGGTCTATCTTAATCTAAATAGAAAAATTCAATCCATTTAATACTTATATTATTCAATTCAGTCCGTATTTCATATTTTTGAAAAATTACAATTTTCCCCTAACATTTTAACTTTTTCACAATTTAGTCCTTAAGTTCATAAATTGAAATCTATGCATTTTCATCCTTTTTTCAAGCTAGTCAATTTCTCTAGGGACCTATATCAATCCATAAAAATTATCAATTCACAATTTCACCATGTACTTTTACTACTTTTACAAATAAGTCCCTAAATGACAATTTCATCAAAAAATACTTTACAAAACTTATTTATTTATCAACAAGGACTCATAATCTTCCATAAAACATCAAGAATAATGCAAGAACATTCATGGAAAAACCTTAAATCTTTAACAGTTTTGCAAATTGATCCCGGGCTCAAGAATCACTTACATGGTAAGAAAAAGCTTGACCGAATGAAGAACCCTAAAAATGGTTTCTTTTCCCTTCAATTTAGGTGGAAGAAGATGAATGAAAATGGGAAATTTTTTTTTTAATTTACCCTTATTTACTCAATTACCTTTTTAACCTTTAAAAACATTCAAAATTTTAATAAAACATTGCCATGAATGTCCACTAACTATAGAAATGATCTAACTACCATATAAGTCCTCTTACTTTAAAGTTCCATAGCCATTTGACCCTTTTTACTAATAGAACTCCATTTTTGCACCTTTTACAATTTAGTCCTTTTTACTTAATTAAGCATGCAAACGTCAAAATTTCTTAACAAAATTTTTATACCACCATACTAACATTCCATAGACATTAAAATAATAATAAAAAATAATTTTCTCGTCGAATTTGCTGTCCTGAAACCACTATTCTGATTTCACTGAAAACGGGTTGTTACATCTAATACCTAAGAAGTAGAAGTTGAAAAATAAATATCAATGACGTAAATACCTAAAGTTGACGATCCACTTCCCTTTTCCTTCTTGACCTCTTCAAGATAAATAGAGCAGTTCCTCTTCCAATGACCGGTCTCACCGCAATGGAAACATTTTCCTTCCTTAGCAACTCTTCCTTTAGGTTTCAATGCATCCTTTCCTTTGTTGGGTTTTGTATTGCTATTGTCCTTAGGATTTGCCTTAGCCTTAGGCTTTCCTTTGCCCTTGTTCTTGTGAACCATCAGAATGAGCTTAAGTCCAGCCTATTTCATGTTACTTTCAGCAGTTTACAACATGCCGAGTAACTGTGGCAAAGTCTTCATTTTGAAATTAAGGACAAACTAAGGACAAATTGGCTAAAACTATCCGGCAACGATTGCAGATTAACATTAGTGGCCAATTCTTCACCTAGAGAGAATCCAAGTTTTTCAAGGCTTTTTATATAGCCTATCATTTTGAGAACGTGAGTTCCCACAGGAATTCCTTCCACCATTTTGCATCAAAACAGAGCGTTAGAGGTCTCGCGCCTCTTTTGACCTGCTTGCCCCTCATATAATTCCTTGAGGTGCTGGATCATATAGCGCCTCTTTTGACCTGCTTGCCCCTCATATAATTCCTTGAGGTGCTGGATCATATCATAAGAAACCATATCCTCATGTTGCTTTTGAAGCTTAAGAGTCATAGTAGCAAGCATTAGACATCCTATGTCTACCATGTCATCAAGTTGCTTTCTTATAAGTATCATTTTCAGCTCTAAAGGCATTAGTTTTTGGTTTTAGGAACGGGTTCTTCAATGACATACAATTTACGTTCTTGCCTGAGGATAATCCTCAAGTTATGAAACCAGACAAGGAAGTTTAAGCCATTCAACTTGTCCTTCTTAAGGTTGGATTGCAGTGATAATGAGTTTGTGTTGTTTGCCATAATAAATCTACAATAGTGAAATATGTGCATGAGTAAATTTACCAAGTTTATTATAATCATTAAAAGGACTTTATTAAATGACGCTCTCACTATTTTATTCAAAAATTTTTATAATAAATCTACAATAGTGAAATATGTGCATGAGTACTTTACCAAGTTTATTATAACCATATCCTCATGCATTAATTTTGGAAAATCATTTCTCTAAAGTTTTTCTAGCGGGTAAGAATCCGTAGTTTACCTCCTATTAAGTCAGCTTTAGCTTTACTCTCAAGATTATGGTTATTTAGGTAAGCAACACTTGCTAGTTATATCATATGTAACTCCTTACTATTTGGTAGACAACTTTTGTTCCAATCATCTCATGATTATCCAAATCTCTTGCCTCTAGGTTGCTAATCCTATTAAAGTAACCTAGTTAAGTTATCAAACAATACTATAACCGACGAATATCACTCACTATTATTCACATTTGACCAAGATAGATACAAGTACTTCGCTTTAGCATAACCCACATTGTATCAATTGAGGCTTTAACGAGGGTAAAAATTGGAAGGCTACCTTAACTTAATATTTTATTGAGAGTTTTAAATAATAATTATCTCACCATTAATAGTCAATTTGGCTTATTAATATTTTAATTGATCTCAATAATTGTAATAACATACATGCTAATATATCGTCCATTGCATCACATACATGAAAAATATAAAGCAATAAATAAAATGCAATGGTTATAGCCCATAAAAATAATGTGGTTCCTCCCAAGCCAATGTGAGAACCAAAAGGAATCCTAAGGGTGCAGGTTGCTTCTCAAGCTTCTTTTCTACATTAGGCAGCTCTACCTTCAACTCCTTTAGTCCACAGTAGCTCGAAAAAATTTACAAATTATAAAAACTTGTTTTACATACAAGAGAGTAAGATGAGAAAAGAAATACAATAGAAAGTATAGAAAAACATAACACATAGGCCGTATTTATAAATTTGAAACCTTTGTAAATAATAAAATAAAAGGGTTATCAGGCTATAACCATGCATTCCCAAACACTGTGCAAATCAACCATAACATACAACATACTTGTAAAATAAAAATATTGTAACACCTCAAAATATGGCAGAGGAGTTTTAGAGGTATTTTAGGAATTTTAGTCTTGGAGTGTTCATAATTTACGAGATGGTTTATCGGTAATATTTTTTTACTATGGTTTTTAAAAAATTAAATAAATTTCTGAAAATGAGTTTAAAATACCTTTAATTTTGAAAATATGATTGATTTATAAAAGAGTCAAAATTATGAGTTTTTAAGAAGCAATTAGACCAAAATTTAGAAACCAACCTATTTCTTCTTTCCCACCTATAGTTTTTCACGTTAACTTTTCCCTAAAATTTGTGTTTGTCATCCTTTGATTCTCCCTAGCTATTTCAATCAATTTTGAACTCCAATTCCTAATCCTCTTTGATTTCTATCAGCCTTGAGCCTTAAACCTCTATAAAAACCAAGAAAATCACCAAAAAATTCATTATCTACATCATCTTCTCTAAATGTGGGTTTTTTTTTATTTGCGTCAAAGATCCTTTTTCTTTCGCCGAAGGTAACCATTCAAATTTCTATGAGTTTTAAATGATATATAGTCCCTTAAACTAAATTTTTAGCCATTGAAACGCATGTTTTAAATAAAAGTCAAAAATTGGGTCTTTAATGGTGAATTTCAGGTTTATGGATAAAAATGTGGTTTCAAAGTGTTTTTCATCTTGTTTTTACATGATTAGAAGGTTTCTAAACTTACTTTGAAGTTTTGTTAAATATTTCTTAAGTTTTAATGAATTTTTAGAAAATAGCCATAACATGTCGAAAAAGTCGATACTATGAATTGAGTGTTTTATTGTATTTTAAAGGCTGGGAATTAGTCGTAGGTGAATTATAAGATGAACGGAATTGGTTTTAGGCAAAAAGATTGAGTATAGACCAAGATATTTGAGTTTTAAGTTGGCTATGTTAAAGGTTTCGGTTACATGAGAACTTAATTTAGGATTATGTTTTGTATGCTTGTAATGTGTCCTTGACTAATTTTTGGATGTATTGTTGTGTGAATTTGTTGTGTTGAAGTTTCGTATTCAATAGAACCTTTTACGAGTAGAGATAAAGGTAAGGAAAAGTTAGTTTGAGCTTTTAACTTTTCGGCAAAAGCGTAATTGATGAGTGTTTTGTTAAATATGCAAATATGCAGTCATTGTGCACGAATAATCGGTAAGTGATATGTGTTGACTTCAGATATTTTGGCCTTGTGATCTTGAAACTATTGGATATAGTTGGCATGCCATAGGATTGTGACTACTCACCTAAATGTATAGTGATTTTGGGCATTGAGGCCCTAGGACATGTTGGAGGGATAAGGGAATGTGAGCTAAGCTCCATTCAATGGGACATGTGAGGGGAAATAAGGAGAGTGTTAGCTTTATACTTCACTTTTAGGACATGTTTGACTCTATGAGTCTATGTTTGGTGTGTTAAGGATCCGCATATCCGATGAGTGATGATAGAGCTCATTTTTATGTTTCATAGCTCAAGTGCCAATTTATCTAAACTTATGAATATGTGTGTATTATGATGTGTGTTTATATGACATGTGACCATTATGCAAGTTATCTATAAAGATGTTTTAGGGTATTATGGTATATGCTTGAATATTATGTGACTTTATGAGTATTATGACATATGCTTAAACATCATGAGATTATATGTGTATGGTGATATATGCTTGAATGTTAGGTGCCTATAAGTGAAATATGCTATATGCTTAAAAGTGAATATGTTCACCATATAAAAGAACTAATAATAATTCATGAGTATGTATATTATGACACTAAAGTTGGAACTGTTAAGGTTATGCTATATTGTTGTTTCTTTAATGCTTGATGAACTATTTGCATGGTAGTTGTTCTAGGTATTCACTAAGCTTGTTAAGCTCATCCACTCCCTTTTTTAACCATTGCAGATAAGTAGTGCTAGTGTGAGCAGTGTGGCTTTCAAGGGAGTGATCCAAGCCGATTATTTAGCTTCTATTATTAGGTGTTATATGCTTATTTATGTTTGGGGAATAAAGGCAATGTGATAGGCCAATGTGGTAGACTTGTTTATAGCCATGTTAACTTCAAGAAATTTTGCTGGTTTTTTGTTCTATTTATCAGGATTACTTGTTATTGTTATGCTTGGGTTCATGAACATGAGAATGGATTGACGTTACTTGCTCGAACATGATTTTGCGATATTGACCTGTTAATTAGGCCGTTGAATGATTATATGTCAAAGTAATTGATGCATGATGTTTAGGAACTAAATTGGAATGGGTTAATTACTTATATATGCTGCATTTTTAGGTCTAGAATAGAGGTTTCGATAATCAAGTTTTAAAATCGATACCTCTGTGTTTTGAAACATGTAGGAAGTTAGAATAGAGATTTGGTATTGATACCTTAGAATTGGTATCAATACCTTTGCTCGGTATAGATACTCAGGATAAATTTATCAAAAGTTCACAATAGGTACTGATAATTTTTGAGACTTTGGGACTTAGTCGAGAAACAGAAGGCAAGTTTGGTATCATTTCTCCAAGTGGTATCGATACCACATAGAGAAAATATCAATACCCTAGTGTTAATATCGATACCTACGTACATATTGTGAGAATTTTGCTCAACAACCCTTATGCATGATTCTAATTGTATGTAAGACCGATTAATGAATGATTTGCATGTAATAATGTTACTTTACTAATTAGATGGCTTAAAACTTATAAGTTTGCTTGGATTTAGATCCTATTTGATGTGCATGTGATGAGACAGTGGTGTGGCATCCCGTATTTGGGCTTCGCGACTAGACCAGGTATAGGGTGTTACAAATATGTTATGTTTTATTCTTTAGTAGATTGTTAAAATTAGAACAGTGGTAAAACCTAGGGATCTATATGTGCTGCGAAGGCCCAAGGGACCTTGTCGTACAAGTAAAATTTCGAATATGATTTTTTTTCATGACCTTTCTTACTGGAACAACCATTTTCCCTTTCGAAAATACCAATAAGTTAACTGTTAGCTTTAATTAAAACCCCATTGTTCCAAAACATATTCGTTAACCCTTAACAAATAGTATATTAATCAACCGCATTTTGTTAAACATATTACATGCATTAAATATACATATAACATATTGAAAAAATCGAAATGAATCCATGCATATCATTCAATTGCATCAAAAATTGAATTTAATCCTGAATCCATATGTACAAGTGGCTCTGATACCACTATTGGGTCACTGGGACACCCCGTGGCGTAGCACAAAAATTATTCGGTGACCCAAACCTGGAATCCATGCACGAGGAACGAATTGAGAATGAAAGGTTTAAAAATATACCTTTCGAAATCTCAAAAATACGAAGGAACCACTGTTGGTTTAATCCCCTTCGCACGCTGCCAATACAAAGGCGCAACAGAATCGTCCTGACCTCTATGTAGTCCACCCAATTGTGAACGAACGAACAAAAACTCTCTCTAAACGTTTTAGAGAGTTTTTCGAAAAAAATGAGGCTACTAGACCTAAGTTTCTTTTCCTTTTCGTGGTTAATGTTGGTAACAATCTCTCACCTTAGGGCTTTTATGATTCCCTTTTATTTTAATATTCATATTAAAATCGGAATCACCCCTTTTTAGTGCAAAAAATATATGGAAAATATCATAATGTATTATCCTTTCCAAAAAGATATTAATTTCCATATATTTTATTTTGACCAAAATTATTATAACACTTTATTTTAATAATTTCGGTAAATAATATATAATTAATATTTTATATGAATCAAATTCATACAGTTATTTTGACTATGTTCTCTATTCTTGTACAATGAATTTGTACATATACTGTGTTTATTATTTAACTGTCAAATTAAATTAATTAATTAATTAATATAATTCTCGTGATATTTAAATTTAATACCAACTGTGTTTAGATTCTGTTCGTTTCAACCACAGGGTGTGTAGGCTCTTGTAACATTGGTAGTAATTCTAGAACACTTCTAACGTTATAAGCAATGTATGGCATCTAACAATGTATCATCGCTACCCAAGTTACAAGAAGTCGTGGTTCGACATAACTTTTCTGTGATAAATTTTCATGTATTATATCCTTTTGTCCTTTATATCTCTATTGGACACAAGTCATGAAATAGTCACACTTGCAAAGTCCAATCTCATGTTTCTTGATACCTAAAGTAGACTACAATAAACAATTAAGTGTAATATCTCATGTTAACTTATTTCAGCATGGCGATGCATTTCTAGTCTCACTTCATCAAGTGGCCTAAGATATTGCTCCCATTATGTAGGAGAGACAAATCATATCTTGATCAATTATATCCCACTACATAGATTGTGGCATACCCAACATCAGTCTTTATAGTACAACCTATTACAGTAGACATTTGACTGTGTCAAAATATACGACTCACTATGTTGAGACAATGATGATCTCAAGTCTAATGATCGTATACATAGTTATCACTATGAGTAATGTTGTGACTATTATATAATAATCCAAGAAACATACTCATAGCAGGTCAGTCCAATATGTCGTTCTCTAACATATGCTCATGTATTGATTTTGACATCCCTATGTCAATGACAACACTTTGTCATCAATCAACTACATCTTAGTCTTAATGCATTATTGTTGTCCAAGCCCACAATAATACTTGACTAAGGATCTTTTAAGAATAATCATATTATTCACGGGGCATTATTATAAATCAGTTTATTTTACACACACAGAAAGTGAAACTAAAATAATAATGGCAATGCCTTTTATTAATAAATAATGTAGAATGAATATGTGATTACAGTCATCTCATGATTGGTGTTTGGGCATACTCTAACACCATCTTCTAAGTTAAAAGCCTTAGTTTCATGAGTGAATTAAATTCAAATTGTGGCATGATGTAATACCTGGTAATCTAGTGTATGCTCCATTGAGATTGTCAAGTAAAGAAACCATGTGATAAGATAAATTCCCTAGAAAAAAAATTGTAATTAAATTATGCAATGACAAAATAATTGTGAGTAGAGAAACTGAGTTTAGAGGAAAGGTAAACTAAGTACATTAGGAGATGTTTGCTATAGTCAAAATTGCATGAATATTTAGGAGCTTTTATTTTTAGGTAACAATTTTTTCACTTCATATGCTAAATAAACCTATAAAATTTGAACCAATTTTTTGAGACAAAAGACTATTGAGAATGGAGGTATAAGATATGCTTCGTATGGTTTAGAAGTATAAGAGGTAATTGTGTTGATTTGTGAAAATGACCAGTTAATGGATGATTTAAATGGTTGAGATGGGTTGTAAAGATGTTAAATTGTTGTTTAGGTATGATTTCAACATGTCTTGGTGTTGTTTAAATATGTTTAATAATGTTTTGGTAATAGGTTTGGCATGAAATAAGAACCAAGTGCAAATTTTTTAACCTTAATTCATGAGGTATCAATACCATGGGAAAGGTACTGATACTTAAGTGATTTTTCTTTATTTTTGAAACATCAAATCTTAAAATGGTATTGATACCATAGTAATGTATCAATACTTTGACTAAGGTATCGATACCTTGTGAGAAGTATCGATACTATCAATTTTTATTTAATTTTTCCAAAACATTAAAACTCAAACTTGTATCGGTACTTGGCTAGGGTATTGATACCTTTCTGGAATATTTTAAAATGTTGCAATTTGGTCCTTTTTCAATCTTAGTTTAACTTTAGAGTGTATGCAAGTTTGTATAAGCCCTAGAATTGGGTTAGGTATCAGGGTGTTACATATATATTTCATATATTCCCCACTAATCTTAGTGGTAATTTGGTATTATAGAACTAATAAGAACTATAGTTTTTTTTTTTTAAACATTAATCTCATTATATGTTCTTATCATATATGTTCTTTTTGATACAATACTTAGAACTACCCATAACCCCTCCCTAACCCTTAAATAGTAGGATAATGCACTTCATCACACTCGAACTCACGTTCACTTACACTAGCAATAATGCCAATGCCAATGCCAATGCCAATACCAATACCAATTAAGCTAAGACTCAATCAACTAGTTACTTTTTGTTTATAAGTTCAAGCTTAATTTTATTAATAGTATCTAAATATTTGATTAAATTAATTCAATTTGTATATGTTATCTTATAAATATTATTTTTTTATTATGAAATTTATAATTTCATGTATCATATATGAAACAATTTTCCACAATAGTCAATAGAATAAAAATGATCTCAACGGTAATTACTGAGTTTTTTAGTTTTCAAAAAATAAAATTAGTAGAAAACACATACACTTTAAATACCCTTTTGACCCTTTAACTTTATAAAAAAAATCATTTGAACTCTTCATTTATTTTTTGGCCTCTTTTAGTCGTATTTTTTTTTGTCAAATCACCCTAAAATAAATGGAAAATTAATGTTTGTTAACTTTGCTGATATGGCATACACATGGATTGTCACTTGAATGATATGTCAGTATTTAATTAATTTTTTAATTTTAAAAATATTAAAAAATTTTTTCTATAATTTTTGTTCTTTTAAATAATTTTAATGATTTTAAGTTTAAAAATATTTTTATAATTTTTTGAATTTTTAAAATTTTAGAAAATTAATTAAATGTTGATGTGTCATTTATGTGACAGTCCACGTGTATGCCACATCAACAAAGTTAAAAAGCGTTAAAATTTCTATCTATTTTGAGATAATTTGATAAAAATTACAAGTTTAAGGACTAAAAAAATTGGTAAAAAATAAATAGATTGGCTAAAATGACTTTTTTATAAAATTGAAGTGTCAAAAAATCATTATACCTAAAATATATTTCGACAAGAAAGAAAGAAAGCATATAATTAAGAGTGAAACGCATTATTACCAATGCAAAAGAATATAAATTTGAATATATGATAACATATTATCCTCCTATTTAAAATTAGAGTGAAAAAGGAAAGTAAATAAAAAAAAAAAATCACCCCGGTAACATTCAGATGTTTCGTCATATTTGTATGATAAAAAATAAAGATGTTCCGTTGTATGTTTTAGCGTATAATTAGAATTCGTATTCATAATACCTGTAATTACGTAAAAATAACTTATATCAAATTATTTAATATAAATTTTACCCTTTTTAATTTATTACCGATTATATAAATGTTAGTGAATTATCACCTTTTCCTATTAATATTCTTCTTTCCCAAACCAAATTTTAAGATATTGTTGTTTCATTAGAGGGGTGGTTGGCTGCAAGAGTAATCTCTTTGACTACTAAAATGGCTGATTTAGGTTGCAGTGGAAGGAGAAGCAGGGAGCAGAGTTGATTATTCATGGTGCTTTGAAAACTCACTCAAACTTGGAAAATGTGGAACCAGATTTTGATTTTTTTTCAGGAATATTCACAATATTTTTTTAGTCCGGTGATTTTGAAGAAACTATTTTCTTTTTATGATTGTCTCCTACATTTTTAACTATTTAAAGAATTATTATTTATTTTTGGAATAAATCTCAAGATTATACATGAACTTTGATTTAATGTGTAATTATATACATGAAACTCTAATTGTGGTTCAAATGCATACTTGAAACTTTAATTTTGATTTGCATTATACACATTTTAAAAAAATAAATACATCAATTATTTTTATATTAGATAAATATAATTATTTTATGTATGCAATATATAAACATAAAATGATGTTATAACAATAATTATGTTAATAATTTTCAAGAATTGGATCAAATCAAAATTTTATGTATAAATTGCAGAAAATCAAAATCAAAGTTTATGTTTACAATTGCACATTAAATCATAGTTCATGTATAATTTTGGTTTCTATCCCTTTATTTTTTATGAATGTTAAGATAGTTTTCTTGATTGATGATAGGTTTAATGTGATTTACTTTTTCTATTATAATGCATTAAAAATTATAAATAATATAATAAAAATTATAACCTTGATCAGTTATATTAATTATATAACTTTAAAATAATTAATCATATTTTTAATTTTTTGTATAATTTCTTAAAATTTTAAGTGTCATTGCTTGATTAATGTTAACTGGTTGATGTAATCGCTTTATGTTGTTGTTTTTTATCGAAAAAAAATCTTAAGTTGAATTCTTTTAACGTGAAAATTAAATAATTTTAACTAAATTTTACAAATAAATAGATATTTTAACAAAAATATAAAATATTAAAGTTAATACTGCAAATTTAAATATTAAAGAAACTTATATATTCATTATGATAAAATTTAATCTATAAATATGAATGTAAACGGTGACTAGTGGTGTTTTCCCTTGTTGAGGTAAATTTCCTGTAATGAGACGAGGGCTCTTACTTCAGTGGTTTCGGATGAGGAAGTACGTAGAGCAATGTTTAGTATGGCTCCTTTAAAGGCCCTCGGTGTGGATGGGTTTCAGGCTAGTTTCTTTCAGATTCAATGGGAAATTGTGGGATCGTCGGTGTGTTCTCTTGTGAGACACAATTTGGGTGGGCTACGGTTGGATCCAAAATTGAACAGAACGTTATTAGTTCTTATCCCAAAGACACCGAATCCGGAGAGAATTAATCAATTTTGGCCTATAAGCTTGTGTTCAGTGTTGTATAAGATTCTTACAAAAATGATTGTTAATAGATTACAACATTTGATGGTGAAATTGATAAGTCAAAACCAATCATGCTTTATTCCAAACAAAGATATTGTTGATAATATTATAGTGGCACAAGAAGTGGTGCACTCTTTGAGGAACTTTCGAGGAAACAAATGTGGTATGATCATGAAGATAGACCTCGAAAAGGCTTATGATAGAATCAGCTGGGAATTCCTACGAGATATTTTGTTAATGCTAGGAATTCCTGAGCAGTTAATTAGTGTCATATTGCATTGCATTTCTTCTACTTCACTCCAGGTATTATGGAATGGGACTCTTACTGATGTTTTCCAACCATCACATGGTATAAGGCAGGGTGACCCTTTATCACCCTATCTCTTTGTCCTTTGCATGGAGAGGCTTGGGCACCTTATTGAGAAGGCAGTCGTGAATGGGAGTTGGAAGCCTTTGTTCCTTTCAAGAAGAGGGCCCGCTTTGGCTCATATTTTCTTTGCTGATGACCTTATCTTGTTCTGTGAAGCTAGTAGGGAACAAGCTGTTATGTTGAATAGTATACTGGAAACTTTCTGTTACTTTTTTGGGCAGAAGGTTAACAAGTCCAAGTCGCAGGTGTTTTTCTCCCCTAATACTCCTAGTTCGGTTATTGAGGTGATCTGTAAGAGTGTGGGATTCAACCGAGAGTATGATCTTGGATGTTACCTTGGTATACCATTGTTTAATAACAAAGTTACTATGCATACTTTTGACTTTGTTGTAAGCAAGGTTAGGCAAAAACTGTCTGGATAGGATGCAAGGAAACTTTCGCTAGTAGGATGAATAACTTTGGTTCGGTCATTTCTTCTTGCTATTCCTAACTGCTTTATGTAAACTATTCGGGTGCCTCTTTTTGTATGCAATGAAATTGAGAGACTTGCTCGTAATTTCATCTGGGAAGCATCTAATAATACAAGGAAAATTGTGGTTCTTTCATGGGAAGATTGTTGTCGGCCTTTGGATAGTGATAGACTAGGTTTGCGGAAGTTATGTGATCAGAACAAGATTTTCTTAATGAAGCTTGGTTACCGTCTGCTTGCGAATACCGAGTCTCTATGGGTTCGAGTGTTAAGGAAGAAATATAATGTACAAGGGGCACTTCCAAACTCTATATCTGGAAACACGAAAATATACACACTTTTTCATGCCCTTTTTAACTTAAATTCATGCAGTTTCGGTAAAATTTGTAACAGCCCGAATTTGGGGCTAGTTAGAATAGTGGTTTCGGGAACACAAATTCGATGAGAAACAAATTTATTTTCATTATATTTTTATGGTCTACGATTTCACAAAATGAATTCGTGAAAATTTCGTTCGAAAATTTTGACGTTTGGGCACTCAATTTAGTCAAAAGGAGTAAATTGTAAAAAAGTTCAAAAATTGAGTTCTATATGTTAGAGGTGTCCAATTGTTATGAAATTTTAAATTGGAGGTCTTTATATGGTAATTAGACCATTGGTTAAGTAGGTGGACAAAAATGGGAATGGTTAGGCATGTTTCCAAAGTTTTTCATTAAGGGAATTTTGGTCATTTAGTTATTAAAATGAATTAAAAACAAAATTAAAAACCAATTTTTGTCCATCTTCAACCCCTAGGTCGAAAATTGCATGGAGAAACCATGGCTAGGGTTTTTCAAGCTTCCAAGCTCAATTATAAGTCCGTTCTATCCCCGTTTTTAATGATTTTTACGTTTTTGAAATCCTTGTAACAAGATTTACCTGTTTTTACCATTGTTTTGAACTAGGGTTTGTGTTTAAAAATTTACCCATGAATGATATGCATGTATTTTGATGTTTTATGGAAGAATATGAATGTTTGGAGTGTGATAAACGATTTGTACTAAGTAATTTTCGATGAAAATGCCTAAAAGGATTAATTTGTAAAAGTTATAAAATATGTCACAAGTGTGTGAATAAGTGAGTATTGTGGACTGCTATAGTTATGAAAATGGTTTAGCTAGGCCTAAATGTAAGGAAATTGAATAAAAATTATTTTACGAGCCTAGGGGCAAAATTGTAATTTGTAAAACTTTAGGGGCAAAAACATAATTTTTCCAAAGTATGATTTTTGGACTGGAATGAATAGTGTGAAGGTTATATAAGTTAAATGTATTATTATAAATTAAGAAAGACAAGAAATTGAAATTGATCGATAAAAAGAAAAGTGAGAAAAAGTGAAAAATTCCCGAATGAACCTTTGGAATAAAAAGGGATACGAATGAAGTGACAAAAATGATCACATGTGTGGCACAGATTGCGTGTAGGCCACTATGTAAAAGTGAAAGTGATGTTCACGTGTGTAGTACTATGTGTAGGCTACTATGTGTACCGGAATGATAGGTCGCATGTGTAGTACTACGTGCAGGCTATTATGCGTACCGGATAGTTTCAATCACGTGTGTAGTACTATGTGCAGGCTACTATGTGTATCGAATGGTAATGGTCACATATGTAGTACTATGTGCAGGCTACTATGTGAACCGAACATCATTGATTAGTAAGGTGGTTGCTATGTGCTGATTCCACCGGACATCATTGATTAATAAGGTGGTTGCTATGTGCTGAATCCACCGAGTATCTGTTATTATTCCGAAGAGTTCATCTGGAAATTGACTAAGTGTAATTGAATAATGAATATAGGTGTGGAATTGAATTGAATATCAACATAGAAATGGAAAAGTGAATTTTGAATTGAATTGTGATTGAAAGTGAAAAAGTGAAATTATGAAAGAGTACATTTAGCAATAAAATAGTTTAGACAGCCACAGTTGTGTGACTTTGAAAAATCACCAAAAATGGTGGATATTGAATTAGAGGCTGAATAATATATGAAATTTAAGGTAGATGAGTCTATTTTCACATAAAAGAAACAGAGCAAGCAAAAGAGTTATATATTTTGAGATATTTGAAGTTTAGTTAGATAGAGTCAGAATGAGTTTGGAATCCCCTATTCTGACTTTGAAAAATTGTAAAAGATTGTACAAAAATAATTATGGGATAAAGTTTATATTTTTAGAATCTTCAGTTAATCGATTTTCAAGAGAAACAAACGGAAACAATATCCAAATTCTGTACAATGAGATAATTAATTTTAGTGAAGAGAGGTCAGAACTGTCTAGCAGTGAAACAGGGGAACTTTAAAGAATAAACTGTACTATTTGGCTAAACCAAAAATTATAAAAATTTTATGGTAAGAAGATACGTGAATCTAGTTTTGGGGAAAATTATGGATCTTAATTTTGAGTTCTGTAGCTCCAGGTAAAAATAATTTAGTGACTCTGACTCGAATAGACAGCTTTGAATATACATGTGAGTGAATAGTGAAATTGTAGTTAATGTTGTTTAAGTGTGTTATACACATTAACGATGTGGAATGGAGAGGAGAAGGAGGAAAATTGGAAAAACAAATGAATGATTTGTGTATAATTGGCCATATGCTCGATTATAATCGATAAACGATTGAAAATAAATGTTGTTTATAATTGTGCATTATTAGTTATAGTTAAAGTTCATGTGAGAAAATAAAGTTTCATAGTATGTGTATGTGGTATATTTGGTATATGATTTGGTATGTAGTAATGTCAGAAATGGTTATGAATTAACTCATGTTGATAAGTTTGATACATAAATAAATGTGGTGCTTATCCATGCTTATAATGCTTATACTATATGTTTATTTGGCTAGCATGTTTTGTGTGTATGCTTAGGCTTTGGCCAAGTTGTGGCTGGATTACGCCACATTAAATTTATAAAATTATGCAATGAGATAGTAAATGTCTAGATGAAAATATGCTTGTGATCATAAAAGGGTGGTAAGGTTTAAAGTTTGTAATATTTATTAAAATGGTTTATCATGTGGTTAGTCTTCAAAAAGACTAGCTTGCGACTATGGTTGAGTGTAATGCTTATATCTTGTGTGATATACATAGGAAACGACAGTGGAAAGGAAATGAAATACTAGGTTCATGCTTGAAGTGTAAAATGATGCAAAAAGGGGACGTTAAGTTAAACGATAAATATGTATTATTATTGAACTTAATGAAATTGAATTGTACGTGAATTAAATGGAAATTGCAAATGATATGATTTGAATTAAATGAATTATTGTGGTATTGAAATGTATATTGGATTGAGAAATTGAATTGAATCGTGAAAATGAGAATCGTGAATTAAATGAAATGGAAATGAAATATTGAATTGCATGAGTATGTATTGAGTCTCAGAAGCCCTATTTGTTACAAATATAGTATTTTAAAGTTATAACGTGAAGATTTATAAAAGCATGTTAAAGATTTGAAGAGTTTAAATTTGAATGAAATTTTATAACTTGGTTTAACATGTTTATAAGTGTATATGTTCTGGTAATGCCTCGTACCCTATTCCGGCGTCGAATACGGGTAAGGGGTGTTACAATGTGGCGTCGCCAGATTTGATCATAACGTTTAGACTGGATTTGGGGTGTTACAAAATTCTTATCGAAAAATATATAATAATTATAAAATAATTAAATTGCACTCAAATTATGAAAATTTTGAATTTTAATTAATTTTATATCAAATTTTGATTAATTTTGATTATTTTCGACAAATTTGCACAAAGGGCGAAAAACGGCTCGGCAGACACTGCTAGAAGTACAAAACCTAGAAGCAATTTTGAAGCATCAAGGTGAATTAATTTTTCAGCCAAAGACGGCCCAAATTGTGAATACTAATTCATAATATAATTAATTTTAATTTTAATCCAATTTATTTGGGTTAAATAAATTATTATTAATTAATTATGAAAAGTGGCCCAGTTGAGTTGAACCAAGAAAACTGATCCAACTAAGCACTGGGTAGCCCAAAACTGTCCCACATGGTGACCCAATGAGCTTGTTTGGCTGATTATTTGGCTTGCAAAATAGCCCTTGAAGACTCCTTCAAATTGCGTTCAAACCCCTCCACTATTTATGCCTTTCTAGATTTACCCCTACCTTAAAATAACAAGTTTGAAACCTTCAAACCTTCAAACCTGCCACATGTGTGGCCGGCCATGTGGGGACTCTATGGCTGCTGATTTTTTGCTAATTTTAGCAGCATATCAACCTATAAATACCCCTCTTAGCTGCTTACTTCAAACACATCTCAAAACCATTCATTCTTCACTTCTCTCTCACTTTTCTCTCTTCATTATTCTTCATTTTCTTCCCCATTCCCTTGCCGATTTCACCTCTTGAAAAAGAGTCATTAAATCACCATTTGGAGTAGCATTCAAGTGTTCATGGAAGCCTCGGTTCAACAAGAACAAGTAGAGAAGGAGGAGCGGAGCAAACTAGTCAAGCCTCGAAGAAACACTGGATTTGATTCTTGTTCCTTATCCTTTTAATTTTATTGTAGTTGTTATGAACATGTTTATGAATATTTGTGATGTTGATATATTTAATTTAATTAATATGGCTTAAATTTAATTCGTGTTAAGTTGATTGCATTTCGTCAACTTGAGTTATTAAAATTGTGTTTGTATTATTATAGGCCTCGGTAAGATGTTTGATTAAGTAAAACCATAATTAAGTTATTCTTGCATTACTATTGTAAGGTAACTAATGAATTAATTATTTAAATGGATTGAAATTGTAATTAATTGACACGATACTTAATGAGTGCATGTTTAATCATCTAAGGTAGCTGAGGATTAAATTAGCAACAGTATCTAACGATACATTAGCCTTGCATAACTTGCAAGATTACTGTGATTAAACTGTTTCAAGGTAGAAATACATTGTTACCTCACGTAATCTTTTATGTGCTTATGAGATTGAATTAATTGTTTGAATTGGCATAGAGAAATGTACAAGAGATTATTTTAATTTCATAAGTATGTATGTGCATTAACGCATTTGCTTATTAAAACTTGTTTAATCGGTTGAATTGACATAGTGATATAGTCAAGAGATAAATAGATTTTGGTAGGTAAGTATGTTCATAAGTTATCAAATTACCGAGTTGCCGTGAATTTATTCGTAACAACATGAACATGAGTTTAATAGTTTTAAGTTAAGAAATGTAATTAATCTAACACAATTATGTCATCTTGATTAAAATCATCTTTTGAAATCGTGCATTGGAACTTTTATTTCTTTTTATTTATTTTACTTAGTTAAAATCTTAGTTTTTAAGCACCTTCTCAAATCAAAATATTTTTCTTCACCAAAGTGTTTTTAATTGCATTCATAAATAATTCTTTTCACAGTCCTTATGGCTACGATAACTCGACATTTACTTGTCACTTTATTACTTGATACGAGTCACAAAGGCCTTAGATGCGTACATGAAAGAAAGAGAAAATCAAGATTCACTTTCTTGTTTTCAAGAAAATCAAGAAACCGAATCTTGGACCAATTTTGCTGTTTGGAGTGATTTCAAGAATCAAGAAAATCAAGATTTCAAATCTTAGATATCTTGGTCCAAGAAACCGAATCTTGCAGCCAAAACGCATTGGATCTCCGTTACGAGCATCAACGAACCAATTTTGGTAGGAGATGGACTACAAGCCCAAGTTCTTGAAGGCAAGACCTAATAATAAGATTTCAAGCCCAACCATGAAGCCAACCCATACTTAGTTGAAAATCAGGCCAAATTGTTAAAGGGCCCAATTTGCAAACATTTTAATTATTTAAATTAATTTTTAGTCTTTAAGAATATTATATGTTAAAATTCGGCCCAAACAGCCCAATTAAATGCTTGGCCGAATTTCCCTCTTATTTTTTAATTAGGTTTTTTTTAAGTTTTCCTAATGAGATTAGGACTAGTTGTAAGGCCTATTTAAAGGCATGGCCAGCCACCCTTGAAAATCACTTCTCAATTATATTAAAAATTTCAGATTTGTTTAAGTGTATAATTCTCTTTGAGTTTTTCTCCAAGAATTCTCTCTTGAGTTTTCTTTAGAAGTTGTTTTAACAATCTTTTGATTGTGGGAGCCATCTTCAGCCTTCTTCTTGCCATTTATATTCTTTGGAGGGGAGATTAGAGCCGTTTGAAGGGAGTTGTGAATTCTTTCGGGTTTTCAAGGCTTCTTAGGACTATTTTTTTATTTCTTGCTGTTCATTCTTTCTTCTAAATTCTGATTGTGTCGTGTTCTTTATCTAACATATTTCAATTCTTTTATTGTTTATTCAGCCATCTTCAACCTTAAAGAATCCGAACAGCCCCTTGTTATTGGCGGCAAAGATCGTTCAAGATCCATAAAATTCATTGTTCTTGCCGATTTCTTCTTTTCAAATCTGATTGATTCAGTTGCTGGAAATTTTTGGGGAAAATTAGTTGCTGTTTCGATTTGGGCAAATCAACATCTCCTTGGGTTTCAAGAACCGTTTTAATTCCTGAATTTTGCATCCCTCATTCTCTATCTTTTGATTCAAACGATTTGCTGATTGTTAAAAAAAATTAACTTGCTGTTTTGTCATTCTTTTCAGATTCAGCAGATTGGAGTTGATCTTAATTGCTATTCCGTATTCTTGGCTTCCAAGAAAGCCCTTTTCACAAGTGTTTTGTTTCTTGATCATGTCTTGCTATTTTTAGGGTTCTAATTTCAGATCTGAAAATTCTAAAAGTTGATCTTACTGTTTCTTTTCAGATCCAAATGTTTAGAGCCTCGTAGGAGTTTTCTCGTGACTTGGCAACTCGATCTTGGTCCGCGCGCATACCTCTATCTTTTGGTATCAGATTTTGGGCATTTTGGGTGTTCTTGGTTGATTTCTAAACTGAACCCTATTTTTTAAACTACAAACAGTAGTTTTACCCAGAAAAATTTATCAAAAAAATTCATTTGAGTGGGTAAACGTTGTCCGATTGATCTGAAATTTTACATAAATATTTTTGGAATTGTGATTGAATATAAAAAAATTAATCCCGCAAAAAAATCAGTCGAAAAAGTCAAAAAATAAAAAAAGACGAAATCCAATAAAAATTTTAAAAAATATTCAGCGGGTTGAATTTGGTTCCCAAACTTTCCAGATAAAAAATTCAATATTTAAGGACATTCCAGATTTAATTTTGTGATTATTGGAGATCGGGAACACCTCGAACGAAGTTGTCAAGTTACTCCGCCGTTTTTCGGGTTTTTCAATTTCAGCAATTTTTATTGATTCTTAGCTGTAGGTTTTCATTTGTTTGCTTTTATTCTTCCTTTACACTATCTAACACCTTCTTGTTTCTTGTGTTAGTAGGATTTTAAGGTGTGCACAATTCTTCCTCGGTGCGACACAAATTAATTAGTGTCTTGTCCGTTTTTGGCATCTTAGTGCAAATTAGGACTCTTTGGTAGTTTCGGTTCATACACTTTCTAATTGGTTGATATAGACTCTACTAAAGAACTCACAAAACTGAATTCTACCTCATTGAGAACTTGATTTTTCTTTTTGAGTGATTAATGGTGAGGTTTGCTAGTATTTCTCTTTGAGTATTGAGTGTTTGTTTTGTAGGTATTTCCAAAAAAAAAAAAAAAAGAGGAAAAAATAAGATGGTAGTCCGCCGCATCCTTAACATCCAAATGGGAGACGATTTTGATAACCAAAGGACCAATATTTTCCATTCTAGGTGTTTTATAAAATGTAACTTGTGTTCACTTATTATTGATAGTGGGAATTGTTCGAATGTAGTGAGCAGCTATTTGGTGAATTCCTTAAAGTTACCTTGTATCGAGCACCCTAAGCCGTATCACCTTCAGTGGCTTAATGAATGCTCGAAAGTTAAAGTTACAAAACAATCCTTGATCACTTTTAAGCTTGGGAATTACGAGGATGAGGTATGGTGTGATGTGGTTCTAATGCATGCGGCACACTTGCTCCTTGGACGGCCTTGGCAATTTGATCGTGATGTTACACACCAAGGCAAGCTTAATAGATACTCTCTTGTGTTTAAAGGCCGAAAATTCACTCTTTCTCCTTTAAATCCCAGTGATGTATATAAAGATCAATTAAAAATGATGAAATTTTGTGAGGGGGAAAGGGAGAAAGGACAAATAAAAAAGACAGAGAGAAAAGAGGCTAGTAGTGAAAAAAGTCAAAATTTAAATGGCCCAAACGTGAGTGAATCCGCAAGTGGTAAAAATACAGTGAAAAATTTAATTGCAACAAAAAAAGATGTGCAGAGAGACCTATTCAATGAACAGCCTTGTATCCTTGTGAGGTTTAGGCAAAATTATTTATCTCTATCTAACATTAATGAAAATTTGCCTAGTGTGTTTCAATGTTTTTTGCAGGATTATGAGGATGTTTTTAGTGAGGCCCCTAAAGGTTTACCACCTTTACGTGGGATAGAACACTTCCATTGGCCACATATGAAAGATAACTTCCAACTTCAATACCTTTCCGATGAAAGACGCTTTCATACGATCAACATAGGCAAAGATGAAATCTTACTACATGAGCCCGACGGTAAGCGAGGTAAAGAAATTTTATCAACCGAGTCCCGTGCAGATTTGAAAATTATTGATAAAACTTTTGGTGACTTAGTTCTTAAAGGATCCCCTCACTTTGATCCGATTAATTGTTATTCTTCGATTGTGGTTGATAAAGTCATTATGAAAGGAAGCATGAGTTGTTATTCTCTTGATTTGCCTTGTGTAAAATTCTCGAATTTGTGCAAATCTATTTTGGTGAATAAGGTAACGAAATTTTCCAAATTTGTTTTCAATTTATATTCGTGCCTTAAACAGTTTATGTGGTTGTATATGAAGTTTGAGTTCCATTTGACAAAGGTTAACTCAACAACAGAGCTTCTACTACACTATGCCCCCAATGAGCGAAGGTTTGTATTAAATGGAAAAGGTAAAATCGACCCTTATTCTTCTGCTTATAAAGGTAAGATGCTTGAAACTTTTGAAACACTTTTGTACTCCTCGAATAGTGACAAAGATCGTGTTGATGATTTAATTTTTGTAAAACACTTAGATCGAAACGTGCTTGACTGTCCTATTTTATTTAGTGATGATCTATCTGTTTTGATGGTTGATAAAAAGATTCTTGTTTTTGATAATGCATGTGTGAGTGAATCTATAGACCATCGATTACTGCATGGTATGATTGTGCAACTCTGTGAACAGTGTGAACCTTTTCAAATACCTACTTGTGATGATTACATTTACCATTTGATTTATTACTCGCGATTTATTCATGGTTTGTGGAAACAATTTGAGATGATTGAATGCCTTAAAACATGTCTATCTTTGTTTCGAATATTTGATAAGGCATTGGCAAGTAAATTAGCTTGTTTGCATGGTAATCTGAATCTGTCCATTCGCATGCGTTATACATGTTTTGTTATGCTTATGTTTGGACTACAAGTTCTACTTTCAATGTGGTTGACTTATCTCCATTTGATTTTTCAGATTCGAGGACGAATCTTTTTAAGGAAGGGGGAATGATACGAGTCACAAAGGCCTTAGATGCGTACACGAAAGAAAGAGAAAATCAAGATTCACTTTCTTGTTTTCAAGAAAATCAAGAAACCGAATCTTGGCCCAATTTTGCTGTTTGGAGCGATTTCAAGAATCAAGAAAATCAAGATTTCAAATCTTGGAAATCTTGGTCCAAGAAACCGAATCTTGCAGCCAAAGCGCATTGGATCTCCGTTACGAGCATCAACGAACCAATTTCGGTAGGAGATGGACTACAAGCCCAAGTTCTTGAAGGCAATGCCCAATAAGAAGATTTCAAGCCCAACCGCGAAGCCAACCCATACTTAGTTGAAAATCAGGCCAAATTGTTAAAGGGCCCAATTTGCAAACATTTTAATTGTTTAAATTAATTTTTAGTCTTTGAGAATATTATATGTTAAAATTCGGCCCAAATAGCCCAATTAAATGCTTGGCCGAATTTCCCTCTTATTTTTTAATTAGGTTTTTTTTTTTAAGTTTTCCTAATGAGATTAGGACTAGTTGTAAGGCCTATTTAAAGGCATGGCCAGCCACCCTTGAAAATCACTTCTCAATTATATTAAAAATTTCAGATTTGTTTAAGTGCAGAATTCTCTTTGAGTTTTTCTCCAAGAATTCTCTCTTGAGTTTTCTTTAGAAGTTGTTTTAACAATCTTTTGATTGTGAACAATCTTTTGATTGTGGGAGCCATCTTCAGCCTTCTTCTTGCCATTTATATTCTTTGGAGGGGAGATTAGAGCCGTTTGAAGGGAGTTGTGAATTCTTTTGGGTTTTCAAGGCTTCTTAGGACTATCTTTTTATTTCTTACTGTTCATTCTTTCTTTTAAATTCTGATTGTGTCGTGTTCTTTATCTAACATATTTCAATTCTTTTACTGTTTATTCAGCCATCTTGAACCTTAAAAAATCTGAACAGCCCCTTGTTATTGGCAGCAAAGATCGTTCAAGATCCCTAAAATTCATTGTTCTTGTCGATTTCTTGTTTTCAAATCTGATTGATTCGGTTGTTGGAAATTTTTGGGGAAAATTAGTTGCTGTTTCAATTTGGGTATATCAACATCTCCTTGGGTTTCAAGAACCGTTTTAATTCCTGAATTTTGCATCCCTCATTCTCTATCTTTTGATTCAAATGATTTGCTGATTGTTAAAAAAATTAACTTGCTGTTTTGTCATTCTTTTCAGATTCGGCAGATTGGAGTTGATCTTAATTGCTATTCCGTATTCTTGGCTTCCAAGAAATCCCTTTTCACAAGTGTTTCTTTTCTTGATCATGTCTTACTATTTTTAGGGTTCTAATTTCAGATCTGGAAATTCTAAAAGTTGATCTCACTGTTTCTTTTCAGATCCAAGCGTTTAGAGCCTCGTAGGAGTTTTCTCATGACTTGGCAACTCGATCTTGGTCCGCGCGCATACCTCTATCATTACTTGTTGTGATTGTGTACACTTGCACATTTCCATCGTTCCAATCTCTCAAAAAAACTGTTTATTCATATGAAAGTCATTAACATGGGTTTGGCCAGAAGTTGGGGGTAATATTTTTTTTGGTCAATTGGCGATGGCCGTATGATGAATTTTTGGAATGATTTATGGGTTAGGAAGATGGGTCCCTTGCGAGATATTATTGGAGGCTTGGATCAACTTGATAACACATTGCACGTTTGTAACTTAGTGATTGAAAAGGGTATTTGGGATTGGGATCGTCTTACTAATCTCGTTCCACGCCTCATTATTCAATAGATCCTAGTGATAATTCCCTCATCTGATGTTGTAGGACAAGATCGCTTAACCTGGAAATAGATGGAAAAGGATGGTTTCTCATTATCTACGACTTATAAGAATCTCTTTAGTTGAGTTTCTAATGATGCTTCTATTTGGAAGATGATTTGGAGAGTTCTGGCGCCTCAAAGGGTACGTGTTTTCTTATGGCTTTTATGGCATGATAGATTATTGACAAATAATGAGAGAAGACGTAGGCATATGACAGAGGATGGTCTTTGTCGTTTGTGTCTTGATAGTTTGGAGACAGGGATTCATGCTATTCGAGATTGCACTTTTGCTAAGACTATATGGCGAGTAGTGGTTCCCCGACAAGCCCATAATATTTTCTTTCTTTGTCAATGAAGGAATGGTTAGTTTGGAACTTGCAGGATAAAGGTAATCTTTACTGTGAAGAAATGGAGTTGCAAACACTATTTTTAATCTTGTGTTGGCTACTTTGGAAGAATAGAAATGGGTGTGTGTACTCTAATAGTCACATGAATATCGGGGCTATTATAGATACCGGCTACATGTGGGCTAGGAGTTATCAAGATTTGGATGTGCAGATGAAATCTTTGGGGGCTATGAGAGGTCTTTGGACTCTCTTGTAATGAGTTGGATAAAACTTAATTCAGATGGGGCTGTGTCGAATTTGGAACGAAGGGCTTCTATTGGGCGTGTTCTTAGAGATTCAAATGCAAATTGGTTATGGGGCTATGCGATGAGTTTCGGTAACGAGTCAGTCTTTAAATTTGAAACAAGAGCGATGTTGGAAGGATTATTCTTAGCTTGGGATAAAAGGGTTTCGAAAAGTTAAAGTTGAATGTGATAATGCTTTGTTGGTTGAATACTTTTGTCTGGTGGAGGAGGTAGTAATAGTTTAGTGGAACTATGGCTATTACATCGAGTTTTGCATAGAAAATAGGAGATGTGTATCCGACATATCTTGAGAACTTTTAATGGTGTTACTGATCAGATGACTAAATGTGCTGATACAAGTAGTTCTTTGATATGTTTATTTAGATCCCCATTGGCTTTGGTCATGAACTTATTGGGAAGCAATCACAACATGTCTATTTCCTCTTGATTATGGTTTTATCTAATGTAATCGCTTAATGTTGTCCTTTTCTTCCAAAAAAATATGGACGTAAATGAAAGATGCAATTATTAAATTTCTAAATTATGAAAAGGATTAAATTAATATCCATACTTGGGCAAATTTAGCAGAATATACTGATTTTATTTTTTAATTAGGCTTTTGGGCCGTTTTTTTTATTTAGGGAAATAGGTCGATTTTAGGAGAGGGAAAGGGAAAGCATGTCCTGCTGGGTGCGCTTTCTGCACAAGCAGGAAAGTTCGTCCAACTACGCGCTTTCCATTTCTCTCTCCTAAAAACTCTAATCGTTTTTAATTATTTAGGGTTAGGGTTTTTAGGGTTAGAGTTTTTTAATTCTAAAATTTAGGGTTTTTTGGAAAGGTTTAGGGTTTTTGGTTGAAACCGCAGAAGTTCATAGGTAGATTTGAGGGGTTGGGAATGTGATAACGCGCCTTAGAACACATACATTTCATATGTCATGGCAGGATAGGACCATTACCTCAAAAACCTATTGTGGGGAAATCTGGTTTTGGGGTAATAATGCTTGATACGATCAGGGGTCGAAGTCTAGGTGAAGGTCCAAGTCGACGGTCGTGATGTGGTCACGGGTTCGAGTATAACTGGTGAGCCAAGTGACAGTCATTATGCGGTCAGGAGTTCAAGCTTTTTTCTATATATACCATACATAAGATTGATGTCATAATCATACGGAAAAACTTTAGAAACTTTCAGTGTAATCAACGTAATTATTTTTTATATTTCAAAGCAATTGGTATCATTGACCTTTCATTCTTATTTGAAGACTGACACCGAGGTGGACACAACAGGGCTCTCAGGTGGAGAGCGGATGTTTTGGAAAAGTAGATGTCAAACTCGGGTCAGCGCGACAACGGTTGTAGTTATTAATGGCTTGTTTAATAAAGATAATTGTTATTGCCCCGAAAAGAGCATCACCTTTACTGCACCGCAACAGTCACTCCCCACCTGAGAGTCATCTTATGTCCACGACAGTACTGAAATTAGAATAAGAATGAAGGTTAAAGGTATCGGTTGCCTGGAAATAGAGAAATAAATTACATCGATTATAGCAGGAAGCCCCAATGTTTTTTTATGAATATGCCCTCAAACTTCTGTATGGTAATCATAGGGCATCATTTTTAGGTATCCGAAAAGATTGAGCTCATGGCCACGTAACAATAGTCAACTAGCTCCCACGTTATACCCTGATCCATTACCGCATAACAACCGTCGATTGAGACCTCCACGTAAACTTCCACCCTTCATCGTAGAACACAAAACCACCCCGAACTTGACTTCCCCACAATAGGCTTCAAAGGTAATGGTCCCTAATCGGCATGATATATGAAATGTGTACGGCTCGAAGCGATATCGCATCACCGACTCAAGAACACCTTGAACATTAAGGAAATATTTTTAGCGACCGAAATTGTTTGCACCCAAAAATAATTTATGGAGTAGAGGTAGAGAGTGTATGGTAGAAGATGTTTGAGGGCCAATTGAAGTTTGGTGTGTGAGACCCCTTTTATAAGCACAGGGAAGGGTCTATTTACAAAAAAAAAAAAATTCCTTTTGTTGAAAACACATTGCAAGACTGAAGAACATATTCGAAATGTGATTAAAGCGTCTAAAAAAATACGAAGCATCAGACTTTTAATTGTAGGCAGAAGAAATTTTGTTAGAGAAAACACTCCCAACTGGGCGAGCCTTCATATTGACATGGCAGGAAGGTGCGTCTAGGTGTATGCTCTTTTGGGTGTGCTTCCCCTAACAAAATTTTCTTTCCTACTGAGGGTACAAACAACTTTTCAAGATACCTGAGGAGTACATTATGAAATGTAGAATAATTAGGGGGCACGGGTGTGATAAAATTATATGACTTCTGAACGTGCTTTGAATATGGATTGCATCATAAAAATTGCAACGAATGCGTACATTTGTAAATGAATTTCAAAGCACGTATTATCTTCTCCTTATATAATTTTCCTATAAATAGGACGTAATTTTCATAACTTAAACAATGCATCAAACAACTAACAAACAAACATCAATTTTTTGTGTCGCGAGAGCTGTGAGTACTTTTTTGGACAACCTCTACTTTGTTTTAATTTTTCATCCAATTCATGACCAAAATTGAAATGAGTCGATGAGTGAAATCAATTATTTACTACAATGATCAAATTTGTAATATAAAGGTAGGGGTGGTGTTTGCTGGAGCGAAGCCTATGGAAATGGCGTTCAATACTACCACTTAATTGCGTGATTTATAGACAAAAATCAAGAGGAAACTCAAGGAATAAACCCGGAAAAGGATTTCAAAGTTGCAAATGCAGATATCTTACTTCCGTTGACCCCTATAGGTATGACCTATTCAATGTGATTGGCGAGTTCCATCTCAAGACGGTCATCTCATCACACTGCTTAAGCGAAAATTCTGTAATGGAGTTATGCGTCAAGTTTACTAAGGTTGATAGATCTGGCCCATCTTCGACCACCATTGTGGCGAATACGGGAATTGAAGCCAAAGCAAAAAATCCTACTACACAGTTATGCGATGGGTTCACTGACTTGTTACAAAGTGATTACTATGATGTTCAAGGAACATCATTGGGCAAAAACTCATCTGTCTCTAGCACGCATCTAAACTTCGGTGGTCAGTACGTGTTGGGGCTTAAGCATAACCCCAATCTGGACACTCGAGCTCGACTTGCAATCAATACGTTCGTGGTACTAGGTCGATGTCATGGGGCAGAAGCAGTTATACGGGGGGATCATCGATGTACACTAAACATCAAACTGATTCATTTTTTATGGGCACATGGGTTACAGAAGAACTAATGACCTACTCCTTTTGACGGGGACCAGCAAGGGTACGTCTAACCCCCTACCTGAAGGTGATAATGAAGGTACGGATAAGGAAGAAGATGCGACTGAGGAAGAAGATGCATGTGAGGAAGAATGGCCAGTAGATGCAGTTGATAGGGAAGAGTCGATTCTTGAGCCAATCCGGCAATGTGGTCCAGATGGTTCAGAAGTGGCACTATTTTCTGAATCAGAGTCGATTCCAACGGAGCCAGAACCTTGCGGGCCTAATGAGGATGCCTCGGACAATACTCCAGATCCAGATCCACGATTTAGGGCATATGAACCTCTGCCCTACATGACAAACACTGACCTATCGGCCGATGGTGGTTTAGAGTTTTCATGACTACCACACAGAACACCTGGTCAAGCAAGCACATCTCGTGATGTACGAGTGCAGGAAGTTGGAATAGAATACCCAAACAAAGATTCTTTCCTCACTACATTGAAGCGGTACAGCTTTAACAATGACGTGAACTACTTCGTCATGAAGTCTCGCTCTAAGAAATTCAAAGGGAAGTGCATTGCGAGACGGGAGGTGCAAGTGGAAAATAATGGTGTCTCTCCGTAAGAAAACTGAGCTATGGACGATAAAGAAGTATTCTAGCCCACATACCTGTGTTACGGCAGGTGTAAGCAGGACCATCCGAGGCTAGACTCGAATATGATTTCTGACATTATTCTCCAGATGGTGAAGGCGAGCCCTAGGATTTCGATCTCGGTGTTGATGCGTACATCTGCTCCTAGTACGAGTACACCCCAACGTATTACAAAGCGTGGGTTGTGAAATAGAAGGCCAAGGATAAGTTGCATCACAAGTGGGACGATTCGTACAACTATCTCTGGTAATGGTGTCAGGTATTGGATCGGTACGTACCAGGTTCCACAACTGATCTAGAAAAGCACCTAACGTATTTTGGCGATCGATTGGTCCCTAGGAAAATAGTGCTCCATCAAATCTTTTGGACCTTTGAGCAATGCAGAGAGGCTTTTTGGCACTGTAAGCCATTGGTCCAAATTGACGACACCTAGTTGCATAGAAGGTATTAGTATTGTTTGTCTCCTACTATTGCTCAGGATGACAATCGGATGATTTTTTTTGATAGCGTTTGCGATAACTCTTGAAGAAACAATAGATGACTAGGATTCCTTCTTGAGCTTGTTGCGTCGCCACATTTTCCCTCAGCCCAATATATGTGTCATATCGGACAAGGGACCAGGAATATTGTCTGTGATTGAGTGTGATGACAGCCGCTGGGATCACACTCATAATTGATACTGCTTACGACATGTAGGATTGAACTACCACCAAAAATATCCTTGGAAATTGAGCAAGACATAGTCATTGACATGGGTTTGTAGTTCAAACTATTTAATATATACATTACAGTGCTTCCATTATTCAGGTGTTTGTTCCTTGCATTAATGGGTAGGCATTTCTCGATAGGTTACGAACTCGTCCAACGTTGATTCTATGAAATGCTAAACAACCTGAGCACCATCAATGCCTACGATGTGGCATACCTAACGAATATACCTTTCCAATAGTGGACGCAATCGTATGACGATGGCCTATGATACAAGTAGATGACATCACACTTAGCTACGTGCATCAATTTCGTACTGAAGGGACACATCATTTATTGGTGACCTCAGTTGTTAAAGAAACATACTTTCACTTGACTACCTTATTTCCGAAGAGGGCGACGGCGTATGTTGAATAGATAGCGAGTGGCGGTACGTGGTACGATGATGTCATGAATGAGATCCAATGGAACATAGCAAATGAAAACAATATAATCAATTTAAAATAATTCTATAATCAATTTAATTCATGTGACAGATAAACACAATACCAACTATGTTTGGATTCCGTTCGTTTCAACCATAGGGTGTAACCCTGTAGGTTCTTGTAACGTTAGCAATAATACTCGAACGATTCTAATATTACAAATAATAAGTGGAATCTAGCAATGCATCATTACTACCTAAGTTACAAGAAGTCATGATTTGACATAACCTCTATGTGATTCACCTTTCATGTATTAAATCTTTTGTCTTTTATATCTAAAACAAACACAAGTCATGGAATAGTCACACTTGCATAGTCCATCTAATGTTTCTTAATATCCTGAGTAGACTGTGAAAAACAAATAAGTATGATATCTCATTTCAACTTACTCGAGCATGGCCATGCATTTCTAGTCTCACTCAATCAAGTGGTCTAGGATATTGCTCCCATTATGTCGGAGGGACAAATTCTATATTGATCAACCATATCTCACTACATAGATTGTGGTATATCCAACATCAACCTTTATAGAACAACCAATTACGATGGACGTTTGACTGTACCAAAATATACGACTCACGATGTTGGGATAATGATAATCTCAAGTCTAGGGATGGTATATATAGTAATCCAAGAAACATACTGATAGCAGGTCAGTCCAATATGTTGTTCTTTGACACACATACTCATGTATTGATTTTGACATCTCATGTCAATGACAACACTTTGTCATCAATCAAGTACATGTCTTAATGCATTATTGTTGTCCAAGCCCACAATAATACTCGACTAAGGACCTTTTAAGCATTATCATATTATTCTTAGGACATTATTATAAAATAGTTTATTTATACACACAAAAAACAAATTAAAATAACAAGGCTATGCCTTATATTAATAAACGAGGTAAATGCTCCAGTGGCGAACCCTGATGAGCCGAAGCAGCAGAGGCACCAGCAATACGCTGTAATGCTCCTACCATCTCAGACATGAGTGCTCGACGTGACCCATTTGAGCATTGTCCCGCGATGGCGTATCGTCATCCATACTATCCCAATCATGACGCGGAGGCATAACAACTACCGTATACTAACAAGAAAGAGTAAAGAAAATGTACCAGGAGTAAGTAGCAGCAAGAGATCCAAGATTTAACTAAGTACAGTTCCTATAGGGCATTGTGTTCCCAATCCTACCCTAAGAATAATTTATGTCACAAAGATCATGTATAGGCAAAACTACGAAATTTTTTTAATCAACACAAGCAAGCAAACATCATAATCCAAGATCATTAATATTAAAGCAACCTACACTAACCTAAGGTTTTAAACCTGGCTCTAATACCACCAAATGTGACAGCCTAAACCCAACTGGGGCAGACCAACCTAAATTCAAAGTATTACATTAGCCACCTAAGTGACTCTTCGGCTAACGACCACCCAAGACACACCCCGACCTTATAACACCTTAATCTTATCTAATTATTAGTTATTTATTAATGTAGAAGTAAATTATGAGCCAATTTTAAACTTTTCCTAAGTAATTTAACCTAAGGGCATTTTTGTCATTTTACCACATATGGTAAAACTAGCCCTATTTTAGATCTAAGTGTTTACCGACCTTCTTTTAGTCAAATTATGCAAGCCTAAAAATTTTAGCCTAATTTGCGTTCGTTTACTAGGTTTAATTCAAGTTCTATTATTAGGAACTAAATTGTAACTTAAACAAATTATAATACCAATTTAAAGAGACAAAAATTCAAACCCCTCTTCAAAACCCACACGCCCGTGTGTCATTAAACGATATTGTTCGTGTCATGAAAAACTTTTAGACCAATCACATACACTATGTAGAAATCGTACATATCCGTGTGTGATAGCTCTAGTCTCCACACACTCGTGTCACTTACCCATACGCCCGTGTGCAACCCCTCACACGCTCGTGTAGACAAGCACACACCCGTGTGAAAACCACTGCACCTATTTTTGTGAAAAACTCATTTTAAAACCCGATTTTGCATATTTTAATGGCCAATTAAACCCGATTTAACTACGATTAATTAACATACATATACATACACCTTCAATTGAGTTTATTGACATCAATCAAGCCTCAATTATATAGAATTAGGCAATCAATTCATGTATAACAAACCCCGAATAAATCAAACAAATGGCGTACCTTAGTCGCTAGTAAACCCCTCCATGGAAGCTTCATTTAAACAATCGTTAATACAAATTTCATGCCTCACATGTTGTGTTATCAATCACCATGTTATCAAGCAATAATACACTGTAAATCATTCAATAATTAAACTCAAACATGCTTCAAAATCATTATAAAAACCATCCAAAATAAAATGTCCAATGTCCAAAATCCAATTACAACCAAAATTAAACTAATTCTCGGGAGTTCCACAATGTCTGATTACAGTCTCTAAAACGTGTAATAAAGTCTTTACCAAGCCTAAATCTTTTGAAACTCTCTTGCTCGGCTCCTCAACTCCTCAAGCCCAATGATTATCTGCACAAATTGTGAGGGTATGAGCTTTACAAAACTCAGTGAATGTTAATAAAAATGACTAGTAAATCAACATCCAATTCATGCTTAAATCACATCCAATCAATCACCAACTATCATCCATAATAATGAAACATGTTAATTTAATTTCCATATGCTTTATCAATATCAAGAATCAATTATTCATGGTTTACAAACATCGAATGATATAACAATAATCACACATAAATATATTGGCATACACTTTTCATGGCTTAATCGGGTGATCATACATCGAATAAACGAATCTTCGAACCCCCACAAATATAAAATATAGTCCACCGAGTTGAGCGAGTCGAAGTACATGCTCCCTTATAGTGCCTCAAATAACCCAATGAGTGGAGAATCATGCTCAACACTCCTTTATCTACTCCAAACAAATCAGTCCACCTAGAGCCATATGCTCACAATGTCACAAATAAAGGTGAGTACTCACAAATCCTATGGCATGCCAACTATATCCAACAGATCCACCATGCATGTTGCCAATATATTCATTCAAACATAGCATATAAATCAGCCATTATTGTGCTCAATTTAATGTGACAAAATGCTTATGTGTAACATGTAATATAAACATTTAACATCCAATTAAATCAAGCATTTCATTTGCCATTTCCAATGTTCAAATACTAATTGTAACACCAATATATCATGATCAAAAACTCCAGTAACCATCCTTTAATCATCAATATAATTAGCCTAATTAAATTACACAAAATCACCTAAATGCTTACTTACCAATATTCAATAAAAATTAAACTCTCGTACATATAATATCAATCTTGCAAAAATCAACTGAAATAATCAATTAAGCTACTAATTAAACATAAATGAGGGTCAATTTACCAAATTTCCCTTAGAAACACTTACCACACAATTTATTCTACCATAAACAAGTGATCAACCAAGCAAATCCAAGCTTCAATTCTGGTTAGCTCGGTCCTCTTCAAGATTCAGAGCTTCAACAAAGATAAAGTAGACATTACCACCTTTCCAATGCTATAATAAACACAAATTTTACTTAACTACACTAATCGAAATCCTCTCACAAAGATACCTTACCAGATTTGTAACATCAAGTCAAAAACTCGATTCCTCACCAAATCGATCTCTCCAGCCCTCCTAAACACTTTCAATCATCAATACTAGACCAAATGCACTTACACTAAGCATCTATTTCATCTTTAAATCAATTTCAAAAAATTCTAAAAAATCGGTTCATGAAGATGTTGGAATTTGAATTTCTTTAAATCACCTCACAAATCATATTTAATCTTGATAAATAAGATTAAAAAAAAACCTTTTAATTGATCTATTTTGAGTTAGAACATCCATTAATTTGTGGATTTCGTCTAAAAATTCAAAATCCACCATTAAAGAACCATGTGTTCTTAGAAACAGATAACATTGATAAAAATCTTTCAATTGACTCTCAAATCATGTAAAAATGTTTCTAATCATAAAAAAAAAAGTTTAGAATTGAAGATTACCTTTGATTCGCTCTAAAATTTTTGATTGAAAATCTTGATTTAAGAAACTTGAGAAATTTCAGAATATTTTTGGCTACTTTTGAGAATAATTTCAGGTGAATTGAGAGAGTATTTTGAGAAGGAAATTGGTTCGATCTATTCTCTATGATAATCTTTAAAACCATGCAAATAAAATGAATTTTAAAGCTCTCTAATCTGATGTAAAATGTGTGAAAAGTAGGCTAGATACATACTGAAACCACCCACCAGAAATTTAAAAATTTGAAAATTTGTCTAATGGCCACTCCCACATTTCACTTACTTTACCATATAATCATTTCCCTCCAAAATTTTGAATTTTAAGGTTTATTTTTCATGTAAATACTCTAAATTTTCCCCTGTTTTACAATAAAATCCTTTTTAATTAATATTAAAATTTACTCAAATTAACCCCAATAAAAATTATTTTAAAATTCTTTTTCTACCCAAATTGATTATTTTCACTAATAATTATTTAAAATCTTTAAAATTAATTTTTCAAAATATATTTTTTTAATTTTCCAGATTATTCTTTAATCGATTTTAGATGAAATTAACCTCCTAAATTAAATTAAAATTACTAGAAACCCTATAAATTCCTAGTTTCGCACTCGAAACCCGAAAAAATATACCCGAAACTACTAGAACCGGTTTAGAGATATTACTATCATCATTGCCTCTTGCACTAAATTTCCCTTCTCCTTTCTTCCAACGATAGCAAATACGATTTGCCGGTGAGTTTGAACCATGGCATGTATTCGGCATCTGTCACCGTGTCTACTGAGGAAAATAGTTTGTGGACGAGCACGCTCCCAAGCCTCGATGTTCTCCCCATGTTGCTGCGCTCAATTATCATCATTCTTTCCCCGTATGTCCACATTGTGCAACTCCTTCAGGTCTGGCGGTGGCGACGAAATTCGTTGCCTCCACCCAAACTGCCGCAACACCCGATCCGATTCATCCATTTCCACCATCGCATACACAACCATCAACACCTTGGCGTCCCACATCTCCCGATTTTCCAACACTTCCGGAAGGATGCAAGAAATGACATCGGTGTCGGCGTACGACATCTTTTCAAACTGAAAAGCAAAATTGTCAATATTGTTATGTACGAATTTTTTTTACGAATTATTATGTAATTAATATAGTTTCGAAAGAACAAGTAACTGACCTTGGCTTCCGAGCATTGGTCTAACAGCAACCTAAAATCTTCCAGCTCCTCGGGCAGTCCCACGTAACTAGGCCTACGGTTCCACTTGTACAAGCGATATGTTAGTCGAAATGCATAATAAATAAATAAAATTTACTGTACAAACTATGTATTTATTATTAAATTATGTTTACCTCATCACCCAACGGGAACATGTATGGGTCGGTCACTCTAGGATGTAGAAACGATAGTCGCCACCAAGCCTATGATTGCAGCAGGAGCAGACAACCACCGATCAACATCTTATTTGGTACCGTGGCCTGACACATCTCCCGGTATAACGTGGAAAAGATGACCAATCCCCAACTTAGCTTTCCGCATTCATTGAATTTACTAGATGTAGTAGTCACCTTACGCGCACCAAATTTCGAGATTTTTCGGGCATTAAAATACTCCTGATTAACCTCATGATGAATGCTCGGGTGAATAGCTCTATGACTTCCTTCGTTTGGTCTTAAGGGAGCTCGTCGAAATTTCTCTCCAACCAATTGGCCGATTTCTGACCACCTTCACACTTGTCCAGGACCTTCCCCAGTGGTGCTCTAAAGAGATCCACTTTACCCGAAACGACAGATGATCCCATGATAACTGGCCCATCCACTGGCAGACTGAGTTGTAGCGATACGTCCTCTAGTCTGATTGTACACTCGATGCATAGAAGGTGGAAAGTGTGTGTTTTGGGCCTCAATCTTTCGACCAATACGCTAATTAGTGTAAAATCAAGTTTGCAACCCTTCAGTCATGCGAGACGTATACAAGAATCTAGCTTGTTGCAAGTGGCCACAATTTTAGGGATCGTAGGCTTTCCCATATTATGAATGAACCCTTCGGAACACGATCATTCGCTTATTTACATATTAAAAAATTCAAATTAAAAATTATTTAAATTTAACATAATTTAAAATTTTATCTTACCATTATTGCTTAGGCAGTGGAAATATGCTTGTCATCAAAGCGAATTAGAAAGACATCCATTTGTGAAAAGTCGATTTGAAACGAAATAATTAAAAGAATATTTTTAAATAAAAATATTAAAAAATTTAAAACAAGAGAATTGAGAGAATGATGTGAATGAAAGAAATAGAACTTAATGATATTCATAGGGTAAATAAAAATATACCACTGGGGTATTAACTTTTTTACCCTTGGTGCAACAATGTTCAAAAAGTTGTTATGATGGAAAACACATCCAACTTGCCACACTCTCTATTTCTCTTTCCTAAAATCGACCTATTTTCTTAACTAAGTAAACAAAAACCCAAAATCCTAATTAAAAAATAAAATCAGCATATTTTACTAATTTTGCCCCATACTTGTCATTGAGATTGTAAAAACATTATAAATTACATTGGATTCCTTTTATTATTTTAATTTACACATTTATAAAAAATATTGTAAACTTTTGGCGAGATTCCCGAGAAAACAGGAAATGATATCCTAGAAAAAGTAAGAAACGACGACCTTCACTATATATTAAAGTCATACCCTCTTACTCGCTTCATTTTGGTTTTACTCTGTTTAATATCTTCATCGAAGACCAACAACCCAGAGAAGAAGAAAATGTCCAAGGAGCAAACTTTCATAGCCTCAATCGACCAAGGCACCACCAGCACCCGGTTCTTCATCTATGACAAATCTGCTCGAATCATCGGTTCCCACCATGTCGAGTTCACTCAGTTCTACCCTGAAGCCGGGTACTCCTTTCGAAAATTTTCCAAATCAAACTTTCACGTTGCTTTTATTTTTTTCACCAATATAAAATCTGGGTATGATTTATATGACATGAAGATTGAAAATTTTGAGGTATTTAATTATTGACTTATCTTTTTCTTTTTCAAAATTTTTTTGGGAATTTTGGGGGTTGTTAGGTGGGTGGAACATGATCCAATGGAGATATTGGAGAGTGTGAGATCTTGCATGACGAAGGCACTAGACAAGGCTACTGCTGATGGATACAATGTTGACAGTGGACTGAAAGCAATCGGATTAACAAATCAAAGAGAAACAGTTGTTGTTTGGAGCAAATCTACTGGTTCTCCTCTCTATAACGCCATCGTTTGGATGGATGTTCGTACCAGCTCTATTTGCAGGTAATCATTTCCTTTGTTTTTCCTGTTTGTTACTTGTTTGCTCGTTCTTTTCTTTTTTTTCCGGATAAATAAACATAATGGTTTTATTTTCATCTCGATTTCTCATCCTTAATGTTGCTCAGTTTTTTGTTTGACTTTTTTTCTTTTGAATTGGGTGTCAAAGGTCTTGATTTTTGAAGAGTTCCAATCATGAGCACGGAACATTTTTCATACTCGGAATTGGGTTGATGTATATTTCTTCGTTTCTGTAATAATAAATTCCTCTAGTTTTCTTTCCATAACCTGGTTTGAGTTCTATATTACTCTGATTAGGACTCAGTTGAGTGTTCAACATCTTTATGTGCTCAACTTTTTCCAAGATTCCCATATATTTCGATACTCCTTGGAGGATCATATCATGTACCAGCTATCGTATGAGTCAGATATCAGTGTTGAATACATACACTTAAAAGAAAATTGAAGAGTCGAACCAAAGATTGTTTGAAGTTTCATTTATTGCTGTGTACTGATTGTCTGAATTCCATATATTTGAAGTTTGAGTTGATCTTTATATTAGGAAATTGGAGAAAAACTGCCAGGAGGGAGAACACACTTCGTGGAATCATGTGGTTTGCCTTTAAGCACTTATTTTAGTGCAGTGAAGCTGCTATGGTTGATGGAGAACAAGGAAGAGGTTAGAGCTGCTATTAAAAAAGGGGATGCCTTGTTTGGAACTATAGACACATGGTTAATCTGGAACTTAACTGGCGGTGTAAATGGTGGGATTCATGTCACTGATGTCTCTAATGCATCACGGACGATGCTCATGAATCTCCAAACTCTCGATTGGGATAAAGCGACGTGTTGAAAACTCTTGGAATACCAGCTGAAATTCTGCCAAAAATTGTAAGTAATGCTGAGGTCATTGGTAAAATCGCCAAAGGGTGGCCTCTTTTTGGTGTCCCGATTGCAGGATGTCTTGGTGATCAACATGCTGCAATGGTTGGTCAAGCTTGCCGTAGGGGTGAGGCCAAATGCACTTATGGAACTGGTGCCTTTATCCTGCTCAACACGGGTACTGCACCCGTTAAGTCAACCCACGGCCTCCTAACCACGCTTGCATTCAAGCTTGGTCCAAAAGCACAGACAAACTATGCTTTAGAGGGCTCTATTGCTATTGCTGGAGCTGCAGTTCAGTGGCTAAGAGACAGTCTTGGGATAATTTCCTCTGCAAGTGAGATAGAAAGCCTGGCATCAAAGGTTGATTGCACAGGTGGGGTTTACTTTGTTCCTGCCTTTAATGGTTTGTTCGCTCCATGGTGGCGAGATGATGCTCGTGGAATTTGCATTGGAATCACAAGGTTTACAAGCAAGTCTCACATTGCTCGTGCGGTTCTTGAAAGCATGTGTTTTCAAGTTAAAGATGTATTGGATTCAATGCACAAAGATGCAGGCGAGAAAGGTAGGTCAAGAATGAAAAGGAAGAGTTTTTGCTTAGGGTGGATGGGGGTGCCACTGTCAACAACCTCCTAATGCAAATTCAGGTTAGGCTCTAATTGGTATCAACTGTTTTCGCACTTTTTTTTCTTGATGTCAACGAATTTATAAGCATTCCAGTTTGGCGTGTAAATAGCCCTGACGGTAAGAGTTCTTGATGACTTATATTATTGTGGCTCAATAACTTACCATATGAACGTTTATCCAGTCTTTCTTTATTTGGCGCAATGGATTCTTTGTAAAATAGGACTGTTTCTCTTTTTATGTATGGATAGAGAGAAATAGTGAATCATATAGAAGATAATTTCCATGGGTATAATTGTTGGTAAAACCTGATCAACGTTACCCGAATTCAGATATTAGCATCCGATATAAGTATGTGTCCTACATTGGCATAATCCTGTACCTATGTTTGCAAATGTGTTGGACATGGTTACTTGATGAAAAATGAAGAGTCGGGTCTGTTTTGCAATTAAAATGTTTTTCTTACCTGCCATGCGATATATATTATCAAAGAGACTGCTTGTTTAGTGCATTATTTTCACCTTTCATGTTTCTGCTGAATGATTGTTATTCCTTGTTGAGATCTTGTCTAAACCATTCGTAGTCGCTCATCTGATGATAAAATTTTGTCCTTTCCGGGGCTGATCACAGGCGGACTTGCTGGGAAGTTCTGTGGTCAGACCAGCTGACATAGAAACAACCGCTCTCGGAGCTGCATATGCTGCTGGAATAGCTGTAGGAGTGTGGAAAGAAGAGGAGCTTTTTGCTTCGGGACAAAATATCAAAACCGCATCCATATTCTCCCAAAATCAAGTGTAGAATGGAGGAAGAAGAAGGTGGATTCTTGGTGCAAAGCTGTTGAAAGAACGTTTGGTTTGGCTGATCTTGAAATGTGATACAACAGTTATTTCTGTTTCGACTTCCTGGTGACCATAGTCTCGTCTTTTGTAGATGTTTTATTTTATTTTTGAATTTACAGACAAAACCCATGCTTATATTCAACTGAATAAAATGCTGAATGTATTACTCTGGTTGTCAGTGCGTTGCTTCAATGACAGTCTCAGACATTATTAAAGGTTTTAGTTTTCAACATTTCCCTATGAAGTTTGCTGTTCTGTTGGTTTCACTGTTGAAGTTGCTAAATTTCTTAAATTAAAATGTCATGTTTTATGGTTTTACTTGTATATTAATGAACATAAACACGGACTACTAATTGTGCCAAAAATTTAATTTTTATTGTGTTAATCGTATTTAAATGTGTTGTATAGTTTCTATTATTTTGATTTGGTTTTTTATTAGTTACGTGTGTAAAATTATCAGATATTTAATTGGATTTTAATTATGCATATTTGTCAATGAATAATAATAATAATAATAATAATAAAATAATAATAATAATAAAGTATTGGTGAGAAGAAATATATTTCCATTCTTGTACGAGTCATTCAGAATGAGAGTAGCGTAAGATTTGGAAACTCTGATTTTGAATGATGATTTGATTTAATTTGTGTTTGGAGACGAAGGTTATGGATGTGACCCAGTGGTTTGAAATTTAAGTAATCTTATGTTGAAAGATTATGATGGTCATCTTAAAACTTCCGATTATGCTCTCAAATGGGTTGCGTTTTGGATTCGGAGATATAGGATTGCCACTAAAATGGATGATTAAATCATCGTGTCACAGTGCATATTGGATGGGGCAACTTCCTTCGTATATTTTTCAACCATTGCAGAGGATGGTGAAGTAGGAAAAGTTGCCTAACGTTCGTCATACATGTGGCCAAATTGGGCATGTACTATGAGGGGATAAGGGGGTCAAGCTGCTTATGATGACTGGTTTAGGGTGTCACAATCCCATTAGTAAGAGTGATCTTCCAAGGATGTTTGCTGCCACTGTAGGCACCTTGAGCTCAGGATCTTTTGCTTACCATTGAGGGAAGGAAATACTCACAATTTTTAGGACTCCTGAATTTGTGGTCGTCCGAAATCAGTTGCCCAATTTTGGCAAAACCTCCACTGTTGGGGATAGTATCCTGTGTACGGGAGAAGTTGGTGATTAGTGCTATTAATTTCCAAATTCAAAAATTAGGAAAAAGAAAACAATATCTCTGTCATACATGGCATTATTTTGTATAAAAAACCCGGCTTTATATTTTTCAAAATTCCTCTACTTGAAAGGGACTTATCTTTCTTTAGGCCCATTTTAATCAAGCCTTACAACAAGGACAATATGTGATAATGAGGCGAATGTACAAAACCTTAATTAGGCGGAAGAAACTAGCCTCGCGTAACCAAGATTCCAATCAAATGGGCTTTAGCTTTGCCCCGGGAAAATTAATTATTTACTTTCTAATTCAAGAAAGATCAGTAGGTTCGAATCAGCGAGCTTGGGTCCTAATCTCATTTGAATTGCTATGGGTTTGAGATCTAAATTGGAGTAGCAATTCCAAGATCTAAATTGCACATCGGATCAGTAGGTTTGATTCAGAGAGAAAAAATTGTACAATAGTTTTTTCCCAATTACCTACTTTCACTAAGTGGTATATTTCAATCAATAAATTTTTTCAATTCACTGTATTGAACTGATAATTTTAAGGATAAACTATAACTTTTACAATTTCTATTTTTTTTACAAAGGCTAAAATAAAACTTTTTTATGATTAAGCTAAAACTTTTTATTCTTTGTGTCTTAACTAGAAACTATATACAATTCCCTTAAGGCTTTCTACTAAAAGACCTTAAGTATACTCTTTAATTATAAAGGGAAAAAATGTGAACGTGTTTTATTTTTACAAGTGTTAGCTCACTTAAAGAATGAAAATGAGAATAATAAAAGAAATATTACAATAAGCACCTAAAAGACTATGTACGGGAGGAAATCAGAAAAAGAAGATTAGTGAATTCTCTTGATTTCAATGTTTGGATGTATCTCTCTAGAGTCTTTACGTGTTTTTGACTTGCATTTATACCCTCTAATCAGTTTGGATTCGTTGAAGGGGATTTCCAGTTGTTAAAAGTATTGGTTTCGCACATTACATATAGTCTGTAAAGTCAAGTTTCGGTACTTAAGAGATATATATTAAGACTTGGGGAAAAAAATAGCCATTAAAAAAACTAATCTAGTGAGACTTTAACTCTACTACAAATTAGCAATATTACTCTTTATAAAAATTATTTTACAAGATTTACAAGCCAGTTAAGTAATCTAAGTAAATTATCAAAATTAGTACTAATCAAATAAGCAAATTATTCCCCTAAAATAAATAATTTATTTCTATTAAGTTAAATATTTTACAATGAAGACATTTTATTATGTTTTACCAAATCAATCAAGCATTAATCAATTAAATAAAATATACCAATATTTCTAGAAAAAAACCCTACCTAATTATTTATTTTAATCCTAATTAATAAATATTAATGATAGGGATGAGTGCGGAGCAGGATCGTAATTTGTCCCAGTTGTAGATTTGACTTAGTGCTCTAGACAATCGGAAATAAACTTAAAATTAGACACAACTTGAAACACAAATAAATCCAAGTCAGATAAAAGAAAGAAATAAAGCAATTAAAATAAATAAGATAAATAAAACATAACAATAAATCAAAGATTAGAATAGTAAAGAAGAAAATAAAGAAGAAAACAAAGAAGATAGATGGAAAGATGGAAAAGATGGAACATGACATGTAAAAGTCCTAAGGAGCCTTAGAAACAAGAATAATCTATAACCCCCTTCAAACGACTCTAATTTTCTCTCTAAGAAAAAACTTGGCAAGAAAAAGTTTGAAGATGATCCCCACAATCTAAAAGATTGTTAAAACTCTTCTAAAAGAAAACTCAAGAAAAATTCTTGAACAGAAAAACTCAAAAAAATTATTAACTCAAAATAGAAGTTGTTGAATAATAATAATTTATTTATGTACAATGAAAAGACCTTTATATAGGCGAGCTAAGTACATCTAAATAAAAATTAAGTACATTGAAACTTTAATTACCCTAAACATGAAGTAATTTAAACTAAACTTTCTTATTGACATAAAATTCCTAAATAACTCAAAATAATTAAAAATTATCCAAAATTTGGAATAAATAAATAATAAAATAATAAAACTTAATAAATACAATATTGGGCTCGTATATCATAAAAATTATGCTTGAAACTTGAACCCAATATGATTTAAACTTGAATAAAAAGCCCAAAACTCGTAATTTCTGTAATAATCCCGTTTAGAAATTTTGCTCATGCGATCTTTACTAAAACGATTATAGCTTGAGCTCCCAAACTCAAAATTGAGTGATTCAAAATGAGTTTCGAAGCTAAGAGATAGATCTTCAAACATTATGCAGATATCTAAGTCCATAAATGTTTGGATCCCATCCAAAAATTCGTATCAAGTTGACTAATCTTTTTTAGTTTGAAAATTGATAGCTTGGTTGAATTGATTTTAATAAATGTCACCCATTCCGTGCACGTATCATTCCTTGTTTCCTAAAAAAGATTCATCCTCACATATTGTCTTTGAGCAAATCTTGGTTTGATTTGCTTGGCCTTTGACCTTGTTGTTGGGCCTTGAGGTAGTGTAAGCCCATCACATCCATGGGCCTAAAATTGGGATTTGAGACTCGCATCATTCCCCCATTCCTTAAGAAGATTTGTCCTCGGATCTTTAGCTATAGAAAAAGAAAACAAATATTTACCTAAGCTTTCTTGTGCACCAAAACTATCTTAAGGATCAAAGACATGATCCCCCAAATCCTTCAAAAACAAACGATCAACACTAAACAATAAATGTTAGGCATATGAGTGTTCAAGTAAAAAATAACCTGTAACTTTCTTAGAATATGCATGATCATCCATAAGAATTTCCAACGATGAGTCAAGAATTTCACATAATAATAAAAGTCAAGAAGGTTAAGATTATTATGTAAAAATTCATTGTTAAAGTCTTAGGTAGAAAATGTTGTTGCAAGATCAAATGCGTAAGATTTTTTAATAAACCTATTGAATGCAACAAAAGTAAACTTTACAAACCTAGATAAACACATAAAATCAATTGAACTTCTAAACCAAGGTTTAATGAAACTTGACCAACGAGAAAGCACGTCGTAAGGAAAAATACAATCAGTAGCATACTTATCAAAAACATTCAAGGTATGCCTACATACTGCAATGTCCAATGTGTCTTTACTTTTCTTACCTTTTATCATTTGTGGAGAATTTTAAATGTTCAACTTACCTCTCTCCTACAAGTAAAATCTTCTATCAATGGTAGAGTAATGTAATTGGAAACCCGTCAATGGATCCTTGAAATCCTGTAACAAAGAAACACCACTAAACAAAATTGAGTTATGGTTAATTAAAACATAAGCATTCATCACTTTTGTATGGGTATTTTCTTGCTTTTCATTTTCTTTTTCCACCCAAGAACTTTCCAATTTTACCTTATATGTATTTTCACTCACCAAAAGTGGACCATTAATTAGACTTTTATCACTCAAGGTCTCTTTTCTCTCGATCTTTTCATATGATTTTTCCTCACTTCCCATATCCCCCTTACAAGTATTATGAATATTAAATTTAATACAATGCATTTCAGTAGGAGAACATGACGTATCTATCTCATCTAACTCTATAGATTCAAGGAAAAAATTCTCATTATCATTCTTTTCTGGTTCACAAAGTTCACCATCCCAAATCTTTTTTCCACTAAAGTAAGAGTCAACAGAAGGCACAAAGTCATACTTACTGCCTTCTCTAGTTGGATATTTAATTGGACATCAGAAAACCTCATGATCTTTTGAATTACACCACCACAATATTTTATAACAGAAGGCACAAAGTTATACTTACTGTCTTCTCTCATGATCTTTTGAGAGATCAGTTGTACTCCTCCTTTCATTTGGCCATCTCTTTTTGAAAACTCACCAGCTGATCGGTTAACTTGAACATGGCGTTAAAGTTTCATTTTGACCTCTCTGTAGTACTGAGAAGGAACGAAATGCTTTCATATTACTTGCTTCAACTTGTCCTATGTTTCAATTTCCCTTTCGTAGTTTCTTTGATGATTAATTCCAAGTTGAGTCCACCAACTCAACGCATAATCCGAAAATTTAAGGATCTCCAATGGGACTTTTTCCTCTTCTGGGCATTAATAGTAACAAAACATAAGTTCAATTTTTCGTTCTCACTCACAATATGCCTTGAGATCATTCTTTCCACGAAATTGTGGAATTAAGAACTTTGATTTAGCCAAAGAAGGCTGCCCACAGTCATTATTAACCAAAGTTTCATCATTTACACGAGGGACACGCCTAGAATTATTTCCACGAGTATGAGGTTGTTCAACCTCAACACCATCATCATTAGTTTAAAGGCTGGGAATTAATCGTAGATGAATATGCAGATGAATAGAATTCATTTCGTGTGAAAAGATTAAGCGTAGATTGAGTTATTTGAATTTTAAGTTTGTCGTGCTAAAGGTTTTGGTTAGAAAAGAGTGTAGCTTAGGCTTGTGTTTGTGGTTGTTTAAGGTGACTTATTGACTGATTGTTGACTGAATATATGTGTGGTTTGTCTTGTTGAAGTGTTGGAGTCGATAGAACCTTCAACGAGTAGAGATATAAGGGCAAAGGGAAGCTTGTCTAAGCTTTCGATTTTTCGACAATAGCGAATATTTCAGTGAGTGTTTTAGAATCGCTACTCATAGATGATTCATTGTGTATTTGGGAATTTAGAGGTAGCCTAAACCTCTTGTAACACCCCCTAACTCGTATTCGTTGCCGGAATAGGGTTACAGAACATTACTGAAAAAGTGTAGCTTAAAACATTCAATTACCAAACATTTCATAAATCAATACAAAATTCATTTCATTCAAACGCATGCATGTAGTCCCTTATACAAGCCCTCGAGGCCTTAGAAACACTTTAGAAATGATTTGGGACTAAATCAGAAACATTTAGAACTTCATAGAAAAAGATAGAAAAATTCATCCTGCAGGGGTAACACGGCCGTGTGGCCAAGCCATGTGACTCACACGGCTGAGACACACTCCTATGTCTCAGGCTGTGTGGACATTTGAAGTAGGGACACACGGTCATGTCCCAGCCTGTGTAACTCTCTGAGTTGGGTCACACTGCCAAGCTACACGCTCGTGTGCCAGACCATGTAATTGCCTGACTTGCAACCCTTTAAAACCTATAGGGGACACACGGCCGTGTGTCATACACAGCTGAGACACACACCCGTGTCTTAGGCCGTGTAGACAAGAAATAGGCTATTTTCAAGCCATTTCTTTCATCCAAATCAAACTCACACCTACAAGTCATTTGCACATAAAATCAAGCTTCAAAACATACCTAATACATGCATGATAGGACTAATTCAATATGGTATCTATCCATACAACCAATATGCCAAAGAGTCCTCAATCACAAATCATCAAATCAACCAAAACATAAACACATCTGGCATAAATCATCCACACACAACTACCTATTTCCATAACATGTCATAGCATAATTTATCATGTACCAAAACACAAACAAACATACCAAGTTGATCATCCAACATATACTTTTACTTGACTATTTCAACACCAACCATTTAAGCACCAAAATGCCAAAAATCTAATAACCATATTACCACATATATACATGCCAAACATAACCACTAGATCATTAATACAAGTCCACCTATACATGCATTATAACCATAACCAACACATCAAAAGCTACCGATATAGCCACTAGATAGTGTGATAGGTCTCCGACGAGCTTCCAAACTGAACGAGCTTTCGATTATCTATAAAACATGGGAAATGAGACTATGTAAGCATAAAATGCTTAGTAAGTTCTTATAACATAAAACACAACTTACCATTTCATTTCATAACACTAAAATTTAACATGGCATAATCCAACCTTTAGCTTGGCACAAGCCTAAGCACCAACACAAACATGTTAGCATTCTTGAACATAATTCATATGAATTTAACATGGATAACCATTATACTTGAGCATAATTCAATTGGATTTACCATCCATCATAACATAACATGTTTTCCATGTAACTCATCATTTCAATGTATTTCATACATACATGTTTTGGTTCATATTGAACACTTACCATATCCTTTTAAATTCCTGCCCGCTGAACTGTTTAGAATATCATTGGATACGCATGATAGCTCACACGAAGTGTGCTAAACATATAATCATAGCCTTCCTTTCCTTCTCTTACATCGTTGCTCACACGAGCTGTGAAATGGATCTGCTCACATGAGCTATAAAATGTGCGCAAGGTGTGGGTCGGGATATAAGCCACACGAGCTGTGGAGTATCTGTAACACATGCCAGACCTTAGCCATCGGTAGGACATTCAAGACCAGCACCCGAAACATGGAAACCCTAATGACATGTCATTTGTATCCTACACGAATTCCTAAGGTTCAAACAGGGCTCAATAGTTGTCGAAACATCGTTGGATTTGTATCAATCATTTACATAACAATCCACAACTCACATATAGCTCAAAAGATGAGATTAAAACATTATGCAATTACACGAACTTACCTCGACGATAAAGACATAAAAATAGAGTCAACTAATCTAAAACTTTATCTTTACTTTGATCTAAAGCCGTACGAGGTCTATCTTGATCTAAATAAATAAATTCAGTCTATTTAATAACCATTCTATTCAATTCAATCCAAATTTATATTTTTATAAAATTATGCTTTTTCCCCTATTGTTTTAATTTCATTATAATTTAGTCCTTGAGCTCGTAATTTAAAATTCATGCAATTTCATCCTCATCCACCCAAACTAGCAGAATTTCATATAGGTCCATATCAACTCATACAATTCATTATTTCTCAATTTTCACCATGTATTTTACACATTTTATAATTAAATCCCTATTTGACATTTTCAACAAAATTTACTTTAAAAAAGTTGTTTATCTATCAACAAAGATTCATTTTCTTCCATCAAACATAAAAAACCACATGAATATACTCATGGAAAAACCCTAACCTTTTAACAATTTTGCAAATTAGTCCCTGGGCTAGCTAGATTAAGCTACAATGACTTCAAAAAAAGCAAAAATCTTTAAAAACGAGATGAAATTGTACTTACATGAAAGAGATTAGTGTAGTCAAAAGTTAGAGCTCCTTCAATGGAGTTTTACAACCTTATTTTTGATAGAAAAGATGAACAAATAAGGTGATTCTTCTTTTTTCTATATTTTACTATATTTTATTTGTTAATTTATAATTTTAACCTTATTAATTAACCTTTGAAAACACACATATAATGTCCATAAATGTCCACTCATTATAACCATGGTCTTATTACCACATAAATCCCTTAACTAATTAATTTCATAGTCATTTAGTACCTTTAACTTATAGAACTCTAATTTTGCACCTTTAACGATTTAGTCCTTTTCACCAAAAATTAAACATGCAAACATTAAAATTTCTCAATGAAATTTTTATACGACCTTGATAACATACTATAGACATTAAAATTATAATAAAATAAGTATTATCACATCAAATTTCTTATCCCAAAACCATTATTTTGATTTCACTTAAAACGGGTTACACTTACACCTCTACTCTAAATTTGAGTGCAAGTGTTCTCGCACCTATGATTAAATATGAATATGTTTGTGAATTTGAAACTTTGTGAAATCATAAATATATATGATATGCTATGATATATGCTATGAGCTTATGTTAACTGTTGTGAAAGTGAATATGAGAGTATGTTATTCAAGCCGTGTGACAATAAATATGAGAGTATGTTCTCATGCCATATGTCAGAGATTACACTGTGACAATAAATATGAGAGTATGTTCTCATGCCATATGTCAGAGATTACACTGTGTTAATAATGTGAAAATGCAGTGAATATGTACGAAAAATTAATAAGTAAATATGTGACACTACATACATATTTTGGCCTTGTAACTTAATAAGACCGTTGGAAATAGTTGGCATGCCATAGAATTGTGAGTACTCACTTATATGTGTTGTGATATATGGGGCGCTAAGGCCTAGGGACAGTTTTGGAGAGATAAGAAAATGTGAGCTAAGCTCCATTCACTGGGATATGTATGTATAGTGTGCTAGACAGCGTTAGCTATATGCTTTGCTTATGGGATACGTTTGACTCTACGAGTCTATGTGTGGTGTGTTGGAGATCCGTGTATTCAATGAGTTGTGATAGAGTCCAATTTATGTTTTATAATCTCGAGAGCTAAATTATCATACATTATGATTATATGTGATTATATACGCTTATATATGAGTAATACATGTCAGATTATATATATGCCTAAATGTTCGTATAAGTAATGTTAAAAGAATGCATGGAATATGACTAGATATGTGAATTATGATACTAGTTACTGACATTTTGGATATATGTTGTATGTTTTTTGGTTGATGCATGATGACTTGTTTGTGTAGAGGTTATTCTAGGTATTCACTGAGCTTGTTAAGCTCACCCACTCCATTTTATCCTTTGCAGAGTAGTTGTGTTCCCAGTGTAAGCGGTGTGGTCGTCGAGGGATTGATCCAAGCCATTCTTTATTCATTATAGTATGTGTGTTTTGCTTATTCTAGCTTTAGGGAATAAAAGGGCAATGAGGTAGGCATTTATATCGATTTTGTTAAGATGTATTTGGGATTATTTATGTATTGAGTATGTTTGGAAGCTTGTGAACTTGGACATGGTGTTTGGTTTATTGTATAGACATTTTGGTGCTTATGTGACTAGGTGAATGAAGCGTGATGTTTAGGGACTAGGTTTGAATGATTTAAATGTTCTTGTATGCTGAATTTTTGTAACCTGAAGCCAAGGTATTGATATTATGGCTTTATAAATGATACCTCTGTATTTTCAAAAGTGCAGAGAGTCAGAATACCAATTTGGTATCGATACTTTGTCCCGAGTATCGATACTCGAGGTGTAATTATCGATATCTTACGAAAGGTACCTATATTTTATGATACTTTAAAATTTAACATGAATCAGAATGCTAGTTTGGTATCGATTTTCTAGGTGGTATCGTTACCACTTAAAGGAGATATCGATACCATAGAGGCAGTACTGATACCTACGTAACATTTTTGGGAAAATTTGATAAGTGGTCCTAATGCATTATTAATACCCATGTTATGCTATTTTATGAATTCTTGATTTGGTTTATCAACAAAAAGTGAATGTATGGTTTGTATTTCATGACAATGCTATGTTATTATTGATAAAAACTTATGCATGAGATATAACATGTCGTTTTAGATGAACAAGTAGTTAGACGGTAGTGTGGCATCTTGATATTCGGCTTGGCGTCCAGGCTGGGTATGGGGTGTTACATTTGGTGGTATCAGAGCCTAGGTTTAATAACACTTAGACCTAGGAAAATATTGTGTGTAGTGGGGTTGTGAGACTCGAAAGATTAAATTATTTTAGCTACTTGAAATGCATGTGATATCTTTTGATTTTAATATATATGGGGTAGGAATGGGAACACATTGCCTTTAATTTTGTAGTTTGCTTGCAGGAATGAGACTCCGATCATTTCTCTACCACTCACACCGTTTGTTATTTGTTTATGTTTTTGTGTATGGTAGATTACTAGATATGCCTCCTAAACACTAAGTGAGAGTTAGTGCTCAAGAGAATGGTACATCCTCTGCACCTCTTGTGCCTCCGCATAGAGTGAACATACTTGATGAGAGCGTAGGCCCTTTGATGGAAGCAATAATTGGAGTGTTTCAATGGATTGCCGGTGCTAACCCTACTCCTGCACCTATGAATCGTGGGTTACTGCTTGAACATCTTCGGGCGTTAGGTGGTAAAGAATTTTTTAGAGTTAAAGGGACTGATTCGCCATAGTTGAGTACTGGTTGGAAGGAGTCAAAAGGATCCTCGAGCAGATGTATTGTTCTGATGAGGAGAAATTCGGTTGTATTATGTCCCTACTTGATAGGGAGAAGCATCGTTGGTGGAATACTGTTAAGAGAGGTACAACCACTAAACGCTTAACTTGGGATTATTTCTTAGAGGTGTTGATACGAGTCACAAAGGCCCAACTCAAGCTCAAGAACGTGATGGGCTTAAACTCCACAAGGCCCAATAACGAGATCAAAGGCCAAGCAAATGCGTACGAAACTAAATGGAACTATTCAAGACTTCATTAGCAAGGCCTTAGATGTCTATACGAAGGAAAAAGAAAATCAAGATTCACTTTCTTGTTTTCAAGAAAATCAAGAAACCGAATCTTGGTCCAATTTTACTGTTTTGAGCGATTTTAAGAATCAAGAAAATCAAGATTTCAAATCTTGAAAATCTTGGTCCAAGAAACCTAATCTTATAGCCAAGGCGCATTGGATCTCAGTTACGAGCATTAACGAACCAATTTCGGGAAAGAACGGATTACAAGCCCAAGTTCTTGAAGATATGGCCCAATAAGATGTTCCAAGGGCAATCCAGAAATTTAAATCAGACTTAGTTGAAAATCAGGCCAAATTGTCAAAGTGGCCCAATTTGTTAAGTTTTAATTCTTTAAATACTTAGTTTAAATTTTAGACTTTATAAATTAATTTCTATGTAAACATTCAGTCCAAGAGGCCCATTTAAAAAGCCTTGGCTGAATTTTCTTTTAAAATCAAATAATTAGGATTTTTTTTTTTAGTTTTTCCTAATAGGGTTAGGAAAGTAATAGAGGCCTATATATGTAAGGCTTGGCCGGCCACACTTACACATTACATTAAAAATTTCAGATTTTTGTTGAGTGAAAATTCTCTTAGAGTTTCTCCAAGAATTCTCTCTTGAGTTTTCTTTAAAAGTAGTTTTAACAATCTTTTTGGTTGTGGGAGCCATCTTCAGCCTTCTTCTTGCCGTGTGCTTACATCAGAGGGGAGATTAGAGCTGTTTGAAGGGAGTTGTGAAATCTTTTTTCGATTTCAAGGCTTCTTAGGACTTTTCCTTATCTTTATTGCTGTTTATTTTTCTTTAGATTTTTTTGCTGGTGCGGATTCATTGATTAACTTGTTTTATTCGTTCTTGTTGCATTTCTAGTCCTTTTCAATCTTTAAGAAGCTGATCGACACCCTTCTTGGCAGCAAGAAAACGTTTGCTATTCATAATTTGCAATTGATCTTGCCGCCCAATTGTCCTATCTCTGATTCAATTCGGTTTGCTGAGTTTTTGAATTAACTTGCTGTTTTGTGTTCTATTGTCAGATTTGGCTAATTGGATTCTTTCTTGAAGTTCAATTCCGTGTTCTTGACTTCCAAGAATCCCCTATTAATGAGTGTTTCGGTTCTTGGCTGATTCTTTATTGTTTTGGGGTTTTTGTTTCAGATCTGGAATTCTAAGATTTAACTTTTTCTGTTTCGTTTCAGATCTAAGCGTCTAAAGCTTTCGTAGGATTTTCCCGTGACTTGACAACTCAATCTTGGTCTGCGCGCAACCCCCTATCATTTGATATCAGATTTTGGGCATTTTTGGTGTTCTTGGTTGATTTCTAAACTGATTTCTAGCAAACAGCAGTTTTTACCCAGAAAAAGTTTGGAAAAAAATTCATTTGAGTGGGTAAACGTTGTCTGATTGGTCTGAAATTTTATATGCATATTTGTGGCACTGTGATAGAATATAAAAAATATTTCCCGCAAAAAAATTAGTAGAAAAAGTCAAAAAAATTGAAAAGATGAAATCAAATAAAAAATTTAAAAAATATTCAGCGGGTTGAGTTTAGTGACGAAATTTAAAGACATTCCAGTTGAAATTTCGTGATTTTTGGAGATCGGTAACACCTCGAACGAAGTTGTTAAGTTACTCCGCAGTTTTTTCGGGTTTTTGGGTGTCAGCAATTTTTATTGATTCTTAGCTGTAGGTTTTCATTTGTTTTGCTTTTATTCTTCCTTTACACTATCTAACACCTTCTTGTTTCTTGTGTAGTAGGATTTAAAAGTGTGCACAATTCTTCCTCGGTGCAATACAAATCAATTGGTGTCTCGTCACTTTTTGGATTCATAGTGCAATTAGGATTATTTGGTAGTTACGGTTCATACACTTTCTAATTGATTGATATAGACTCTATTAAAAAACTCACAAGACTGAATTCTACCTCTTTGAGAATTTGATTTTCCTTTTTGAGTGATTAACGGTGAGGTTTGTTAATTTTTTTGAGTGTTGAGTGTTTGTTTTACAGGTATTTCAAAAAAAAAAAGAAAAAAGATGCCAAAAGAAGGGAACTTTGCCGATTTTTAATGCCTTGTAGTCCGCCGCACCCTTAACATCCAAATGAGAGACGATTTTGATAACCAAAGGACCAATATTTTCCATTCTAGGTGTTTTATAAAAGGTAACTTATGTTCACTTATTATTGATAGTGGGAGTTGTTCGAATGTAGTTAGCAGTTATTGGGTGGATTCCTTAAAGTTACCTTGTACCAAGCACCCTAAGCCGTATCACCTTCAGTGGCTTAATGAATGCTCAGAAGTTAAAGTTACAAAACAAGCCTTGATCACTTTTAAGCTCGGGAATTACGAGGATGAGGTATGGTGTGATGTGGTCCCAATGCATGCGACACACTTGCTCCTTAGACAGCCTTAGCAATTTGATCATGATGTTACACACCAAGGCAAGCTCAATAGATACTCTCTTGTGTTTAAAGGCCGAAAATTCACTTTTTCTCCTTTAAATCCCAATGATGTATATAAAGATCAATTAAAAATGATGAAATTTTGTGAGGGGGTGGGGGAGAAAGGACAAATAAAAAAGACAGAGAGAAAAGAGGCTACTAGTGAAAAAAGTCAAAATTTAAATGGCCCAAAGGTCAGTGAATCCGCAAGTGGTAAAACTAGAGTGAAAAATTTAATTGCAACAAAAAAAGATGTGCGGAGAGCCCTACTCAATAAACAGCCTTATATCCTTGTGAGGTTTAGGCAAAACTATTTATCTCTATCTAACATTAATGAAAATTTGCCTAGTGTGTTTCAATGTCTTTTGCAGGATTATGAGGATGTTTTTAGTGAGGCCCCTAAAGGTTTACCACCTTTACGTGGGATAGAACACTTCCATTGGCCACATATGAAGAAGGATGTCGAAAAGGTAAGTTCTAAGTGCATCACATGTAAACAAGCAAAATCTAAGGTAATGCCTCATGGCCTTTACACTCCTTTGCCGATTCCTACTTCACCATGGGTAGACTTCTCAATGGATTTTATTCTAGGTTTGCCATAAACTAAGAAAAGAAGAGATAGTATATTTGTTGTTGTTGACAGGTTTTCCAAGTTGGCACATTTTATTCCTTTTCACAAAACAGATGATGCTACACATGTGGGAGATTTATTTTTTAAAGACGTGGTAAGACTTCATGGCATCCCTAAAACAATTGTTTTCGACAGAGATGTCAAATTCCTTAGCCACTTTTGGAAGGTATTGTGGGGTAAGCTTGGTATGAAATTACTGTATTCAACTACATGTCACCCCCAAACCAATGGCCAAACTGAGGTAGTCAATCGAATTTTAGGAGCTTTATTACAATCTGTTGTGGGAAACAACATTAAAAAATGGGAAGAATGTTTTCCATTTGTTGAATTTGCATATAATAGATCTATTCATTCTACAACTGGCTATTCACCATTTGAACTTGTTTATGGTTTTAACCCACTAACAGTACTTGATCTTGCGCCATTCCCACTAAAACATATTGTTAATTTAGATGGCGAACAGAAAGCTGAGTTGGTGAAATCCTTACACGAGAAGGCTAGGCAACGAATAGCCAAAACAAATGGCATCAACACCAACAAAGCAAATAAGGGGAGCAAACGGATTGTCTTTGAACCCGGAGATTGGGTTTGGGTCCATATGAGGAAAGAACGATTTCCTACAAAAAGAAAAACCAAGTTGGATCCAAGAGGCAATGGGCCTTTCCAAGTACTCGAGCGGATCAATGATAATGCATACAAATTGACCTACCTGGTGAGTACAATGTAAGTTCTACATTCAATGTGGCTGACTTATCTCCATTTAATTTTTTATATTCGAGGACGAATCTTTTTGAGGAAGGGGGAATGATACGAGTCACAAAGGCCCAACTCAAGCTCAAGAACGTGATGGGCTTAAACTACCACAAGGCCCAATAACGATATCAAAGGCCAAGCAAATGCGTACGAAACTAAATGGAACCATTCAAGACTTCATTAGCAAGGCCTTAGATGCGTATAAGAAGGAAAAAGAAAATCAAGATTCACTTTCTTGTTTTCAAGAAAATCAAGAAACCAAATCTTGGTCCAATTTTGCTGTTTTGAGCGATTTTAAGAATCAAGAAAATCAAGATTTCAAATCTTGGAAATCTTGGTCCAAAAAACCGAATCTTGCAGCCAAGGTGCATTAGATCACAGTAATGAGCATCAACGAACCAATTTCAGGAAAGAACGGATTACAAGTCCAAGTTCTTGAAGATACGGCCCAATAAGATGTTCCAAGCGCAATCCAGAAATTTAAATCAGACTTAGTTGAAAATCAGGCCAAATTGTCAAAGTGGCCCAATTTGTTAAGTTTTAATTCTTTAAATACTTAGTTTAAATTTTAGACTTTATAAATTAATTTCTATGTAAACATTCAGTCCAAGAGGCCCATTTAAAAAGCCTTGGCCGAATTTTCCTTTAAAATCAAATAATTAGGATTTTTTTTAGTTTCTCCTAATAGGGTTAGGAAAGTAATAGAGGCCTATATATGTAAGGCTTGGCCGGCCACAACTTACACATTACATTAAAAATTTCAGATTTTTGTTGAGTGAAAATTCTCTTAGAGTTTCTCCAAGAATTCTCTCTTGAGTTTTCTTTAGAAGTAGTTTTAACAATCTTTTTGATTGTGGGAGCCATCTTCAGCCTTCTTCTTGCCATGTGCTTACATCAGAGGGGAGATTAGAGCCGTTTGAAGGGAGTTGTGAAATCTTTTTTCGATTTCAAGGCTTCTTAGGACTTATCCTTATCTTTATTGCTGTTTATTTTTCTTTAGATTTTTTTGCTTGTGCGGATTCATTGATTAACTTGTTTTATTCGTTCTTGTTGAGTTTCTAGCCCTTTTCAATCTTCAAGAAGCTGATCGGCACCCTTCTTGGCAGCAAGAAAATGTTTTCTATTCATAATTTGCAATTGATCTTGCCACCCAATTGTCCTATCTCTGATTCAATTCAGTTTGCTGAGTTTTTGAATTAACTTGCTCTTTTGTGTTCCATTGTCAGATTCGGCTGATTGGATTCTTTCTTGAAGTTCAATTCTATGTTCTTGGCTTCCAAGAATCCCCTATTAATAAGTGTTTCGGTTCTTGGCTGATTCTTTATTGTTTTGGGGTTTTTGTTTCAGATCTGGAATTCTAAGATTTATCTTTTTCTGTTTTGTTTCAGATCTAAGCGTCTAAAGCTTTCGTAGGATTTTCCCATGACTTGACAACTTGATCTTGGTCCACGCTCAACCCCTATCATTTGGTATCAACCCTCTATCATTTGGTATCAGATTTTGGGCGTTTTTGGTGTTCTTGGTTGATTTCTAAACTGATTTCCAGCAAACAGCAGTTTTTACCCAGAAAAATTTTTGGAAAAAAATTCATTTGAGTTGGTAAACGTTGTCCGATTGGTCTAAAATTTTATATGAATATTTGGCACTGTGATAGAATATAAAAAAATATTTCCCACAAAAAAAATTAGTAGAAAAGTCAAAAATAGAAAAAGATGAAATCAAATAAAAATTTTAAAAAATATTTAGCGGGTTGAGTTTAGTGCCGAAACTTTCCAGATCAAATATAAAATATTTAAGGACATTCCAGTTGAAATTTTGTGATTTTTGGAGACCGGTAACATCTCGAACAAAGTTGTCAATTTACTCCGCAGTTTTTTCAGGTTTTCAGGTATCAGCAATTTTTATTGATTCTTAGCTGTAGGTTTTCATTTGTTTTGCTTTTATTCTCCCTTTACACTATCTAACAACTTCTTGTTTCTTGTGTTAGTAGGATTTAAAAGTGTGCACAATTCTTCCTCGGTGCAACACAAATCAATTGGTGTCTCGTCACTTTTTTGGACTCCTAGTGCAATTAGGATTATTTGGTAGTTACGGTTCATCCACTTTCTAAATTTATTAATATAGACTCTACTAAAGAACTCACAAGACTGAATTCTACCTCTTTGAGAATTTGATTATCCTTTTTGAGTGATTAACAGTGAGGTTTGTTAATTTTTTCGAGTGTTGAGTGTTTGGTTTGCAGGTATTCCAAAGAAAAAAATAAGATGCATAGAATTGGTCAAGTTGATGATGACCATAATGATGTCCATGATAAATTTAAAGAGATCCAACAACAATTAGACGAACGAGCTGCTGCACTCAAACAAAAAAATGCCATACTTCGAACATTGAGTGCTACTATCAATGAGATGCGATTGGATCAAGAGCCTTAGTATCGGGGTCCAATTAAATATGATGTGTATAACCAGCCTCGTGATCATAGGCACGCTCCTAGACATGTCCCTAGAACTGACTATGACGTTCATGATCGCGGACAACCCTCTTTGGCAAAACCAAAGAGCGAGCAGCAACGAGAACATCTATTTCATACTCGCTGCCATGTACAAGGTAAGGTTTGTAGAGTTATTATTGATGGTGAAAGTTGCTCGAACGTAGCCAACACGACGATGGTGGAAAAGCTTTGCTTAACCACTACCAAGCATCCGCGACCTTATCAACTACAAGGGCTTAGCAACGAAGGCCAATTTAAGGTCACTCAACAAGTGAGCATTGCCTTTTCTATCGGCAAGTATCAGATTTAACAAGAAAGTGAATCTTGATTTTCTTTTTCCTTCATATACGTATCTAAGGCCTTGCTAATGAAGTCTTGAATGGTTCCATTTTGCTTGGCCTTTGATCTCGTTATTGGGCCCTGTGGTAGTTTAAGCCCATCACCTTCTTGAGCTTGAGTTGGGCCTTGTGTGACTCGTATCAGGTGTTTAGGAGGAAGTTTATGGCCGAGCAGTATATGGAGGCTCTTAAGTGGGAATTTTTTGATCTTGTACAAGGTGGGTTGTATGTGGCTGACTATGAGGCAGAAATATGTGTGCCTCAGTCAGTATGCTCCTAAGATGGTGTTAGTTGAGAAGGATCATTGTAAGAGGTTCTGTTTCAAGCTCAATCGAGAGATTCAATTTATTTAGTGGCCTAAAAGACACAGTTATTTGATGAGCTTGTGGAAAAGCCAAGGCTATGGAGTAGACTTTGGCTAAGGCAACTTATTCTATAGTGTCTAAGTCTGGTAAGAGGGCTTCCGATGGTGCCTCTGGACGTCCGTCCAAGCGGGGGTGTGATAATTACAACTTTGGTAGGGGTGCGAGACGTGGGTCTCAATCACGATCTAAACAACAAACTAATGTTGTGATTAACACTGGTGGTTTTGGATGGCTTCTTTGTGCTTATTGTGATCATAGGCATCCTGGAGAGTGTCATAAGTTGACAGGTAGATGTTATAAGTGTGGTCCGAATAGAATAGAGGTATCACAGACGCAGCAGAGTTTGACACCTACTATTGTGCTTGCCGGGTCACAGTCATGGCAGAGGTAATGGAAGGCCAGTTGGGCAGTGGATTATTGCTCATATAGTAGCCTTACAGGTTGAGAGTCTGGAAGTCTAGCCCAGGTTTATGGTCTTAGAGAACCTGAGAGTCAAGATCCAATCGATGTTATTGCAGGTACTTTCACTCTACAATCTATCCCATTGTTTTCTTTGGTTGATTCTGGTTCTTCACATCATATATTTTGAGTGAATTAGCTTGTAGGTTAGGGATTCCTATATAGACTATTGATTTGGGAATGACTGTAATAGTTCCTTTGGGAGATAGTGTTGTTGCAAATAAGGTTTATCGTAGGTGTTTTTTATGATACAAGGGCACGTTTTCTCTGTTGATCTAATGGAAGTACCATTTTATGGATTTGATGTCATTTTGGGCATGGACTAGTTAACTGAGCATAAGGCTAAGGCAGATTTTGAGACTAAGCGAATTACTTTGAGTAATAGTGATGGGTTGGAAATTGTTGTTGGCGAAAGACCGGGTTTTACATCTAATGTGGTTTCGGCTATAAAGACTGAGAAGTTGATGGGTAAAGATTGTATATGATGAATTCAGTTAGTAAGGAGTTGAGAGTTTAGGATATTCGAATCGTTAGGGATTTCCTGACATGTTTTCTGAAGAGTTACCTAGCTTACATCCAGAAAGAGAAGTGGAGTTTGGAATTAAGCTTTATTCTGGTACTGTACCAGTGTTCGTTGCACCCTATCGCATTGCACCAAAATAGCTCAAGGAGTTAAAGATTCAGTTGCAAGAGTTTGTTGGACAGAGGGTTCATTAAACCGAGTGTATCTTCGTGGGGTGTACTGATTTTATTTGTGAATAAGAAGGATGGTACGATGTGTATCTATATTGATTATAGACAGTTGAATAAGATGACTATTAAGAATAAGTATCCTATGCCTCAGAGTGATGACTTATTTAATCAATTTCGAGGTGCGTTGGTGTTCTCGAAGATTGATTTAAGATTTGGGTATTATCAGTTAAAGGTGAAGGAGCCTAATGTGTTGAAAACTGCTTTCAGGACCCAATATGTGCATTATGAGTTTTTGGTGATGCTATTTGGTTTAGCTAATACCTCTGATGCATTCATGGATTTGATGAACTGAGTACTTCATTCGTACTTGGATCAGTTTGTAGTCGTCTTCATAGATGATATTTTGGTGTATTCTCGTTTGAGGAGGATCACGATGAGCATCTAAGGGTTGTCTTGCAGATTTTAAGGGATAAGCAACTATATGCAAAGTTAAGTAAGTGTAACTTTTGGCTTAAGGAAATGGCAATTTTGGGATATGTGGTTTCGGCAGAAGGGATTCGAGTGGATCCTAAGAAGATTGAGGTGATTGTAGAATGGAAGTCGCCTAGGAGTGTTACTGAAGTTCAGAGTTTCTTAGGCTTAGCTAGTTACTATTGTAGATTTGTTGAAGGGTTCTCCCTCATTGTTGCACCCTTAACAAAACTACTTCAGAAAAGTGTGGTGTTCGAATAGATTGATGAAAGGCAGAAGAGTTTTGATCAGCTTAAAACAATGTTGACAAAGGCACCTGTGTTGGTTCAACTGGAACCTGGTAAAGATTTTGTGGTTTATAGGACATTTCGTATCGGGTCTTGGTTGTGTTTTGATGCAAGAGGGGAAAGTTGTGCTTGTTAGAGGCAGTTAAGACAAGCTTGAGGAAAGTTAAAGACGCATGACAATAACAACTCATGATTTGGAGTTAGCTGCTATGGTGTTTGCGCTTAAGATTTGGCGTCATTATCTTTATGGAGAGAAGTGTGTGATTTACACTAATCATAAGAGCATTAAGTATCTCCTCTCCCAAAAAGAGTTAAATTCAAGGCAAATGTGTGGATTGAGCTTTTAAAGGACTATGACTGTGTGATTGAGTATCATCCTGACAAGGCAAATGTTGTTACTGATGCTTTGAGTAGGAAGTCGATGATAGAGTTGAGAGCTATGCTTGTGCACTTGAGTTTATCTAGTGATGGTGGTTTGTGTGCTGAACTTCAAGTGAGGCCAACTTTGTCACAACAGATTAAGGAAAAAAACTGTTAGATGGGGATTTGCTAAAGAGGATTTGACAGGTTGAGCAAGGAATTAAGGGGGATTTCCATGTAGACGGCGATGGTATCTTGAATTTTTGAGGTAGGTAGGTTCTGTGTGCCGCAAGATGTGGATTTAAGGCATGCGAACCTTACCAAGGCACATAGTAGCCCTTATGCTATGCATCCTGGTAGTGGAAAGATGTATCATGATTTTCGTGGGACTTATTAGTGGCCTAGGTTGAAGTGATGTTACGGATGTAGGATTTTGGCTCAATGCTTAGTTTGTCAAAAGGTGAATGCTGAACATCAATTCCCTTCAGGTTTGATGCAATTGATTGCGATTCCTGAACGGAAGTTAGAAAGGATTATTATGGATTTTGTTTGAGTTTGCCGTTGACGCCATTGAAGAAGGATTCAGTTTGGGTTATAGTATATTAGTTTTTGAAGAGTGCGTATTTCCTAGCAGTGCGTACTAATTATTCGTTACAGAAGTTGGCAGAGTTGTACATTTGCAGAGATTGTATGTCTTCATGGTTTTTGGAAGAGTTTCCAAGAGGTTTTGGGGTCGAAACTTACTTTCAGTACAGCTTATCACCCCCAAATGGATGGCCAATCTAAGAGGGTTATTCAAGTGTTAGAAGATATGTTGCGAAGCTGTGTGGGTTGAGTTTAGTGGTAGTTGGGAGCAATATTTTCCCTTAGCAGATTTTGCTTACAATAACAGTTTTCAAGCAAGTATTCGCATGGCACTGTTTGAGGCATTGTATGGTAGAAAGTGTAGAACTCCTTTGTGTGGATGGAAATGGATGAAAAGAGGGTCATTGGACCAGATTTAGTTCGTGAGACTGAAAAGAAGATGAAGTTGATATGTGATCATTGAAAGCAGCGTCAGGTAGACAGAAATCTTATACGAATTTGAAACGTCGAGATATAGAGTTTCGAGTTTGGTGATAAGGTGTTCTTGAAAGTTTTCCCATGGAAAAAGGTTTTCAGATTCTGTAGGAAGGGCAAGTTAAGTCCAAGGTATGTTGGACCATATCAGGTTGTCGAGAAGGTTGGACCGTAATGTATCGACACAAGTTACCGCCGGAACTTGAGCAAATCCATGATGTTTTCCATGTGTCTATGCTTCAAAGGTATTATTCAGATCCGTCACATAATATGCCAATAGAGGAGATTGAGGTTCAACCTAATCTCACTTTTGATTAGGAACCAATAGAGATTTTAGACCATGAAGTGAAAGTGTTGCAAAAAGAGAGAGTACCATGGTGAAAATTGTATGGCGCAACCACAAAGTGGAAGAGGCTACTTGGGAAATCGAGGAAGTGATGAGACATCAGCATCCCTATTGTTTAGCTCAGGTAATTTTTGAGGACAAAATTCTTTTAATGGGGGAGAGTTGTCATGCCCAAATGGGGCCTAAGAGTTTTAGGGTATTTTAGGAATTTTGGCCGATATGAGCTCGAAATTTTGTAAGGTTGATACTTGATAATGTTTTCGACAATGGTTTTCATAAGTAAATTTTTGTAAACGAGTTTTAAATGTCATAATTTTAGAAAAGGGATTAATTTGTAAAAGGGTCAAATTTGTGAGTCTTTATGAAACAATTAAACCAATTTTTCAAAATCAACTTAATAAACCCCCATTCCCACTTTTATTTCATAGAAGCTTTTCTTCTCATTTGCTTGTGTCATTTCTTGCTTTCCCAAATCCCTCCCTCTTGCTTTTGATCTTCAACTCCTAATTCTCTTTGAATCCTATCACCCTTGAGCCTCAAATCTCTAATAAAAGCAAGAAAATCACCCAAGAATTCCACCATCTTCATCATCTTCTCCAAACGTGAGTTTTTCTAGGTTTGAGTCAAAGCTCAATTTTCTTGCATTCTAGGTAACCAATCGCTTCTCTGTCAGATTTAAATGCTATTTGGTTCTTTAACTGAATTTTTAGCCATTAAAATGCATGTTTTAGGTAAAAGCCAAAAAATTAGGTCTTTAATGGTGAATTTCAAGTTTATGGATAAAAACTTGGTTTTAAAGTGTTTTTCAATTAGTTTTAATCAAATTAGAAGCTTTCTAAAGTAACTTTGAAGTTTTGTTAAGGATTTCTTGGGTTATTATCGGATTCAGCTGCAATAGTCTTTGTTTAGCCTTTTCAATTGCAGTATGTTGTTTAGATAGTTTTAAATTCTTTCCATGGTTGAAATCATATTTTCCTCTTCTGTAGTTGCATATTTAAAAATTTCATTCAGTTGAGTCCCGTTTCTTAGAGTGATTGCCTTGCAATGCTCTTTCCCTTGTGATCTTAAATTCTCAGCATCACTTAGCAGAGCTCCTTATGGTCTCAAATTCAAAGCATTTGCAATTTGTCCCACTTGATTCTCAAGAGCTCAAAGGGATGCAACTTGACTCTGTATCATGACATCATTCTTGGCCATATATTCTTTCAAAAAAGATTCAATAGATGATGATGGTGAAACTAATGCTTGACCTTATTTGGATGTTTTGCCGCGGCATGGGTTGATTATAACAAGGTGGTGCCCTCTTGACATTCTGTCGAACAACATTGTTTGAATTCCTAGCACCTTGATTATTCCAACCAAAGTTTGGATGTTGCTTCCACCCTGGATTGTAGGTGTTAGAATAAGGATTGTTATCCGATTGAAATTACCCATGTAGTACAGATGCTGGGTTGATGGGCATTCATCAAACACAAGGTTTTCACCACAATAAACACAAGATAGCTTGATTGATTTCATCTCCTAGACTAAAGTTGGTCTCTTCATTGTCTTGATCATATTAGCTAAAGATGATACCTGGGTTGTCAATGAAGTGATTGCATCAAGCTCAATGATGCCAAGAGCTCTCCTGTCAGTCCCAACTCGCGTGGTAGGATATTGATAATCATTGTTTACAATCTGTTCCAAAATCTTATATGCTTCATTATAGGATTTATCCAACAAATTACCATTGGTAGAGGCATCGACTACCATCTTTGTATGTGCATTCAAACCATTATTAAACATCTCCGTCTGAGTCTAGTGCTGGAAACCATGCTTAGGACATTTTCTAAGTAATTCCTTAAATCTTTCCCAGGCTTCTTAAAGTGTTTCATCCTCTGATTTCTGTAAAGATGTGATGTCATTTCTAAGCTTGGAATTCATGTTTGTAGGATTATACCATAGCAAAATCCTCTGGCACAAGTCATTCCATGATGCCACTTTTCCCAATAGAAAAGTATTAAGCCACGCTCTTGTATCATGGACTTAGATTTTTCCCATGTGATCCGTGCGGCCATAGATAGTTCCTTCGGTAAAAAAAATGCCTAAGTCAGCCTAACTCGTGACAATTGAGGATTCAACAAAATTCCCCTAGACCCATGAAGAACAGAGAAGAACGGAATAAGAATGAACTCAAAAGCTAAACAAAAGCCACAAAAAAGTAAGAACACTTGAGAGAAAAGTTTGAGTGAATACTCTCAAAATTCTATTAATAACTGAATGAATTACAATGAGGGGGAGAGGCCTCTATTTATAGCTAAGCCTCCCCAAAATCAACGGTGTAGATCAAAGTACATCAATGGCTAAGATTAAAAGCTCTCTAGATATCAAATATCTAAGATACAAAATCATATCTTCTAAAGATTATATTTAATGTCTAGGATCACATATCTTTGAAGATCACCTTCCATTTGCCAAACTTCAGAGATGGGCTTTCAATCTCTCCAAGAAACGAATTAGTTCGATTGGGCCAAATAACCTCCTTCGAATATGATGGATCGTACAAGTTCATCATGGTCATCATGGTAGCGAGCTCCCATGCACAACCTATAAGATTTCCCCCACTTGTTCTAGCGACGCCCTCATCGCGTCCTCCTTATGAAACTGGTCTATCTTTTCTTGGAACTGCCATAATGCCTCGGTAAACTTACTTCACTGTCGGGAAGTCCCTTCCATCGAACTAAGTATTCATGCCGCGGCTGATGGTACTTTCATCTAATCACACGATCTGCCTCAATGTTTTCAACTTCACGGTCGTAAGAGACCTTTACCCCCATTTGTGCTCGTTCGGACTTGTCTCAATTCAAATCTTCTTGATCCCTATAGAATGGCTTAAGCATGCTTACATGAAACATTGGGTGGACTTTGAGCTTTCTTGGCAACTCAAGCTTGTAGGCCACCTTGCCTACTCTCTTTACAACTCTAAACAGCCCCTCATACCTTCGCACAAGCCCTTTGTGCAAACCCGTATATCGCAAAATCAAGTGTAGTTTGGCAAGGACTGAGTCACCCACCTAAAATTGCACATCTCTTTGATTCTGATCGACCCATTTCTTGTTGCGCTTACTTGCCTTGTGTAAACAAGCTCTAGCCAAATCATTTTTCTCTTGCCAATCCTTCGTAAATTGATAAGCTATCGGATTTGGTCCTATATAACGGGTCGTAATAGCATTGGGTGTAAGTGGCTATTGGCCCGTCACTATCTCGAACGGACTTTGATTCGTGGCCCCACTTCTCTGCAAGTTTATGAAAATTGGGCCACATCCAACAACTTTGGCCAATCCCTTGTGTGGCACTTACAGAGTGCAAAAGATATGTTTCCAACAATGCATTCACTCATTTGGTTTGCCCATCGGTTTGCGAATGCATGCTCGTGGAAAAGTTCAAGTCTGATCCCATTGGCTTGAACAACTTCGTCCAGAACCAGCCCGTGAATTGCCCATCTCAATCACTAATAATAGACAGTGGCACTCCCCAATATTCACCACATGTCTAAGGAATAAACGGGCTACTTCCTCAGCAGGGCAGTCCTTGGTAGCTGGAATAAATGCTGCATACTTCGAAAACCTGTTCACCACAACAAGAATACTTGCAAATCCATTAGACTTAGGCAAACCAATAATAAAATCTATAGATACACTTTCCCATGGTTTTTACGGAATGGGCAAGGGTTGTAGCAAACTGGTCGGAGTCTTTAACTCAACCTTGTCTTATTCGTATACTAGACAAGTTTTCACATAGGTCCCCACATCATCACCCATGTGAGGCCAATAGTAACGATCCTCTAAAAGGGCCAAGGTACGGTGCATTGGATGGCCCGGCCATCTCGAGTCGTGACATTCCTTCATGACTTCCTTGCGCAATTTCCCATAATAAGGAACATAGAGGCAGTGTCCATGAGTGTATAGTAATTCCCCATCAAGCCAAAATCTCCTCGTTTTCCCTTCCTTGGCAAGTTCAATCAAGCTTGTGGCTGTTGGATCATGGGACAATCCCTCTCGAATACACTCCAATAAGGAACCATCGGGTTGGCTGATTGCTGCAAATTCCATCTTTCACTCAGTGCATCAGCCACAATGTTGGCACTCCCTGGCTTATACTCCATCATGAAATCAAACTTAGCTAGGAAAACCTGCCAACGAGCCTGTTTGGGAGACAGCTTTTTCTGGGTTAGAAAATAACTATTGGCAACGTTATCGGTAAGGACCACAACCTGGAACCCAGTAAATAATGCCTGCATGGTGCAAGCAATGCACCACAGTGGTCATCTCCTTTTCTTGAATCGTGTATCCTCTTTGCCTCATTAAGCTTTCGACTCTTAAAAGCAATTGGATGCCCATCTTGCATCAGTATTCCCTCAATGGCATAATCTAATACATCCATGCGTACCTCATAAGGCTTTGAATAATCCAGCAATGCAAGTATGGGCTCTCTCGTCATCACTTGCTTTAATTGATTAAAGGCCCTCTCACATTATGGATTCCAATCTCATACCTTACCCTTTTCAACATGTCTGTCAAGGGTGTGGGAATTCTAGAGTAGCCCTCGATAAAATGTCGATAGTAATTTGCCAACCCAAGGAAAGATCTCAACTCCATCACCTTGGTTGGAGACTCCTACTCAACAATGGCCCGAACCTTGATCTCATCCATCCGGATCTTGCCACCTCCCACATGTGGCCTAAAAATGGCACCTCTCGCTGAGCAAATGAGCATTTCTCCTCTTTGACAAACAACTCATTTTCCCTCAAAGTTTGGAACACTTCCCTCAAATGTTCCACATGCTCCTCGAATGACTTTCTGTACACCACAATATCGTCAAGGTAAACAACCACGGAAGATCAGGAAAGGTTGAAGTACCTTATTCATTAGGGTGCAGAATGTAGTTGGGGCATTCATGAGTCCGAAGGGCATCATCAGGAACTCATACAAACTATACCGCGTCACACAAGGTGTCTTTGGCTCGTCCCCCTCGGCTATCCGAACTTTATGGTACCCCGATCTTAAGTCCAACTTGGTAAAACATCTCGCACTACCAAACTAATCAAACAAGTCTGCAATAAGAGGAATAGGTTACCTATTTTTCACAATGATCTTGTTTAGAGCCCAATAATTGATGCACATCCTCAACAAACCATCATGTTTCTTTTGAAACAACACTGGCACACCGTATGAAGATTTAGATGGCCTAATAAATCTCGCATCTAAAACTCCTTCAACTATTTTTGTAATTCCTCTAATTTCGGTGGAGACATACGATATGGGGCCCTAGTGGCGGCACCATGTGGAGACTAATTTGATCATGTGGTCCACCTCCCTCTTGGGTGGCAAATTCTTTGGCAACTTTACGGGCATCACATCCCAAAAAGACTATAATATTTGGCCCACTTCCTTAAAGATCTCACCAATGGACTTAACAATTTCCTCTGTCCTCAAGGTGGCTAAGTAGGAGACTTCATCTGTACGTACTCGTTTAGCAAATTGGATTGCGGATAATGGTTTTCCTTCCATGATCCCCTTTCTTGTCATTCTCACCATGCATTGATGGTTCGAATCTGAAATCACCATTTAATTACCGGAAGGAATAATATATGAATTAACCCGATCAAGGAAACTTAACCCAACCACAAAATCATAGTCATCAAGTGGCATTACCTTAATGGATGCCTTATCGATCCAATCGCCAAGTTGGAGATCCACTCCCTTTGTAACCCCCTTGATTGGAACACTTTCTGAGTTCATCGTTTTGATCCGACCTTATGGAACACTTTCTGAGTCATCGTTTTGCCGACCTTACTCATTTTCAATCTTGGCCAAGTTTATGAGTAGCCCCTTCAGACATGAACAAATCAGATGCACATGTGTCGACAAGCGCATTTAATTTTTTGCCGGCCACCATGATGTCTACAAACATCAGCCCATGACCCGTTGAAGATAGCCCTAAGTATCAAATCAAGACATTAATCCTCCACATCTGACTCCACTTTTGTTTCCATAGTAGGAGAGCGACCTTCTTTGGATAGTCTTTGATCATATGTGGGCTATCACAATGGAAGCACTTATAGGCCACTCTTTTCTGTCCCAAGGCTTCCTACTGTTGTCATTCCTAGTGGGTCTTTCTTTGTCTCCCCCACTATTGCCCTTTGGATTGAATTTGGGCTTAGAAGACTCAGCTTGCCCTTCTTTCCACCAAATTTGACAAACGATTCTGCTATTGACATAGCCTTGGTAAGCTCTTGGACTCCTCAACGTTGCAACTCTTGCTTCCCCCATGGGTTCAACCCATCCATGAAGGAAGAACGCCTCCTTCTCACCCATATCTGAGATTTGAAGTATGAGTTTGCTAAACTACACACTACAGTGTCATAGTTGCACATGCTGCACACAAGCCTATTTTTCCAAGCTAATCCTCCTTATCATTGGATTAAAATTGTGCTTTGAACTCATTGGAATTCCTCCCTAAGATCTCATCTGGGTCGCTTATGTCGATATCATAAAATTAAGAGGCTTAGTTCTTGGAAGAGTTTAAAACAATTAAAGTTGGCTTAAAACAAAGGATTTTAATGGATGTAAATGAGAGATAGGTTCACTTAAGGAATAGAGAGAGAAATATTAGTAATATTGAAAGTTAATATTAGATGTTAAGTTGATAATTAAGTTGATAGCTTAATCCATGACCCATACCATACAGATGAGAAATGATAGACCAATAGGTTAGTGCAACTTCAAAGAAGTGATAAGTTCAAGAAGAATCAGATTGACGCCACAAGATAAATTTGATAAGTCAATTTGAGTCAAGAGAGAACAAAGAGAGTTGAACACTCACAATAGTTATAAAATTCATCAAAGGTTCAAAGTTCTTTCTACATTTAAGCTTAGTATTTATAGGTTGTACAAGGTCCTATCGAATGGACATGTTTCAATCAGCTTAATTGAGCTGAATGGCTATTGAATTATCCAACAAGTCCCTTAGAGACTCCTAGGTGTGGAAGATGCCAGTAGTCTTGCCATTTGCAATTCCAAATCAGTCAAACCATGTGGACTTTAAAGTTGAGCTGAATGTGCAAGTAGCTGATCAGTTAGGGAGGTGTGAACATGGATTGATGCCTTCTTGGGAAGCCGAATGTACACCTATCACTTAAAGACTGCTTGTGGCGCATGAAGAGTCTTCAAGTGCGAACAACAAGATTTGGACGGTCACTTTGGTGTGACTTAGCGTCCAGCTGATTAGTCAAGTGTGAAAACACTTGTGTCCATTGCCTTCCACAAAGAGTTGGTTGGAAGAAAGCCATCAGCAGCTCCCTCTGCATGCACGTCCGAATGCATGTCTCTCCATAAATGTCGTCCATTGAATATGCTTTTGGGAAGCCAATGTGAACAACCTACAAGATGCATTTAAACTTGGCTTAATTTCAATAATAAGACATGATTTAAAAATAATTTAATATGTATAAACATTAGACACAATTATGATTTCTGAACTAAGACCAAATTAAAAACATATATTAATGCTGTATAAAATAGGACATAATTAATAGACTTGAAACATATTAAAGATGCTCAGATTATGACATATTTAAAAACTCAAACTATAATAACTAAAAAACTAAAATGACTTAATGTCCTTATTCCAGCAACCGAAAATAACAAGCTGAAAATTAAAGATTGGCTTGGAGCAAGCGCATGGAACGCATGAGTTGCTTGTCCAAGATTGATCAATGAGTCCTGTAAAAGCTTCTCCCTAAATTCGATCAATGAGGCCTGAAATAGCTTCTTGAACCTCTTGGCTTGAGCACGAGTGATAGGCCCATTGGTAGCTCAATTGGTTCATTAGTAGCCTTGGTTGAGTCATTAGCCATGACCGCATCATCCCTCCCCCTTCGAAGCGGTTTGTCCCCAAATTGTCACCTACATCGTAAAGAGAAAGATTAGACACATCAAAGCTGACACTAACACTATACTCACCTAGAAGGTCTAGCTTATATGAGTTGTCATTGATTCTTTCCAACACTTGAAAATGACCATCACCCTGTGGAAGTAACTTGGACCTTCTTTGTGTGGGGAATTTCTCTTTTCGCATATGTATGCAGACCAATCTTCGGGTTCGAAGATTACTCATTTGCGTCCCTCGTTTGCTTTATGCACATACTGCTCAGACCTCTTCTCTATATTTTCCCTTACTTTTTGATGTAGCTGATTCACGTACAAAGCCTTTCATTTGTCATCTACATGCACAAATTGATTAGCAAGTAAGGGAATTAAATCTAGACGAGTTAGAGGATTGAACTCGTAAACAACTTCAAATGGGGAATGCTTAGTGGCCAAATGGACAGATCGGTTGTAGGCAAATTCAATTTGCGGTAAGCATTCTTCCATGACTTTAGGTTCTTCTTAATAATTGCCCTCAACAGGGTTGACAAGACTCGGTTCACCACTTTGGTTTGACCACCTGTTTGTGGGTGGCATGTTGTAGAAAACAATAGTTTTGTGCCAAGCTTGCCCCACAAAGTTCTCTAAAAATGCCTGAGGAACTTAGCATCCCTATCCGAAACAATAGTCCTTAGGACTCCATGTAACCGCACTACTTCCCTAAAAAACAAATTTGCTATATTCAAGGCATTTTCAGTTTTATGATAAGTAATAAAATGTTCCATTTTAGAAAATCGATCAACCCCTACAAAGATTGAGTCCTTTCCACTCTTAGTTCTAGGAAGATCTAGGACAAAATCCTTAGAAATATCAACCTAAGGTTCTTCGGGAATGGGAAAAGGTGTGTATAGTCCATGAGGCTTTATGCGTGATTTCGCCTTCTTGCAGGCAACACAACGATCACAAAACTATCTCCACATCACGTTTCATCTTTGGCCAAAAGAAATGATCTTGGAGCATGGCCAAGGTCTTGGTTACTCCAAAGTGTCCCATGAGGCCTCCATTATGCGCCTTATTCACAAGCACGTCTCGAACAGACCCTTGAGGTATGCTCATGTTACCTTCTCGAAATAGGTAACCATCATGCCGGTAAAAATTTTCAAAGGCCTTTTGCTCACATGCTTTATACGATTCACCAAAATCAACAACATTTTCATAAAGTTCTCTTAGATGTGCAAACCCAAGCAATTTGAGTCCAAATGATTAAGAAGTGCGTACCTCCTTGACAACACATCTGCTACAACATTCTCTTTACCTTTTTATATTTGATCACATAAGGGAATGACTCAAGAAACTCCACCCACTTGGGCATGTCTCCTGTTTAGCTTGTTTTGTCCCTTGAGGTGTATCAATGCCTTGTGATCAGTATGGATGAAAAATTCCTTGGGCCATAGGTAGTGTTACCATGTTTCCAACTCCCGGATCAATGCGTAAATTTCCTTGTCATACGTTGGGTAGTTAAGGGTGGCACCATTTAGCTTCTCACTGAAATAGGCTATGGGGTGCCCATTTTGAGTTAGCATGGCTCCAATCCCTATTCCTGAGGCATCACACTCAATCTCGAAAGTTTTGTTAAAATTGGGCAAGGAAAGTAAAGGAGCATTAGTTAAACAATCTTTAATTAACATAAAGGACTTCTCTTATTCCTCTCTCCAATAAAAATTAGAATTTTTTCTTAGTGATTCCTGTCAAAAAAGCAGCCAAAGTACTAAAATTAGGAACAAACCTTCTATAGAAGCTTGCTAAGCCATGAAAACTTCTTACTTGGCTAATCATGGCCAATCTCGAATTGCCTTGACCTTCTCTTGGTTGACTTCAAGTTCTTCCGCACTAACCACGAATCCATACTTGGTCTTGAACGCTGTTTTCCACTTATCTCCTTCTCTCATTCAGATATGATGATAGCCACTTTTGAGGTCTATTTTGGAGAAGAGTTGAGCTCCACTTAGTTCATCCAACATGTCGTTAAGGCGTAGAATTGGATGTGTATATTTGATGGTAATTTTGTTGATTACTTGACAATCAACACACATGTGCTAGGAACCATCCTTTTAGGAACCAAGAGTACGGGTACGGAGCATGGACTTAAAATCTCTCTAATGTACCCTTTTCCATCAATTCAATCACTTGTCTTTTTAGTTCTTTGGTTTCTTCGGGGTTACTTCGATAGGCTGGACGATTTGGAATTGTGGCTCTGGGTATGAAATCGATTTGATGTTCTATGCCTCTAATAGGCAATAGACCACTTGGAACGTCTTCTGGAAACACATCTTTGAATTCTTGCAACAAAGTCACAATCGAAGAAGGGAGAGTGTCATCTAGTTTGTTAGTTCCAAATATACCTTCCTTGTACATGGGTACAAGCATAGGATGTTTCAACAACAATGATTTTCGCACTTCTCTTTCTTTTGCATAGACACTCAACTTTCCAGTTTCACTTTCTTCTTTTCTTTCTTTTTCCTCTCGGATTTTTAATTCAATTTTTTATTTTTCCCTATTGTTTTTACCTCAATTTTTAATTCCTTTTTTTCTATTCTCTCTTCTTTTCCTTCTCACCTTTTCCCTCTTGATCTTTTACTCTCGATTTTTCAATAGAGTTTTTCAATTTGAGCTGGTCTTTATACACTTGTTTAGGGGTAAGTAGTGCTAGGGTTACATTTTTCCCTAGATGTTTGAACGTGTATCTATTGGTGTAACCATCATGGATCACTCATTGGTCAAATTGCCACAGTCTCCCCAACAGTAAATGGCCAGCATGCATCGGCACCACATTACACAAAACTTCATCACTATACTTGCCAATGGAGAAGGCGACAATGGATTGCTTGGTGACTTTGAGTTCTCCTCCATCGTTAAGCCATTGCAACTTGTAAGGATGCGGATGTTTGGTCATTGCTAGGCCAAGTTTTCCACCAACATGTTGCTAGCAACATTTGTGTGCAGCTACCTCCATCGATTATTATGCTACACACCTTGTCTTGGACATGGCATCAAGTGTGGAAATTTTTTCTTGTTGTTGCTCATTTTTAGCGCTTTGGAGGCTCAAACTCCACTTGATAATGAGAATTTCCCCTTCCACGGCATATTCAAAATCTTCATCCTCTTTAGTGAGTGCTTCAGGTTCTTCTACTTTTTCTTCTTCGGATTCAATCTCGCCATTGGCCCTAACCACCATCACACTCCGATTGGGGAATTGGCTAGCAATGTGGCCTCTCTCAAGGCATTTGAAGCATTTGATATCCCAGGTGCGGTTAGGCACAGCTTCATTTTTGCCTTTGCTTGATTCTCTACTTGGCTTGTTAGGCTTTGTGGGTCCAATGGATTCCTTGGATCGAATGGGGGCATCCTTTTTGTTGACTCCTTGTCCTCACCTTGATGTAGAAGTGGAGTTAGGAAAGGTTTGGCTACCTCCATCTCTTTGTAGTAGTCTTTTATGCTTTGATTTCCTTAAGTGAGGTTTTGCAACTTTTGGTACAAGTCATTATGATAATAGGCAGGAATAAATCTCTTCCTCATGATTGCTTTCATTTCGGCCCATGTAGACACGGGTCGTTCTCCATTGTTCCTTAGGCTCATGGCAAGCTGGTCCCACCAAATGATAGCATAATCGAAGAATTCTATGGCAACAAGTTTAACTTTCTTGATCTTCGAGTAGTTGTGACACTCGAAGACAAGTTTTATTTTCTTTTCCCACTCCAAATATGCTTTAGGATCGATTTTCCCTTGGAATGAGGGAATCGCCATCTTGATATTTTTATTTTGAGGTCATTGTCCACTCGGTTTCATTCTCTCGGTCCTCGGTTCCTTGACCTTGTCGCCTCTCGCTACGATCTGAGGCTTGATCACTTTCCATATCGCTAGGCTCGTAGAAACCATCTCGGTTAGCCTAGGGCAACCCTGCTCCCTCCTTGGATTTTGTAGAGTCCTTCACATTGGACTCGTTCTTCCAACTATTCCAAATACTCTTGTATGGGCTTTAGACATCGTTGGAGCATTCGGTCCATATCGCGAATGAGGGCTTGATATGTTAAGTCAGGTACACCACCACTAGTAGCAATGTTTCTTATGGGGCGTACACCACCGCCTTCCACAACATTTCTTTCAGGACTACGAGACATGGTGTTTCCTTACAGCAAATCTCACTAATTCACTCAAAAGAAAAGAATACACTCTGCTCGTGTTTCACTCAATTTTTGACTTTTGCCACTCTAATGTCCTCACACTCTCTTACCCTTTTCCACTCTTGTTCTCTTCTCTAAGTTCTTTGATGACTACTGTAGACTTAGCAACAAATCTTAGTGGAGTCAGCTTCAAAAGTAAGGTAAAGGTGGGAGTTAATGTTGGGAAATAGGGTAGGCTAAACAAAATAATTGAAGTGTGGCCGAGGGTGAAAGGGATAAAATGGAATCGATCAGAGCCAGCTGAATCGGAGTAAGAATCGACGTCTCTGTATTACGATCTTGTAAAAAAAACTTCAAAAAAATCAGGAAAGAAAATAATAATAACAAATTTGTGGAAATTCTTATTGTTTATTGAATATAGTGCTTGTATTCATTTAAAAAAATTCAGAATTAAAAAAAAAAGGGAGATCAAGTTCTTATTCCTGAATTGTTAAAGTTTTGCTTGCTGGCCAAAATTAGCTTATTGCTTCTTTTACTATTCAGCCACACCTAACACCAGCATCAACTGTTTCTAGCCTACCTATTTGAAACCAACATCAACTACCCAACACCATCAACTCTTTTGCAAGCCAACCCACTCTAAATTGCTGTTAAGTCCAAATAGTCCACTTAAAGAACATAGAGAGGCAGATTGAGAGGTAAAGGCATGAGTGAGCGAGAGCATTAGAGAGATTAAAAGCCAATATAAGAGTGAAAACACGAGTGGGGTGTCAATCACTTTATTCTTTCTTTACGAGAGATTGGTGAGGATTTTGAATTGTGAGGTTCATTCACTATTTGTTTAATCTTTTATTTTCTAACATTTTCTTGAATCATGTCCCAAGAACTTTTGGATTTGGAATTTCAAAAGTGGGAGGAAGAAATGAAACAGATTGTGCGATCTAAATTTCAGCAAATATAAGAAATTGAACTCCATGTATCCTTTGACAAAGATAAAGTAGATTTGCCACATGCTATCGTTGACATCAAAATGAGTTCAATCCTTCAAAATTTAGAGAACGAACCGTAACGTGAAAATGTCTTCACAACCCGTTGCCGTGTCCACGATAAAGTCTATTGCCTTATTATTGATGGTGAAAGTAGCTCGAACGTGGCCAGTATTCGAATGACAGAAAAAATTGGCTTGACCACTACCAAGCATCCATGACCTTATCAACTGCAAGGGCTTAGCGTTGAAGGCAAATTTAAGGTCACTCAACAAGTGCGCATCGCCTTTTCTATCGGTAAGTATCAAGACAAAGTTATTTGCGATGTGGTGCCTATTCATACCTGCCATTTGTTGCTAGGAGGACCATGGCAATTGGTTTGAAAGGTCACTCACGATGGTTGTACCAATAGGTATTCTTTTAAGCATCAAGGAAGGAAAGTCCCCTTAGTGCCGCTCACTCCGGAATAAGTCCATGAGGACCAAATAAAATTAAAAAATTCAGTTGTAAAAATATGTGAGATAAAAGAAAGATGAGAAGAGAGAATAATGAAAGTGAAAAAGAAATTAAAAAAGAAGAAAAAGAAAAGAAGAAAAAAAGAAAGAAATTGAAAAAGAGAGTGAGACTGAGAAGAAAAGAAAGTATGCAAGAAACGAGTGTGTTGAAAAAAAACGAGAGTAGTTGAGTTTTCTATGGAAAAAGAAAGAGAGCTTGAAGAAATGAGTGAGAAAGAGAAGAAAGTAAGAAAAAAGTGAAAGCAAGGAGTGTTTTTGCTAAACTATATGCAAGTTGCCCTCGTATTACTTCTTCTTCTCAAGTTTCTGAAGGGCCCATTGACAAATTTCAGCTTCAATACCTTCCTGATAAGAGAAGATTTCAATTATTTGAGAAATAAGGTAAGGTTGAAGGTGAAATTATGTGTCCATTGCTTAAAGATAAACAAGGTAAGGGTTCTTTGTTATGATAGTCTCAACAATCCCAATTGAATGATATTGATGAAATTGCCGAAAACTTAGTTTTTAAAAAACTCCTCACCATATTTTGGCTAATTTCCATATTTGAATGATGATGATTTTATTTTACATAGTGATATGAAACGTTTTTCTTCTAAGGAGCATGATATTGGCAAGATTGTTCATAAAGTAGGATTAGATCAGCCCGAACAAAATTTGGTCTTTTGTGATAAAAAGTTGACATGTGAAACACCTAGTCTGCTTGTGTGTTGTGATAATTTAAATTTTCTGATTTGTTGCATAAATTCCCCATGTTTGAGCAAGTCTGTTCGAATGAGATTATGATGTATGATTGTTTGAATATGTACATGCTCAAAGCCTCTTTGTTTCACTTGTGTGAATTGTTGCATTTTGGGAACGAGTGAACATATCGTCTGTTCAACCCTAGAGTTCGCTATTCTGGTTCACCATTGAGAGAAAGCAAGCATCGTAAATTTTGTTTGAATGAACCTGTAAACAATCTTTGCTTTTGAATGAACATGTAAACAATTTTTGCTTGTATGATGCTTTGTCATTAAGTCTGAAAATGAGACATGTGAATCTTGTTGGCTCGTCAAGACAAAATCAAATATTTGATTCCGAAGGATGTTGTATATTTTTGTTTAATCGATTCGAGACATATGAATGTTTGAAGGCATGCTTGTTTAATTTTCTTTTCATCCGAATGTGTGACAAGACGATGGCATGTAAAATGGTTAGTGCATTTGAATTTGAAGACGGTGTCTCAAATCTGCCTTGTTATAAAATTCTACATGTTTGAGTAAGATGATCGAGTGAAACTTAGATTACATGATCATTTGGAGGACTCCTTGATACATTTTGATTATAATTTTGATTTGATTCTTATGCATTCTCTATTACCGAGTATGGAAAATCATTTTGAAAAGGTAAGATCCACTTCTACTTTTGATCCCGGCATTAGATTAAGTGTTCAATTTCTAAATAATTATGAAAAGGTAATACCAACTCAAGTTTTTTATCCCGACATTGGATTATGCATTCTAATTTTGAATAAGACTCCAAAAGATCATTTGTGTTTATAAAGTTTAGTGTCACTAATTCGTTCCATTCTCATGTAGGTGACACTTTGGAATGGTTTCCTCCTAAAGAGGGAGGGCATGGAAATAACTCATTTTCTTTTCAAACCATTTGTGGTTCCCGGAGTTTTAGAAATGATACTATCTGGATTATGAACAAAAGGGCTTGTGATCTCGAAAAATTTTTCTCAAGCAAGTGGCCCGATTTGAGGACAAATCGCTTTAAAGAGGGAGGGAATGATACGATCACGCCCTGGAAACGCCCTTGGTCCAGCTCTCTAAGCGTTGTTTGCAATCCTTTGAACGTTGAATTAGTTCGATTCCAGCTCGTTGAGCTCAATTCAGCTCGTTTCCAGCTTAATGAGCCCGTTTGCTCATTTTGAGTTTATTTTAATTTCATGCATTTTAGTTGCTGGAATAGAACTTAGCTGCTTAAATAAATTTTAGTTAATTTAGTTTAAGTATTTAATTAATTTAGTTAAGTGTTAAATATGTTTTTAAGCCATTTAATTTGTCTAAGTAGTTTCGACATTAATAGGTGGTCTAAGTCATTTAATTTGTCTAAATTACTACGGCAATTTAAGTTGTCTTTAGCTCATTTAATTTGTTTTAGTCTTAACAGCTATTTAAAGTGTCCTAAGCTAAGACAACTTAATTAAGCTCATTAAAGGTGTCTTGACTGAATTTTAATGGCTGTTTGTAGGTGTCCATTCAGCTGGAATCAGATTGGTGCATGGACAGCATTAAAGGGAGCATAATACACCAATTAATTTGGCAGCTCATTCCTCTTCCCTAAGGGCCTGTTCGTGCATTACAATGGACAAGGGAGTGTTCACACATGGCTATTCAGCTCACATATTCTTTTCACATTTGATGGCTGTTCAAAACTGACTTTTCACACCTTGTGACCGATTATCTCCACAAGTTCACACTTAGGAGTAGTTTTGTGTGCCCAAGATGCCACTAAATGTTGCTAATGTTCATTAAGCTTCTCAAGGCTGATTTAATAAAGAGAATTGAAGTCATTGGCTGTTCAAACGTTGAACTCTTCCAGCCTAAGAAATCAGCTCAGTTATTCAGCTGAATTGGGACTTTAAGCTGCTGTCCATTACCGTTTCCAAGGCCTAGAACATTTCAAAAGGATTGAGGTTAGTTATTAATATTTCAGCTTATTAATGAGCTCATTTAAGCTGGTTATTAGTGACCATTCAGCTAGGCTTCTCTTTTACTATAAATATGTTGTAATTAGCATGTTGGAGGGACTTTTGCTAATTTTATGTTAAGACTTAAACTTGTGAGATTATCTAATTCTCCTTGTTCTTTCTCGGGACTGAATCGACTTATCAAACTATCTTGTGGCATCAATTCTTTCCTTTGTTAACCGAACTTATCACCTTGCTGGTGTGGCGTTCATATACCTCTGGTTCCTATCATCTTTGATAGCGGGTCAAGGTTTAACTATCAACTTCGAAACCGAAATCATCTAAGCGCCTTGTCAAGATTCGGGTCAACAATTTCCTTTATTGTTGGTTCTTTCTTTGGCCTTAGCCGAATTCAACTATCCATTTTCTCACATATTCCGCACCCTTCATTTGAAGCCTATCTCATTAGTTTCAGCAGCTTATTTTAGTACAATTTTAACCAAATTTAGAACAAGCAAACTCTTACTCGAATTCACAATCGGGCATCACATACGACTCGAGTCATCCATAATCGAGCTCGTATCACTACTGTAGACTTAGCAGGAAATCTTTGTGGAGTCGGCTTCAAAAGTAAGGTAAAGGTGGGAGTTAATGTTGGGAAATAGGGTAGGCTAACAAAATAATTGAAGTGTGGCTGAAGGTGAAAGGGATAAAATGCAATCGGGTCAGTAAATAACACTTCCAAGCTAGCTTCTTTTTTTTAATCAAATTTCGAAACTCCCTCTAGTACTTTCGACTTAAATCTTACAATGATGCTGAAAATTTTTTTGTTGAATTTTTTATATTTACAACTTCGGGAGTGATAGAACGTCAATACTTAATTTTAACTAGCTCTGATACTAAATGATGTGATCTCATACTCGTTGGGTGAATCGAACCGCATGTGTTCCTGGTCGTAAAATTAAGAAGTATGGGCTTAGTTCCTGGAAGAGTTGTAATCAAACAAAGTTGGCTTGAAACAAAGGGATTTTTAATGGATAGAGATGGCAAAGATAGGTTCGGCTTAAGGCTAAGAGAGAACCAATATTATATGGTAATATTGACCCAATTCTTATAGTAGCTCTTAAGTTGAAAATGGAGTTGATAGCTTAACCGTGACCCACTATCTATAGAGATAGAACCAATCCGTATAGGTTGAACGCTACAGTTCAAAGAAGTGATAAGTTCAAGAAGAATCAGATTGACGCCACAAGATAAACTTGATAAGTCAATTTGAGTCAAGAGAGAATAAAGAGAGTTGAACCCTTACAATAGTTATAAATTCATCAAAGGTTCAAAAGTTCTTTCTACATGATTTGAGCTTAGTATATATAGGTTGTACCAGGTCCAGCCGAATGGACATGTTTCAATTAGCTTAATTGAGTTGAATGGCTATTGAATTATTCAAAAAGTCATTTGGAGACTCCTAGGTGTGGAAGACACCAACAGTCTTGCCATTTACAATTCCCAATTAGTCAAACCATATGGACTCTAAAGTTGAGCTGAATGTGTAAGTAGCTGATCAGTTAGGGAGGTGTGAACATAGATTGATGCCTTCTTGGGAAGTCGAATGCACACCTATCACTTAAAGACTGCTTGTAGAGCTTGAAGAGTCTTCAAGTGTGAACAACAAGATTTGGACGGTCACTTTGGTGTGAACTTAGCATCCAGCTGATTAGTCAAGTGTCAAAACACTTGTGTCCATTGCCTTCAACGAAGAGTTGCTTGGAAGAAAGCAATCAACAGCTCCCTCATGCATGGACAACCTACAAGATGCATTTAAACTTGGCTTAATTTCAATAATAAGACATGATTTAAACACAATTTATTTGTGTAAACATTAGACACAATTATGATGTCTGAACTAAGACCAAATTAAAAACATATATTAATGCTGTACAAAATAGGACATAATTAATAGACTTAAAAACATATTAAAGATGCTCAGATTATGACATATTTAAAAACTCAAACTATAATAACTAAAAAATCTAAAAGGACCTAATGTCCTTATTCTAGCAACCGAAAATAGCAAGCTGCATGGAATGCATGAGGTGCTTGTCCAAGATTGATCAATGAGTCCCGTAACAGCTTCTCCCAAATTCAATCAATGAGGCTCGAAATAGCTTTCTTGAACCTCTTGGCTCGAGCACGAGTGATCGATTCCACTGGTAGCTCAATTGGTTCTTCAGCAGCCTTGGTTAAGTCCTTCGCCATGATCGCATCACTCCCAAGTCCAATTTCAGTCCCACCACGTCTCACATCGGTGGACCTACGATGCCACCACAAAAAAGCACACCAGTAAGATACATAGCAGCAGTAATTACCTGAGTGGCACTATCTGTGATGCCTTTGGCACGAAAGTATTGCTCGATTCCCCACATAAAATTGTCCACATCTCTTGAGGACCTTGTTTCCTTGAACTTCTTGGGCTTGGGAACATCCACACTGGGCTTGGGTGCGGCAGCATCAAACCCTCCATTTCCAAAGCAGCCTTGTAGATTGTGAGTTCACCCTTGAGCTCTACAATCTCTTCTTTCAAGGCCGTCATCATAGCCTCAATGGCATCATCTCTAGCAGTCAGCTTTTCAGAATAGTCTGACACATACACTTGAGCTGCTCTTTCATGGATTGCAACCCATCAATGAGCCTATTATCGACACCATTAATCCTCTCCTTAGTATCTCCCACAGATTCCTCGAGATTGATGACTCGATCCTCCAAAGCCAACAGTATGTCCCTTGAACGACTAGCTTTCCTAGTGCTCCCATGGGTCTCCATTCCCTTAACATTTTTAGCAACTTCTTTCGACATCTTTCAACGGTGCCTTTGAACGCTAGCTCTGATACCAACTGTCACGGACTTAGATTTTTCCCATGCAATCCATGCAGCCTTAGGTAGTTCCTTGGCTAAAAAATGCCTAAGTCAACTTAACTCGTGACAATTAAGGATTCAACAGAATTCCTCTAAGGCACCCACGAAGAACAGCAAAAGAACAAAATAAGAACGAACTCAAAAGATGAACAAAAGCCACAAAAAAGCAAGAACACTTGCGAGAAAATTTTGAGTGAATACTATCAAAATTCTATTAATAACTAAATGAATTACAATGAGGGGGAGAGGCCTCTATTTATAGCTGAGCCTCCCCGAAATTAACGATATAGATCAAACTACATCAATGGCTAAGATTAAAGCTATCTAGATATCAAATCTCTAAGATTACAAAATTGTATCTTCTACAGATTACATTTAATGTCTAGGATCACATATCTTTGAAGGTCACATTCCATATTTTCCAAGCTTCGAAGATGGGCTTTCAATCTCTCCAAGTAACGGACCAGTCCGATTGGGCCAAATGAACTCCTTCGGATATGGTGGATTGTACAAGTTCATCATAATCATCATGGTTGCGGGCTCCATGCGCAACCCATGACACTTGCACGATCTCTCAAGGAGTATGGGAACAATTTTAGCCATAAGGCATTTTCATGAACACCTTGTTGTCTAAACGAGTCACAGACCTCTAGAATAAGTCTTAAATGCAATCTTGGATCTTCAGTGGGCAACCTCCTGAACTATCCAACTATTTACAACATTTGAAACATTACCAGTTTCAACTCAAAATGCTGAGCTTGTATTAGATTCAGGTCATCCAAAATTGGAACTACATGCTCTCGAATTGGTCTATCTCGGTCATCTATCACACAAGGAATATGAAGATTACATCCAAACCATTTGGATTCAATGGATCATTCATACTAGGATCATTTCCTTCCCTAGCCATATTATGTAATTCTCTTATCCTCCTTCGCAAAGTTCTTTTGATTTCTAGATCAAAAAGATATTCTTTGTCAAAAGGAAGGCTTCTACTCATGCACTGATGGAAAACCTACAAAAATTAAATACAACCAAGTCAGCTAAAACTAATGAAACAAAAGAAAATAACAGAACCACAATTTCACCAATTGTCAATCCCTGGCAACAGTGCCAAAATCTTGTCGCTTGTGAATAAGATGTGCAAATTGTGTAGGTATACACGTCGAACAAATAATAAAGTGATGAGTGAGATTGTCTCCACAAGGATTAGATAGCTAGAATTTGGTTGAGTTATTAGAATTAAGCTTGATTAATGCTAAAGAAAAATAACAATGAGAATGTAGTGGCAAAATTAGAGAATGGTGATGTATAAAATGTGCAAAACAAAACAAGTAAAAGAAACAAGATTGTTACGATAAAGTAATATAGAAAAGAAGATTAAGGGACTGTGGTGTTGATTAGGACAGCTGGGAATATTAATGCATCTACCTTCTCTAACTATTAATGCCACAACAAATCTTGAACATTCTACTGCTCGATTGGTTTCTACAGTAATCTGCTTCTTTCAAGAGCAAAACCTTGGGTTACCTCCCCTAAGTTACTATATGTCTGTAGACTTAAGTTCAACTGTCACTAATATTTTCTACCTTCTTTAGTATGAGGCAAGGCTCTATGTCTAGAGGTTGCTGCGAATAAATAATTTTTCATTCACTCATATTATCCAATGTCTGTCTAGTTAACCTAACCCTGTCGACATTGAGTTATTTTTAATAACATGCTGCATATTCGTCAATACACAGCCTGTATAAAGCATGAAATACCATTGAATTAAACATTAGAAGAATTCCAACTTAAATTGTAAACACTAATAGAAATTAAAGGATTCAGCAAAGTAATCCCAAGCCTAAGAGATTTAGCTCATAGTTGGGTAAATCAAGTTCAAGTTTAATGCAGTAACCATCTTCATCTTTAACAATTAAGTTCTAAAGGAAATGCAATAAGAATTAAAGGATAAAATTTGAGATGATGGCTTTTGCCTATTCAGCTTTCAACACCAGCAGCACAATGTCTTGCAGTTACCAAAGATGAACAATCATTTACTCTCTCCTCTTCAGTTGCCTCCCTTCTTGGTCCTTCCTTCCCTTTTCTGTCAAAAGCTGCTCCTCTTTTCTTTTCTATCCAAAAACTTCTCATTTTTACTAGGGTTTCCCCTTTGGCTTTATAGGTTTTAACCTTCTAGGGTAGGTCCATTAGCCCATACTCCTTTTTCTCTTTTTCAGGTGGATTTTTGGTACAAGTACAACTGGGACTTAGAACGATATGCATTAAGTGCTAACTAGGCGTCTTCCAGGTATTGCCATAGCTTTTGTGTTGGAAAACTACCAGAAGTTTGTCATGGCAAACCTTTAATCCTCTACTCCTTCTCATAGACTCTGCATCTACCAATCAACCACCAAGAAAATCCTTCCCACAGGCAATTAAAAGCAACACGTAATAGCATTTAAGCAGAATCCAAGCTCTTTAATACAATGCTCTGAAAATACCAATGCAATATCCTAAAGGGGCTCTACAGTGGTCCTAAAACCACTGTTTTGATTTCATTAAAAATGGGCTGTTACAACTATCCCCTTAAAGAGATTTTCATCCCCGAAAATCTTACCATAAAAGAGATTCAGATATTGCTTTCTCATAGCTTCTTTGGGTTCCCAGGTAGCTTCTTCTATTCCGTGTCGTTGTCAAAGAACCTTTACTAAAGCTATGTTCTTGTTTCTCAATTCTTTCACCTCTCGAGCCAGAATTCTGATCGGTTATTCTCTATATAACATATCAGGATGAATCTCGATATTAGTCAGGGAGATAACATGTGAAGGGTCAGATTAGTATTGTTATAACATAGACAGGTGAAAGACATTATGAATCTTTTCTAATTCTAATGGCAAAGCTAAACGATACGCAATAGGTTCGGCTCTTTAAGTAATCTCATACAGCCCGATAAATCGCAGACTTAGCTTTTCTTTACGACCGAACCAAAGAACTTTCTTCCAATGTGATACTTCCAAGAATACTCTATCGTCGACTTGGAACTCTATGTCTTTATGTTTAAGATCCGCATAAGATTTCTGACGATCTGAAGCTACTTTAAAATTATCTCGGATTACTTTTATGTTTTCTTCGGTGTCACGAATCAAATCAACCCTGTGTATCTTTTTCTCACTGAGCTCGATCTAGTGTAACAGAGTTCGGCACTTATGACCATAAAAGCCTCATATAGTGCCATCTTTATACTCGATTGAAAACTGTTGTTGTATGTGAATTCAACCAACGGTAAATATTTCTCCCAGTTGCCTTCAAACTCTAATACACAACAACGAAGCATATCTTCAAGAATATGAATTACTCGCTTGGACTGACCATCGATCTGAGGATGAAATGCAATGCTAAAATGCAACAGTGTACCAAGAGCTTCCTGTAACTTTCTCCAAAATCGTGATGTGAACGTCGGATCTCTATCTGAAATAATAGAGAGTGGCACCTCGTGTAATCTGACAATGTTAGAAACATATAACTCAGCTAATCTGTCAAGAGAGAAAACTATACGTACCGAAATAAAATGTGGAGACTTCATCAAACGATCAACGATAACCCAAATGACATCTTTCTTTCTTGAAGATAGGGGTAAACCCGATACAAAATTCATAGTAACTCGATCCCATTTCCACTCCGATATCATCACTACCTGTAATATCCAGAAGGTACCTGATGTTCAACTTTAACTTACTGACATACTAAGCATCTAGATACAAAGTCAAAAATCTTACGTTTCATTCCAGCCACCAGTACATCTGTTTCAAATCACTATACATCTTATTACTTCTCGGATGAATGGACAAGCTACCACTATGAGCTTCGTATAAGATTCTCTGAATGAGCTCTGGATTCTTTGCTACACAAACTCTACCTCTGAATAATAAACAATCATCGGGTCCTATCTGAAATTCTGAATCAGAAGTCAACTCATACAGTGCCCTTTAAACTAGCAAATCATCATTACATTTCTAAGCTTCACAAATCTGTTGTAAAAAGTCGATCTAGCTTTCAACTCAGCTAAGACCGAACCATCGTTAGATAATGTCAATCGTGTGTTCAACGCTCGTAAAGCAAATAAAGACTTTCTACTCAGAGCATTAGCAACTACATTCACTTTTCCTGGATGATAATCAATGATCAACTCATAATCTGTTAACAGTTTGAGCCATCTACGCTACCTCAGGTTCAAATCTTTTTGCGACATTAGATACTTTAAACTCATGTGAACAGTAAAAATGACTGATAGGAGCTCATTTCAGGAGATGTGACGAGTCGTAATAATTCCCGATCGAAATTAGGTAGTGTCGGTTTAGAACGGTTTCAAGCCTTTGAGTTTTTAAAGTTGTTTGACTTGGAAACAAAGGTGTTTGGTAGGTTGTTGTTTGCTGGAAAATTCAATGAAACAAAGACGAACCCTTATTAACAAATAAGGACCCGGGCTTAAGGTTTCAAAGAAAGAAAAGGAACTAGGATAAAAATCGAGACCCTCTATTTAGTAAAATAGGAACCTATGGTATGAAGAACGCCACACCAACGGTGATAAGTTCGAAACAAAGTCAGATTGACGCCACTTGTTGAAGATAAGTCAATTTGAGCTTTGGAGAATAAAGAGAGTGAATTAACTCACTAAAATTATATTTCATTCAGAAATTTGTCAAAAGTCCTTTTACAACAAATTCAACAACTATTTATAGCTTAAGTGCTGGTAACTGAATAGACATATTCTAGGCTTAATTCTTAAGCAAACATTGAACAAAAATTCAGCTTGAATGCACAATTATTGGCCCATGTAGGTTCGGCTGAATGGTGACCAGATATGAAGCTTCCAAATTAAGCAAATGGATTTTGGAGATTCATGTAGCAGCCAAGTACATCTAATGAATTTAATTAACTTATTCATTAGACAACTCTTGATGAAAAGTGACCAGCATTAAAAAGGAACTTGAGTAGCCTTTTTGGGTGTGAATGGACGGTTTTGAAAAGTCCCCCATGGTGTGAACATGGCTGAACTAAACAACCATGGTGTGAACAGCCTTTATGCTCCCTTGAGAAGAGAATCGGCCAAGCTTGAAGGGATGAAAAACTTGGACACTCTTGGCCGAATAGTTGCCTTGAAAAACACTAAAATTAATCAGCTTTAATGCATTAAATCAGCTGCACATGCATCTTCAAATTTATTGAATCTACATGCATGAATCTGCCTAATGTATCTTCAAATTCGGCTGCACCTAAACAAAGCAAATGAACTTCATTAATTTAACTTAATTCAGCTTAATTAATGTAAAACATAATATGAACATACTAATTAACATTAGAACAAATTAAATTATAACTAAATAAGACATATTAATTCGGCTAGACTTAATTAAATATGTCTAATATTCAGACAAATTTAATAACATCTAGACACATTCAATTCAGCTAAAATAACTTATTAAACACTTGTACTAATTAGAGGCATATTTATAGGCTGTAGTAAAACTTAATTAAGTGCTTATTTAAATGGTCCAAGAATTCCAGCAACAATTAATTAGCTAGAACGAAATTCAACTTCAAAGAAGTTGAAAATGTTTAGCTCGTTTCTAAGCTCTTTGCTATCATTTTCCTCAACTCGTTCCACCATTGATGGGATGGCATCTTTGAATCATTTAGCTCTAGCTCACGTTATCGAACCAATGGGCAGCTTGATATCTTCTTGTTCGATCTCTACTTGGCTCGTAGGCAAGCTCACATCATTCCCCTCCTCTTCAGAACGATTTGTCCTCAAATCGAAATCTACATCAAAAGGAGACAAATCGGAAACATTAAAAGTCGCACTAACATTATATTCACCAGGCAAGTCTAATTTATAAGAATTATCGTTAATTCATTCAAGGACTTGAAACGGTCCATCCCCTCTCAGAAGAAGTTTAGATCGTTGTTGCATAGGAAATCTCTCCTTGCGCATATGCAACCACACCCAATCTCCCGGCTCGAACACAACTCGTTTACGACCTTTGTTAGCATGTTGTTCATAGTTCTTGGTCTTTGCTTCAATGTTGTCTCGAACTCGTTGGTGCAATTGCTTGACGAAATCAGCTTTACGCTTTCCATCTACATGCACAAGTTGGTTAGAAGGCAATGGCATTAAATCAAGTGGTGTTAATGGATTGAAACCATAAACGATTTCAAGAGGAGAAAATTTGGTAGCTGAGTGAACAGCTCGATTATACGTAAACTCCACATGTGGTAGACAATCCTCCCAAGCCTTCAAATTTTTCCGAATGATAGCTCGAAGCAATGTAGATAAAATCCGATTGACCACTTCAGTTTGGCCGTCTGTTTGCGGATGGCAAGTGGTTGAAAACAGCAGCTTGGTTCCAAGATGCCCCCATAGTGTCCTCCAAAAATGGCTAAGAAACTTCGCGTCACGATCGGATACTATCGTTCTAGGCATGCCATGCAACCTGACCACTTCTTTGAAAAATAAGTTAGCAATATTCACAGCATCATCAGTTTTATGACATGCTATAAAATGGGCCATTTTAGAAAACCTATCTACAACCACAAATATTGAATCTCGGCCATTTTTACTCCTTGGTAAACCTAGCACGAAATCCATTGAGATATCAGACCAAGGGGTTTCAGGAATGGGCAATGGTTTATACAAACCGTGGGGCTTTATTCGTGACTTAGCCCGTTTGTAAACAATGCATTGATTACAATGTCGTTCGACATCTCGTCGTATCTTGGGCCAAAAGAAGTGTTCGTTGAGCGTGGCTAAAGTCTTGGCAACTCTGAAGTGCCCCATTAATCCACCACTATGCGCTTCCTCAATCAATACCTCTCGAACGGACCCTTGGGGTATACAAAGCTTCGCTTCTCGGAGTAAGTACCCATCATGTCGATAGTACCTCTCATAAGCTCCTTTTTCGCATAACCTGAAATGTTCACCAAAGTCAGCATCATCAGCATATAAATCTTTAAGAAACACAAACCCCATCAATTTTGCATCCAAATATTTAGCAATGCATACCTTCGAGATAGTGCATCAGCCACTACGTTTTCCTTACCTTTTTTATATTAATAACATATGGAAAAGATTCGAGAAATTCTACGCACTTAGCATGCCGCTTATTCAACTTGTATTGCCCCTTTAAATACTTCAGGGATTCGTGATCGGTGTGTATGACGAATTCTTTGGGCCAAAGATAGTGTTGCCACGTTTCTAAGGCTCGAATCAATGAATAGAGCTCCTTGTCATACGTCGGATAGTTTAAGACAGCACCATTGAGTTTCTCGCTAAAATAGGCAATAGGACGACCATCTTGCATCAACATGGCTCCAACGCCTAAACCTGATGCATCACATTCTAACTCGAAAGTTTTATCAAATTAGGCAAAGCTAATAACGGTGCATGAGTTAGACAATCTTTAATTTTCAGAAAGGATTTTTCTTGCTCCTCTCCCCAAACGAAGTTGGAATTCTTACGAATAGCCCCAGTCAAGGGTGCAGCTAAGGTGTTGAAGTTTGGCACGAATCGACGGTAGAAACTTTCTAATCCATGAAAACTTCGAACTTGGGAGACATTCATCGGACGAGGCCATTCTTGGATCGTCTTGATCTTCTCTTGATCAACTTCAAGGCCCTCCGAACTAACAACAAAACCTAGAAACACAATCTTGTTAGTACAAAAATCGCATTTCTTCAAATTAGCATATAAAGTTTCTTTCCTCAAAACCTCCAAAATAGCTTTTAAATGTAATACATGGTCATCCAAAGTCTTGCTATAAATCAATATATCATCGAAGTATACTACGCAAAATCTACCAATAAAGGTCTTAAAATGTGATTCATAAGCCTCATGAATGTGCTTGGGCCGTTTGTTAAGCCAAATGGCATAACGAGCCATTCGTAAAGCCCATGCTTCGTTTTGAACGCAGTCTTCCACTCATCACCCTCACGCATCCGTATTTGGTGATAACCACTCTTAAGGTTGATTTTTGAAAACAAACTTGCGCCACTTAACTCGTCAAGCATATCATCCAATCGTGGTATAGGATGACGATACTTAATAGTTATTTTGTTTATAGCACGGTAGTCCACACACATCCTTCACGTTCCATCCTTCTTCGGGACAAGCAAAACAGGCACGGCGCATGGACTAAGGCTTTCACGCACATAGCCCTTTTCAAGAAGTTCATTTACTTGCTTTTGTAGTTCTTTCGTCTCTTCAGGATTACTCCGGTAAGCAGGACGATTTGGAATTGCGGCTCCCGGCAAAAAATCTATTGGGTATTCAATTCCACGAATAGGTGGTAACCCACTCAGGATTTCTTCCGGGAAAACATCTTTAAAATCCTGCAGCACAGACAAAACAGAAGAGGGTAACTTGTCATCAAATTCGTTAGTACTCAATAAGCTTTCTTTGTACAAAAGAACCAACAATGGTTGTTTCAATAACATCGATTTTCGAACTTCCCTCTCTTTTACAAACAAATTCTTTTTTTTCATTCTCATCACTCATTTCTTTTTCTTTTGAATCACTCTCTCTTTTTTTGTCACTCATCTTTTTGTTTTTCTTCTTTTCCACACTCTTTTCTTTATTCTTTTCAATCTTTTGCTCTCACTCATTTTCTTTTGATTTTTCAATAGAACTCTTCATTTTGAGTTGATCTTCATAAACTTGTTTCGGTGATAATGGAGCTAGCGTCACCATTCATCCTATATATTTGAAAGAGAATCGGTTTGTGTATCCATCTTGAATCGCTTGCTTGTCGAATTGCCAAGGCCGTCCCAAAAGAAGATGCCCTGCATGCATCGGTACAACATCACACATTACTTCATCTTGATATTTTCCAATTGTGAACGAAATAAGCACTTGCTTTGTCACCTTCAATTCTCTACCATCGTTAAGCCATTGGAGTGTATACGGGTGGGGATGTTTAGTGCTGGCCAATCCGAGTTTGTCCACCATCAATGTTCTAGCCACATTTGTACAACTTCCTCCATCGATTATAACGTAACAAATCTTACCTTGCACTTGACATCGCTTATGGAAGATGTTTTCGCGTTGTTGATCATTTTCAGCACCTTGCAAAGTAAGACTTCTTTTCACCACCAATATTTCTCCATTTTCGGCTTGTTCAACATCCTCCTCATCTTCGGCTTGTTCAATGGCCTCCTTCTCTTGTTCACTTTCGGATTCAATCTCGCCATCATCTCGAACAAACATCACATTTCGATTTGGGCATTGGCTCGCGATGTGGCCCCTTCCAAGGCATTTGAAACATTTTATGTCTCGAGATCGACTTGGTTGGGCTTCCATCTTTCCCTTGCTAGTTTCAACATTCGGTTTATTGAACTTTGCTGCTACACTCACTTCTTTGCTTCGATTTGGTATGTCTCGTTTGTTGGTCCCTTGCCCCCAGCTAGACGTTGAAGAAGTGTTAGGGAAAATTCGAGACGTACCTTTTCTCTTTAGTTGTTTTTCGACCTTGATGGCCATATGGACCATATCAATGACCTCGACATAGTGGTGTAGTTCCACAATATTGGCGATATCACGGTTAAGGCCGGTGAGAAATCGAGCCATGGTGGCTTCTCGATCTTCCTCCACATCGACGCAGATTATGGCCACTTCCATTTCCTTGTAGTAATCCTCCACGCTTCGTTGGCCTTGAGTTAAACTTTGGAGCTTTTGATACAATTCCCGGTGATAGTAAGCTGGTATGAATCGTTTTCTCATTATCGCCTTCATTTCTGCCCATGTAGACACGGGACGTTCTCTATTGCATCTTCAACTCAACGTGAGTTGATGCCACCATATTATGGCATAATCAGAGAATTCTATGGCAGCTAGCTTCACCTTCTTACTCTCGGAGTAATTGTGACATTCGAAGACTAACTCGACCTTTTTCTCCTATTCAAGATAGGCCTCGAGATCCGACCTTCCTTGAAAAGTAGGAATCGCCATTTTAATATTCTTTAAATCATCGTCGGGCCGCTCTCGATCTCTTTGTTCCCGTGCTCGTTGGCCTCGTCGTCTTTCGCTTTACCGTGAACCTTGTTCACTTTCTACGTCACTTGGTTCATATAAGTCGTTTGCATGTTGCCAAGGACGTTCTTGCTCTCTTCTAGAGATCGGAGGGGTATTTACACGTTGACTTCGTACTTCCATTTGTTCCATTCGCTCATTGATGGAATCGAATTGGGGTTGGAACAATCGGGAGATTTCTCGTACTATGGCTTGCACTTGAAGATCGGGCACATTCCTTCTTGGTTGAAGGTTTGCTCCTCCACCCGCGGCATTCAAAGCTCCTCCACTTATTGCTCGTCGTTCCGGGCTCCTAGACATGATGATTAAAATTAAGAAATTATCCTCACCACAAATCCTCACAATTTCTCTCACAAGAAAAGAATTCACTCCTCTCGTGTTTCACTCTATTTCCGGCTTTTATCTTGATGTACTCTCTTGCCTTTTACCTCTCAAATCCAACTCTCGATATTCTAAAAAGCTACTTAGATTTATCCACACTTGTGGGTCGGCTTCAAGGGGTTAAGCAAAGGAATATGATATAGTTTAGGGTGGGCTCGAAAGAAAAGAAAGGTTTAAAGATGTGGCGCATAGAATGAATTCAATACTTGGAAAAGAAGAACCACTTGTTCGGAACAACAATCAACACTTGCAAATTTTTTTTACTCGAATTTTTTTAATTCGAAATTCATTTTTTTCAATGAATTTTCGTAAAATATATTCTTTTTTTGTCGAATTTTTTTGAATTTTTTTCGAAACTACAATTTACGTACCTAATTTAACTAGCTCTGATACCAACTGATACAAGCTCGTTTCAGGAGATGTGACGAGTCGTAATAATTCTCGATCGAAATTAGGTAGTGTCGGTTTAGAACGGTTTCAAGCCTTTGAGTTTTTAAAGTTGATTGACTTGGAAACAAAGGTGTTTGGTAGGTTGTTGTTTGCTGGAAAATTCAATGAAACAAAGACGAACCCTTATTAACAAATAAGGACCCGGGCTTAAAGTTTCAAAGAAAGAAAAGGAACTAGGATAAAAACTGAGACCCTCTATTTAGTAAAATAGGAACCTACGGTATGAAGAACGCCACACCAACGGTGATAAGTTCGAAACAAAGTCAGATTGACGCCACTTGTTGAAGATAAGTCAATTTGAGCTTTGGAGAATAAAGAGAGTGAATTAACTCACTAAAATTATATTTCATTTAGAAATTTGTCAAAAGTCCTTTTACAAGAAATTCAACAACTATTTATAGCTTAAGTGCTGGTAACCGAATAGACATATTCTAGGCTTAATTCTTAAGCAACATTGAACAAAAATTCAGCTTGAATGCACAATTATTGGCCCATGTAGGTTCGGCTGAATGGTGACCAGATATGAAGCTTCCAAATTAAGAAAATGGATTTTGGAGATTCATGTAGCAGCCAAGTACATCTAATGAATTTAATTAACTCATTCATTAGACAACTCTTGATGAAAAGTGACCAGCATTAAAAAGGAACTTGAGTAGCCTTTTTGGGTGTGAATGGACGATTTTGAAAAGTCCCCCATGGTGTGAACATGGCTGAACCGAACAGCCATGGTGTGAACAGCCTTTATGTTCCCTTGAGAAGAGAATCGGCCAAGCTTAAAGGGATGAAAAACTTGGACACTCTTGGCCGAATAGTTGCCTTGAAAAACACCAAAATTAATCAGCTTTAATGCATTAAATCAGCTGCACATGCATCTTCAAATTCATTGAATCTACATGCATGAATCTGCCCAATGTATCTTCAAATTCGGCTGCACCTAAACAAAGCAAATGAACTTCATTAATTTAACTTAATTTAGCTGAATTAATGTAAAACATAATATGAACATACTAATTAACATTAGAACAAATTAAATTATAACTAAATAAGACATATTAATTCGGCTAGACTTAATTAAATATGTCTAATATTCAGACAAATTTAATAACATCTAGACACATTCAATTCAGCTAAAATAACTTATTAAACACTTGTAGTAATTAGAGGCATATTTATAGGCTGTAGTAAAGCTTAATTAAGTTCTTATTTAAATGGTCCAAGAATTCCAGCAACAATTAATTAGCTGGAATGAAATTCAACTTCAAAGAAGTTGAAAATGTTCAGCTCGTCTCTAAGCTCTTTGCTATCATTTTCCTCAACTCATTCCACCATTGCTGAGATGGCATCGTTGAATCGTTTAGCTCTAGCTCGAGTTATAGGACCAATGGGCAGCTTGATATCTTCTTGTTCGATCTCTACTTGGTTCGTAGGCAAGCTCACATCAATGACATTTTTCTCCGAACAAATGATGTCCCCAAATTTTCAATGTAAACAAAATAACTGCTAACTCTAGGTCATGAGTCGGATAATTCTTTCATGCAGCTTTAACTGTCTGGAAGTATAAGCTATCAATTTGCCTTCCTGCATCAAAACACAGCCTAAACCATTTAAAGATGCATCACTAAAAATTACAAATTCTTTACCTGATTCAGGCTGAACCAAAACTAGTTCCTCGGTCAACAGTGCCTTCAACTGATTGAAGCTTTGTTGACATTTCTCGGACCATTCAAATTTCACATCTTTCTGTAAAAGTCGCATCATCGGTGTAGCTATCATAGAGAACCCCTTGACGAATCTTTGGTAATAACCAGCTAATCCTAGAAAACTTTTAACTTTGAATACGTTTCTCTATGGTTTCCAATCAACAACTGCTGAAATTTTATTTGGGTCAACTTTGATGCCTTCAGCTGATACTATAAGTCCCAGAAAACTAACTTTTCGGAGCCAAACTCACATTTGCTAAATTTACCAAACAATTGTTTATCTCGCATAGTTTGCAACACAATTATCAAGTGTTCAACATGCTCAGACTCGTCATGTGAATATATCAGAATATCATCAATAAAAACCACGACAAATCTGTCTAAATATGGTCTGAAGATTCTGTTCATCAAATCCATAAATACTGCAGGTGCATTAGTTAAACCAAATGACATCACAAGAAATTTGGAGTGTCCATAACTGGTTTTAAATGCAGTTTTTGGCACATTCGAATCTTTTACTCGTAGCTGATAGTAACCAGAACAAAGATTAATCTTCGAGAATACTGTGGAACCTTTAAACTAATCGAACAAATCGTCAATTCGAGGCAATGGATATTTATTCGCTGACGGTAGTCTATACACAATTTCATCAATTTGTCCTTTTTCTTAGCGAACAGAACCGGTGCACCCCAAGGTGAAAAATTGGATCGAGCAAAACCCTTATCTGTCAACTCTTGCAACTGTGCTTTCAACTCTTTCAACTCAGAAGAAGCCATTTTATAAGTTGCTACCAATATCAGTGATGTCCCCAGTACCAGTTAAATAGCAAACTTAACCTCTCTGATCAGTTATAATCTAGGTAACACCTCAAGAAATACATCAGGATACTCACAAACCACTAATACTGACTCAAGCTTTGATTTTGACACTTTCGAATCCAAAACATAAGCAAGAGACACATCGCAACCATTTCTCACATATTTTTGCACTGACATGGCTTATATAACAATAGGCAACCCACTCGGACTATCTGACTCAATACAAAGCATCTTACCTTTCTGACATTTCAATACAATAAGCTTTCGTCTATAGTTTACAACGTCATGTAGTGCTAGCCAATCTATACCCAAAATCACATCAAATTCATCAAACGGTAACAACTTCAAATCAGCCAAAAAACTGTAACCCCGAGTCATCAAAGGACAATTCTTACAAACTTTATCAACTAGAACATACTGACCTACGGGGTTCGATACTTTAACCATGAATTTAGTGGACTCAACAGGTAAATTCTTACTAAACACTAAATTTGTGTACACATATGAATGAGTGGATCCTAGATCAATCAAAGTAATAATATTAGTATCAAAAATAGAGAAAGTACTGGTAATAACATCTAGCGAAGAAGCATCCTCTCGTGCGCGAATAGCATAAGTCCTAGTTAGTGCTCGTGCCTCAGATCTCACAGTAGAATCTTTTGTAACACCAAGGCTACCACTCATATTTTTAGGATTACGAGGTGGTCTACCTCTCGTAGCAGTATTGCTCGACCTCGTGGTCAGAGCTTTCTCTTTCTCGAATTTCTCTAGGCAATCTCTAAGATAGTGGTCTAAGAAACCACACTTGAAACACACTCCGTTCTTTAATTGACACTCACCATAATTGGGCCAAACATCTCTAACACTACCCACACTCGCTACAGATGTAGCCTGAGGTTTTCAACTGGAATGTCGGGTACCTCTATCTCTACTAGAATATCCCGCAGAAGTTGTAGAATGGTAGTGATGTTCCTTAGATCTCTTTGATGCTGACTGATATGACTTCCCAGTCAATCTCTTTCTTGATTTTCTAGCTTCAAATCCAACACGTCTTTTGTCTTTACTCAGTTCCTCAGCCTTATGAGCTCGATCAACCAATACAACGAATTCTTTCAGCTCAAGAATTCCAACTAGAAGTTTCATGTCTTCGTTCAGCCCTTCTTCAAACCTCTTACACATAGCAGTCTCGGTCGAAATACATTCCCAGGCATATTTGCTCAGTCTAACAAATTCTCGCTTAGACTCTGATACAGACATATAGCCCTGTTTGAGCTCGAGAAATTATTTACATTTATGATCCAGAAACCTCTGACTAATATATTTCTTTCGAAACTCAGTTTGAAAGAATTTTCGAGTGACTCGCTCTCTTGGCACAACAGAAATTAATGTGTCCACCACTGGTAAGCCAAATCTTTCAACAAACATACTGCACATTTAACATATTCAGCCGGTGAACAGGATAACTGTAAACTAAAAAATATATAGGATTTTTCCTATATAATTCATCACCTTTTTACTTAAATTTGTTGTTAAAACCAAGTAATTGTTTAATAAATTAATGAAATATGCGAAAATATGAAATTAGGACATAGAAATTATTAAAATGTGATTTTATACTTTCTTATATAGTTTTCATGCATAAAATGGCTTATTTTATATTAATTTGAGCATATTATATTTTTAAGCTATAAAGTGGGTCATGCATGATTAAATTAAATAATAAAATATAAAGTTATATTTAATAATTCATTTTTAATATTTCATTAATAAAATGGGTTTTAATTAATTAAGTAAATTGATTAATTAAAGTGGTTAAATCATATTATTTGGTCCTCTAAACTATCTACTATTTTTGGATAGGCTTGAGAGTTTTCTTGTAATTGCAAAACCGTCCAAATTGGGGACCAAGTCAACCCAATTTTTGGCAGCACATGGATGTCATAAACCATTTTTTTGGATTAATTATACAAAGTCCTTGAAGGGTTAAATAAATTAGAGATTTCCCCGAAGATTTACTGATGACCGAGACTTAGTCCTGAGTTGTTGTGGCACTCAAATTGACCAAAAATCAAGGAAACTCAGCCACCTTTCCTCAATTCATGGCTGGCCTCTCTTGGAGGAAGTTTCAAAGGATGGACACTCCTATTTTTAGCACACTAGCTCTCTTGCCTAACCTATAAATAGGAGCTCATTTCTCACTTTTTCAATCATCCCTCATCCCATCATCTCTCACTCATTCATCATCCTCTCCTCTCTCAACTCTCTTAGCTATCTTTCCCCTTCATCATCCTTGCATAAGGATTTTAGCAATTAAGCCTCTTAAAGAACCCTTGGTCGGCCACCTTGGAGGGCCATCAGCAAACGAAGGAGTCTCGTCAGTTAGAGTCTTAAGTGACAGCCACTCTGAATTAGGTTTAATCTTTCTTTTCTTTAACTTAATACAAAGATTTTTACTATGTGTTCTTTGTTCTTATTTACAATAATGTTAGCTTAATTTTATTTAAGCTAGGATGATTGCTTTGATTAAATAATATTTATTCGATTCATGGTTATAATGTTTGTGCCTTGATCGATCATGTTTTCAATTAAAATCAAGTCTGTATTTCGTTCATATGTGATTGAAATGCACCTAAATTAGCTGAGCAATCCTATCCAGGCTACGGTTAATGGACGCATAATTGAAATGTGCATGCTCAATTTAGATCCTAACCAGATTAAATTGGAGGTTGCATAACAACTCTAACCAAGCTCTATTATCTACATAGTTTTTAGATTTGTGTGATTAAATTGTTTCAAACCTAACATGTCCCTGTTACCTCACAGGAATGCTAAGAAACCCTTAGTAAATAAGGATCAGTAAAATGCGTATTTACTAAGTAAAGGATTCCGAAAGGACCTAATGTGGTTTCCAAACTCATGAAAGATCGAGTTGCCATGGAATGTTTTTCCGAATGTTATTAAGCATGTTGATAATAAATTGAGTTTAATTAAAGTAATTGTCCTAAAATCTATTTATGTTATAATTGTTGCAAATTGTGTTTAATTTTACTAAAATCTATTTCATTCATATAGTTTGCATACTTAGGATAATTTGCATCAGGGATCATTGCATTTAGTTTAATATATGTTAATCTCCACTTCTCAACTATACTGTGTTTTTATTTACGAAATTGTTATTATAATTTTACAACTTAAGTGATTTAGCACAAGTACAATCCATGTGGAGACGATAACTCGATACTTATTTATTACTTGATAACGACTGTGTACACTTGCACAAACCCTAACGTTACAATAACTCATTAAAAACCCTGATTGTATTCTCTAACCAGAATTTAGCTCTCTCGGCATCATCTTCAACAGTAGCTCAAAATTATTCAGCCCCGTATTTACGGATCTTATCAACAGGTGGCTTACTGACTCGTATAGGTTCTATACCTTAAGGAATAACGGGAACCGTTTGGGGAGTAGGAGGGGGTGGAGGTTGTTGAGCAGCTGGGTTCGTCCGTACAAACTAGGTAAACCATTCACTCATCATCTGAAAGAAGGTTTCTTTAGCCTCTCCTCCTTGACCCTCAGATACGGGCCTTGTGCCACTTGATGCTACTCTGTGAACGGAGGCTTGAGTGTTACTCTCTACTTCATCGGAGTCAGCTCGGTTGGAAGTCATTGCTATATGAAAACATGTTTTAAAACAATCAGGAGATATCACACTATCACAGGTTATTTAATGACATGTATAGCTAGACCCGTATATGCTATGTTCAGTCCGAGAATTGACTAAACCATAGCTCTGATACCAATAAATGTAACACCCTTAACCTGTATCCGTCACCAAAATAGGGTTATAGAGCATTACCAGAGTTTTCAAATTAAATGAACATATATTTATAAACATTTTAGATCATATCAATAAATATAATAAAACCAAGTCAAAACATACATATTGTCCCTTATACGAGCCCTCAAGGCCCTAAAAATGCATTAGAAACAAGTCGAGACTAAATCAGAAACTCAAAAAATTTTTCAGGAAACAAGGAAAATTTTCAACACTGCAAGGGTCACACGGCCGTGTGGGTAGTCAAAGAAGGGACACACGGATGTGTCCCAACCCATGGTCGTGCCCGTCCAACTTATTGACTTGGGTCACATGGCCAAGCCACACGCTCGTGTGGTAGGCCATGTACCCTTCGAAGTAACCCTACACGCCCGTGTGCTAGGCCGTGTAATAGCCTAACTTGTAACCCTTTGAAAGCTACAAGGGACACCGTGTGTCACATTTGGTCGTGTCACCTGACCCTGTGTCACACACGATTGAGACACAGGCCCGTGTCTCTGCTTGTGTGGACGAAAATAGGTCATTTTACAAGCCATTTTTCTCACCCAATTTGACATGTACCTACAGAAAACATTGCACATACTTACAAGCCATAACAAGTCATCTAAATCAATCATAAACAAGTCATATACATATGATATAATATCTTACAACCAATATGCCCTTAGGCACCTATAACGTGTAGGTTTGTGCAATTGTACACAGTCGTTATCAAGTAATAAGTAAGTATCGAGTTATCATCTCCACAGGGATTGTATTTGTGCTAAGCCACTTAATTTGTAAAATTATATTAACAAACTGGTAAATAAAAACACAATATAGTTGAGAAGTGGTGACTAAAATATATTAAACTAAATGTAATGATCCCTAATGCCAATTATCCTAAGTATGCAAACTATATGAATGATATAGATTTTAGTAAAATTAAACACAATTTGCAACAATTACAACATAAATAAACTAGGACAATTACTTTAATTAAACTCAATTTATTATCAACATCCTTAATGACATTTGAAAAAACATTCCATGGCAACTCGGTCTTTCATAAGTTTGGAAACCACATCAGGTCCTTTTAGAATCCTTTACTTAGTAAATATGCATTTTACTAATCCTTATTTACTAAGGGTTTCTTAGCATTCATGTGAGTTAATAGAGACATGTCAGGTTTGAAAAAATTTAATCACACAAATCTAAAAACTATGCAGATAACAGAGCTTGGTCAGAGTTGTTATGCAACCTCCAATTTAATCGGCTCAGGATCTAAATTGAGCATGCACATTACAATTATGTGTCCATTAGCCATCGTCTGGTCAGGATCGCTCATGTAATTCAGGTGCATTTCAATCACGTATGAATGAAATACAGACTTGATTTTAATTAAAAACATGATCGATTAAGGCACAAACATTATAAGCATGAATCAAATAAATATTATTTAATCAAAGCAATCATCCTAGCTTAAATAAAATTAAGCTAACATTATTGTAAAAAAGAAAAAAGAACACATAGCAAACATCTTTATATTAAATTAAAGAAAAGGAAGATTAAACCCAATTCAGAGTGGCTGTCACCCAAGACTCTGACTGACGAGGCTCTTTCGTTCCTTTGCTTTGCTCCTTTGCTGATGGCTCTCCAAGGTTGGTTCTTTAAGAGACTTAATTGCTAAAATCTCTATGAAGAGATGATGCTAGGCGTGGGAATGGAAAAGGCTAAGAGAATTTGGAGAAAAGAGAGAATGACGAATGATGAGAATGAATGAGGAATGATTAAGGGATGCTTGGGGATGATGAATGAATGAATGAGAGGGTCTTATTTATAGGTGAGGAGAGGGGGATAGTTTGCTAAAAATAGTGGATGTTTACCTCTTCAAATCTCCTCAAATTGTGGCCGGCCATGCTCAGCGACTTTTGACTTGATTTTTTGCTTGATTTTTAAGCAATTTTGGATGCTACACAACTCAGGACTTAGACTCGGTCAATCGTAAATCTTCAAGCAAATCTCTCATTTCTTCAACACTACAAGGACCTTGTGTAATTAAACCAAAGAATGGTTTAAATGGACAGCCATGTGTAGCAAAATATTAGGTTGACTTGGTCTCCAGCTTGGACGGTTTTGTAATCAAGCAAAGCTATCAGACCTATCCAGAATAAATCAACAAGTTAGAGGACCAAAGAATAAAATTTATCCAATTTAATTAATTAATTAAAACCCAAAATATTTTAAAATTAATTATTAAGTATAATTTTATATTCTATTATTTAATTTAATCATGCATGGCCCACTTGATGTCTTAAAAAATTATAATATATTCAAATTAATATAAAATATGCCATTTATTGCATGAAAATTATATAATAAAGCATAAAATCACATTTTAATAATTTCTATGTCCTAATTTCATATTTTCACATATTTTATTAATTTATTAAACAATTACTTAGTTTTAACAACGTATTTAAGTAAAAAGGAATCCTATATATTTTTCCATTTACACACCCCCAAACTTAAATCATTGCTCGTCCCGAGTAATGTTTATGCATAGCAAAAGGTCTTGCTAAGGCAAAATTGCTATTGTGTAAGCAGCATCAATCTTTGTCCCATAATCATGCATTAATAACTTCATGCTTATCGATCTTCTTTATTAATAAGTAATTCATATGCAAACATTCCTTAGGATTATACTAAGCTTCAAAATATGCCAACATGAGTCATAGTTTGCATGTATGTCACAACCATAGATAACATTATTCATTTAACATAATTTCCTATCAATCAAGTAAACAATCACAAGGCTTATTTATGATCTTCATATGTTGAACTTAGGACTTCCTCTCCTCTAATGTAGGTGACATAATCATCAGATCAATAGGTCTTTTAGAAGGTTGTAATGGGGCTTAGTTAAAGGTAGGGATTTTAAGAGATGGACATTTCGGTTTTAAAAACCTTAACCTTTAACTTTGTCTTGGTTTTCTCATAATACAACCTTTTTCTTTAAGTGAACCTTTGGAACACCACCAAACTTATTTTGAACTCAAGCTCATACATTTTTCCTTTGTGAAGACTGAGCGAACTTTTCTTCGCTTTTTTTTTTTAAGCATGAGAACATACATCTTTATGAAAATTTCCTCAAATGTTGATTCCCAAGACAACTTTAGTTTAGAAGGTGCACAAAATTAGGATAATTTTAAAAAGATGGTAACTGGCTTATAATGTAGGTTCATTGCAAAAACAGGCCTTTAAGCTCAAAATTATAGTTTCAAGGGTCTAATATCATAGGGTTGGCTTGAAAAGGCTCAAACGGTCCAAAGAAATAGTGCCTATATCATTTTAGATTTTTATGTCCCCTAGGATTTCGCCTCAAGAAAGTTACAAGTCAATTCTAAATATATAAACCTTCATGCATGTCTAATATCAAAAGAAACTAAGCTTTCATGGCAAACATTACTAAAGCTATGATCATACAAGCATTATATTCTTCATGATAACATACTTTCACTTAGATAAAATCATCATTCATACTTGCATACAAACTATCTCAGTAATAAAAAAATATCTCTAAACATTCATTTATTAAAACATACTTATGAAAGAAATAATTGAAGCATACCTGAAAAAAATTTAAAAGTTTGAGCAATTTATTTGCCTTACCCCGCTTGAAAAAAAAAAGCAATGTTCTCATTGCAAGAACAAAGTAATGAATGAAAATTGAACACCAAGTAGGGTTGTAAACAAAGAGAGGTGACTCATTAAGACTACTTAAATACCAAGTCTTCCCTAATAACCCAATCCTAGACATGTTCATTCCCATTACCACATCACTTAGTCTTATTCTTTCTAAAGAAGTGTTAAGTTTGTTCATGCTTGCTATGTTTTATTCTGCAGAAATTAAATCCTAATTACGAAAAAAATAAATTCGTAAAGACCTAAAATAATTAAAGAAATAGCAGGACAATAATCCCCCTTTTATTTTTCTGACTTATTTCCCTCGTCTTCTTTAGCTCCATCTTCGCTTGCATCGTCAGTATCTTCCATCCATGTCTCAAAGATAGCATCTGGGAACTCAGGAACAAAGGTATTAGAGATATTCTTAAAAGTATTTCGAATTGAGTCATCTCTAATTTTTTCATATTTCCAGTAAGTTTGTTGTTGATTGTGCATGAACTTGTACATATCCATCAAAATTGACAACTCCGATTTCCTTGAAGTTTTTGCAAAAGTCGGCATGGGAGTTGTATATTCAGGTTCAAGGTTCAAGAATGTTTGGTTCCTTATCAGATTCTTCCTCTTCAGTGTCTGTGACTGAATTAGCTTCAGTTTCAGTTCCATCTGTTGACTCCTCTGTATCCAACTTAGTTGGCTCTTCTTGCTCGCCTTGATTCAGTTCATGCACCCTCTTTACTAATATTTCAAAATCATAATTTGTAATGCATCCTTGAACACGGGCTTTTAAGCAAAGTGAAGTGATTAAAGCACTTCTTGCCTTCTTTTTAGCACAATCGTGAATCTCCTTGAGGATAATTTTCTCAACATTAATGGACTTTTCTATCAAAATTGCATATAACAAAAGCATCCGTTCCATCGAGATGGTGGAACTATGTGAGATAGGCATAAAACTATAGCGAATGAAATAAAACCATACCTTTGCTACTCATTTTAAGTATTCTCTTCGACAAGAATGGCTCCCATACTTTCTTATAATCCATTGGGATCCCGGATTTGTCACAACATCAAGCACTTGTTGAAGAAAATCCCAATTGATATTGTTCATCACAGGATAGTACTCATCTTCTTCAACATCAGGTAAATTAAACAAATCATTGATGAGCTTAGAAGTAAGAGGTACCTTTTTCTTTCAAACGATGACTTTAATAGCATCTTGCATAGTCAAACTAGCATAGAATTCTCGAACTAGTTCATCATCGGGAAGTGAACGAGCATCACAAAATCATTCCCACTTGAAAGCATTGATTTTCTTTCTAATCGGTATAGAAAAAAGAAACAAATCATTACTCTTCAAGTCAAAAACTTTTTTCGGCATCATAGGTTGATGCTTGAAGATTGAATCAAATCTCTCTTTCACTTCTTCATCGAGAAAAATCAGGTTTTCAAGAGAAGATCTAGTTTTTTCCGAGACATGGTATCTTTTCCCGAAAATTCGGCAAAGTTTCTGCACAAAAGATAAAAGAGAAATCAGCAAAGTGGGTAGAACTTACTATGGCAGAAATCTTACGACAGCAAAAGGGAATTTCGACAAAAAGGGAAGAGAACAGTTTCTTTCGAGATTTGATGATGACAACACAAAAGAGAGATTTAGGGATTTTTAAGGTGTAAACAAATTACTTTGAGGGATATGAAGATTAATAGAATGGAAAGGGTTTTATATAGGAAAAATTAGGGCAACATGTAGCAAAAAATTAGCTACATTAGGGTTACTTGGGCGGCAAGCAATGGGTGACAGCAAGGCATGGATTTTTCCCTCCTTTTTATTGTCTTGGGCCTCAAACTCAGGCTGTATCTTACTAAAAAAAATTGATTAGTACTTGGGCCAAATTTGGCCCCCTTTATTAACATAAAAATTTAAAATTTAAACAAAACAAATGAAATTTTAAAATAAAATTTAAGTCTTAATTAGAAAATTTCTTCTTAACAAATTACATTAAATTAATTCCCAAGAAAGGTTGGAGAGGTCACAGCGGTCCCGCTTAAGATCTCCTTAGACAGAATTAACTTATTAATTTCTAATTATTTATTTATTTACAAATGAGTTCATGAAAATTAAAGGTTTGTTAATTTGAGCGAGGATTCAACTCGCTCAACTTCACCATCCTAGTAGTGTTTGAGACGTTGACCATTAACATTAAATGTACCTCCGTAATTGTTGTATAATTCAATAGCTCCATAAGGATAAACACGGTAGATGGTATAAGGTCCTTTCCATCGGGATTTAAGCTTCCCAGGAAATAACTTTAACCTTGAATTAAAACACAAAACCTTCTGACCCTCTTTAAACTCGCAAGGTTGTATATGACTATCACGCCATCTCTTTGATCGTTCTTTACACATTTTGGCATTCTTATAGGAAAACAACCTTAGCCCTTCCGACTCATCAAGTTGTAACATCCTTCTCTCACCGGCTTGCTTAAGATCAAAGTTCAACTGCTTCAAAGCCAAGTGAGCTTTATTCTCTAACTTTAACGGCAAATGACATGCCTTTCCAAAGACTAACTGATAAGGAGTCATTCCTAACGGAGTCTTAAATTCTGTTCGATAGGCCCATAATGCATCATCGAGCCTTCGAGACCAATCTTTTCTACTAGGGCTTACTACTTTTCAAGGATACCTTTGATTTCATGATTCACTCTTTCAACTTGCCCATTAGACTGGGGGTGACAGGCAGTAGCAATCTTGTGCTTCACATCATATTTGTCAAGCAACCACTTAAGCCATTTGTTCACAAAGTGAGAACCTTCATCACTAATAATAGCTATTGGTGTCCCAAATAGTGTAAACACATGCTTATGTAGGAATCGCATGACTACCTTAGCATCATTTGTAGGGTATGCTTCTGCTTCAACCCACTTGGATACATAGTCCACAGCAGCTAAGATGTATTTGTTCCCATACGAAGAAGGAAACGGGCCTAAGAAGTCAATGCCCCATACGTCAAACAATTCAATCTCCAAAATGTTTGTCAAGGGCATCTCATTCCTCCTTAATATATTTCCAGTCTTTTGGCATTTATCACAGTTCTTCACATAAGCATAAGTATCTTTAAATAGTGTAGGCCAAAAGAAATCTGCTTGTAAAAACTTTCCTGCAGTAGTGAACCACTAAAGTGTCCCCCACTTGGAGATGAATGAAAATTATACAAGATCTCAGCAATCTCGCTTTCAGCTACACACTTTCGGATTATATTATATGCATATTATTTAAACAAAAATAGATCCTCCCAAAGATAATATCGATTATTATGAAGGAATTTTTTCCTTTGTTGGTATGTCATTTCTCAAGGAATTATTCCACATGCAAGATAATCGGAAAAATCAGCAAACTAGGGTATTTCATGAATTCGATTTACCTCAAATAAGTGTTCATCTAGGATATTCTCATTGATAGGCACACATGACTGAGTTACCTCATCTTGCTCCAACCTCGACAGATGATCAGCTATTTGATTTTCATCACCTTTTCTGTCTTGGATCTCAAGGTCAAATTCTTGGAGTAAAAGTATCCAACGAATTAGCCTTGGTTTTACATCTTTCTTCGTGAGCAAGTATTTAATGGCCACATGGTCAGTAAATACTGTAACCTTGGTACCTGTAAGATATGAGCGAAATTTGTCAAAAGGAAAAACTATAGTGAAGAGTTCCTTTTCGATTACCGTATAATTGCGTTTGGCTCCCGTCAAAGTTCTACTTGCATAGTAAATAGGGTGAAACACTTTATTTCTTCTTTGACCCATCACAGCTCCAACAGAATAGTCACTTGCATCGCACATCAACTCAAAAGGTGAGTTCCAATCAGGTGTAACGATTATTGGGGCAGAGATTAACCGCTTCTTTAGCTCTTCAAAAGCTTTCAAACATGCTTTGTTGAAATCAAACACTGTATCTTTCTCTATCAACAAACACAACAGTTTAGAAATTTTTGAGAAATCTTTGATAAACCTTCGATAAAACCTGGCATGGCTTAAGAAACTTCTGATTCCTTTCACATTCATTGGGGCCGGTAATCTTTCAATTACGTCCACCTTTGCTTTATCGACTTCAATTCCTTTTTTTGAGATCTTATGACCTAAGACAATCTCTTCCTTGACCATAAAATGACATTTTTCCCAACTAAGGACAAGATTCGTCTCTTCGTATCTCTTCAGTACCTTAGCCAAATTACTCAAACAGATATCATAAGTGTTATCAAAAACAGAAAAATAGTCCATGAAAACCTCAACAAAATTTTCAACCATATCAGTAAATATTGCCATCATGCATCGTTCAAAAGTTGCAGGTGCATTGCATAAACCAAAAGGGCATTCGCCTAAAAGCAAATGTACTGTATGGACAAGTAAAGGTTGTTTTATGTTGGTCCTCCGGGACTACAACTATTTGGTTATATCCTATATAGCCATCTAAAAAATAATAGAATTCATTACCTGCCAGTCGATCTAACATTTGATCCATAAAAGGCAACAGAAAATGGTCCTTTAGAGTGGCTTTGTTCAACTTTTTGTAATCAATACAGATTCTCCAATCGATAACAGTTCTTGTTGGAATTAACTCGTTACGCTCATTTTCAACAATCGTGATTCCACCTTTCTTCGACACACACTGCACCGGATTTACCCACGAGCTATCTGAAATAGGATAGATGATTCCTACATCTAACCATTTGATCACTTCCTTTCTCACAACTTCTTTCATAATAGGATTGAGCCTCTTTTGCCCATCAATTTGAGCTCTTTCACCTTCTTCTAAAATGATTTTATGCAGGCAAAAACAAGGGCTTATACCTCGAATATCAGCTATGGTCCAACCAATTACTTTCTTAAATTTCTTTAGAACAGCAATTAGTTGCTCCTCTTGATCTTTCGTCAGTTCTGCTGAAATAATCACAGGCAAAGTAGAACAATCACCTAAATAAACATATTTCAAATGGGAAGGAAGTACCTTTAGTTCGAGTTTAGGTGGTTCTTCAATTGACAACTTGGGTTGCACAAATTCTTTGAGTTCCAACTCCAACAGTTCAAACTGTGTGGATTGAATAATATTTCCTAGATTGGCTTCCATCAAAGCCATGTTTTCTTCACCTTCTTCATCCTCTAAAGGGTCAAGATATAAGGCTTTCTCCAATGGATCTTCTTCAAATTGCTTTCCATAGAAACCAAGGTTTCTATCTCTTCCATAACTGAACAATCCTCTACCGGATTGGGGAATTTCATCACTTTAAGAATGCTAAAGGTTACCTAATCATTTTGAACTCGCATGGTGAGTTCTCCTTTCTACACATCAATTAACGTTCTTCCCATGGCTAAGAAAGGTCTCCCAAGGATGATCGGCACTTCCTTGTCTGCTTCAAAATCTAAGACAATGAAATCAGTAGGAAAAATAAATTTATCAACTCTTACCAAAACATCCTCAATCTTTCCTTCGAAATATGCTAAAAATCGATCCGCTAGCCAAAGCGTCACAATTGTAGGTCTTATTTCACCTATCCCTAACATCTTGAAAATACACTTAGGCATCAAGTTGATACTCACTCCTAAGTCACACAAAGCTTTACCACTGTAAGATTTACCCATGTTACAGGGTATAGTAAAGATTCCTGTGTCTTTCAATTTCGGTGGCAATTTGTTCTGCAGGAACGCACTACACTCCTTTGTCAAGGCAACAATCTCATACTCACTCAGTCATTTCTTCTTGGACAGTATATCCTTCATAAACTTCACATAATTCGGTATTTGTTCTAAAGCCTCCACCAACAGAATATTGATGTGTAACTACTTCAAAACATCCAAAAACTTATTGAATTGCACCTCCTATTTCCGCTTGTTTTGCTGCAATCTTTGCGGATATGGAGGTCATGGAACTTTCGGTTGAACTGGATAGCTTTTCTGATTAGGTAAATCTGCATACAAAGAAGATGTTAAAATATCTGAATTCACTAAGTCAGGGTTTACCTTGTCATACTTTGTAGATTTTGATTCCTTTGGTGTAAGAACTTCAACAGCTGGTTGATTCTTCTCAACAAGCTTTTCTTCAACATCAATCAATCGGGGTTCTAGAATTTTACCACTTCACAAGGCCACTGCCTTGATATGTTCTTTACCCAAATTTCTTAGATTCTCAATATTACTCAGCAAGGTTTGTTACGGTCTATTACGTAGCTAAGTACCTAACTAACCCATTCGATTTTCCAAATTTTTCAATGTTGCTGCTTGGCTTTAGATCAAAGTGTCATTCTTTGCCATGTACGCTTTCAACAAGTTCTCCAAACTATTTGATGCCTCAACTTGAGGAGGTTTTGAAGCTTTCTGATTAAACCCTTGAGATTGGTCGGGTCTTTGCTGCAATAAGTTGTTGTTCGGTCCATTTCCTTGGTTGCTCCAAGAAAAGTTAGGATGATTACGCCATGAAGGATTGTAGAAGTTAGACTAGGGACCTTTTCCACTCCTATTTTGATATTCGTTCCCCACATAGTACACTGACTCAGGATTTGATGGACAATTCTCAAAAGAATGACCTTCCCCACAGTAAACACAGGAAACTACTTCAAACGGACTTGGTGGCTGAGCTGCAAAATTATTAGTACTATTAGCAGTTAACTATTTTATCATAGAAGAAATAGATGATACTTGAGCTGATAACAAAGTGAGGGCGTCAACTTCATGAACTTCGGCTACACGTATTCCTAAAACTATTCGATTTGTTAGGCATTGATAGTTATTACTTGCGATCCTCTCGATGATCTCATAAGCCTCATTATAAGACTTAGAAAAACTTACACCATTCGCAGAAGCATCTACCATCAATCTTGTATGTGCATTGAGACCATAATAGAATGTCTCCAACTGGATACAATAAGGAATCCCATGATGAGGACACTTACAAAGTAACTCCTTGAATCGCTCCCAAGCCTCATACAAAGACTCGTCATCCAATTGTTGGAAACTTGTGATCTCGTTCCTTAACTTAGTGTCTTTTCTAGGTGGGAAATACTTAACCAAAAATCTCTTTACTAATTCTTGCCATGTAGATATGGAACTTGGTGGCAATGAATTGAGCCATGCTCGTGCTCGATCTCACAACGAGTACGGAAACAACATCAACCTCAGTGCACCTTCTGTTACACTGCCTATCTTGAATGAATCATTCACCTCCATAAACAATCGAAGGTGGAGATGTGGATCTTCCGTTGGCATACCATTAAATTGGCCCACCGTTTGTAGCATTTGAAACATCATTGGTTTCAATTCAAACTGGGTTGCCTCAATATCTGGCCTTCAAATTCCTGGGTTTAACTCACTGAAAAGTGGCACAGAATATTATCTGATGCATCGATCCCAATCATCGGCAATGAGGATAGGATTTCGTACATGATCGGCTTTATTACCTCGGTCTTGATTCTATTTCCAAGGTCCATCTCGACTTCTCTTTGAGCTGTTCATTCACGTCTTCTTTATCTAAAAGTTCACTCAATTTCAGAGTCTACATGGAGTAAATCGATAATTTGATCTATTCTCATAACCACCTGAAAAGAAATCACAAAAATTAAAAAGAATAAGTTAGTAATGTTAGAAATAAATCAAATTGAAAATAAATAATTTCACAAAAAAATGACTATGGCAACAGTTGATAGTCCCCGGTAATGGCGCCAAAAACTTGTAATGCGTAGGTTTGTGCAAGTGTACACAGTCGTTATCAGGTAATAAGTATCGAGTTATCATATCCACAGGGATTGTATTTGTGCTAAGTCACTTAATTTGTAAAATTATATTAACAATTTGGTAAATAAAAACACAATATAGTTGAGAAGTGGTGATTAAAATATATTAAACTAAATGCAATGATCCCTAATGCCAATTATCCTAAGTATGCAAACTATATGAATGAAATAGATTTTAGTAAAATTAAACACAATTTGCAACAATTATAACATAAATAAACTAGGACAATTACTTTAATTAAACTCAATTTATTATCAACATGCTTAACAACATTCGGAAAAACATTCCATGGCAACTTAAAATTTCATGAGTTTGGAAACCACATTAGGTCCTTTCAGAATCCTTTACTTAGTAAATATGCATTTTACTAATCTTTATTTACTAAGGGTTTCTTAGCATTCGTGTGAGGTAACAAGGACGTGTCAAGTTTGAAACAATTTAATCACACAAATCTTGTAACACCCCTTACCCGTATTCAACTCCGGAATAGTGTATGAGGCATTACTAGAGCACTTACACATGTAAACGTATTAAACCGAGTTACAAAATTTCATTCAAATTTAAACTCTTAAAATTTTTAACATGCTGTTATAATTCTTTACAACATATCCTAAAAATATTATATTCATAACAAATAGGGCCTACGAGACCCGATACTTACTCATGTAATTCAATGATTCATTTCCCTTTTATTCAATTCACAATCTTTCATGTTCACAATTCAAATCAATTTCTCAATCCAATATATATATTTCAATACCACAATAATTCTTTTAATTCAAATTATATCACTAGAAACTTCCATTTAATTCATATACACTTCAATATCGTTAAGTTCAATACTAATACATATTCACCATTTAACTCAACGTTTATCGATTATACCATTCATTAACACATTTATAAAATTCTTAGTATTACAATGAAAACATCACTTAAGCTTAAATAACAACATCAAATCAACTCATCATCCCCTTTTTCGTCATTTTATTCTTCAAGTATGAACTTAGTATTTCATTTCCTACGAATATCACAAAAAATAATAACATATCATTCAACAATAGTCACAAGCTAGTACATTTAAACATAATTCTTTTTGGAATTAACCACATGATAAACCATTTCAAGTAAGTTTACATAATTTAAACATTACCACCCTTTCCATGATCACAAGCATATTCCCATCTAGGCACTTACCATTTCAATGCATAACTTATAAATTTAACGTGGCATAATTCAGCCACCACTTGGCCAAAGCTTAAGCGTGTACACTACACATGTTAGCCAAAAAAACATATAGTGTAAGCATTATAAGTTTGGCCGAGTTCAACATTTATTCATGTATCAAACTTACCAACATGAGTTAATCCATAAACCATTCATGGCCTTACTTCATACTAATTCATATACCAAATAAACCACACTCACATACTATGAAACTTTATTTTCCCATATGAGTTAAATCATGATCAATAATATGCAAATGTAAGCATCATTTCTATTTTAACGTTTATTGATTATAATCAAGCATATAACCAATTATACACAAATCATTCATATATATGATTAATTTTCCTCCTCCTCCTCTCCATTCCACATCCTTTATGTATAAAACATGCTTAAATAGCATTATACATAATTTCACTATTCACTTATATTTAAATTCAAAGCTATCTATTTGAGTCAGAGTCACTAAATCATTTTTATCCAAAGCCTCAGAGCTCCAAATTAAGATCCGTTAATTTTCCCAAAAACTAGACTCACATGTATTCTTACCATAAAATTTTTAGAATTTTTAACTTGGCCAATTAGTACAGTTTATTCTTTAAAGTTACCCTTGTTTCACTACTCAACATCTCTAACCTCTCTTAACTAAAAATGCATTACCTCATTTTACAGAATTTGGATGATATTTTTGTTTCTTTTGTTTGAAAATAGACTCATTAAGGATTCTAAGCATATAAATTATAACTTGTAATTATTTTTGTACAATTTTTAATTATTTTCCAAAGTCAAAACAGGGGATACCAAAATCAATCCGACCCTGCCTCACTAAAATTCAAATATCTCAAAATGTATAACTCTTTTGCTTGCTCTATTTATTTTATGTAAAAATAGACTCCTTAAGCTTTCATTTCATATCTTATTCACTCTCTAATTCAATTTCCACCATTTTTGTTACTGTCCAAAACTATTTTGTTGCACATTTTACTTTTTCATAATTTCATTACTTCTTTTCATCTTACTCAAGGGTCGATTAAATATCGAACCCAATATTCATCACATAACCTTATTCGATTCAAATATATTTTCACTTATCCAATTTCCCCGATGAACACTTTGGAATATTAACTGTTACACGAAGGAATTAGCACTTAGCAACCACCTCATGTTCAAAGGATCCCGGTGGAATCAGCACTTAGCTACCACCTTATAATCAATGATACGGGGAATCAGCACATAGCAACCCCTTTCACAATCAGGGATACAGTGGAATCAGCACTTAGCAACCACCTTATAATCAATGATACGGGGAATTAGCACATAGCAACCCCTTTCACAATCAAGGATACGGTGGACTCAGCACTTAGCAACCACCTTATAATTAATGATGCCGGTTCACATAGTAGCCTGCACATAGTACTACACATGTGACCATCACTATCCGATACATGTAGTAGCCTGCACATAGTACTACACACGTGATCGAAGCTATCCGGTACACGTAGTAGCCTGTACATAGTACTACACACATGACCATCACTTTCACTTTTACATAGTGGCCTACACACAGTCCGTGCCACACATGTGATCATTTTTGTCACTTCATTCGTATCCCTTTTTATTCCGAATGTTCAATCGGGAAATTTCTCACTTTTTCTCATTTTTTCCTTTTTCACTAATCAAAGTCAATTCCTTGTCTTTCTTGACTTATAATAACACATTTAACTTATTTAACACTCACATTATTCAATCCAGTCCAAAAATCACATTTTGGAAAAATTACATTTCTGCTCCTAAAATTTCACAAAATTATGATTTTGCCCCTAGGCTCGGAAATTAAACTTTATTCCTTTTTCTTATGTTTTATGATATGCTGAACATTTTTCCCTTCTATGGCAACATCAAATTCTCACTCTAACACTTACTTATGAACATTAGGTATTTTTACCGATTATGTTAATTTACTCGTTTTCACTTAAAATCGGCTAGCAAAAGTTATTTAACATAATTTCAAGCTTCATATTCTACCATAAAACATCAAAATAAACATATTTCACCTATGGGTATTTTTCCAAATATGAACCCTAGATTAAATTATTGCTAGAATAAGCTAAATCAAGTTACCGGGACTCCAAAAACGTAAAGAACATTAAAAATGGGGCCTGGAATCACTTAATATGGAGCTTGGAAGCTTGAAAACCCTAGCAATGGATTCCCCCCTTGTGAAATTCGGCCAAGGCTTGAAGATGATGATTTTTGGCCTATTTTGTCTTTTTAATACATTTTAATTACCAAATTACCAAAATACCCCTAACTTAAAAATTCTCTATTTCACTTATCTCATGTCCATTTTTGTCCACAATGTAACCAATGGTCTAATTACCATTTAAGGACCTCCAATTTAAAATTTCATAACAATTGGACACTTCTAACATGTAGAACTCAACTTTTGCACTTTTTACAATTTTGTCCTTTTGGCTAAATTGAGTGCCTAAACGTCGAAATTTTTGAACGAAATTTCACGAAATCATTCCGTGAAATTTTAGACCATAAAAATATAATAAAAATAAATTTTTCCTCATCGGATTTGTGGTCCCAAAACCATTGTTCCGACTAGGCCTAAAATCGGGTTACAAATCTAAAAACTATGCAGATAATAGAGCTTGGTCAGAGTTGTTATGCAACCTCCAATTTAATCGAGTCAGGATCTAAATTGAGCATGCACATTTCAATTATGTGTCCATTAGCCGTCGTCTAGTCATGATCGCTTAGCTAATTCAAGTGCATTTCAATCACGTATGAACAAAATACAGACTTGATTTTAATTGAAAACATGATCGATTGAGGCAAAAACATTATAAGCATGAATCAAATAAATATTATTTAATGAAAGCAATCATCCTAGCTTAAATAAAATTAAGCTAACATTGTTGTAAACAAGAACAAAGAACACATAGCAAACATCTTCATGTTAAATTAAAGAAAAGGAAGATTAAACCCAATTCAGAGTGGTTGTCACCCAAGACTCTGACTGACGAGGCTCCTTCGTTCCTTTGCTTTGCTCCTTTGCTGATGGCTCTCCAAGGTGGCTGACCAAGGGTTCTTTAAGAGTCTTAATTGCTAAAATCTCTATGAAGAGATGATGCTAGGCATGGGAATGGAAAAGGCTAAGAGAATTTGGAGAAAAGAGAGAATGATGAATGATGAGAATGAATGAGGAATGATTGAGGGATGCTTGAGGGATGATGGATGAAGAAATAAGAGGGTTTTATTTATAGGTGAGAAGAGGGGGATAGTTTGCTAAAAATAGTGGATGTTAACCTCTTCAAATCTCCTCAAACTGTGGCCAGCCATGCTTAGTGGCTTTTGACTTAATTTTTTGCTTGATTTTTAAGCAATTTTGGATGCCACACAACTCAGGACTGAGACTCGATCAATCGTAAATCTTCGGGCAAATCTCTAATTTCTTCAACACTGCAAGGACCTTGTGTAATTAAACCAAAGAATGGTTTAAATGGACAGCCATGTGCAGCCGAATATTAGGTTGACTTGGTCTGCAATTTGGATGGTTTTGTAATCCAGCAAAGCTATCAGACCTATCCAGAGTAAATCAACAAGTTAGAGGACCAAAGAATAAAATTTATCCAATTTAATTAATTAATTAAAACCCAAAATATTTTAAAATGAATTATTAAATATAATTTTATATTTTATTATTTAATTTAATCATGCATGACCCACTTTATGTCTTAAAAATATAATATATTCAAATTAATAAAAAATAAGTCATTTATTGCATGAAAACTATATAATAAAGCATAAAATCACATTTTAATAATTTCTATGTCCTAATTTCATATTTTCACATATTTCATTAATTTATTAAACAATTACTTAGTTTTAAAAATGTGATAAATTACATAGGAAAAATCCTATATATTTTTCTGTTTACAGCACCTCAAATGACAAATATGCAAACATGTATAATCATGTACTCATATTGGTCAAAATGATTAACTAACTTTCAACTAGATTTGCATCAATTTATGCTATTTAGTTACTTACCAAAACTTCTCAATTGGTATGAAATATGCCATTCTAAACTAGCACCATATAAGTCATGTATAATGTAGTACCAAATCACCACAAAACAAGCCACACATCAAACATGTTAATGCTACTTATATACATACCAAAATATGCCAAACACAAGCCAAAACAAATGGTCATATTTACAACAAAACATATAAGCCAACATTAGCCAAAATACCTATACATGCCATTATAACCAAAATTAAACAACCAAATGTACCAAAAGAGCCGATGGATAGTGTGATATAGCTCTGACAATCTTCCAACTCGAAGGAGCTTTTGATTCACTATAAAACACGGAAAATAACACAAAATAAGTATTTAAGCTTAGTAAGTTCATATAACATAGAATTTAGTTTACCATATAGTCATATCATAGGTAAGTAAACAAGCATGTCCCAATACAATTTGGCCAATTGCCCAAGCACATATACACCAACCATGTTAGCCGTGTAATTACATATATAAGCCAATAAACATAGATGAACATAACCATTGATCAAATTCCATATACATGTATCATCCATTTCATTTTTCCAAATATCATGTAACCATATTTTTCATGTAAAATCATATGTGTTCCTGTAATAGTCTGTATCAAACTCTTACCATTTCATATTAGAATATTGCCCGTTGAACTGTTTAGAATATTGTTGGATACCCGACATAGCTTAGACATAGTGTGATAGCTCATATAACTGTAATTTGTCAATTCATGTACATGTATGCTCATACGAGCTATGAATCGGTATGCTCACTCAAGTTGTAGATCGGTATGCTCTCATGAGCTATAAATCGGTATGATCACACGAGCTACACGAAGCTGCTCATATGAACTTTGGAGTATTCGCAACACATGCAGGACCTCAACTATTGGTAGGACGTTCAGGACCAATACTCAAATCATGTAAACCCTAATGACATGTCATTTGTATCCTACGGATTCTTAAGGTTCAAACAGGACTCGGTATTTGTCGAACTTCGCTGGATATGCAACCATGTATATTTAAAATAATTCACAATCATAATTAATTTAATATAAAACATATAAACACAATTTAATCATATGAACTTACCTCGACGAGTATATGTAGATACTGAGGCGATTAATCCGAGACTTTCTCTTTGCTCCGATCTAAAGTCGTACGAGGTCTGTCTTGATCTATACGGATAAATTTAACTTAATTTAATATATAATTCAATCAATTTAGCCCAAAAACATATTTTTGAAAAATTACCATTTTGCCCCTATACTATTAATTCCTTTGTAATTTAGTCCCTAGCTTATAAAAATGAAAATTCATGAAATTCCACCACAACCCACTATAGCTGAATATCAATTAGGTCCCTAGAAAGCCCTATATTTAATTTATTTCACTAATTAACCATGTAAAATTTCTATTTTTCAATTTAGTCCCTAATTGACAATTTCATCAAAAATCTCTTAACAAAAGTTGTTTATCTAACAACCAATACTCATTTTCTATCATCAAACAGCAAAACTCATGTATATTCATCAATGGAAAAACCCTAATAGTTTAACATTTTCACAAATTAGTCCTCGGGCTAGCTAGATTAAGCTACAACGATCCTGAAAACATAGAAATAATTAAAAATATGACAAAATTCATACCAATGCAAGGTAAATTTTTTTGCCGAAACTTCAAGCTCCCATGGCTTCCAAACTTTCTTAATTTTGGTTGTAAGAGATGACAATAAAGATGATGGCTTATTTTATTTTATTAGTTTTATCTTTATTTTACAAATTACTTAATTAACCTTTAAAAACATTTCTAATTACACTTATACCAAGCCATGTACATCCACTATCTCTATTTATGGTCTAATTATCATATAAGAACTTAAAATTTAAGGTTCTATAACTATTTAATACCTTTAGCTACTAGAACTCAACTTTTGCACTTTACGCGATTTAGTCTTTTTTATCAAATTGAACATGTAAACGGTAAAATTTCTTAACGAAATTTTTATACGGTATTATTACCATGCTATAGGTAATAAAATACTAATATAATATAAATTTTTTGACCTCAAATTTGTGGTCCCAAAACTACTGTTCTGATTTCACTGAAAACGGGTTGTTACAACCATAGCATCATTCATCAGGTATGCCTCAGCTTCAATCCACTTGGATACTAATCCACAACTACTAAGATATACCTGTGACCATAAGAAGAAGGAAACGTGCTTAAAAAACCAATGCCCCACACATCAAATAGTTCTACCTCTAGAATGTTTGTCAAGGGTATCTCATTCCTTCTTGATATGTTTCCAGTCCTCTGGCATCTATCACAATTTTTCACATGCATATATGCATCCTTAAACACCAAAGGCCAAAAGAATCCTGCTTGTAAAATCCTCACTGTAGTGCATGAACCGCCAAAGTGTCCCCCACTTGGAGATGAATAGCAGTGATACAAGATCTCATAAATTTCATTTCCAGCTATGCATTTCCTGATTATGTTATCTGCACATTTTTTAAACAAAAGTGGATCCCCCCAAAAATAATATCGACTATTGTGAAGGAATATCTTCCTTTATTGGTATGTCATTTCTCGAGATATTATTCCAGATGCTAAATAATTTGCAAACTCAACAAACCAAGGTGTTTCATAAATTTGACTTACCTAGAAGATATGCTTATCTGGAAAATTCTCATTGATAGGAACAAGTGAATGAGTTACCTTATTTTGTTCCAACCTCTACAAATGATCAATTACTTAGTTTTCAACACATTTTTTGTCGTGGATCTCAAGGTAAAATTCTTGGAGTAAAAGTATCCATCAAATCAGCCTCAGTTTAGCATATTTCTTTGTGAGTAAGTATTTAATGGCCACATGATTGGTAAAAACTGTGACTTTCATACCTATGAGATAAGAACGAAATTTGTCAAAAGTAAAAACTATAGCAAAGAGTTCTTTTTCAGTTACCTTATAATTAAGCTAGGCTCCTTTCAAAGTTCTACTTACATAGTAGATAGAATGAAATACTTTGTTTCTTCTTTGCACCATCATAGCTCCCACAGAAAAATCACTTGTGTCAACTTAAAAGGTGAGTTCCAATCAAGTGTAAGAATTATTGGGGATGAGATTAACTGACTTTTCAACTATTTAAAAGCTTCCAAGCATGATTTGTTAAACTCAAAACATGGTGTGTCCTTCTCTAATAGCATACACAAAGGCTTGGAAATTTTTGAAAAATCTTTAATAAACCTTTGATAAAAATCGGCATGGCCTAAAAAAATTCTAATTCCTTTCACACTGAATGGTGGTGGTAAATTTTCAATTACGTCCACCTTTGCTTTATCGACTTCAATCCCTCTTTTGGATATTTTGTGTCCTAAGACAAGCCCTTCCTTAGCCATAAAATGACATTTCTCCCAGTTAAGGACAAGATTTTTCTCTTCGTATCTCTTAAGTACCTTAGCCAAATTACTCAAAAATCATAAGTATTACCAAAAATTGAAATATCATATATGAATACCTCAACAAAATTTTCTACCATATCAATAATTATTGCCGTCATGCATCGCTAAAATGTGGCAGGTGCATTACCTAAACCAAAAGGCATTCCCCTAAAAGCAAACGTATTGTACGGACAAGTAAAAGTCCTTTTGTGTTGGTCTTTCGAGGCTACAACTATTTTTATATCCCGAATATCCATCTAAGAACCAGTAATATTCGTTACCTTCCAATCGGTATAACATCTGATCCATAAAAGGTAGCAAAAAATTATCCTTTCGCACGACTTTGTTCAATTTTTTGTAGTCAACAGATATTTTCTAAGTAGTGACCGTTCTTGTTGGGATTAACTCATTACATTCATTCTCGACAATCGTGATTCCTCCTTTCTTTGGTATACACTGTACCAGACTTACCCATGAACTATCTGAGATGGGGTAGATAATAATTGCATCTAACTATTTGATAACTTCTTTTCAAACTACCTCTTTTATGAATAAATTGAGTCTACTTTGCCCATCAATTCTACCTCTTTCGCCTTCCACTAGGATAATCTTATGCATACAAAAGGAATGGCTTATTCCTTGAATATCAGCTATGGTCCAACCAATCACCTTTTTAAATTTCTTTAAAACTTCGATCAGCTGCTCCTCTTGGTGTTCCATTAGTTCTACTGAAACAACCACAGAAAAAGTAGAATTGTTACAAAAATAAACATATTTCAAATAGGAAGGAAGTACCTTTAGTTTGAGTTTGGTTGGTTCCTCGATTGACAACTTTAGTTGTGTGAACTCTCGAGCTTCCAACTCTAATGGTTTAAACCATGCTGGTTGAACATAGTTCCTCAAATTGGCTTCCATCAAAGCCATACTTCCATTACCTTCTTCATCTTTCAACGATTCAGACCTTAAGGTGTTTTTCTAATAGGTCCTCTACAAGATTGTTCTCCCATTCCATAGAAACTAAACTTTTTAGCTCCTCCATCATTGAATATTCCTCCACCAAATCGGGAAATTTCATTGCTTTAAGAACATTAAATGTTACCTGATTATCTTGAACTCTCATGGTGAGTTCACCTTTTTGTACATCTATTAATGTTCTCCCTACGGCTAGGAAAGGTCTCCCTAGGATGATTGACACTTCTTTATCTGTTTCAAAATCTAAGATAATGAAATCAATAGGAAAAATAAACTTATCTACACATACTAAAACATCCTTGATCTTTCCTTCACGATATGCTAAAGATCGATCTGCCAATTGGAGCGTCACAGTCATTGGTCTTACTTCACCTATTCCCAACATCTTGAAAATATACTTTGGCATCAAGTTGATGCTTGCTCCAATATCGTATAAAGCTTTACCATAGTAAGATTCTCCAATATTCAAGTTATAGTAAAGCTTCTAAGGTCCTCCATTTTCAAAGATAGTTTGTTTTGTAAGAACGCACTACACTCCTTCGTTAGTGCTACAGTCTCGTACTCACTGAGTCTCTTCTTCTTGGATAAAATGTCCTTCATGAACTTGACATAATTGGGCATTTGTTCTAAGGCCTACAGCAATTGTATATTGATGTGAAGTTGCTTTAGAACATTAAAAAACTTCTTGAATTACACCTCTTATTTCTACTTATGTTGTTGGAATCTTTGAGGATATGGAGGTGATGGAACTTTGCCTTGGACTGGAAAACTTTTCAAAGGAGATAAATCTACATCTAAAGAATGTGTTATGTAACACCCATAACTCGTATCCGTTGCCGGGATATGGTTACAGAGCATTACCATAAAAACATAAATTTAAAACATAAATTTAAAAATATAGCATAAGTCATTCATTTACATGCATATCATCCCTTAATCGAGCCTTCGAGGCCTAAAAAATACTTTAGAAAGAATTCGAGACTAAATTGGAAACATTTGGAGCATTTAGGAAAAAGTTGGAAAAATTGAACTATAGGGGTCACACGGCCGTGTGACTCACACGGTTGAGACACATGCCTATGTCTTAGGCCATGTGTAATAGTCCATTTTTTAGTGGTGTCGAAAATAGTGGTTTTGGGACCACAAATCTGATGATTAAGTTTGTAAATATTATTATTTAATATTTACAAGTTAAATATGGTTTTTAAAAGGTTTTTGATATGGTAAATTATGTTATTTGAAAGATTAATTAAGTTCAAGTGGTAAGACCTTAAAGTCAAGTGGTTTTAGAAAATAAGGTATCGGGACCTTGTTTCTATAAATCGAGCTGTAAATATTTTTATAAATATTTACGGAGTGTCAATAAGGTAGTATTAAAGTTTCGTTAACAAATTTTAATGTTTCGATAGTTAATTAATTAAAAAGGACTAAATTATAAAATATATAAAATTTGATCACTATTTGATTTGAGTGATTAAATGACTTATAGATTAAAGGAAAAGGGACTTAAATGGTAATTAAACCATTTAAGAATTTAGTGGATGATTTTGGGATACTAAAAGCATGAAATTTGGATATTTTTATATGGTTAACATAGTAATTTTATAATTAAACTAAATAAAGTAAAAATAAAAGTTATTATCATCATTTTTCATGTCTTCTTGTAATAGCCCGTTTTTTAGTGGTGTCAAAAATAGTGGTTTCGGGGCCACCAAATTCAATGAATAAGTTCGTAAATATTATTATATTACGAGTTAATTGTGACTTTGAAAAGGTTTTTGATTTGATAATTTATACTATTCCGATGATTAATTAAGTTCAAGTGGTAAGACCCTAAGGTCAAGTGGTTTTAGAAAATGAGGTATCAGGACCTCATTTCTATAAATCGAGTCATAAATATTTTTATAAATATTTATCGAGTGTCATTAAGGTGGTATTAAAATTTCATTGAAAATTTTGAACTTTTCGATAGTTAATTAATTAAAAATGACTAAATCGTAAAAGATGTAAAATTTGATCACTATTTGATTTGAGTGATTAAATGGTTAACTAAATAAAGGAAAAGTTACTTAAATGGTAATTATACCATTTAAGAATGTAGTGGACGATTTGGGAATCTAAAAGCATGAAAATTTTATGTTTATTAAATGGACAAAATGGTAATTTGATTATTAAATTAAATAAAATAAAAACCAAAATGCTATATCATCATTTTGGTGTCTTCTTCATGAATTGAAAGAAGAAAGAAGCCATGGTTATGGAAGCTAGGTTTGACCATGTTTCATTCCTTGCATGGAAGCCTTAAACTATCAGTTTCTTGTAATTTTTATGTTTTTGTGATCGTTGCAACTAGGTTCAGTTAGCCCGTACCTTTGATTTTGAAACTGTTAAAGATTTTGAATGTTGCCATTGATGAATCTTGTGATTTTTGTTGTTAAATGATGAATTTGGAATGTTGATTGATAATTAAAAATATTTTGTTAAGTGATTTTTGATGAATTTACTAATTAGGGACTAAATGGGCTGTTATGAATACCATGAACATTCAGCTATGCTCAATTTTGGGTAAAAATAGTTAATTTGCATGTTTTGGGCTCATGGACTAAATTGAATAAAAGTAAAACTTTAGGGGTAATTTTGTAAAAATGTCAAAAATGACCAAAATGCCCTTAAACTTTGGTATTTCTACAATTTAGCCAGGTAAGTTCGTATGAATAGTATTCTATATAATTTTGATTAAATTGAATGTTAATATGTGATTATATTGTGATTAAATCAATATATATATATTAGTATGCAATTTACCATGTTATGAAACGACGTAAATCCAACGACATGCGATGATTATCGAGCCCCGTTTAAACCATAGGAATCCGTAGGTTGTAAATGACATGTCATTAGGGATTATCGATTCTCAACTCATTTGAGCTTACCAATTTCAGCTCATGAGAGCTTACCGATTTACAGCTCGTGGGAGCATACCGATTCATAGCTCCTATAAGCATACATGTACAAGAATTGACGGATTACAGCTTAGCACACTATGTGTGAGCTATCCTGAGTATCCAACAATATTCTAAATGGTTCAACAGGCAATGTTCTATTATGAAATGATATAAGTTCGATACGAACTATTACAAGTATTTACATGAAATACATGGAAATGATTTTACATGATATATAGATACACGATATGGATGTTACATGTATATGGAAACTTAATTAAATTGTTAAGCTTATCCATGATTATTGATTCATATATGAATTTACATGACTAATCTGGTTGGTGTACATGCTTAGGCTTTGGCCAAGTTGTGGTTGGATTATGTCACGTTAAACTTATAAGTTGTATTGAAATGGTAAGTGCTCTAATGGAAATATGCTTGTGTTCGTGAAAGAGTGGTAAGATTTAAATTATTTAATTTCTTGTGAAATGGTTTATCATGTGACTAATTCCAAAATGAGCTATGTTTTAATGCACTAGCTTGTGGCTATAATTGAATGATATGCTTATGTCTTGTGTGTTAATGCATATGAAATGAGTGTGGGAAGGTAATGAAATAGTAAGTTCATACCTGAAGTGTAGAATGATGAAAAAGGGAATGATGAATTGAATTGATGTTGTTATTTGAGCTAATGAGAGTAAATGCAATAGAAAGTAATGAAATGCAAATGAAAATAAGAAAATTTGAAAGGGTTTAAAGTTTTATAAAGTCCTACTATGCTAGGGATGATATCTATATGTGATGCTGTGGATTTATTCACTTGTGAGTTGTTGGATATGGTTTCATGAACTTTGCAGTATTATTATATTATTATTCTTAATATCCATTAATTTTAGATTTGAAATGGATTGATATGACTAAAGTTTATACGAGCTTACTAAGCATTCATTGCTTACGTAGTTGTTTTTCTGTTACTTGTCAGATTATCGAAAGCTCGATCGGGTTGGAAGTTCATCGGAGATCTATCACACTATCCAGCAGTTATATCAGTAGATTTTAATATTTTGGTTAAGGTTATAATGGCATGTATAGGTGAACTTATGGTTGATGATTAGTTGAATATTAATTGATGTGTTTGGCATGTATATGTCATTTTAGGTGATGTAGCCTTGGTACATTTAGTGCTTTGTTGATATGTGCTAATTTGATAATGTGTTAAAACATGTTTGAAAGACCAAAGTGATATATGATGAATTGACCTCAACATGGTTAAGATATGGTATGCCTTGGAAAGGTTTTGAATAGATGTGCATGGTTGAAATATGGTTTGTGTATATGTTGGTTGTTGGAACCATCTAGATATAGTTAGATTTGGGTCATTTAGAAGGCCTTGATGGTTGGAGTTAATATGGTCATTTGAAGTGGTATTTTGAATAATAAAATTGGTATGTTTGAATGTAATTTTGGCATGTGGCCAATTATGGTATAACTTGGTATGAAATTAAACTATATATATATGGATGAGTTATGGTTAATTATGTATAAGTTAGATATATGTATATTTGATATGCATAATAACTATATGATGGAAGTTCAAATGGTAAATAAAAACGTATATTATAAATGGTCTTTTGATATGTTTAAATGAGGTGAATTGGTATAATTGTTATTGATGGCTAGATGTAAAATGGCATGTTTGGTACTTGTAGTGTGAAATTTGATAGGTAAACAAAGTGGCAAGTTATGACATAAGTTTAGTTATAAGTTAGTTGAACTTTTGGCCAATTTATGTATATGGATATACATGTTTAATGATTGTGATTGAGGCGCTTTTTGGACACACTTGTTATAGCATGGTTTGGTGCACTTTGCAGTGCTTGATTACATGTGGTAAATTGGTTATAGGTGTGTCCATGAATGGGTGAGAAAAATGCCTTGGAAATGACCTATTTTTCGTCTACACGATCAGAGACACGGGCGTGTGACTCAGCTGTGTGTCACACACGGCTAGGTGACATGACCGTGTGTCCCCTATAGGTTTTTAAAGGTTGCATTTTGAGAGTTATATGACCTAGCACATGGGCGTGTAGCTTAGCCGCGTGGCCCAAGCTAGTGAGTTACACAGTCTAGGACGCGGCCATGTGTCCCTATTTTGAATGCCCACATGGCCTAAGAAACAGGCGTGTCTCTTGGCCGTGTGAGTCACACGGCCTGGCCACACGACCGTGTGACCCCTGCAGTGTTGAAAATTTTTAATGTTTTCTAACAAATTCTCTGAGTTACCGATTTAGTCTCGACTTGTTTCTAATGCCTATTTAAGGTTCGAGGGCTCATATAAGGGATAATATATGATTTTGATTGGTTTTGATATGAATATTGACATGAGAAGAAATGTTTGAAATTTCTGTCCGTTTGATTTGTAAACTCTGGTAATGCTCTGTAACCCTGTTTTGCCAATAGATTCAGGTTAGGGGTGTTAATTTATTGGTATTAGAGCTACAGTTTAGTTGGTTCTCAGACTAAATGTAGTATGTGTAAAGTCTAGAAATACATGTCATTATATAAACTGTGATAGTGTGATGTCTTCTGACACTGATGAGATTTGTTCCATTTTGGACAGTGATGTTTTCCAACTGAGCTAATTCTAATAATGCTGGAAGCGATACTCTCGGATATAAGTAAAAAGTTGCTTATGATGAGTCGGGACTCATAAAGGTATGAATAAATGTTTTATAATGAATGTTAATGATGAATGTTATGTTATGTGTATATATATGAGAGTTAAATTTTGGGGCTTTACGATGTCCACACCCTCACCCTCAAAATCTTATACAACGGAATTCACAAGGCTTATGTTGATTAAGTTGGAAAAAGTGATGCTAAGGAATTCAATGATTGAATTAGAAATATTGTGGTCAGAGCCGAGAATTGGTTAGCAGGTAAAGATGAGTCTAGAAAAGATATCAGATTTTTCTAAAGATCATTCGGGATGCAAAAAGTCAGTATTATAGAAGAAGTTATCCACGAATAATAGACTTATTTAGGTATGGTATCTAAAGTACAGGTTAACCGAAATTTTTTATGAATTAATTTCCTTAGTGAAACAGGATAATATGAGATTATCGATGACTTTAGTAGTCAGCAGAATAATGTTTAAACTACAAAAATATTTTAATACAGCTGTTATAGTTGAGTATCTTATAACGATCTCCTCTAGGTATTCTATATATTCTTTTATTCTCAGAGATATATGTAACTGTTCATTTTCAGATGTGATTCTTATCATATAGAAAGGCTGGCTAATCATAATGTTAGATGGAATTATTGTTAGTCTGGTTGATTCATGATCGCATTGCTCTATCTTTCTTTGGTTTTCTAATCCATTATGTTCGATAGAAGACTTGATGATAAGACTCATATAATACTATTTTCTACTTCTACTGGTTGATGCTCTGAATTACATATATGTAATTTACATTATCTCTATCACAACTATTTCCAGTGTGTATGAGCGAGATTCTTGTTCTGGATTTTCTCTAGCATATAATCGATCTCTTTATCATTCAATATGGTTTGTATTCTCGAAAATTCAATATAGCTTCACATCTTGGATTTTATTGTCTCGGTTTTCTTATCATTCTTATGGTCTAATCTTATCTATAAAACATGGTTCATCTGTAAAGGGTATTATTGGCTAGAGGTAATTACATCTATTATGATTATAATTTCTGGTTCGATCATGAAACCACGACGATACAGATCTCAGGTTTTTAGAGGTTGTGTTTCTGCACTGGTTGTTATTGGAATTACATTTGATTTTTCTCTTTTGTTTCGAAATGCACTATTGATGTTTAAGTATTATTCTATCTATACGGTTGAAAAGTCAGTCTTATTACAGCACTATGGTTTTAATCTATCTGATGGTTGTGGCTCCGGTATGGTTCAAAGCTTCGATGTTAATAATTGAAATAAATTTATTATTTTCCCTTTCTAGCTTTCATGAAGGGCTACGCATCAGAAAAAGTGTAGACGGTGGAAGATTGAGCTTAACTTGTATATTGGTTCTTATTCCTCAGGTAATCTCAATTTATGTCAATGAGTTATAATGGGATGTCGTAATTCGTTTGAGTTAATGCAGTTTGTGGTGATTTTCGGTTGGTATTCCGAGGGAATTATGGTATACGGTATATCTGGATTATCTTAACAACAAGAAGAAAGAATATTCTGAAATGTTAATTATTTGATTGACAGATTGACTCAATTGTGTTGGTCAGAATGAGTTATTCATTTGAAAAGTCTATTGAGTTATATGCATTTGAGTTTATCTTCAAGTACGGGAATAAATTTTACGGATTCACAGATAAATAGATGGACAGCCAGAATGAGGAATTCATATTCTAAAAGACATGATATAGAATTATATCTATCAGATCAGCTATAATCAGGAAATGTCATTATGAGTTTAAGTCGTCTTGATAGTTGAAGTTGTTGCGCTTGTGATAAATGATGTTACTTGATGCTTTCCATGATAGAGGAACAAATAACAGTTAAAAGTTATAGATGTAAACATGTTAGAAACATCAGTCAAAGTTTGATAATCCGAGTTTCTCGATTTTGTTTCGATAGACAATTACTGGGAATTTCTCAATAATTGTGTTATTGACGATAAAGTTATGACGGGAGAACATCATAGATGTTCAGTTAAGTTCTGACATGGTATCAATTTTAATATGAGTTCTAATGCGAGTTTTGAATCGAGATGAGTTATAATTGACTTATTTTTGGATTATCGTTAAGAAGATGACATAAAGACTCAACTTGATGGCTTGTATCAGGTGAAAAATTTCGAGGACAAAATTTTCTTAAGGAGGGGAGAGTTGTAACAGCCCGTTTTTCAGTAGTGTCAGAAATAGTATTTTTGGGCCACCAAATCTGGTGAATAAGTTCGTAAATATTATTATTTAATATTTACGAGTTAATTGTGACTTTGAAAAGTTTTTGATTTGATAATTTATACTATTCCGAGGATTAATTAAGTTCAAGTGGTCAGACCCTAAGGTCAAGTGGTTTTAGAAAATGAGATATTAGGACCTCGTTTCTATAAATCGAGTCGTAAATATTTTTATAAATAGTTACGGAGTGTCATTAGGGTGGTATTAAAGTTTCATTGAAAAATTTTAACATTTCGATAGTTAATTAATTAAAAAGGACTAAATCGTAAAAGATGTAAAATTTGATGACTATTTGATTTGAGTGATTAAATGGTTAATTGAAAAAAGGGAAAAGGGAATTAAATGGTAATTAGACCATTTAAGAATGTAGTGGACGGTTTTGGGTATCTAAAAGCATGAAAATTTTATGTTTATTAAATAGAAAAAATGATAATTTGATTATTAAATAAAATAAAAACCAAAATGTTTATCATCATTTTGGTGTCTTCTTTACGAATTGAAAGAAGAAAGAAGCCGTGGTTATGAAAGCTAGGTTCAGCCGTGTTTTATTCCTTTCATGTAAGCCTTAAACTATCAGTTTTTTTGTAATTTTTTATATTTTTGTGATCATTGCAACTAGGTCCAGCTAGCCCGTACCTTCGATTTTGAATGTTGCCATTGATGAATCTTGTGATTTTTGTTGTTAAATGATGAATTTGGAATGTTGATTGATAATTAAAAGTATTTTGTTAAGTGATTTTTGATGAATTTACTGGTTGGGAACTAAATTATTAAATTAATAAAATTATAATGTGAAATTGTTGCATAAATTAGCTTTTATGGATACCATGAACATTCGGCTATGCTCAATTTTGGGTAAAAATGATTAATTTGCATGTTTTGGGATCAATGACTAAATTGAATAAAAGTAAAAATGTCAAAAATGACTAAATTGCATAAAATAAATTGTCTTACTATCTAAATTAATAAATTAAATTAAATTATTAATTTAGATCAAGATCATGTGGAAAGTTGAGGAGAATGGAAAATTACCAAAAAGCCCATATATTTTGACATTTCTGTAATTTAGCCAGGTAAGTTCGTATAAACTACAATAACTTAAATGTTGATTAAATTCAATGTTTGATTTGGGATTCTATTGTAAATGAATCAATATATATGTTATTATACAATTTATCAAGAGATGATGGAAATCCAACGACGTTACGATGACTATCGAGCCCTATTTGAACCTTAGGAATATATAGGATACAAATGACATGTCATTAGGGTTACCATGTTTCAGGTGCTGGTCCTGAATGTCCTACTGGTGGCTGAGTTTCGACATTAGTTGCGGATACTCGACAACTTGTGTGAGCAGCACTGTATAGCTACATTCTTCTAACCGTCAGCTTATGTGAGCAGACGCAAGTTACCATGTTTCGGGTGCTGGTCTTGAATGTCCTACCGATGGCTGAGGTCCGACATTAGTTGCAAATACTCGACAGCTTGTGTGAGCCGCATCGTGTAGCTTACATTCAAACAAAAAACTTGTGTGAGCAAGCCCATTTTCAGCTCGTATAAGCTACAACTATATGTTTAGCACACTTTGTGTGAGCTTTCCCGTGTATCTGATATTATTCTAAGTGGTTCAACGGGCATAAAATGGAAGGAATGGTAAGTATTCAAATGACTCATGTCATGAATTTATGAAAAGGAATGAAAAGTTAATGTTCAATGAAAATATGTTTACGCTCATGAAATTGAATATTTCAAATGATGTTGTTCATGTATATGACTTACCTTATGTTATTTCAAGTGATTTATGAGTTGATGCTCTAACATGAGTTGTGGATGATTCTTAGACTTGTACTAAGCTTATGACTGGATTATATCATGTTTAGTCTTAGTGAAATACATTGAAAAGGCAAGTGATCAATTGGTAATATGCTTATGTACATGAAAAGGTGGTATAAATTAAAGTATGTAATTTCTTATGAAATGGTTTATCATGTTATTAATTCTAAAAAAGCTATGTTAAATGCACTAGCTCGTAGTCATGGTTGATGTTATGCTTATATCTTTTGTGTTATGTATATGAAACAGGTATGAAAAGGTAATGAAATGGTAAATTTATAGTTGAAATGAAATATGATGGAAAGGGATTAATGAGTTGAAAGATGTACCTATATGTGAGAAATTTATATATGTTATGGATGAATATATCTATATAATTGATAAATACACTAAGTCAGGAATCAATAATGTTGTTTAGGCTTACGATAAGCGTTGGAAACGGAATGGAAAGTAAGTAAATTGAAAGGTGTATAATCTTATAGAAAGGTTGATGATTATATATTACGTCCCATAAAATCCTATCATGTTATGAATGATAAATATATGCGACATTAATGAAATTACTCATTTGTGAGTTGATGATCACATAGATTTATGAATCTTATGGCATTGGCATAGGTTTATGTTTATTCTATAAAGTTTATTATTGAAATGAAATATTATGCTTAAAGTTTATACGAGCTTACTAAGCATACATTGCTTACATATTTATTTTCTTTTACTTTATAGATTATCAGAAGCTCGATTGGGTTGGAAGCTATCGAAGATTTATCACACTATCCAGTGATTATATCTGTAGAATTTGATGTTTTGGTCATGGTTATAATGGCATGTATAGGTGGACTTATGTCTAATGTTTAGTTAATGATTTTGGCATGTAATGTTGCTTTGAATTTGTGAAACTTATGTTATTTTGATGCCTTGAAGGTTGGTGTGCTTTTGGCACTTTGATGCTTAATGATTGGTGTTTATATGATCAAATTGATGCATGGTTTTATGGCCAAAGAGGTAAGTGTTAGCATGTTTGCAAAGTGATCATTTAGAGCATGTTTTGATATGGATTTAGTTAAGTATGTTTGGAGATGAATTGATCTCAACATGGTCAAGATATGGTATGCTTTAGAAAGGTTTTGACTAGAGGTGCATGTAGTAAAGATGGTATATAAATTTCGGTTGTTTGGTACCATTTGGAAATGGTATGGTTGATATGTATCAATTGTGATATGTTTTGGTATGGAAACAAATTAATTGAAAAAGGCTAAATGTGCACATGTTAGGTTGATTTGATGATTTATGTTTGAGGGCATTTTGGCATATTGGTTGTATGGATAAATGACATATTGAATTGGTCTTAATATGCATGTTTTGAAATGTTTTGATGCTTTGATTAAATGTGCAAATGGCTTGTAAAAGCATGCTTTGAATAGGTGAAAGAAATGGCTTGAATTTGGTCTATTTCTTGTCCACACGGCCATGTGTGACATGGCCGTGTCGCATGGCCATGTGTCTCACACGGCTAAGTCATATGTCTGTGTCTCAGGCCGTGTGGACATGAAATTGGCCAAAATCAAGCCATTTCCATCACCAACTCAAACATGTACCTAAAAGCATTTTGTGAACAACCTCAAAGCTTTGAAACCTTACCAAAACATGCATGAAATGACGAATTCAATAGACCAAAATCCATCCAACCAATATGCCAAACAAGGCACCTCAAATGCATTCATTCAAATCCTTCCTAAACATGTAAAAATTACCACATTTCAACCATACACATCATGTCCAATACCATTTCAAAATATACCCTATCTTGACCACATTGAACTAATCCATCACATACTATATTGGTCATTGAAACATGCATCAAACTATTGCTACATTAACACATACTAAATATGCATCATAAATACCAAGATATCATAAACCAATCAACAACACATGATGCCAAAGATTCATTTACATACCCAATTCAACATCTAAGCATTCAAAAAAAAATCAAACTCAAGTCCACCTATACATGCCATTATAACCTTGGCCAAAATGTCAAAAACTACCGATATAATCACTGGATAGTGTGATAGATCCCCAACTAGCTTCCAAACTAATCGAGCTTTCGATTATCTATAAAACATAGGAAAGAAAACTACGTAGCACATAATGCTTAGTAAGTTCATAAAACATGAACATAAATTACCTTTTCAATGCATAACATTAAGATTAAACATAATATAATCCAACCATAAGCTTAACACAAGCCTAAGCACCATCAACAACACATGTTAGTGCATTAACACATAATTCACTTGAATTATCATAAGGTAAGCTAGGTGTACATGAACATACTACTTTTGAATTCATCCTTTTCATGAACATAGATATACTTCCATTGAACATTTTCATTTCAAACATTTTCATAGATTCATGACATAGTTCATTTGAGCACTTACTGTTCCTTTCCTTTTCATGCCCGTTGAACCATTTAGAATAACATTGCATACGCGACAAAGCTCACATGAAGTGTGATAAACATATAACTGTAACCTTTCCTTTTTCCTTTACATCGTTGCTCACACGAGCTGTGAATGGGCCTGCTCACAAGAGCTGTGGGTCAGATTGTAAGCTACACAATGCTACTCACACAAACTGTGGAGTATCTGCAACAAATGTAGGACCTCAACCATCGGTAGGACATTCAAGACCAGCACCCGAAACATGAAAACCCTAATGACATGTCATTTGTATCCTACAAATTCCTAAGGTTCAAACGGGGCTCGATAATCATTGTGGCATCGTTGGATATACATCATATGGTTACATGGAAAATAATACATTAACATATAGATCATTATAACATTAAAACGATATTTAATCATGCGAACATACCTCGGCAAAAAAGCGTAAAAATGTAGTTGATCAATCCGAGGCTTTCGTTTTTCCCCGATCTAAATCCGTTCGAGGTCTATCTTGATCTAAATAAATAAATTCAATCCATTTAATACTTCTATTATTCAATTCAATCCACATTTCTTTTTTGCAAAAATTACCATTTTGCCCATAATATTTTAATGTTTTACAAATTAGTCCTTAAGCTCATAAATTGAAATTTAAGCATTTTAATCCTCATCTCATGCTAGCCAAATTCACTAGGGATCTATATCAATTCATACAAACCATCATTTCACAATTTCACCATGAAATTTTATCATTTTTACAAATAAGTCCCTAAATGACAATTTCATAAAAAAATTACTTTACAAAACTTGTTTATTCATCAACAAGAACTAATAATCTTTCACAAAACATCAAGAATGGTGCAAGAACACTCATGGAAAAACCCTAAACCTTTAACAGTTTTGCAAATTGATCCCCGGGCTTGCTAGATTAAGCTACAACAACTTCAAAAACATAGAAATCATTAAAAACAGGACTAAAAACACTTACATGCAAGCAAAAGAACTCAACCAAACCTTCAAGCTTCTTCAATGGGGTTTTCTTACCCTATTTTTGGCGGTGAGTTTCATTTAGAAAGATGATACCATTTTTCATTTAGTTAATTTAGACTTATTAATCAATTTACTAATTTAACCTTAGTTTATAACTTAAAAATCACTTAATTTGTGTCCATAAAGTCCACTAACATTATAAATGGTCTAATTACCATATAAGTCCACTCACATTTAAATTTCATAGCTGATAGATACCTTTAACTAATAAAACTCCACTTTTGCACCTTTTACGTTTTAGTCCTTTTTACGCAATTAAACATGCAAACATCAAATTTTCTTAACAAAATTTTTATACAACCTTTCCAATATTCCATAGACATTAAAATAATAGTAAAATATTAATTTACTTGTTGGATTTGTGGTATCGAAACCACTATTCTGATTTCACTTAAAATGGGCTGTTACATGTTAGCTTATCAGAATTCACTAGTTTAGATTTTACCTCATCTGACTTTGTAAGTTTTGGCTCTTTTGGTGTAGAAACTTCAACTGTTGGTTGATTTTCCTCCTTCTCGATAGGTTCATCTTTAACCAGAACTTCCTTGGGTTCCAAAGTCTTACCAATTCGTAAAGCAACTACCTTGCAATGTTCCTTACCTAAATTCCTTAGATTTTTTGTATTGCTGGGCAATGCTCCTTGTGGTCTATTACAAAGCTCCGTAGCTAACTGACCCATTTGGTTTTCCAAATTTTTTAATGTTACTGCTTGACTCTAGATTAAGGCATCATTCTTCGTCATGTACGCCTTCAACAAATTTTCCAAACTGTTGGATGATTCAACTTGTGGTGGTTTTGGAACTTGTTGATTAAACCCTTGGGATTGATTTCGTCTATGTGCATGTAAGTGTTGTTCTGTCCATTTCCTCCTTGGTTACTCCAAGAAAAGTTTGGATGATTACGCCATGAAGGATTGTAGAAGTTGGATTGTGGTCCTTGTACACTTCTATTCTAGAGTTGATTCCCTACATAGTAAACAAACTTGAGATTTGATGGTCAATTCTCGAAAGAATGACCATCCCCACAATATACGTAAGAAACAACATCGAATTGACTTGGTAGTTGAGTTGCAATATGATTAAAACCATTAGTAGTAAATTGTTTCAACATTGAAGAGATAGAAGATACCTAAGCTGAGAGTGAAGTAAGGGCATCTACTTCATGCACTCCAATTACTCGTTTTCCTGAAGCTGCTTGATTTGTCAGCCACTAGTAATTGTTACTGGCTATTCTCTCAATGATGTCGTAAGCCTCATTATAAGACTTCGATAAGAAAGCACCATTTGCAGAAGCATCTACCACCAACCTTGTGTGTATGTTGAGACCATTATAAAATGTCTCAACTAGATGTAATGCGAAAACCTGTGGTGAAGGCATCTACGAAGTAACCACCTCGTATAGAGATTCATCATCCAATTGTTGAAAAGTAGTGATCTCATTATGCAACTTAGCATTTTTGCTAGGTGGGAAATATTTTACTAGAAAACGTTCAGCTAATTCTTGCCAAGTAGATATTAAATGTGGTGGCAACAAATTAAGCCATGCTCATGCTCGTTCTTGCAATGAGTATGGAAACAAATTCAACCTCAATGAGTCTTCGGTTACACCAGTGATCTTAAAAGAATCACTCACCTCTATGAATAATCAAAGGTGAAGAAGATGTGGATCTTCTGTGGGCATTCTACTAAATTGGCCCATGGTTTGAAGCATCTGAAACATCATAGGCTTCAATTCAAACTATAGTGCCTCGATCTCTGGTCTCTTAATTCCCAGATTTAACTCGTTAAAGAGTGGCACAACATACTGTCTTATGGCACGATCCCTATCATCAACAATAAGGATTGGATTATGAACATTAGTGGCTCAATTATCTTGAACATTATTTTGATTTCCAAGGTCCATTTCTATGACTTGTCTTTGGGTGAATCTTTCTCGTCTTCTTTGTCGAAATGTTCGCTCGATTTCAAGGTCTACAGGTAATAAATCGGTGATTTGATCTATGCTCATAAACACCTAAAAATAAGTCACAAAAAATTAATTAGTAAAGTTAGAAATAAAATAAAAACCAAATTGCAAAGAATAATTTCACAAAAATGATTAAGGCAACAGTCCCTGGCAGCGGCACCAAAAACTTGTAACGATGGGGTTTGTACAAGTGTACACAGTTTTTATCAAGTAATAAGTAAGTAAAAGAGTTATCGTCTCCACAAGGATTGTGTATGTTAATCAATTAATTGTAAAATTAAGGATTTACAATTTGGTAGAAAAACATAATATTTTTAAGTGGTTGATGATTAAATTAAATTAAATGATCTAAATGCAAGTTAACCTAAATGCAATGCATGTAATAAAATGTATGAGATGGATTTAGTAGCAAATTCACAAGCTTCAACAACAATAACATGAATAGGCTAGAATAATCACATCAATTGACTTAATTCATTTTTCATCATGTTTAATAATATTATGAAAAATATCCTATGGCAACTCAATCTTTCATGAACTTGAAACCAATATTAAGTCTTTTCGGAATCTTTACTTAGAAAAACATGCATACTACTATGATCATATTTAACAAACGGTTTCTTAGAATTTATGTGAAGTAACAGGGGCTAGGTCGGTTTGAAACAATTTAATCACATAAACCTAAAAGCTATGCAAGGTAATAGAGCTCGTTCAAGTTATTACAAACCTTCAATTTATTCTGGGTTGGGTATAAATTAAGCATGCACCTTTTAATTATTGTGTCCATTAATCACCATTTGGTTCAGATTAAACAATTAATTCTAATGCATTCAATCACATTTTAATGAATGAAATACATGCATGATTTTAATTACAAGCATGAACGGTTGAGGCATAGAGCACCATGAACATGAATCAAAAGAACTTCATCAAATTGATGTAATCATTCTAGCTAAACAAAATTAACCTACCATTATTAATGAAAAAACAAAAAAAAACAAATTGCGAACATGATTAATATGAAAAGTAAAACAAAGATAAGGAAGACTAAACTCTGATTGATTTGGCAGTCCTCCGAAAATTGATCGTAGTGGCTTCCTCCAATCCTTGTGTTTGCTCTTGTCACATCCCAAAAATCGGGTTAGTAGAAATTGGGTTAATGAACAGAGAGAGTGGTCGCCCGTATTTTATTTACTATTTATTTATTTTAGCTGATCTTTTGATATTAATAAATATTAAGTATAGTTGTTGAGCAGTGGTGGAGCTGTCCATGATGACTTGTGTTCGAATCCATTCCCTAACACTATTTTCTATGTAGTGCAATTTTGTCTCAAAGCTTGCAAAGGTCACACCATGTTTTTAAATAAATGTTGTAGGAATTAAAACAATGAGGTGAAGTGGTCAAGTGGTTAAGTGCTTCTAAGCTATCTTAGAGGTCTTAAGTTCAAGTTATTTTGTTCTCATCTTTTTACTTAATTTTTTAACACAATTTCCATGTGCATAATGTGCTAATCGAGTGATCATACATTGGATAAACGGATCTCCGAACTCCCACAAATATCAAATACAGTCCACTGAATTGAGCAGGCCGAAGCACACGCTCCCTTATAGCACCTCAAATAACCCAATGAGTGGAGACTCAAGCTCAACACTCCCTTATCTACTCCAAACAAATCAGTCCACCTAGAGCCATATGCTCACAATGTCCAAATAAATGTGAGTACCCACAAATCCTATGGCATGCCAACTATATCTAATAGATCCACCATGCATGTTGCCAATATATTCAATCAAACATAGAATATAAATCAGTCATTATTGTGCTCAATTTAATGTGAAAAAAATGATTATGTATAACTTGTCACATAGCCATTTAGCATCCAATTAAATCAAGCAAATCATTCATCAATTTCCCATATTCAGTTACCAATTGTAACACCAACATATCATGATAAAAAATTTCAGTACATGTTCTTAAAATCATCCTTAAAATTAATCTAATTAATTAGCACAACACTACCCAAAAACTCACTTACCATTTTTTTTCAATACAAACTCAATTTTTGCACATTTAATACCAATCTTGCAAAATCAACCATTCATCCATAATTAATTAATTTTAATCATTAATTAAGGTACTAATTACACATAATTGACGGTTAATTTACCAAATCACCCTTAAAAACACTCACCACACAATTTTATTCTATCACATCAAGTGACCAACTAAGAATTCCAAGCTTCAATTCTGGTTATCTTGGTCCTCTTAAGGATTTGGAGCTTCAACAGAGGTAAAGTAGAGATTACCACCTTTCCAATGCTATAATAAATACAAATTTTAGTTAATTATACTAATAGAAATTGTCTCACAAAGATACCTTATCGGATTTGTAACATCAAGTCAAAATCTCGATTCCTCACAAAATTAATCTCTTCAACCCTCCTAATCACTTTCAAACATCAATACTAAACCAAATACATATAAACTAAGCATCAATTTCACATTTAAATCAATTTCACAAAAATCTAGACAATCGATTTATGAAGATGATGAAATTCAGATTTATTCCAAATTACCTCACGAATCATGTTTAATCTTGATAATTAAGACCAAAAAACTTTTAATAGATCCATTTTGAGTTAGAACATCCATTGATTTGTGGATTTCCTCTCAAAAATTCAAAATCCACCATTAAAGCACTTTAAGCTTTTGAAGAAGATGACATTGATAAAAAAATCCTTTAATTGACACTCAAATCATGTAAAAATATTTCTAATATTCATAAAAACAAGTTTAGGATTGAAGATTAGCTTTGATTCACTCTAAATTCGTTGATTGAAAATCTTGATTTAGGAAGCTTAAGAAATTTTAGAATATTTTTGGCTACTTTTAAGAATAATTTCAAGTGAATTGAGAGAGTATTTTGAGAAGAAAATTAGTTGGATCTAATCTCTGATGATAAATCTTTAAAACCATGCAAAGAAAACAAAATTTATAGCTCTCTAATCTGATGTAAATGGTGTGAAAAGTAGGCTAGATGCATTGTGTTTAAAACTGAAATAACCAACCAGGATTTAAAAATTGGGGAATTTACCTAATGGCTATTCCTACATTTCCCTTACTTTACCAATTGATCATTTCCCTCCAAAATTTTGAATTTTAAGGTTTATTTGCCAAATAGACACTCTAAATTTTTCCTTATTTTACAATTAAACCCAATTTAATTCATATTTAAATTTAACTCAAATTAACCCCAATAAAAATTATTTTAAAATTTTTTTCGACCCAAATTAATTATTTTCACTTATAATTATTTAATTACTTTAAATTAATTTTTCAAAAATATTTTTATTTTTTTGATTATTGTTTAATTGATTTTAGATGAAATTAACCTCCTAAATTAAATTAAAAATTACTAGGAACCCCATAAATTCCTAGTTTCACACTCAGAACCCGAAAAATATACTCAATACTACTAGACCCAGTTTAAGGATATTACACTTTCAATATCTCTCATCTCTTCTAAGGATTCAATCATCCTATTTTATTTATTTTATGACCAAGACTCATCGATAATATAATCCTTGTAGATTGTTAAACCTCTCCGCTCCTTCGTCAAGTTTCGTCATCGATTTCATTGTGTAATCGAGTAGTGTAACTACATAAGAAGTATTAAGAATATTCTTTCCTCTCTATTATTTTTCCTCATAGTCGAATGGTGTTAAGTCACATTTTTTTCATGTGTTAACATTTTGCTCCTATATTATTTGAAGGACCAAACCACGCCAATCCAAGAGATCCTTAGTGTGATAATGAAGGCATCAAATCTAAGTCTCGATTTAAGGGTAAGTAATTGGTGAGAATTATTTCAATGATTAATTTTTAAGTAATAAGACACATCAAATAGATCTATAACTAAAATACGTGTTTGATGCGATAGATTCATCTACCGAGTTTAGATCCAAGCGAAACCTCTTCTCATAGGATTGTGGCAATTAGATCTTCAGTATAACATGTGGGATCTAAATCTTTGATTTGAGCATAATATGCTAATTTTATTTTAAATAAAATGTTATTAAATAATTATTTGAGAGTACACTAAGTACTCAAAGCAGAGTTGAAAAACTCATCAAAGGGAAATTCCATGTAAGTGTTCCTAAAATTATTAGTTCATAAAAATTATGATTTGTGATGTGTTGATGTATGTGATGATGATATGTGTGCAAATCTCATCTCTATGTTATGTGATACATGGCTTCATTGATATGTGATGATCTAAATATGTGTTATATATGTGTGTGTGATGAGATCCATGATTTAATATGAAAATATATTAAAACATGCTAAAGTGAATAAAAAGTGAATATTATGTGATATATGAAAATGTGAGCATGTTTACATGCAAATGTGTAAAATTGAAAAATATGCGACTATGAGAATGACTACATGAGAAATACGAAATGTGATTGTATGTGTTAAATTTGAAAATGGTCATATCACATGCATGGGTGGGTTTTGAGAAAGGTGAAAGTTATGGTAGTTTATCTGCGGTTATGTGGTCATTATTGGTAATTATGTGGTGGTTTATCCACAATGTGTTATGTGGTCGTTTATCGGTAATTATGTGATGCCTTGTCCACAAATGGTGTGTTATTGGATGGACATGGATAGGATATTGGTGTGTAACGGAGATGGATAGGAAATTTTATAAAATGTGCATCATTTAAAATATGCATTGACATGTTCATGCATAAGTATCAGTGTTAGAACTTGTGATTGATATGTTGAGATTGATATTTTGATATGTATGCGATTATATTTGTGATGATCTCACACTGGGTTTGTAAGCTCACCCATCTTGTGTGTATGTTTCAGGTAATCCTCGTAATTAGGACTTGAATGCAGATTTTCGGTGATGCTCTTGGAAGTGAACTTTCTAATAAATTATGGACTTGATATCATTTTATGAATTATTTTCGACTTTGATTTGGATTTGTTTTAATAACTTTATGGGACTTTATTTTGGGGATTTTTCATTTTGATTTGCATAAATTGCTTGCATGACATTAAGTTTTAAAAATTGCATAAATTAGTATTTGATAAGATTTTGCTTGAAACTCGATTTCTAAAATAGAATCTGTCAATAACACATTTTTTTCGCTGCATTTCTGAAAAATGAGTTTTTAATAAAATTAGACTTAGTCAAAATTTTTAATGTTTACAAATGAGTTTTCTAAAGATATTTGATTTATGAAGTTAATATGTTTTTTATTTCTGAAATAATGACGAATAGCCAAGTTCTCCAGTTTTGAAAAAAAAGACAACTGATTTAGAAGTATGATTGAAAATCCAAAATAGTTTTGATTAAATGATTGAATGTTTACAACTGAGATATTATTTATTTCAATTCTTGAAATTAGCAAGGTTTTTATGAAATTAAAATAAATGCTTTATTTCATTTGTTTTGAATATATAAGCCAACAGTTTTAAATTTTTTTTCAAAATTCTGAAAGTTTATTTTGGCCATTTTCGTGAACAAATGGTTTTTGAAATGAGATTGAAAATAAAGTTTAACATTTGATTTTACTAGTTTTGAATAAACTCGCAAATGGTTTTAAAAAGCACGTTTGAAATCAAGAAAGTTTTTATGGGTCATTCCGGTGGCCAATGTAGCTTCCCGAATTCAACCATAACAACTAGGCCAGGTTTGGGGTGTTATAGCTCCTTCGCAAAGTGCTCCTCAAGGTGGTTGGGCAAGAGAGTGTTTTATCAGTGAATTGCTAGCTAAGGGAAAGGGGAAATGGGGATGGCTATGCGTGAAAGGGAGAGAAAAATGAAATGAGAGAAGAGAATGTCAAGTGAAGAATGAGGGATGATGGAATGAGAAGTGAATGTTGGTATTTATAGTAAATGGAGACATGAGTGTTTGCTAAAAATAGCTTGAGGGGTCCCTTGATATGCTCCCTTTCTTGGCCGGTCATGAATTGTGGAGAGGGGAGGTTGTTGGTTGCTTGATTCATGCATGAAATCATGCTTAAATCAAGCAAGGTGGTGGACGGTTTCATGGGTGATTGTTAAGAGCTGATTTTTAATTTTTTGCAAGTATATGGACCTCTGAAAGTTCCTCCAAAATTTAATTTTGGGCTACTTAAATGACCTTTCCAAATTAGGCTTCTTCCCCCTTTGTTTGGACAGTTTTGTGACCCATTTAGTTGTCAGACTTGTCCTTCAATTTAATCATCTTTAACTGGATCAAGGTGACCTCTTCATTACCCAAATTGCATGCCTTTGCAATCCAACTAGGTAGAATAAGTCTCATGCCCATGCAAAATTAAAATAAGCTTCATAAATTATACACTCCATGGCCCTACTGCAACATTTAATTAGAGGAAATTAATATGTAGCATGAATTAATTAAATTATGAACAAAATTAATACATAAAAGTATAAAATTGCATACTTTATTAAATCTGCCCATTATCGTAATATGAACAAATTTCTCCCAATTAACTATCATATTTTCAGGATTAATATAACTTTTCAAGTAAAAAGGTGTCATAAACAACTATAAAATATCTATATAATTTAAAGTTTACACCTGCACACTCAATTGAACACATTAGAACTACTTAAGGCCCGGATTGGCCTAATAGGTCAAATAAACGTCAATTTATGTGTAAAATGCTTATTTTTATACTCAAGCTATTAGTGCTAAAAATAACATAATTAATCCTAAAATGTATAGAAAACGAGCCCCTAAAGTGCCCAAATGTAACAAAACTACCACCTCATTTGGTTGTAGGTCAAATACCCCAACAATTGAGCTCATTTGGTACGCGAGATTGGATCGGAGCATTAACACTAAGAAGAATTACCTCAATATATAATTCTAGCTAGAAAACTAAACAACTTACAATTATTTATAATCAAACCAAATAGCTCAAAATATTACAAAGCAAACAAGTGAAAGAAAATTAAACATAGAATTACATCAAAATGTACATAAGAATATAGCATTTATGAGTGAAGAATATAGTCAGTTCAAATCTTTCCTACTCAGCTTATTTTTATTCATGCTTTGAACTTTAATACAATATTTATAGGAATAAGTACTTAAGAGTTTTTGTGCCAATATGAGTGAGATATTTCTCAATATCTCATATTTTTATTGCATTGTGAACACTCAACAGTCTCTTCGCTTTTACCATGTTCTATGCTTTTATCACACTCATAGCGCTTTTAAACCCTCACAATGCTTTTGTTCCCACAATTCATTTTAATTTAAACACATGCTTGTAAATATTATACTTATTATATTACATCATTTCAATAACCATGAATTTATTTGTTGAGTATTTTAATTCAAACATCCTAAAATTTAATAAGCATAATTGTCTATTTGTATCTACCTTTATCACTTGGTATATTCAATTTCTTTCTCTTATTCTTAGTTTAATAAATTGAACTAATTAGTCTAAATATAAATAATCATTATTTATTTTTAGGCTAAATTTATAATTTAAACAATCAACTTATTTACATGCTCCTAACCAATCATTTGTTTTCCTACAAGCTCAAGCACATAGAACAACACAAAAAAATTACTACTGAAATAACTAAAAAATGAAATGAATAAAAATTTTAATTTTTCCTATGTCACCCCCCACACTTTAGTCAACAAATTGTCCCTAATGTGCAAATAATAAATAAAAGAAATACATTACCCAATAAGCGTGAAAAGTCCTCGAATTTTGTTGGGTGGTCTCCTCCTCGCAAATGAATATCGAATATTGTAGTGTCGGACAAAAATTGTGGGGATCCTACATAAAAAACACAACTACAACCTACCTAATAAATTAAAAATATTTAATCCTAAAAATTGAAATTGTCCAAACAAAATAAAACATCCAAGACTTTAAACAAATAATAATAAATAAGTTCGAAAACAGAATTAGAAATTGTTCAAATTAGTCAGAGTCGGTCTCTAGCTCCTCCATCATAATTCTTTTTCCTCTTCCCATTTCTCAATCCACGGTTACCTTAGTGGCTTGTCTTCTCGACAACTAGGTCGAGCTTCATTTGCTTTGATCACGAATCTTGACTCCCTTAATCAAGGGGCATCCTAATTGGAATGCTTGCTCATAGTTGTATGGTGGAAACTGGTTGTCATCATCATCATCATCCTGTTCTTCCTTTGGTTGCTTCATCGATGGATGTGGCAAATACATGTTCGATAGGGGGTTCGATACTTGCAACCCATGTTGTTGTGCATAGTGGAAATACACCTCACTTATTTCCTGCATCCATCAAATTTCCCATTCTAGCCGCGACATATCTGTCAACCCGGTTAACTTTGGCGGATTTGATTTACTCTCTCATTTCACCAGCCTTGGAATATCTAATTTTTCCTTCTTTTTTTGGTTCCATTCTTTGATTTGGTTTCAATGCAGTTCAATGTAAGGGTGAACAAAATTCGATTCCATTCGAAAAATTTGATAAAAATTTAAATTTTGAATTAAATAGTTTGAGTTATTTGAGTTAATTGAGTTATTCGGATCAACTCGAATAAAAATCAAATTTTTTGGTTTAACTCAAATATGAATTAGGCAGTTTGAGTAATTCAAAAATTCGATTAAGAAAAGGTAAAACTACATCGTTTGATAAATGATTACCTATTAAGTTAAAAGGTCCAGTATATTGTTTATGTAGTTAAATAATCTTGTACTTCATCTACTAGTTAAATAATTGGTCCATGTAAACCCAACATTGAGTATAAATAATAGGATTTGTTAACTCGACTCAACTTAACTCGAAATTTTTTAACTCGACTCAATTCGAGAAAAATTCAAATTGAGTTCAATTGCTAAACTAGGATTCGTCAACTCAACTAACTCAAAATTTTTTACTCGATTCGACTCAACTTGATCGAATACTCACCCCTAGTTCTATGAATTGGCTGAATAAATTGTCACCTATGACACTCCTCATCGGTCGCAAGAACTATTCAGTGGATGATGTCGGGACTCTCGCTCATTTGCATTGGGCAATGATCAGATGTGGAAAATACATACGCTACTTTTGGCTTCGTAAACATATTAACATCTCTTCGCTAATCCATTTGCTGATACAAATTTGCTCCCCCTGCAAAATAGAGTAAATTAAAATTGCTTGGAAAGCGGGGACGTTAGATACGTTCTTAGTAGGGGTGATATGAGTGCAAATAAATTGCATCCATATCTTGGCTATCGGAAACATGATGACCTAATTAAATTTGAGTGGGACATTGGTGTTGGCATGGCGAGTTCACTCGCCTCATCTCTACGTCAAATAATGCACAATTTCATCCATATAAATATCTTCAAATTTATAAAAATCTAATGCTTGCAAATAATCATCAACATAAAATGAAGCATCATAGAATCAACATATTTTATGAAGCGTCACTAACACCTCTCTACCCCGTACTGTTACATGGGTGTGTTGTTCCCTGAATCTTTTCGTTAATTCCAGATCTTTCAGGGAAATATAGAATTCATAAACTACAGGTTCAACTACTAATTCACTTGGATTCAAACTAAAATTCCTCCACTGGTGGAAATCCATCAACTCCCAAATTTTGTCACATTCCATCACCAAGAGATCAAACCCTTTTTCTTGAATGAACATGTAACACTTTATACCTGACCCGATCACCTGGTCCGAATACTAAATGTCACAAGAAAACTTGAGGTACTTACCACCTTAATCAAATTCAAGTGGTACGTCCAACACTACCCATCAGCATTTACTCGATTTCTAAATATAACCACAGACTCAAGATTTAAATTCAAATTATATTTTATCATACAAGTTTCCAATCCTTACAATCATCCTACCTTATTGAGTAAGAATCATTAATTTACAATAATTTCAAACTTAAGACTTTGTTACAATACATTCAATTTGTACCTGAGACGTGGCCTCTAAGGGTGCCCCTCTATATACATGAAACAACTACCACGCCCATCACTCTAATATGGCAATGTTTGGCTTTGTCCTTCCACTCAATTCCCCGAGACATCATCTACCTTGCATGGAAGGTAGTAAATTATTAAGTTCAAATGAACTTAGTGAGATCCCATACAACTATGTACTATAACAATTTATATTTTCAGGGAGAAAGAATAAAGGCACAATTTATATTTTCATTGGTGCAGCCAATGCCCTGTCTCCTCTTAGTTAATTGTTGACAAACATAATTACTGGTCTGGGCATAACTGTTTCTTATCAGATAATAAATTCTCATGAGTCTTGATCATGTTTATCCTTTTTCCAAACTTTCCTCATACCCTTTATGATGTGACTCATCACTAATGTTTGTGTTTGCAAATACGGATTGGCAACAACTGATGGAAGTTTAACCGAGATTTCACCATAACTGTGGACCCTTTCCTTTATCCCTTTAACTATATTGAACTCCAAAAGTATCTACTGTACGATCTCGACAGTTATCTACCCTTCATCTCAACCTATGCTTGGTCCCTTTCCTAATCAAGGACTTTTTTCTAAAGTCCTCATTCGCAAAATAGAATATGGTATCAGATTAATAGAATAATCACCCCCTTTTTTCTTTCTTTCCTCTTTTCTTTTCTTAGCGGGCTCGTACCCGCAATGTAACCCCAAAGCACTTATTCTCCTTGACCAATATTTTAAGATACTTAAATTAATAGATAGCTTCTAGCAGACTATCTCCTACTTAGGTATCTCTTGGCAGTTTCCACCCTTGGTAGCCCTATATGGTCTTCCCCATACTATATAGCCATGATGGTCTTCCATTTCTTCCACTAATTTTCGACAGACTTTCCACCCAAGGTGGTCCTCAGCGAACTTCCTCATTTGATAATCCTTGTGGACTTCCCGCACCACATAGTTTTATCTAGACATCCTTTTTCTTTGTAGATATATGGTAGACTTTATTGATCAATCAACTTTGGCAGACATTCTCTTCTACATGGTCCTTTGGCAGACTACCCACTTTTCTAGCTACCCCTTTATCCATCACCAAATAAGAATCTACCTAGGATAATACATTCGGTATTTACGTAGCTAATGATGGTTCCGCATCAACTCAAATGGACTCTTAATCACAGATACTATATTTTCCAATATGTTAAAGGATTTTCTCCTTCCTTTAACTATACCTACATCAAGACGCTTCTATCATCTCCACTCACTGATGCATTTTCACAGATCCCCTTATCATTATGTTTGCCTGCGTTCGTAGACGCGCCAAGATAATTATGTCTCACTACCCGTCACATGACCAGTTGATAACTGGCGTCATAGTGTTGCTCCATAAAGTTGATAGACCGTCATCATGGTGTTGCTATAACGAGCCAGTAGATACCATTCCACTTGCTACACAAACTTCCTTGAATCCCATAACCATCCGACCATTCCTCCAATACGCCAATTATTCCTATCTTCATTTACACCGTCAAGGCAAATTCTGATACCAGTCACAAAGGCCTTAGATGTGTATACAAAGGAAAAAGAAAATCAAGATTCACCTTCTTGTTTTCAAGAAAATCAAGAAACCGAATCTTGGTCCAATTTTGCTATTTTGAGCGATTTCAAGAATCAAGAAAATTAAGATTTCAAATCTTGGAAATCTTGGTCCAAGAAACCGAATCTTGCAACTAAGGCGCATTGGATCTCAGTTACGAGCATTAACAAGCCAATTTCGGGAGAGAACGGATTACAAGCCCAAGTTCTTGAAGACACGGCCCAATAAGATGTTCCAAGCCCAATCCTGAAATTTAAATCAGACTTAGTTGAAAATCAGGCCAAATTGTCAAAGTGGCCCAATTTGTAAAATTTTAATTCTTTAAATACTTAGTTTTAATTTTTAGACTTTATAAATAAATTTCTATGCAAAAATTCAGCCCAAAGAGGCCCATTAAAGGCCTTGGACGAAATTCCCTTGAAAGTAAAAAAAAAAAATATGTTTTTTTTTAGTTTTCCTATTAGGACTAGGAAAATAGTTAGAAGGCCTATATGTATGGCTTGGCCAGCCACCCTTATACACATTATACATTACAATTACATTGAAAATTTCAGATTTGCATTGAGTGAAAATTCTCTTTGAGTTCTTCAAGAATTTTCTTTTGAGTTTTCTTTAGAAGTAGTTTTAACAATCTTTTTGATTGTGGGAGCCATCTTTAGCCTTCTTCTTGCCATTGTTCTTCATTGGAGGGGAGATTAGAGCCGTTTGAAGGGAGTTGTGAAGTCTTTATCGATTTCAAGGCTTCTTAGGACTTTTCTTTATTCTTTTGCTGTTCATTCTTCTTTATTAAATTCTGCTTGTGCCGTTTTGTTGAATAATTTGGGATTAATTGTTCTTGTTTCGTTTAAGCCATTCCAAACTTCAAGATCTGATTCGGCACTTCCTTGGACATAAAGAAACATTTTTGATTCACAAAAATCCCCCTTTTCTTGCCATCCAATCCCTAGAACTAGTGTCCATTGATTTCGTAATCTGTTTTTAATTTAGTTGCTGTTTTGTGTTCTTTGATAGTTTCGGCTGATTGGAAGTTAATCTTGGGGCTTAATTTTTTGTTCTTGGCTTCCAAGAACATCTATTCATAAGTGTTTTGATTCTTGGCTGTTCTTTATTGATTTGGGGATTTTTAGTTTCCAGATCTAATTGATTCTAATTAAGTTTTGTTGTTTCGTTTCAGATCTGATCGTCTAAAACTTTCTTAGGAGTTTCTCGTGACTTGACAACTCGATCTTGGTCCGCGCGCAACCGTCTATCATTTGGTATCAGATTTTGGGCATTTTGGATGTTCTTGGTTGATTTCTAAACTGATCACTATTTTTTAAACTACAAACAGCAGTTTTACCCAGAAAAAATTTTTGAAAAAAAATCATTTGAGTCGGTAAACGTTGTCTGATTTATCTGAAAATTTACATACATATTTTTGGCATTGTTATTGACTATAAAAAATTATTTCCCACAAAAAATTCAGTCAAAAAAGTCAAAAAAATTGAAAAATATGAAATCCAATAAAAATTTTAAAAAGATTCAGTGGGTTGAGTTTGGTGCCCAAACTTTCCAGATCAAAAATTCAATATTTAAAGACATTCCAAATTTAATTTCGTGATTTTTGGAGATCGGGAACACCTCGAACGAAGTTGTCAAGTTACTCCACAGTTTTTTGGGTTTTTCGATTTCAGCAATTTTTATTGATTCTTAGCTGTAGGTTTTCATTTGTTTGCCTTTATTCTTCCTTTACACTATCTAACACCTTCTTCTTTCTTGTGTTAGTAGGATTTTAAGGTGTGCACAATTCTTCCTCGATGCAACACAAATTAATTGGTGTCTCGTTAGTTTTTGGCATCTTAGTGCAAATTAGGACTCTTTGGTAGTTTCGGTTCATACACTTTCTAATGGTTGATATAGACTCTACTAAAGAACTCACAAGACTGAATTCTACCTCATTGAGAATTTGATTTTTCTTTTTGAGTGACTAACGGTGAGGTTTGCTAATTTTTATTTTGAGTGTTGAGTATTTGTTTTACAGGTATTTCAAAAAAAAATAAGAGAAAAAAATAAGATGGTAGTCTGCCGCACCCTTAACATCCAAATGGGAGACGATTGTGATAACCAAAGGACCAATATTTTCCATTCTAGGTGTTTTATAAAAGGTAACTTATGTTCACTTATTATTGATAGTGGGAGTTGTTCGAATGTAGTTAGCAGCTATTTGGTGGATTCCTTAAAGTTACCTTGTATCGAGCACCCTAAGATGTATCACCTTCAGTGGCTTAATGAATGCTCAGAAGTTAAAGTTACAAAACAGTTCTTGATCACTTTTAAGCTTGGGAATTATGAGGATGAGGTATGGTGTAATGTGGTCCCAATGCATGCGGCACACTTGCTCCTTGGACGGCCTTGGCAATTTGATCGTGATGTTACACACCAAGGCAAGCTTAATAGTTACTCTCTTGTGTTTAAAGGCTGAAAATTCACTCTTGCTCCTTTAAATCCCAGTGATGTATATAAAGATCAATTAAAAATGATGAAATTTTGTGAGGGGGTGAGGGAGAAAGGACAAATAAAAAAGACAGAGAGAAAAGAGGCTAGTAGTGAAAAAAGTCAAAATTTAAATGGCCCAAAGGTGAGTGAATCCGCAAGTGGTAAAAATAGAGTGAAAAATTTAATTGCAACAAAAAAAGATGTACGGAGAGACCTATTCAATGAACAGCCTTGTATCCTTGTGAGGTTTAGGTAAAATTATTTATCTCTATCTAACATTAATAAAAATTTGCCTAGTGTGTTTCAATGTTTTTCGCAGGATTATGAGGATGTTTTTAGTGAGGCCCCTAAAGGTTTACCAACTTTGCGTGGGATAGAACACTTCCATTGGCCACATATGAAAGATAACTTCCAACATACCTTTCCAATGAAAGACGCTTTCATACGATCAACATAGGCAAAGATGAAATCACACTACATGAGCCCGAAGGTAAGCGAGGTAAGGAAATTTTATCAACCGAGTCCCGTGCAGATTTGAAAATTATTGATAAAACTTTTGGTGACTTAATTCTTAAAAGATCCCCTCATTTTGATCCGATTAATTATTATTCTTCGATTGTGGTTGATAAAGTCATTACGAAAGGAAGCGTGAGTTGTTACTCTCTTGATTTGCCTTCTGTAAAATCCGCGAATTTGTGCAAATCTGTTTTGGTGAATAAGGTAACGAAATTTGCCAAATTTGTTTTCAATTTATATTCGTGCCTTAAACAGTTTAGGTGGTTGTACATGAAGTTTGAGTTCCATTTGACAAAGGTTAACTCAACAACAGAGCTTCGACTACACTATGCCCCCGATGAGCGAAGGTTTGTATTAAATGGAAAAGGTAAAATCAACCCTTCTTCTTCTGCTTATAAAGGTAAGACGCTTGAAACTTTTGAAACACTTTTGTACTCCTCGGATAGTGACAAAGATCGTGTTGATGATTTAATTTTTGTAAAACACTGAGATCGAAACGTGCTTGACTGTCCTATTTTATTTATTGATGATCTATCTATTTTGATGGTTGATAAAAAGATTCTTGTTTTTGATAATGCATATGTGAGTGAATCTATAGACCGTCGATTAATGCATGGTATGATTGTGCAACTCTGTGAACTGTGTGAACCTTTTCAAACACCTACTTGTGATGATTACGTTTACCATTTGATTTATTACTCGCGATTTATTCATGGTTTGTGGAAACAATTTGAGATGATTGAATGCCTTAAAACATGTCCATCTTTGTTTCGAATATTTGACGAGGCATTGGCGAGTAAATTAGCTTGTTTGCATGGTAATCTGAATCTGTCCATTCGCATGCGTTATACTTGTTTTGTTATGCTTATGATTGGACTACAAGTTCTACTTTCAATGTGGTTGACTTATCTCCATTTGATTTTTCAGATTCGAGGACGAATCTTTTTGAGGAAGGGGGAATGATACGAGTCACAAAGGCCTTAGATGCGTATACGAAGGAAAAAGAAAATCAAGATTCACCTTCTTGTTTTCAAGAAAATCAAGAAACCGAATCTTGGTCCAATTTTGCTGTTTTGAGCGATTTCAAGAATCAAGAAAATCAAGATTTCAAATCTTGGAAATCTTTTCCAAGAAACCGAATCTTGCAACTAAGGCGTATTGGATCTCAGTTACGAGCATTAACAACCAAATTTCGGGAGAGAACGGATTACAAGCCCAAGTTCTTGAAGACACGGCCCAATAAGATGTTCCAAGCCCAATCCTGAAATTTAAATCAGACTTAGTTGAAAATCAGGCCAAATTGTCAAAGTGGCCCAATTTGTAAAATTTTAATTCTTTAAATACTTAGTTTTAATTTTTAGACTTTACAAATAAATTTCTATGTAAAAATTCAGCCCAAAGAGGCCCATTAAAGGCCTTGGACGAAATTCCCTTGAAAGTAAAAAAAATAGGTTTTTTTTAAGTTTTCCTATTAGGACTAGGAAAATAGTTAGAAGGCCTATATGTATGGCTTGGCCAGCCACCCTTATACACATTGTACATTACAATTACATTGAAAATTTCATATTTGCTTTGAGTGAAAATTCTCTTTGAGTTCTTCAAGAATTTTCCCTTGAGTTTTCTTTGGAAGTAGTTTTAACAATCTTTTTGATTGTGGGAGCCATCTTCAGCCTTCTTCTTGCCATTGTTCTTCATTGGAGGGGATATTAGAGCCGTTTGAAGGGAGTTGTGAAGTCTTTATTGATTTCAAGGCATCTTAGGACTTTTCTTTATTCTTTTGTTATTCATTCTTCTTTATTAAATTCTGCTTGTACCGTTTTGTTGAATAATTTGGGATTAACTGTTCTTGTTTCGTTTCAGCCATTCCAAACTTCAAGATCTGATTCGGAACTTCCTTGGACATAAAGAAACGTTTTTGATTCACAAAAATCCCCCTTTTCTTGCCGTCCAATCCCTAGAACTAGTGTCCATTGATTTCGCAATCTGTTTTTTAATTTAGTTGCTGTTTTGTGTTCTTTGATAGTTTCGGCTGATTGGAAGTTAATCTTAGGGCTTAATTTCGTGTTCTTGGCTTCCAAGAACATCTATTCATAAGTGTTTTGATTCTTGGCTATTCTTTATTGATTTGGGGATTTTTAGTTTCCAGATCTAATTGATTCTAATTAAGTTTTGCTGTTTCGTTTCAGATCTGATCGTCTAAAACTTTCTTAGGAGTTTCTCGTGACTTGACAACTCAATCTTAGTCCACGCGCAACCCTCTATCAAATTCCCTCTGTACTCCGCATACGTTATAATCATGCAAATCAATCCAAATAATACTATCTTAAGGAGTACGCCACACTGTAATACATCTATATACAATCCTATCATACAGAACATACTTGTAGGCTTTCATGAACTCAAACTTGATATGATTCCAATCACGTCATGTGACTTGAAAAAAAGGACTCAAAATTGGCCCAAGCTCAAAGGACCAAAATGCAAGTTGAGAATTATAACATCCCTTACCCGTCTCCATCGCCAAATTAGGGTTACAGAGTATTACCATACAATCGGGAATCATTTATCAATATAACATTAAAATAAGTAATGACATTCAAAACATATCAATCATAGGCATTTCATCCCTAAATCGAGCCTTCGAGGCCCTAAAAATAGCTTTGTGACAATTCGAGTTTAAATTGAAACAGGACACAAGTTTTAAGAAAAAGTTGTAAAAATTAGAAACAGGGGTCACACGGCCGTGTGGTCAGGTCATGTGAAAATACCCTAGGTAGTGAAATATTCAAACTAGGGACACACAGTCGTATCCCAGCCTGTTTGCTCAGCCGTGTAACTCACTGAGTTGCCCCACATGCATGTGTGCCAAGTCGTGTAACTCTTTGAGTTGACACACATGCCCGTGTGCTAGGCAGTGTGCTAGGCCATGTAACTCACTGACTTGAAACACTAAGAAACTCTCAAATGACACATGGTCGTATCGCCAAGCCGTGTGCGTCACACGGCCGTGTGATAGCCCATATCTCAGGCCGTGTGCACCAAATTTGAACCAAAAACCACGCCATTTTAAGACCCAACCATACCTATTACACCACTCCAAATATGCACACATTTAATAAACTTAAGCACTACTCCAACACATCTAAATATACCAATTCAATCAATCTATTTCATCCAACCAATATGCCATTCAAAGGCACCTAATATATATATATATACTAAACATTGAGCAAATAAGCATTTCACCATGACTAAAACCACCTCATTCAACAACTAGACATCAAGTGTTCATCTATGTAATAGATAAGTATATTTGTTTCATCAATACAAACATACCCTAAACAAAACACACATCTCATTCATAAACTACACCTATCAACATTTCAAAACCACATATTTATCTATATATACATGCCACTACCCTAGGAGATACAAAAACTACCAACTTAGATGGATAGTGTGTGTTAGTTGTTTGATCCCTCCAAAATGTCAGCAATGATTATCTACAAAACAATCCACAAGAACCGGTAAGTTTACATAAATTAGTAAGGACATAGTATAACATTTAATCTAAATACAATTAGACACATTTCACATACTATTTGATTCAGGGTTACCAAAGTGCAAATGGGGTATGTATGTGAATTCAGGGGTACCGAAGTACAAATAGGGGAACGTATATGCATTTAAGGGTATCGAAGTACAAACAGGGGCACATATGCTCATTCAGGGGTACCAAAGTATAAACAGGGGCACGTATGTGCATTTAGGGGTACCAAAGTACAAACAGGGGCATGTATGTGCATTCAGGGGTACCGAAGTATAAACAGGGGCACGTGTGTGCATTCAGGGGTAATTATCTATAAACATATTAGCTAAAGAAAAATAATATAAGATTACAAGTAGAACTTTATTTACGTATTGAAATACTATAAGCAATAATATAAGATTACTAGAACTTTATTTAAGAATGAAGATACGGGATAGTTGGACCTAGTTGCAACGATCTCAAAAATATAAAAATTACAAGAAACAAGTATCAATTTCACTTACCTGCATCCACCTAAAGCCACTAAAACTTCAAGCTTTTGAAAATGGAGGTTTCAGCCATCCAAGAAGAAAAATGAAGAAAATGTTGGTGAATTTTCATTATGTTTAAGTTAATTTCTACTTATTTACAAAATTGTCATTATCTACATTTTCTTTCAATTTTTTTCATTAATTTTCGCTCCAATACCATCCATTATCAAACAATAAGGTCTAATTACTTTATTGGCCCCCCCGTATTTATTAGCTAAGTTATTAAATCATCTACATGAAATAATTAACAAGTTTTGCACCTTTTACAATTTAGTTTTTTTAGCTTAATTAAATATCTAAACGTTAAAAATTCTTAACCAAATTCTAAAACGAGTCTAATGACTCCGTAAATATTCTATAAATAATATTGACGAGTTGACACGATAGAAATTTGAGGTCCCAAAGCCACTATCCTGTCACCACTGAAAAATGGGTTGTTAGAAAAATGTTCAAATGAATGCCAGACCTTGCATGTGGACTTTTGAAGACCTAAAACCATCTATCTTATTCTATCTTTTTATTATTAGTTCCGCAGCTTTAATTATGTCTTTGTGTGTTGCAATTTTCATGTTGTTAGCTTTTATTTAAGTTAGTTGATAGTTTTAATTGCGTGTTTATTGCATCTTGAAAAGTAGCTATTAAATATGTCTTATTTATTACATGTTTAATATGTGTCATTAATTAAGTTTTATTTCAATTTAATAATTTTCATCTAATTATGTCATGCATTATATTAATGTGTCTCATATGTTAAATTATGTTGTCAAAACCATTTTTTTGATAAAAGTGGATCGACTTGGATTTTGAAAAAAAAACGAAAATAGAAGTCGCCACCAATCTTTTTTTTTTGAGGTGTGATCGGGTCACCTCGAAAAATAGTTGTTTTTATAAACAATTTGATTTGTTAAAACAACAATTTTGGTCCACGAAATTCAGAAAATGGGTTCGGGAGTTGGTTACGTACGAGGAAGGATTAGCACCTCGTAATGCCCAAAAATTAGTACCTAGTTAATTTATTAATGTCTTAATGTCAAAATTTTGCAAAGATTCAAAATACGATCCTTTTATTTAACAGGACACTTGAATAAATGAAGTTGCATGTTAAAACCCTCTTATTTCGGGAGATAGAATGTCACACGCAATGAGTTAGGATGTGATGTTTCACATCCTCAAAAAGAGCTTGTCTTTTGATTTTTAAAACTTATGCAGTGAAGTTTAAAAAGGATATTCAATTGTTTAAGTCAGATGAAAATCGAAGCCTAGTAAGTTAGAGCACAATTTTTCAAAATTCCAAACATAGAATTTGCCTTTATTTTAAAAAAAATCCTAGTTTCGAGAGAACGTGTCATATCCAATGAGTTAGGATACAACATATCGAATTCCCGAGAAGGAGCTTTTTATATGTTTTGATTAAAAAAGGATATTCAATTACTTAGATTCAACGAGAAAACTTGAAACCCAGTAAGTTAGGGCACAATCTTCTCGAAGACCCCAAATACCGAGTATTGCGTTATCTTGAAAGCTTTTGAATAAAATGATTTCAAAACTTAAATGATATTAAACATAACTTTTTAAGCGAATAAAACGCAATGGAATGATAATGTATAACATGGAGAAATAACTTACTAACAAAATGTTACATTAATGAATCGCAATAGCATGAAAAATACGAATAAACGAATTATAATACACATAATGGCAATAATTACACAACACGCCATTTTTAATACCAATATTAACAGTCAAAGAAAACGAAACAAAATAATATAAAAACAATTTAAAGTAAATAATAGCTTAAAATAAATGATTTATAAGAACAATTCAAAACAAATAATAAAAATTTCAAATAAACAAAATATAAAAAAAACTAAAAATAAATAACAATAAAATAATTTAAAATAAATAATATAAAAAATAACATATAAAACAGTTTTTTTAAAAAATATATAAAAATTTGAAAGATATATATAATAGTTTACAATAAATAATATAAAAGAAATTTAAATAAATAATATGTAAAACAACTTAAAATAAATAATATATATAAAAATTTAAAATAGAGGATAATAAAAGGGCATTTTTCTAAATAAATAAATTAATTAAATGGACTGAGGATGAGATTGAAATCGAATTGAAATTTGGGGTATAAATTAAAAATTACAAAAAATAATAAAACAAAAATAATGATTAAAAATAAATGCGCGCAAAAGAGGGGGGATCAATTTGGAAATTATCCCATGCCCTATAAACATGCCATTCTATAGAGGACCGAAACAAAATAAAAATAAAATTACACGGTCAAATTTAAAAAAAATTTAAAATAGGACTAAATGGAAGCGTGACTCAAAAGCGAAAGGATTATTTGCGCAAATAGCCCCCTTTAAAAAACACGCGGATCCTGGGGATATGGGTCGGGTTGTCGGTTAGTCTTTGAAATGACGCCGTTTTGGGTGCCAGAAGCCAAACCCAAAACGACGTCGTTTTGGGGTGTTTATAAAAGTTAAAAAAAACTAAAAAAAAACATTTGCAACCTATCTTAAAAAAAAAAAACCTCTCTTCTCTCTCAACTCTCACTTAGCCTCTTCACCTTCGACCTAGCTCCGGTCGTCGGACCACCGTGGCGGTCGCCGGTTGCCAGCAACGGCGCCGCTGTTCGCGATGATCGAAAAACTAAAAAAGCCCTTTTTTTGGGCTTTTCGACTCCCTGACCTCGAATAACGTCGATTTTCATCGGAATCGATGAACCTCTAGCAAAAGGCACGTTCTTTTATCTTTTTATTTTCTATTTTTCTTTTTAAAACAAAATGAGCCCGAAAAAAGAAAAAAAGAAAAATACCAAAAGAAATCGGAATAAAAAACTTCCTTTGAATCTGCTTTAAATTTTTTGTATTCAATCTCTGTTTTTTTTATTCATATTCCCTGTAAAAAAACTTACATTTGGTTTTTGGTGGCTATTTATAGCCGAAAGAAAAAGAAAAAAATTACAACTTTCTTTTTTTTCTTTTTTGTTGATGTCATATTGGTATTTGTTTGCAGGTACGGAGGTCGACGTGGCAGTACGGAGGCACGTGGCGGCGCGCGTGGGAAGGGTACGACGGCGGCAGCTGCTGAAAGGGGGCTAGGGTTTCTGCTTTTTGTTTTTAGTTGGGCTAGGGTTTTTATTTTTTTGGGTTTGTTTGTAATTGGGCCTGGATTTTAGGCCTGGACATTTGGGCTAATTTATTATTTATTTTTTGTTTGGTTTAGTATAACAGGCCTGGAAAATCGGGCCTATTACATATGTTTAAGCATGAATTTGGGTTATACGTTCATATTTACATGTGCATGGAGTGTTTGTCATCTTATGATTTGTTTTAATCATATGATATAAATATGCATGAATTATTTTAGCATGATTGAGTCAAGTGTTTAGTTTGTGTCACATGTTCATAAATAAATGTGTGTGTTTATAGTATGTTGATTTCTATCATAAATATGTGTTTTTAGTAAAATGTTTTAGTTGAATAGGAATGTGAAAAGTTGCAAATGTTTAATGTCTATTTATTTATGTTGTAGGTGACTATTCATTGGACCAAGGAATGGTTTTTGAAGTTTGATTGGTTTTATGCACTCAAAGCTCAATTATTGTACCAATAAAAGAGATGAATGTCAACCATTATAACATTTGGCCATAGGGAAAATGAAGGGACAATAAACAACACTTTTAAGGAACATTAAACCTTCATCAAGTGAAGAGACATGACTTTCCAACTATACATGAATCAAGTAAAAAGATATTACTATTTGGCTATCCACCATAAGTTATGAACCAAATTTAATTATTGGTGTTAATAGGTAGTTGAATGTAGAATTTGAAAGTCACTTATGGCTCTATATAAAGCTAGTGATTTAACATTAGTAAGGATAAAAAATATTTCTGAATTAAACATTACTTTGTGAGAATTTTCTCTTTGGTTCTTAACTAAACTATACTAAACTTATCAAACTTTCTACGTTTGTGGCGTTCAAATTGTCTTATCACTTCGTTCACCATCCTAAGGTGTGGCGACTTCACTTATACCAAGGTTCTAGTAGATTCATGAGTTAAGTTGGTCTTAGCTTTAATATAGCTAAGGTTCTTTAGCTGCTATTACTACGAGTAAATTTGTTCACTATTTGATTTGAGTGATTAAATGATTTATTAATTAAAGGAAAATGGACTTAAATGGTAATTAAACCATTTAGGGATTTAGTGGACGATTTTGGGAAATTAAAAGCATGAATTTGGATGATTGTTAAATGGACAAAATAGTAATTTTATAATTAAATTAAATTAAATAAATAATAAAAAAGTTAATATCATCATTTTCATGTCTTCTTCATCGAATTGAAAGAAGAAAGAAACCATTGTCATACCTTGAAGCTTTGGCCAAGCTTCCAAGTATGCATATCAAGACTGAGTGGAAAATCGAGGAGAATGAAAAATTACAAAAATACCCCTATACTTTGACATTTCTGCAATTCAGTCCAGGTAAGTTTGTACAGTTAGAATTTAACATCAATACGAATTGTTGAGTATATTAACATGGTACAACTTATATATTATTTTTAATTATTGATAATTAATGGTAATTTGGGATATAATATTGAATTTGATGCTCGATTTTGTAACGCCCAGAATTTAGGCCTAGAAGTATTGGTCCTTGAGCAAGGGAACGGTTTGGAAACTCTGTACAAAAGTATGTCTGCTTTAGTGGTTAAGGGTCCTGAGAGGAGTTGGAAAAGTCCTGGGCTCAAACCTGGGCTTTACCAAAAATTTTTGTTTTAAGTGGATAAAACCCTGGATGCTTGGATGTAGGCCTTTTAAACTATTGTGTTAAAAAAATGTTATAAGGAAGCATGTGGTCTAGTGGTTGTGGCGTCATTAAGGTTGCAAGGGAGTCTGGGTTCAAGTCTTGGCTCTTGTAATTATTTTGGCTTTTCTTTTAAAGGAACATGGAGTTTGGCCTTTAGACCTTTTAGTTAATTGAAGACAAAATGTAACACAAAAGAGCTTGTGACAAGGAGGCAAGTGGCGTATTAAACTATTGAGAGGGGCTTGGGTTCAAATCTCATTGCAAGCAAAAAGGATATTTATTTTGCTAGCATGAGGCGGTAGGAGTTTGAGGTGGTTTCGAACTCTGTTGGGTGAGAGTTTGAATGGCTCTTGGAGGTTGTTATGGAGGATATCAAGGAGGGATATTTGGAGAGATTTGAAAAGAGAATATTTGGATTAGGGGAGGTTGTTGTTGTAGAGAGCTATATATCATCCATCTCATTTGTTCCTTGTTCTGAATGGGGGGAGATCGGCGAGGCTTTCAAGGTATTCGGATCGAAGGGAATTTGCAATCGCATCAGGTGTGTCAACTCCCTCTGTAACTGTAGAATGGCAAAAGCTGAAAAGCTAAAATACAACGTTTGAGACCACACGAGCGTGCGATCGCTCGTGTGGAAAGCCAAACCTACGAATCATGGGCGATAAACTGTGGAGGCCTCCATGAGCATTTTCATGGGCTTAGACCGTAATGGGCCACGTTGGGCCGTGTGGGCTCAATGGGCTTGTGGGCTCTACACGGATGAAACCCACTATTTGTGGTAAAATACTAGACTAGGCTATGTAGATCTCATAGCTGTGGTGAAATCTGGGTAAAATGACCATAATGCCCTAGTGGGTAAATGATTATTTTTGGCCCTCGAGGTCAAATGATTGTTTTGTCTGTGGTTAAATGACTGATTTGTCTGTGTTTGGTATGACTGATTTGTCTGTGATTTGAATGACTGATTCTGAGCATGGCATTCTGTATACACGACATACTGCATGGGGTTAGGATACTGTTATGGAGGAAGTACTGCACTGGTGGCTCTACTACAACCACTGTTACTGGTGGCTTGGCCACATATACTATTACTGGCAGCTTTGCTGCGATACTGTTGCTGGAAGCTTTGCTGCGATGCTACTGATGGCTTTTTTCCGATCATAGTATTGTTAATAATGGCTTTTTGCCAATTATAGTACCATTATCGATGGTTGTGTGTCGATCATTTCACCGTTACTGATGGTTGTGTGCCGATCATATCACTGCTACTGATAGCTTTGTGCCAGTCATGTTATCGTTACTGATGGCTGTGTGCCGATCATATCACTGCTACTGATGGCTTTGTGCCAATCACATTACTGTACTTATGGCTTGTAACCATTCTGTTTATAGCTTATAGCTATCCTATTTACGGCTCTTAACCATTCTGACTATTGGCAGCTCTGCTGCATTATTACTACGGGCAGTATGCTGTGATATTAGTGTGAGGGTTGGGTGGCTCAACTCTGTCCCCACATGGTGTGTTGGGTTGGTACGGGTGGTGTGTTGGCTGGATTGGGATGGGTTTGCATACTTGCATCATATTGATACTATATCAGGCTTAGGCCCACGCTGTTTCTGTATTGGGCTAAGGCCCACACTGTACTGTTACTATTAAAGGGCTCTGGCCTAGACTGATTATATTCTGTATGCCGACTGTTTGGTAAGGGATTACACACTGAGTTTTCATAAACTCACCCTCTTCTCTTAACTGTGCAGGTAATCCTCAGCCATAGTTGATTCGGTGCTGCGAGGGACTCGGATGTGGCCACACAATCGCATCAGCTTTCATTTTTATCTTTTGATTTATAAGGAACTAAATTTGGGTATTTTTATGTTAAAAGGCCTCTTTAAAGTTATAAACTTTAAATTAGGGTTTTTATTTATTTAGTTTGATATAAACTGATAGTTGTAGAATAAGACGGGTTTTCAAAAGGTAACCATTTTCAAAGACACCACGTTTTTGCAATAAATGAGAGTTGGAAAATTTATAACGTTTTAAAAGTGATTAGTTTTTAATGATGCACGCTTGGAAATGAACAACCTGTTTTGGAATCACTGTTTAATAACAAAATGATTAATTGATTTCAAAGATTTCAACAACAAGTTTTATGCTAAACACCTCAATGTGACACAGCCAGATTCAACCATAACTCCTAAGCCGGGTTTGGGGTGTTACAGATTTAGATTGAACGCAGGATAGAGTATAATCGTGATTTCTTATGTTTTGAGAGTTTGGAGTGGAGATGGTATTGGAGGGAGATATCTTTTTATTACCCGAGTAAACCAAGGTTCAACATTTGTTGCGAACTCTCGTGTTATACTCTCTGTCTAGTGTGTTCCGGTTGGATTAGCTCTTATGAGCTTCTGTCTAGCTTGTTTCGGTTGGATTAGCTTTTATGAGCTTTTGTTTGGCGTGTTTCGGTTGGATTAGCTCTTATGAGCTTCTGCCTGGTGTGTTCGGTTGATCTAACGATGTACTCTTATCCATAAGTCGTTCTTCAAATGGAATATCTCGGTAAGGTAATTTGTTTAATGAATTTGAAAGATTTTTATTTATTGAATTTTGATCTGAACATAGATGAATTCATCTGTTGAAATTGTGATTGACAAGGAATTCTCATGATTGATTATTATTGTTTGAACTGTTGTATTTACTTCGGTAAGATTTATCGTTTAATGCGTCGAACTTACTAAGCTTCATTGAGCTTACTTGTGTTGTTTAATGTCATTGTAAATACTCAGAAGGTTGGACGATTGGACCGGCACTAAATTTATACTATCCAGCTCAATTCGGTAGTTTTTGCAATGTTTATTGCATATCATATGGCATGTATAGGCTCTTGTGTGATTATTGTTAACTTTTTGGTTTATATAAAAATTATGGATGATCTTTTGTGTAAATGGTCAACTTATATAATATATGAGAATAAGGTATAGTTTCTATGCTAATGTGAATGATAGGTATTAAAGAAATGTTGTGATTGAGATACCTTTGATAGGTATTGCTTGAATGAATTGATGAGCTGAATTGATGATTATTTTGACGTATAATTATATATACTTGTGTACCAATGAGGGTACATTGGTTAGGCACTTAATAGGTTGGTTTTGGTGTGTTTTTTAGCTCGATTAAAGTCATTTGATTTATTATTTTCATTGGTATTTGAGTTTTTAAAGTCTAGGCAAACTTAAAATGGTAATCTTGTGTTTTAAGGTTCATTTGGGTCCACACGGCCTGAAACATTGGTGTATGTCTCAACCGTGTGTGACACACGGCCGTACGACACTGCTGTGTGTCCCCTGTAGGTTAAAGGCATGCAAGTCAGTGAGTTACACAACCTGAGACATGGGCGTGTGTCTCAACCGTGTGAGTCACCTGACCTGACCACATGGTCATGTGACCCCTGTAGTTCAAATTTTTTCATATTTTTCCTAAACTTTCTAAATATTTTTAATTTAGTCTCGAATCGATTCTATTATATTCTTAAGGCCTCGAGGGCTTGATTAAGGGACGTTATGAATGCATTTGAATGAATTTAGAATATGTATTACATTGATGTATGAATTGAATGGTTTACTATTTTGTTTGTTCGGTAATACTCCGTAACTCTATTCTTGCAATGTATACGGGTTAGGGGTGTTACATTTAATGGTATCAGAGCTACAGTTTAATCTATTCTCAAACTTAACGTAGCGTGTGAAATGTCTAGAATTACATGCCATATAAATTTGTTATAGTGTGACGTGTTTGGTCCGATCTAAGATTTGTTTTCTTATAGATTGTAAGATGTCAGACGGATTTGATCGTGCTGAAATAATGAGGTTAACAGTAATGTACCAACCTATGATCATGGGACGAGTAGTAGTATTTCGATTCCTCCTGCTCAGGAACATGAACTTAAAAATATGTTCTTTGGGTTTATGAACCAGTGGTTCAACGAGTTTTTGCAAATAAACTTAAAAATTGGTCCATAATGTTATGTTGTTAATGAAAGATATGTTTGATGTGTATATATGAAAATTAGATTTAGTAGCTTTACGACCTCCACCCCTTTACCTTCAAAGTCTTATACAATGGAATTCATACAAGATTTATGTTGATTAAGTATGCAAAGAGAAGCTATAGAATTCAACAATTGAATTAGTAACAACGTGGTCAGAGCCGAGAAGGGGTTAGCAAGTAAAGAGAGTTCTCGAAGAGATATTAGATTTTTCTGAAGATCATTCGAGATACACAATGTTACTATTAAAAAAGAGGTTAATCATGGGTAATTGACTTATTCAGCTATTATAACTGAGTATCTTACAACAATCTCCTCTGGATATTCTATATGTTCTTTTATCTTCAGAGACATATGCAATTGTTCATCTTCAGGTGTGATTTTTATCATATGGGAATGTTGGCTAACCATAACGTTGGATAGAGGTACTGTTAGTCTGGATGATCTTTTGTGTAAATGGTCAACTTATATAATATATGAGAATGAGGTATAGTTTCTATGCTAATGTGAATGATATGTATTAAAGAAATGTTGTGATTGAGATACCTTTGATAGGTATTGTTTGAATGAATTGATGAGTTGAATTGATGATTATTTTGATGTATAATTATATATGCTTGTGGTACCAAGGAGGGTACATTGCTTAGGCACTTAATGGTTGGTTTTCGTGTGTTTTTGGCTCGATTAAAGTTGTTTTGACTTGGTATTTTGGTTGGTATTTGAGTTTCTTAAGGTCCAAGTAAACTTGAAGTGGTAATCTTGTGTTTTAAGGTTCATTTTGGGTCCACACGGGCGTGTGTCTCAATCGTGTGTGACATACGGATGTGCGACACGGCCGTGTGCCCCCTGTAGGTTAAAGGCATGCAAGTTAGTAAGTTACACGGCCGTGTGACCCCTTAGTCCAAATATTTTTCAAATTTTTCCTAAACTTTCCAAATGTTTTTGATTTAGTCCTGGATTGATTCTATTATATTCTTAGGGCCTCGAGGGCTCGATTAAGGGACGTTATGAATGCGTTTTAATGAATTTAGAATATGTATTGCATTGATGTATGAATTTAATGGTTTACTATTTCATTTGTTCGGTTATACTTCGTAACTCTATTATGACAGTGGATATGGGTTAGGGGTGTTACAAAACCATCAACAGACAACGTCAATCACGTATTCAATGCTCGCAAAGCAAACAGAGACTTTCTACTCAGGGCATCAGCGCTGTCTCAAATTCAAATCTTTCTGCGACATTAACTACTTTATGCTTTTATGATCTGTGAAGATTTGACTTTTTTTGTCATACAAATGGTGTCGCCAAGTCTTCAACGCAAACACAATCGTGGCAAGCTCAAAAACTCTAGAATCAATATAAAAAAGATATACATCATAGCCTTTTTCTAACATATCTCTGTGCTGACATAGCTGAAATAACATTAGGCATACTGTCCAGTCTATCTGACTCAATCTGAAGCTTTTCACCATCTTGACACTGTAATACAATAAGCTTTCATCTAAAGTTCACAATAGCATCATGCAGAGTTTGTCAATCCATACCCAAAATCATGTCAAACTCATCAAATGGCAACAGCATCAAATCAGCCAGAAAGTTACAACCCCGAATCATCAAAGGATAATTTTTACAAACCTTACCAACTAGCACATACTGACCTGGGGGGTTTGTTACTTTAACCACAAATTTAGTGGACTCAATAGGTAAATTCTTACTTGACACTAAATTAGTGCATACATACGAATGTGTTGATCCCGAATCAATCAAAGCAGTAACATCAGTATCAAAGATAAAAAAAGTACCAGTACTAACATCTAGCACAGAAGCTTCCTCCTGTGCACGGATCGCATATGCTCTTACTGGTGCTCGTGCCTTAGATCTCACAGTAGAGTCCTTTGTCCCACTATGACTGTTTCCCACATTTCCAAGGTTCCTTAGCGGTCTCCCTTTCGCAGCTGTGTTACTTGGTCGAACAGTTTAAGCTTTTTTCTTTTTCGGACTTTTTAGGGCAATCTAGGATAAAATGTTCATATGAACCACATTTGAAACATGCCCCGACTTTCATCTTACACTCACGAAAATTTTTTCGTCCACACTATTGACAATCAGGCTTATTGCCCTTGACACTGTCTACGCTTACAACAGACGTAGCTTTAGGTTTTGAACTCACACGCTGTTTACAAATATATCTACTGGAATATCCCACTAAAGCTATCGAACAGTGGTGTTCTTTCGACTTCTTCGATGACAATTGATCTGACTTTCCTGATGATTTCTTTCTAAAATCTCAAGCTTCGTAATTAGCTTTTCTCTTTTCTTTGCTAAGTTCTTCAGCTTTATGCGCTCGATCAACTAAAACAAAAAATTCTTTCAATTCAAGTATCTCGACTAATAGTTTTATGTCTTCATTTAACCCTTCTTCAAACCATTTACACATGGAAACTTCAGTTGGTATACATTCCTAGGCACACTTGCTCAGTCAAACAAATTCTCTCTCATACTAATAAGCTGAATCTTTTAGTAAAGATACAGCACATTTTACACACTCTGCTAGTGTACAAGACAACTCGTCAAAAACTCTAATAGTATTTTATAACCAGAACTCGGCCTTCTCTGGGTCATCTTCAATTGTAACTCTAAATTCTTCATCCCCATATTTACAAATTTTATCAATTGGTGGCTTACTAACTCACATTGATTCTAAACTCTGAGGACCCATAAGGACCAGTTGGGGAACAGGTGGGGGTGAAGGTCGTTGAGCCCTCAGGTTTGTTTGTACGAACTCGAAAAACCATTAATTCATCATATGAAAGAACGCTTCCTTATCCTCTCCTCCCTAGCCCTTAGATACGGGCCTAGTGCCACTCGACCCTGCTCCGTGAGTGGAGGCTTATGCGTTACTTTCAACTTCATCAGAGTCAGCTCGGTTGGATGTCATTTCTATATGAAAGCATATTTCAAACATGTCAGGAGTTATCACACTATCATAGCTTATATAATGGCATGTATTTCTAGACTCATGCACACTATGTTCAGTCTAAGAATCGACTAAACCGTAGCTCTAATACCACTAAATGTAACACCCCTTAACCCGTATCCGTTGTCGGAACAAATTTACGAAGTATTACCGTAAAATCTCAACTTAAACATTCAATTCCAAAAATTTCATAAATCATAGTATAACTCATTTAACACATGTTTATTATCCCTTATTTGAGCCCTCGAGACCTTAGAAACGATTCGGGACGAAATTGAAAACATTTAGAATTTTATAAAAAAAAAGATAGACAATTTTACACTGCAGGGGTCACCCAGCCATGTGACTCACACGACTAAGACACACGCCCATGTCTCAGGCAGTGTGGACATTCAAAGTAGGGACACATGGTCGTGTCCCAGCCCATGTAACTCTCTGACTTGGGTCACACAGCCAAGCCACATGCTCATGTTTCTAGGCTGTGTAACTCTCGAAATGGCCTCACATGCCCGTGTGCCAGGCCATGTGCTAGGCCATGTAACTGCCTGACTTGTAACCCTTTAAAACCTACAGGGGACACACGGTTGTGTCATACACAGCTAAGACACACGCCCGTGTCTTAGGCCGTGTGGACAAGAAATAGGCCAATTTCAAGCCATTTCTTTCACCCAATTTAAGCTCACACCTACAAGCCATTTACACAACTAATCAAGCTTTCAAACATACCTAAACCATGCATAATAAGGCTAATTCAATATAGCGTCTATCCATACAACCAATATGCCAAAAGGCACCTCAATCACAACAATCAAGTATACTTAAACATATGCATAATTTAGCCATTCATCAACCATACATTTCTAATCTATTTCCATACAAAACTTACCACAATTACCACATGCCAAAATCACATTCAAGCATACTAAATAAGTTATTCAAAACATAACTTTACTTGACCATTTCAATACCAACCATCAAAGCATTAAAATGCCAAAAGTTCATCTATACATGCCATTATAACCATGACTCAAAACATCAAAATCTACCGAAATAGTCACGAGATAGTGTGATAGGTCTCTAACGAGCTTCCAAACCGATCAAGCTTCTGATAATCTATAAAACATAGGAAAGAAAAATGACGTAAGCATATAATTCTTAGTAAGTTCGTAAATCATGAACAAAACTTACCATTTCAATGCATAATCATAAATATAGACATGAATCAATCCAACACAAGCTTCGCACAAGCCTAAGCATCACCAACAACACAAGTTAGTGCTTAATCACATAACTTAGCCAAATTCATCACATGATAAGGTAAATCTCATAATCATAATACATATGAATTCATACTTTTCATAACATGACTATACATACTTTGTTCATCAATACTTCATACCTTTCCATAATTTCATACTAATATCAATCTGAACCCTTACCGGTTTATCCCTTTACATGCCCGTTAAACCACTTAGAATATTATCGGATACGCGGGAAGTTCACACAAAGTGTGCTAACACATGGTCAAAACCATTCCTTTCCTTATCCTTTACATTATCGCTCAAACGAGCCATAAATGGGCCTGCTCACACAAGCTAACGGTTAGAATATAGCTACTTGATGCCACTCACACAAGCTGACGAGTATCCGCTACAAATATTTGAACTTAGCAATCTGAAGGATGTTTAGGACCAACACCCGAAACATGGTAACCCTAATGACATGTCATTCGTATCCCATATATTCCTAAGGTTCAAATGGGGCTCAATAGCCATCGTAACATCGCTGGATTTTCTGTCGAAGCATAATATGATAAATAACATAATATCATTTAAATAAAATGCATTAAAATGCTATTTAAACTTACAAACTTACCTCGATCACAAAAACGATGAAATAGGATCGATTAGTCCAACACTTTACCTTTCCCTCGATCTAAATCTGTACGAAGCTTAACTTGATATAGATAAGCAAATTCAATTCATTCAATATTCATTCTATTCAATTCAATCCAAAATTCATTTTTTGTAAAATTATGCTTTTGCCTCTATTATTTTGATTTCTTTAGAATTTAGTCCTTAAACTCGTAAATTAAAACTCATGCAATTTCATCCCTAACCCAAGCTAGCCGAATCTAATAGAGGATCATAGCAATTCATAGACTTCATTATTTCATAATTTCACCACATAATTTACACATTTTACAAATAAATCCCTATTTGACATTTTCAACAAAATTCACTTTACAAAAGTTATTTATTTATTAACAAGGATTCATTTTCTTCCATCGAACATCAAAAACCACATGTATACATTCATGGAAAAACCCTAACCTTTTAACAGTTTTGCAAATTTGTCTCTGGGCTAGCTGGATTAAGCTAAAACGATCCCGAAAACATAAAAATCATTAAAAATAGGACTGATATTTACTTACATGCAAAAGGAATGTCTAACCGAACTCAACAAGCTCCCATGGAGGTTTTTTTCTTCTCAAATTCAGTGGAGTAGTTCATTAAGGAAGATGATAGCTTTTTCTTTTATTTTTTTTACTTAACATATTTATCAATTTACTTAGATAACCTTATAATTTAACCTTTAAAAACACACATTTAATGTCCATATTTGTCCACTCATAATAACAATGGTATAATTACCACTTAGATCCCTTAACCATTTAATTTCATAGCCATTTAGTACCTTTAACTTATAGAACTTTAATTTTGCACATGTAACGATTTAGTCTTTTTAACCAAATTAAACATGCAAACGTTGAAATTTCTTAACGAAATTTTTATACGACACTACTATCATACTGTAGACTTTAAAATAATATTGAAATAAACATTTTCACGTCAAATTTGTGGTCCCAAAGCCACTATTTTGATTTCACTAAATACGGGTTGTTACATATCTACTAGGGTTTTTGCGTGTCTTAGGGCAATGATGGGCAATCCTCACGCGATAATGAGTTTAGGAAAATCCATATCGCAAGCATGACAGTTCATGTAACACCCCTAACCTGTATCCATCGTCGAAATAAGGTTACAGAGCATTACCGTAAAAACATGACTCAAATCATTAATTTCCAACATTTCATAATCATTGCAAAATCAAATCAAACACATGCATAACGTCCCTTTTCTGAGCCCTCAAGGCCTTAGAAACACTTTAGAAACAATTTGGGACTAAATCAAAAACATTTAGAATTTCATGGTAAAAGATAGAAAAATTCATACTATAGAGGTCACACGGCTGAAACACACGCCCGTGTCTCAGGCTGCGTGGGCATTCGAAGTAGGGACACCGCCCGTGTAACTCCTAACTTAGTTCACATGGCCAAGCCACATGCCTGTGTGCTAGGCCGTGTAACTGTCAAAATGCAACCTTTAAAAAACTACAAGGGACACGCGGCTGTGTCGCATGGCCGTGTGCCACACACGGTTGAGACAGACGCCCATGTCTTAAGCCGTATGGATAAGAAATAGGTCAAATTCAAGTCATTTATTTCACCCAATTCAGGCTCACTCCTATAAGACATTTGCACATACAATCAAGCTTTCAAACATACCAAAGCATGCATATTAAGACCAATTCAATAGGTCATTTATCTATACAACCAATATGCCAGCCTTAAACATAATCATCAAATCAACTTAAACATGTGCACATTTACCATTTATCAACTATTTTGTTTCCATGCCAAAACATATCACAATTGATACATATCAATCATACTATATTAGATTCATGTCATATCAAAATAACCTCACCATTTGGACCATTCCTCTCATGCTTCAGAACCACCTAAATGACATTAACCAACCATTTCCAAATAGTACCAAACAACCAACATTTATATACCATATTTACATCATACATATCTAGTTCAAAACCTTTCCAAAGTAAACTATATCTTGACGATGTTTAGATCAATTTATCACATACCAATTTGTCCATTTAAAGATACGTTAACACATACCAATTTTGGTCATTTCAAAACATGCATCAATTTGACCATATTAACCACAACCAACAAGACATCAATAGTACCTTAAGTACCTCAAATCCAAGGCAACATTTCATGACATAATCATCAACCAAAATGATATATACATGCCAAACTCATCAATTAAACATTAGACGAAGTCCACCTGATAAAAGGATGCGCGCGGACCAAGATCGAGTTGTCAAGCCACGGGAAACTCCTACAAAGGCTCTAAACGAATAAATCTGAAATCAAAACAAAGAATAAAATTAAACGAATCAGATCTGAAATTAAATTCCCAAAACCAATAAAGTAGCAGCCAAGAAAACAAACGCCCTCAAGAATATCAATTATTGGTTGCAAAGAAAACGGATTTGTGATCAAACTAATTCCCAGTCTGCCGAGTCTGAGAAGAATAAACACGAACAGCAAGTTAGTCTTGAAATTCAACAAATTGATGGAAACAAGATAAGATTTAGAACGGCAAGAACAATTAAAGAATTAAGGATCAAACAATCTTTGAATTGCAAGGGAATAACGAATTGATAAAATTGAAACAGCAAATTATGTTATCCCCCAAAATTCTAGCAATCGAAATCAAACAAAGATGAAAACAAAGAAATCGGCAACGACTAAGAGTTTAGGGATCTTGACAATTTTTGGCTGCTAAGACCAAAGGAGCCGATCGGTTTGAATAATGGAGAGATCTTGGAGTTTAATCAAGACTGAAACACAAACAAGAATAGCAAAGGGATTAGAAAAAGAATCGGCACAAGCAGAAATAAAAGAAAGAAATTGAACAGCAACTAATTTAAAGAAAAGTCCTAGAAAGCCTTGAATTCCCGAAAGAATTCACAACTCCCTTCAAACGGCTCTAATCTCCCCTTCAATGAAAATCAAAGGCAAGAAGAAGGTTGAAGATGGCTCCTACAATCAAAAGATTGTTAAAACAACTTCTAAAGAAAACTCAAGATAGAATTCTTGGAGAAAACCTCAAAGAAAATTCTACTCTCAACAAATCTGAAATTTGATAAATTCTAAGTGATATGTACAAGGGGTGGCCGGCCATCACTTATATAGGCCTCAACTAATCCTAATCTCATTAGTAAACTTAAAAATTTAAACCTAATTAATAAAAATAAAGGGAAAATTCGGCCATGCACTCAAATGGGCTGTTTTGGGCCGAATTTAACATGTAATATTCCTAAAGCCTAAAATTAAATTAAACAATTAAAATGTTTACAAATTGGGCCCTTTGACATTTTGGCCTGATTTTCAACTAAGTATGTATGGATTTCTTGATTGGGCTAGAATTTGCTTATTGGGCCTCGCCTTCAAGAATTTGGGCTTGTAATCCATCTCCTACCGAAATTGGGTCGTTGATGCCGTAACGGAGATCCAATGCGCTTTGGTTGCAAGATTCAGTTTCTTGGACCAAGATTTCCAAGATTTGAAATCTTGATTTTCTCGATTCTTGAAATCGCTCCAAACAGTAAAATTGGGCCAAGATTCGGTTTCTTGATTTTCATGAAAACAAGAAAGTGAATCTTGATTTTCTTGTTCTTTTGTGTACGCATCTAAGGCCTTGCTAACAAACGCTTGAATGGTCCCATTTAGTTTGGAATGCACTTGTCGGGCCTTTGATCTCGTTATTGGGCCTTGTGGTAATTTGAGCCCATCGCGTTCTTGGGTTGGGCCTTTGAGACTCGTATCATTCCCCTCTTCCTCAAAAAGATTTGTCCTCGAATCTGAAAAATCAAATGGGGACAAGTCAGCCACATTAAAAGTAGAACTTACATTGTACTCACCAGGTAGATCAATTTTATAGGCATTATCGTTGATCCTCTCGAGTACTTGGAAAGGCCCATCGCCCCTTGGGTCCAATTTAGTCTTCCTTTTTGTAGGAAATTGTTCTTTCCTCAAATGGACCCAAACCCAATCTTCGGGTTCTAGTACAACTCGTTTGCGCCCCTTGTTTGCTTTGTTAGTGTTGGTATCATTTGTTTTGGCTATTCGTTGCCTAGCCTTCTCATGTAAGGATTTCACCAACTCAGCTTTCTGTTCGCCATCTAAATTAATAATATGTTCAAGAGGTAGTGGCGCAAGATCAAGTACTGTTAGTGGGTTAAAACCATAAACAAGTTCAAATGGAGAATAACCAGTTGTAGAATGAATAGATCTGTTATATGCAAATTCAACAAACGGTAGGCATTCTTCCCAATTTCTAATGTCTTTCCCACAACAGATCGTAATAAAGTCCCTAAGATCCGATTAACTACTTTAGTTTGGCCATCAGTTTGGGGGTAACATGTAGTAGAATAAAGTAATTTAGTACCAAGCTTACCCCATATACCTTCCAAAAGTGGCTAAGGAATTTGACATCTCTATCGGAAACAATTGTTTTAGGGATGCCATGAAGTCTTACCACCTCTTTAAAGAATAAGTCTACCACATGTGTAGCATCATCTGTTTTGTGACAAGAAATAAAATGTGCCATCTTTGAAAACCTGTCAACAACAACAAATATACTATCTCTTCCTTTCTTAGTTCGAGGTAGACCTAGAATAAAATCCATGGATAAATCTACCCAAGGTGAAGTAGGAATCGGTAAAGGAGTGTAAAGGCCATGAGGCATTACCTTAGATTTTGCTTGTTTGCATGTAATGCACTTGGAACATACCTTTTCCACATCCTTCTTTATATGTGGCCAATGAAAGTTTTCTTGCAAGATATTTAGTGCTTTGGCCACTCCAAAATGTCCCATTAAACCTCCACTATGTGCTTCATGAATTAATAAATCTCCCATGGAACACTTTGGTACGCATAACCTGTTTATTCGAAAAAGAAAGCCATCTACAAGATAAAATTTATCAAAAGTAGTATGTCCACAATTCTTATAGATATGGCTGAAATTAGCATCATCATCATATAACTCCTTAATATGTTCAAACCCTAAGACTTTAGCATTCAATGTAGTTATTAAAGCATATCGTCTAGACAAAGCATCAGCAACTACATTATCTTTACATGTTTTATATTTTATCACATAAGGGAATGTTTCAATGAATTCTACCCATCGGGCATGTCGTTTACTCAACTTACCTTGTCCCTTTAACCATTTAAGGGATTCATGATCTGTATGTATGACAAATTCATTAGGCAGCAAGTAATGTTGCCATACTTGGAGTGCACAAACCAATGCCAATAGTTCTTTGTCATAAGTCGAGTAGTTTAATTGTGTACCATTCAATTTCTCACTAAAATAAGCAATAGGTTGCTTATCTTGCATTAAAACTGTGCCAATTCCAATTCCTGAAGCATCACACTCAAGTTCAAAAGTATTAGAAAAATCAGGTAATTTAAGAAGAGGAGCAGAACATAACTTAGCTTTTAGGGTCTGAAAAGCCTTTTCTTGGGTTTCACCCCATTTGAAACCCACTGATTTCTTTATAACTTCTGTCAATGGGGTAGCAATAGTAGAGAAATCTTTCACAAATTGTCTATAAAAACTAGCTAAACCATGGAAAGATCTCACCTCAGTTACCGATTTAGGAGTCGGCCACTCCTTAATTGCCTTGACTTTGTCCTCATCGACATGAATACCTTGAGCACTAACTATGAAACCTAAGAATATTAGTTTATCACAATAGAATGTGCATTTATCAAGGTTGGCAAATAATTTTTCAGCTCGCAGAATATCCAAAACGGTTCTAACATGGAAAACATGATCATCTAATGACTTGGAGTAAATTAAAATATCATCAAAGTAAACTACTACAAATTTACCCAAGTGAAGCCTTAAAACATGATTCATTAATCTCATAAATGTACTAGGTGCATTAGTAAGGCCGAAAGGCATAACTAACCATTCATACAATCCAAATTTCATTTTAAAGGCTGTTTTCCATTCATCCCCTTCCCTCATTCGAATTTGATGATAACCATTTTTTAAATCAATTTTAGTAAATATGACTGAACCATGTAATTCATCAAGCATATCATCAAGTCTAGGAATTGGGTGTCGATACTTTACCATTATTTTGTTGATTGGACAGCAATCAACACACATTCGATACATACTATCTTTCTTTGGTACCAATAAGATAGGAACGGCACAAGGACTTAGGCTCTCACGAATGTACCCTTTGTTTAGTAACTCCTCAACTTGCCTTTGCAATTCCTTTGTCTCCTCAGGATTGCATCTATAGGCTGGTCGATTTGGGATTGAAGCTTCGGGTACTAAGTCAATTTGATGTTCTATCCCTCGTAAAGGTGGTAAACCTTTAGGGGCCTCACTAAAAACATCCTCATAATCCTACAAAAGAGATTGAAACACACTAGGCAAATTTTCGTTAATGTTAGATAAAGATAAATAACTTTGCCTAAACCTCACAAGGATACAAGGCTGTTTATTGAGTAGGGCTCTCCTCACATCTTTTTTGTTGCCAAAAAATTTTTTCCGCTCATTTTACCACTTGTGGATTCACCCTTACCCCCTCACAAAATTTCATCATTTTCAATTGATCTTTATATACATCAGTGGGATTTAAAGGAGCAAAAGTGAATTTCCTACCTTTAAATACAAGGAAGTATCGATTAAGTTTACCTTGGTGTGTAACATCGTAATCAAATTGCCAAGGCCGTCCAAGGAGCAAGTGTGCCGCATGCATTGGGACCACATCACACCATACTTCATCCTCATAATTCCTGAGCTTAAAAGTGACCAAGGACTGTTTCGTAACTTTAACTTTGGAACATTCATTAAGCCACTGAAGATGATATGGCTTAGGGTGTTTGGTACAAGGCAACTTTAAAGAATCCACCAAATAGCTACTCACTACATTCGAGCAACTACCACTATCAATAATGAGTGAACATAAGTTACCTTTGATAAAACACCGAGAGTGGAAAATATTGGTCCTTTAGTTGTCATCATCTTTCATCTGGATGTTAAGGGTTCGGCGAACTACAAGGCATTGAAAATCAACAAAGTCCCCTTCTTTTGGTGGTTCGACCAACTCTTCGCCATTATCACTATCATCCAGAAGTTCTGGCATATCTGGATCTGTTTTATCAGAGTCAGAAATGTACTCACCATTATCTTTCAGAAGAAGTAATCTCGTGTTAGGGCATTCCCTACTATAATGACCACGCCCTTTGCACTTAAAACATTCAATCTCACGAGTCCTCTTCATATTTGAATCACCTAAATTGGGCTGCTTAAAAGGTGTTTGCGCTTTAACAGGAGCCCCTTTTTTCCAATCTGATTGCTTGTTACTCAAAGAAGACTTATTAGTAACAAAAGGTGATTTTGAACTCTTAAAATCAGAATTGGAATTGTTACCTCGGTAATATTGTGAAGTAGAGAAGGACCCAAACCTTTGTTCCTTTAATTGTTGCTCGATCTCAATGGCTTTGTGAACTGCTTCTTCCAAATCTATGTAAGTTTGTAGCCTCAATGTATTAGCTATCGGCCTGTTCAAACCATCAATAAACCGAACCATAGTTGTCTCTTCATCCTCCTCCACATTAGCTCTCTGAATGAGCATCTCCATCTCCTTAAAATATTCATCCACCATCCTACTACCTTGAATAAGTCTTCTCAGCTTTGTTTTAATCTCTCTATAGTAGTGAGGTGGAATAAACCTTTTATGCATAATCTGTTTCAACTCATCCCATGTTGAAATCTTACCTTCATAATTCCGATGGCAGTTTACTCCAAGTTGAGTCCACCAACTTAATGCCTAATCTGAAAATTCCAGCGTTGCTAATGCTACCTTTTCATCATCCGGACATTTATAATATTGAAACATAAGTTCAATCTTAGATTCCCATTCACAATAAGCTTCTGGATCATTCTTACCATGAAATTGGGGAATTGTGAACTTCGGTTTTGCCAAAGATGGTTGCCCACAATCATGAAAATCATCATCCATTCTAGGGACACGTCGAGGGCCATGCCTATGATGAGGGGGCTGGTTATCCCTATCTTCCTTAATTGGATCTCGATACTGATGTTCTTGATTCAATCGTACCTCATTCAAAGTAGCATTCAATGCTTGATTGCAGTAGCATGTCCGTCTAACTGTTGCTGGACTTTCATAAATGTATCATCATTATTATCACCTTTAGACATTTTCTAAAAACCTGCAAAAAATAAACACTCAACACTCAAAAATAAAAATTAGCAAACCTCACCGTTAATCACTCAAAAAGAAAAATTAAATTTTCAATGAGGTAGAATTAAGTCTTGTGAGTCCTTTCGTAGAGTTTATATCAACCGATTAGAAAGTGTATGAACCGAACTACCAAAGAGTCCTAATTTGCACTAGGATGCCAAAAACTGACGAGACACCAATTGATTCGTGTTGCACCGAGGAAGAATTGTGCACACGTTTAAATCCTACTAACACAAGAAACTAGAAGGTGTTAGATAGCATAAAAGCAGAATAAATGTAAACAAATGAAAACCTACAGCTAAGAATCAATAAAAATTGCTGAAATAGAAAAACCCGAAAAACTGCGGAGTAACATGACAACTTCATTCGAGGTGTTCCCGATCTCCAAAAATCACGAAATTAAATCTGGAATGTCCTTAAATATTTAATTTTTGATCTGGAAAGTTTGGGCACCAAAATCAACCCGCTGAATCTTTTTTAAATTTTTATTGGATTTCATCTTTTTCAATTTTTTGACTTTTTCGACTGACTTTTTTTGCGGGAAATATTTTTTTATATTCAATCACAGTGCCAAAAATATGTATGTAAAATTTAAAATCAATCAAGCAACGTTTACCCACTCAAATGAATTTTTTTCAGAAAATTTTTCTGGGTAAAACTGCTGTTTGTAGTTTAAAAAATAGAGATCAGTTTAGAAATCAACCAAGAACACCCAAAACACCCAAAATCTGATACCAAATGATAGAGGGTTGTGCACGGACCAAGATCGAGTTGTCAAGTCGCGAGAAACTCCTAAGAAAGTTTTAGACGATTAGATCTGAAACGAAACAGCAAAACTTAATTAGAATCAATTAGATCTGGAAACTAAAAATCCCCAAATCAATAAAGAACAGCCAAGAATCAAAACACTTATGAATAGATGTTCTTGGAAGCCAAGAACACGAAATTAAGCCCCAAGATTAACTTCCAATCAGCCGAAACTATCAAAGAACACAAAACAGCAACTAAATTAAAAACAGATTGCGAAATCAATGGACACTAGTTCTAGGGATTAGACGGCAAGAAACAATTAAAGAATTAAGGATCAAACAATCTTCGAATCGCAAGGGAATAACGAGTTGATCAAATTGAAATAGCAAATTATGTTATCCCCCAAAATTCCAGCAATCGAAATCAAACAAAGATGAAAACAAAGAAATCGGCAACGACTAAGAGTTTAGGGATCTTGATGATTTTTGGCTGCTAAGACCAAAGGAGCCGATCGGTTTGAATAATGGAGAGATCTTGGAGTTTAATCAAGACTGAAACACAAACAAGAACAGCAAAGGGATTAGAAAAAGAATCGGTACAAGCAGAAATAAAGAAAAGAAATTGAATAGCAACTAATTTAAAGAAAAGTCCTAGAAAGCCTTGAATTCCCGAAAGAATTCACAACTCCCTTCAAACGGCTCTAATCTCCCCTCCAATGAAAATCAATGGCAAGAAGAAGGTTGAAGATGGCTCCCACAATCAAAAGATTGTTAAAACAACTTCTAAAGAAAACTCAAGATAGAATTCTTGGAGAAAACCTCAAAGAAAATTCTACTCTCAACAAATCTAAAATTTGATAAATTCTAAGTGATATGTACAAGGGGTGGCTGGCCATCACTTATATAGGCCTCAACTAATCCTAATCTCATTAGTAAACTTAAAAATTTAAACCTAATTAATAAAAATAAAGGGAAAATTCGGCCATGCACTCAAATGGGCTGTTTTGGGTCGAATTTAACATGTAATATTCCTAAAGCCTAAAAATTAAATTAAACAATTAAAATGTTTACAAATTGGGCCGTTTGACATTTTGGCCTGATTTTCAACTAAGTATGTATGGATTTCTTGATTGGGCTGGAATTTGCTTATTGGGCCTCACCTTCAAGAATTTGGGCTTGTAATCCGTCTCCTACCGAAATTGGGTCGTTGATGCTCGTAATGGAGATCCAATGCGCTTTGGCTACAAGATTCAGTTTCTTGGACCAAGATTTCTAAGATTTGAAATCTTGATTTTCTCGATTCTTGAAATCGCTCCAAACAGCAAAATTGGGCCAAGATTCGGTTTCTTGATTTTCTTGAAAACAAGAAAGTGAATCTTGATTTTCTTGTTCTTTTGTGTACGCATCTAAGGCCTTGCTAACAAACTCTTGAATGGTCCCATTTAGTTTGGAACGCATTTGTCGGGCCTTTGATCTCGTTATTGGGCCTTGTGGTAATTTGAGCCCATTGCGTTCTTGGGTTGGGCCTTTGAGACTCGTATCACCACCTATGCATGCCATTATAACCACGACTAAAACATCAAAATCTACCGATAAAATCAATGGATAGTGTGATGGATCTCCAACTAGCTTCTAACCCAATCGAGCTTCTGATAATCTGTAAAGTAAAGGAAAATAACTACGTAAGCAATGGATGCTTAGTAAGCTTGTATAAACTTTAAGCATGATATCCCATTTCTATAATAAACTTCATAGAATAAACATAAATCTATGCAAATGCCATAAGATTCATAAATCGATATAATCAACAACTCACAGATGAGTAAGTTCATTAATGCCACATATATTTATCATTCATAACATGATAGGATTTTATGGGACTTAATAGATAATCATCAACCTTTCTATAAGATTATACACTTTTTAATTTACTCTCTTTTCATTCTATTCCCAATGCTTATCATAAGCCTAAACCACATTATCAACTCCTGACTTAGTGTATTTATCCATGATATAGGTATATTCATCCATAGCATACGTAAATTTCTCACATATAATACGTCATTCAAACTCATTATTCTCTTTTCTTCAAATTTCATTTCAACTATGAATTTACAATTTCATTACTTTTCCTCACCCATTTCATTTGCATAACATCAAGTTATAAACATAACATCAACCATGACTACTAGCTAGTGCATTTAAACATGGCTCTTTTGGAATTAACTACATAATCAACCAATGCATATTAAATTACATACTTTGATTTATTCCACCTTTTCATGGACATAAGCACGTTACCAATTGAGCACTTATCGTTTCAATGTATTTCATTAAGATTAAACATTATATAATTCAATCATAAACTTGGCACAAGTCTAAGCACCAACAACAACACATGTTAGCATAATTCAATATAATTCATGTGAACTTAACATAGATACCCATTATACTTGAGCATGATCCAATTGAATTTATCATCCTTCATAACATATCATGTTTTCTATATATCACCATTTCAATAAGTTTCATACACACATGTCTTGGTTCATATTGAACACTTACCATTTCATTTGCATAACACAAAAGACATAAACATAACATTTACCATAGTCACAAGCTAGTGATTAAACACATAATTTAGCAATATCATCACATGGTAAGATATGATACATAAACATAGCATCACTTAAATCATACATTTCATAATCATGAATATTCATATTTTGATCATTGGTTCATCATGCCTTTCCATATTTGTTGTAGTGAAGTCAATCAAAACCCTTACCGGAGCTTACACAAGTGTGCTAAACTATGGTCGAAACCATTTGTTTTCTTTAATCGATGGTCGAAACCATCCCTTTTCATATTCGATGGTTGTCACCATCCCTTTTCATATTCAATGAGCGTCGATACTTCGTTGGATTTTTCTAGCTAAATTGTAGAAATGACAAAGTACAGGGGTATTTTGGTAATTTTCCATTCTTCTCAATTTTCCACCCAATCTTGATCATGCAAGCTTTTCAAGTTGCAAAAATATCCATGCTCAAAAATGGCTTCTTCCTCCATTAGAATTCGATGAAAGAAGAATTGTAAAAGATGATAATGGATTTTGGTTTTATTTATTTAATTTAATTATCAATTTACCATTTTAACCTTGGTTAATAATTAAATGAATCACCAAATCCATGTCCATATAAGTCCACTAACTCCTTAAATGGTTTAATTACCATTTAAGTCCCTTTTCCTTTATTCAATAAACCATTTAATCATTCAAATCAAATAGTGATCAAATTTTACATCTTCTATGATTTAGTTTTTTAATTAATTAACTATCAAAACGTTAAAATTTTTCAATGAAACTTTAATGTCACCTTAATGACACTTTGTAAATATTTATAAAAATATTTACAACTCGGTTTATAGAAACGAGGTTCTGATCCCTCATTTTCTAAAACCACTTGACCTTAGGTTCCTACCACTTAAACTTAAAAAATTGCTTAAATAACATAAATTATCAAATCAAAAACCTTTTTAAAATCACATTTGACTTGTAAATATTAAATAATAATATTTGTGAACTTAGTCATCGAATTTGGTGACCCCAAAACCACTGTTTCTGACACCACTAAAAAATAGGTTGTTACAATTCATGTTGTGCCTTGGTGGCAACCAGACAAAGCCTTTTTAGGCAGGTTATCTATGATGCCTTTGTGGTGTATTTGATAAATGCCTTTGTGGCATATTTGGTAAATGTCTTTGTGGTGTATTCTATGTTGCCTTTATGGTAATTTTTGAAATGCCTATGTAGCGTATTTGGGATGCCTACATGGAAAATTTTGGTTATCCACCTTTGTGGTAAGATCTAGTAAGTTTTGATATCTCTTCGATAAATAATTCTATGATAAGGATCTAATACATCGGAAGTTAACTTGGTTTGGTTAGTCTTGTGATGTAATTGAATGAGTATTAAGGGACAAATCTTGAAAGAAAGTATTTATAAGTATTTCTAAAGAGGGAATTTGCCATAGTAGTCTATTAGAATAAAATATTGGTGTATTCATAGTTATGGAATATATTAGTGGTAGTTGGTTCAAGTTTATCTACGCTATATAAGGATTGAAATCTGAGTCATTTGGGATCTGCCATATATGAATAGTATCATGTCTCATTCTGGGGTTTTTTAGTATCTGAGTTGTTTGTCATTTTGAGTGTTCTTGTGTTATGTAACATAGACGTTTGGAATTCTTCTAAATGATTTGGAATGTTTCATCATTAGTATGAGCTTGTTTTGGGTTTGAATCAAGGTATGATCTAATTAATAGTCTGATAGTTATCAAACTCAGTGTGGGAATGCACCAAATGTAAGATCAGTTAGTACATATCTACCAAGATATAGTATTTGTAAATAACCATTCTAGGGAAAAAGGGAATAGTAAAATTGAGGAGGAAATCCGTTGAAAATGGGGTTCTGTGTAGATATTCTTTTGAGAAGTACCTTTGTGGTTCAAAGAGAAAAGAAATATAGATATAGTCTGGTAAGATTTGGAGCCAGCCAAATAGTAAAGTGAGAGTTGAAAACGTTAAGTATGGTAGATGACGTATAAGTATATTTATCCAATACTAAAAATATATCTGCCAAAGACTGAGTGGTAAACCAAAACCTTTAGGATGAAGAATTCAACCAGAAAAGCTTCAAGCTATTTGGTATTAAAGCTCACTAAGTTCGCGTGAACTTACAAGTGTTTTGTTCATATTTCAGGTGTTACTGTAAGAACGATTCTCCAGGAGAGACCAAGCCAGGGATGTTCTAGAGAAAACGGTGAGTTAGGATATTATGCATACATGGGACATCTTAGGAGTGTGACATATAGTTTTCTATGCTAAAGAGAGTTTGTTTTAATAAACTTTTGTATTGTAATGTACTTTATCTTTTCTAAGAGTATGTTGTATTCTTGAATATTTTCTTTTATCTCTTTGTTTAAAAATTTTTATTTATAATAATAGGAAGTAAGTTGAAAAATAGTTATTCACAAATGGTTTAAAATTTTATGCTATGTGTGTTTATGTCGTAACATCCGATATCCAGACTCGGTGATTTGGGTAGGGTTGAGGGTGTTACAGAATCAACATTCCAACTCGACACACTCTAGTTAATAATACTAAGGTTGTTATCCCTCTCATCTATTATGAAGGATTTTGGACCTCTAATGTATTGTTTTCAATTATATGTGATTCCTGAACTTTTGACCCAACATTTTATAATTTAATCTAACCAAATTTTTTTTCCTATTTTTCAAAATAAATATGATTTATTTAATTAAATTAACTAAATTAATTTCCCAATTAAATAATTTTCTTAACCCAATTCTAATTCCATTAAAGTCATGACAACTTTATCATAAAAGAATCTATGAGGAAATATATTTAATTTCCTTATTCAACGAATTTATAATGACTTAATTTAATTCTATTTTTGAACTTCAATTATTTAATTGTAATTAATTAAATAATAATATGAAAACCTTAAATTAATTATTAAGTCATTTCTATACTTAGTGAGAAAACACATTCATTTGTGAATGCGATTCATTTCTCTAACTTCATCGTTTCCATTCATTTTTGTTCATTTGGTTCTACATGCAATTCATATCTGGTTTTAATGAGCTAGATAGGGACGATTAGATATATATAATTAGGGCTCAAATAATTTTTAATTAAGTTTCAGCTTTTCTCCTATTAATTATAAACTTATTTAGTAACGAAGTCATTTCACTATAGTATCGTGATTGAGCTCTCCCTAATTACATACCATTACGAAAGTTACTTAACAAGTGTTCATCCAATGACTTCGTCATAAGTGCATTACCCTTATAAGATATCCTTAATCTCTTTGGGATAAATTTGTTTTCCCAATATGATCTTATTTTATCTCATGGTAACCATTATATCTTCCTTCGTAAAAATTCAATTACTATGATATAGTAATCAAGTCATTTATCACAAAGACAAATGACCCGTGACCACATTTATTTTTCATCTATTATGTAATGTCAATGAGAGGATATCATTTGCCCATTAGTTGGGCTATAAATTTCACTACTATAAATGATGCTACATACTGCATCAGTCATATACTTAATGCACCAACTTTTGGTTCATTATCTGTGTAAACTTAGGCTTTTACTTACATCAAAGTATACGAGTCACACATACATAATCCATCATCCACTCTGGACTAAGATATATCACTATAAACGTCACAAGAATAAATCTATAAATGGATCAAAGATCTATTCCACATAGGTCCTGTCTGATGTATTGTTGGTCCAATCAATGACATTTATGTCTCTATCTTTTGGGATTCATCTGCTTCAAAGCTCAAGACAAAGTATCTCTCCAATTAGACTTGATAAACAATTTATTAGTCTTTCAATTGGTTTGCTTATTTTTTATTAGACTAAGGACATGTTTAGGTTTATCTACTAATACAAGATGTTTTTTCATATTACGATCTGATCATGTAATACCACTTAGTATTAGTTAAATGCTAGATAATCAGTGAGCCAATATTTGCTTCCATTATATTTTACGTACAAAAACAGTTGAGGATAATACACAAATATTAATGTAATCAATGAATATTTTATTAAACCAGTTTGTTTGAAAAATACAAGTATACATAGATGAAAATACTACACTTAGGGCACTAAATCCAACATGTTTCTCTATTGACCAAGTTACTTTAAAAAATGTCAAGTTTGAATGGATGAACAAGCATTAATAAAGCTTTAGCTTGATACACCCAAGAGTAGTGGTGTTGCTTGGAGGGTATATTGTTGCACATTACAATATTTAATGTGTTTAGTTAGAATTCGTGTTATTACACACTCCAAAGTATCATTACCATTTATGGCACTTGTGCATATATTGGGTGTGTTTGGGGTTATGTGTGTATTCATTTCACATTTCCTTATTTGATTAATAGGGGAAAATTTTGAATTGGTAATTGAATATTAATAAAACTATTACAATTTTTTATGTGATAAGGTTAATGAATCTTGAGGATGATATATATGATGTTTATTACAGAGATTGCATTCATGGTGGTTTCATTGAGGTTATTTGATGGGATGTTATATTATGATTGTTGTTGGATCGATTATATGACTTAATATCAATTGATGATGTTGTTATTTAGTATGTTTTTTTTATTTAAGAAATGTATTGGATTTTTAGACAAGCGCCACTAACATTTGAGGAAAGCTCAGTGTGTCGATCATTGTTTCATCCATAGATTACAGGTAATTTGAAGGTGGACTTTGTGTTTGAGCAGTATCAACATTCGGAGTCTTAATAACTATTTTGCTTTTGTAAAACCCTTTATGCTTTCTAGTAAACTATAGCATGTACTTAGGCTTTAGTTGTCGTTGAGATACTTTTTTTTTTTTGGACTTATATGTTGTTTTTGGTTATTTAGCATTAAGATACGTATTTTGATTTTTTTGGCAACTTTTGACACTCATATTTTGATTTTATGTTGAAATTTCTAAGGGTATGCATAAAGTAATAAGTTTTTTTTTTTCATTTTACTAGCATGACAACATTATGAATTTGTATATTACTAAATATGAATTCATATGTTATGTAGATGTTTTAGTTTGATTAACTTATCAGTATGCTTTTTGTAACATGCCAAACAAGTTTAGAAGAACCTAAAGGCATGATTGCATGACTTGAAATGACATTCTTTTGCATTTCTAGGCTTAAGTCTCAAGATATATTGATCATGTTACGAGATAGGTTGAACAAAATTGTGGGAATATGCATTTTTTAGGTGCATGTCGCGAGACATAGGGGGACTAAGTCTCTAGACATGTAAGTTAATAGTCAAAATTTGGTTTCAGGGGTCACAAGTCTGAAGACATGGACCTTGTGTCTTGAAACATCCTTCCTTGTTTTGCTATTTTGTCCCGATATTCGAAACTTGTCCCTTTATTTGACCGTATTTAACCCTGAAACATTATATTAGGGCATTTGATCTTTATTTTCATTTATAGTGATATGTTAATGCCTAAAATGATTTTTGTTTGACTTTAAACTTGTTTTAAATGTATGAGTGATTGTTTGAGTTGCTTCAGCAACATATGTGACACTTTAGATTTGATCATCTTCTGAACCAAGTGTAGAGTGTCCCATTTGATTCAGTTATAGGATCCTATAAAGACTCTTCAAGTTTCCACATCAAGGGGAAAAGATCTCACTTAAAGAATAAAGTTTAAGGAAGATTTATTTCATGTTTGAAAACTTATCTATTATCTTATGTTGAAAAAAGAGGAGATAAGATGGTTGAAAGAAGGCCCCATGTTTCAAATAGGAGATAAGGCTATTGAACCTTATATGAAGGGTTATGGTTGAATGGTTTGATACAGAGATTAGGCATAATATTTTGAGAGAAAATATTGTTCATCTTGGGAATTAATATGTAAGAGTTCTTCTATCATTATCAGATAATTATGAAAAGCACTTGCTAATTGATTGAGAGAGCAAAGTGTACGAATCAAACTAAATCGTACAAGGTGAGGCTACAACTTAGTGAAAGGGGTTGGGCTTAAGTCATTGTTCTTTGTACTACAAAGATTTTAGTGGTTTGGTTCACTAAACAAAGCTCCACAAAAGTAGATTAAATCCAAAGAGCATAAACATTTCTTATATTGCTCTTTTCTTGTAATTGTGTCATTCGTTGTGCCGACAACTCTTCCCACAACTAAGACAAACAAAATTTTAAGTTATTTTTAGAAGCCTATAATTTTAGGGATATAAATCAAATTAGATTTATACGAAATGATTGAATAATTGTGGGGTGGTTGCTGCATTTTATTATTGTGTTCAATCTGTATTTTTGTTATGTTGGTACAGATTATGACTTTTGCATTGAATTTTGCCCTATTGCTCTGCATGTTATCTTTGTTTGGAAAGATTCATGTACTTTCCTTGACCCGGAGAAATGTTGGTTGATCTTTTCACATGTTGTGCTTTGTATACGTGTTCTTTACTATTGTAGCTTTGTGAAAAGATTGTAGATTATTTTTCCTTGGTATATAAAATTCATATCCAAGCCAAGAGTGCTTTTTGGTTGCATTTTTCTTGATGTGATTGAATCATGGAGGTTTACAACTTTTTCTTAATGATTGGAACACATTCACAAAAAGCATGGAGTGTATTAGTTATGAAAGATGAACCTATTCTGCTCTATTTATTTTATCTCAATGAGAATTAAAACTTATAAGTACGTATAATATTTTGTAGATTTTAGATTATTTTTTTTAAATCAGATTTATAACAAAACATGAATTAGTATTAATTACAAAAGATATCTTTTGTAATTCAAGTAATTTAAAATTTTGAAGTGCTTTAAAATTCAAATCTTAATTTGGTGATGAGTTTTATGCTTGGACATGAGATTCATTTTATATATATTATCTTTATTGTAGTATTTTTTTTTATAATTTATAGAAAAAAACTATTTCTATAAAAGTTGTTAAAATCTTAAAATTAGGTGAAATTTGAAATAAAAATTTAAACTTGAATTATCCAAATAATGAATTTGAATGGATTTTAAATTTAGAATTTAAATTTTTAATTCCAAAATAAAGAATCTAAAAATCATAAGGCTTAAAGGGTGTAAAAAGCCCTCAAACTTTAAAAAGAAAAACAATTAAGTCCCTACTTTTTTTTTGGCACTCAATCAGGCACTTGAGTTTTCAAAATGTATCTAAAAGGCCCTCAATTTTTTTCAAAAAAAAGCAATTAATCCCCACTTTTTTTCACTCAATTGGGTACTTGAACTGCCAAAATGCATCAAAAAGTCCCTTAAACTTTTTCAAAAAAAGCAATTAAGTCCCTACTTTTTTTTTGCACTCAATTGGGTACTTTAACAATTGACCATTAAAATTAATTGTCTTTAATTTTTTTCAGTTAAAGCCACCACATGTCACAACCACGGTGTGACATGCGAAAAAAAATATAAAAATAAAAATCAATAAAAATTATAAAAATTATTAAATTTCAATAAAAATAAAATTATTTAAATTTTATTAGAAATTAAAATATATATATAAATCATAAATATATAAAAAAATTGTAAATTTTATAAAAATAATAAAAATTATAAAATGCATCAAAAAGGCTCTTTAACCATTAACTTTAACACTTTAATGACCTCTAGCTTTTTTCAATTAAAGCCATCACGTGTCACAACACAATGTGACATGTGATGAAAAATGATAAAAAAATAAAATTCAATAGAAGTTATAGAAAAATTATAAAATTATTCTTTTAATACGATCATTTTTATAATTCCTTTACAAATTTTATATTTCTTTACAATTTTTTATAATTTTCTTACGACTTTATAAAGTTTTATAAATTTTTTTATATTTTTATTAAAATTTAATAATTTTTATTACTTTTATTGATTTGTATTTTTTTATATTTTTTTCCGCATATTATGCTCTGGTTGTATGAGGACTAGAGGTGCTCGTGGGCCGGGTTCGGGCCGGGCCCAAAAAATTTTTCGGCCCGCGTCCTAGGCCCGGGCCTGCCCCGGCCCGAAATATGGGCCTGAAATTTTGGCCACGCCCGGCCCGGGCAAAATTCCTAAGCCCGAGCCCGGCCAGACCTATTTTTTTAATAAACACCAAAAATTTATTTTAAAAATAAAAAATAAAAAAAAGTATTTTAAAAATATTTTAAAATTAAAAAAATAAAAATAATAAATATTTATTATATTCGGGCCGGGCCGGGCCCGGACCAAAAAAGTGGTTCCCGAGGCCCGACCCGTTTTCTAAACAGGCCTCGTTTTTTTGCCCAAACCCATATTTCGGGCCTATAATTTTACCGAACCCTCCCATATTTCGAGCGGCCATCGGGCCAGGCCGCCCGGCCCATGAACACCTCTAATGAGGACAAAAAAAACAGAGGCTTAATTGTTTTCTCTTTTTTTGAAAAAGTTTGAAAAAGATCTTAATCTCTTTTTTTTTTTAATCAAGTCCTTTTTACACTTTTAAATCAAATCATAAATATGAAAAACATCAATTTCAAATCAAAAAATTTAAAATCTAAATATTAGCTATAACAGTTATGGGAACATATATGTTGTAAATTTGTTCATTGTCGGACACAGTGTTTCCATAAAACTACAAAATCCCCAAAAATAAAATTGAAATATGAAAATTACGAATTGGCCTTTTTATTGATCAAACAAAATCTCTAAACAAGAGAACCAATTTGCAGAGATTATTAGCATAATACCAAGCTGTTCTCAAAATAAGTAGGAACTAAAGAACCAGGCTTTACTCTAAATTGCTTTGTTAATATGGAAGCAAGGATATGATAATAAATAAAACTGGAAATGGATCATGATGACACTTACACTGTTATTTTCCTCAGGTTATTTCTTCACCTTACAGAAGCACATATGGATTGCTGATTATATAGCCCAGTGACTCCATTAGTAAGCTGCTGCCTGTTTTTCCGCCGTTTCTTTACTACTGTAAAGCCTTCGCCATCTCCGGGTTTCTTTTTATTTATATCCAACGCTTTTGGTACTTCATTGCTACTGGATTGAGAATCCAAGTCCTTTCCTTCATTCCCATATAGAATTTTTATTATTGCAGTGTCGCTTGTAACTGCATCCGAAGAGTTTTGGGAATGGTTGAGCCTTTTGTCATTGATTAAAGCCTCACATTCACCATCCATGTTCTGCTTGGCGGACCGGACAATGAAGCTAAGCAAAATCTGCCTTGCCAGCTCGGATTTCTCCTCTGCGCTGCTCTTTTTTGGATTAGAACCGTTAACTTCCCTACTCGACTTCTTATCAACTTCCTTCACTTCTGTGTTCATAGCTTCTTCAGAGACACTCAAATCACCAGTTCCCGTCATTTGCCAAATTTTGCTTGGAACGAACTCAGGTGCATGAGGGTTCATAACTCTCGGAGATCCAAATCCATTTTGTTCCAAAATAGGAGTTTGGTATCTAAGAAAGCTACCGTAAGAATTATTGTTTCTGTAAAACAATGGCGACCTTGGCCCGCAAGGAACTCGAGCAGCAACTGGAGGTACAACAGGCTCAGCAAGCATGCCTTGACTAGCTGTTACATCATAAACACATGTAACAGAAACTGAGTTTAAAGGGTGATAGAGTGCTCCGGGATTGAATGGTTCAGCTGATGCCGATAGCTTACTCCCCATTGCTTCTAAACCTTTTTCCTGACTACAAGAAGACACCTTATCAATTTCAGGAGCAGTTTCTTCCGACTGACTTTCAGTATCATGAGTTCCTTCAGTTTCACCATTGTCATCCACTACATCATCGACAACAGAGATGTTGTTCCCATGCTCTACATTTGCTGTCTCGGCGCACATTGACTGTTCCATTTTTCCCTCACTTGGTTCCGATAATGGCTTTAGAACTGTACCTGGAGGTGCCGCAGCTACTTCTTTGTAAGAAAGTGATTTTGAAGCAATGGCACTAAGATTTGCTGAAGGGGAGGAACTTCTGGAAACAGAAGCAGGTAAACCAATTGAAGTCCCTCTAGGATTCAAGCTGGAAGACTTGGATTGCTTTACTGTTTGCATTTCCCTGTTCTTCGGGACAGTTTTTCCTGCTGGTGAGATAATGTCTCGCCTACTCCCACTCTCTCTACCATTTGAATATTCACAACCATTCACCTTTAGCTTTCCAAAAACTGGTTTCTTCCTTCCATACTTCTTTCCAGTGGCATTTCCTGACCGACCTTTCGAATTGGCTTCTTGCCACCCTTCATCTGAAGTTGTATCTTCAACAACTTCAGTTGTAACAGTTGGCTCAATACTAGAAATATTATCGGTTTCCTCTGGTTCTTCGGGATGAATAGAAGTCAGGGTACCTATTTCATTAATATCCACAGTTGCTGTAGCTTTATCTGTTGCATCAACAAACACAGCACCATCTGTTTGTAAGTTGTGATGTGTATCATGGGTTTTATCACTAATCTGTAACACCTGCCAAGTTAGAAAAAAAAAATGTCAATGTTATATGTCAAGCAGCATAAAGAACAATGAGATAATGGAAATCCGTATCTATAGTAATGACTGGGTCTGCGTGGAACATCAAGATAAGCAAGTGAGCCAATTTAGAAGGATATACTAATAAGAGAGATTAGAACAAGAAAGTGTTTGAAAACTTCAAAGGCAACCTCATCTTCAGTCAATAAAGTTCTGATGGTCATTAAAGAATGGTCAAGCTAAACAGAGTTTGTTGTTTGCTCTTGGAGATTTTTTAAAACAATGGTCTCATTGAATTTGTGACAAGGGAACATTTTTATGTTAGCAGCTCAAAACTGTAATATCTTAATTTGGAGTTAAAGATAGCCATGTTGATTCAACTCTTAATTTTTCTTTCAAGTACTCATGTTCGACTTGGGTATGGGGGAAAAACTGAACATACTCGTGTCGAATATATACATGTATCTGACACTCACACCAAGTTCAAGTAACATAGAGAAATGGTGCTTTGTGTTGTTATAAGTGGAGGGTCACATTACATAAGCTGAAACAAAATCATAGATGATATCATGATTGTTTTTTAAGAGTTATGTGAAACATGGTCTGAAATCATCAAGTACCTTGGAACGCCGCTGCTTCCTCTGCACATCGCTTCCTTTAGAATCTGATCAGGACTAATGTAATCGAGGAGATCTGATACACTACAACAAATGGTCACAGGTTTTGGTGCTGCAAGAAATGATGGTATAATTGAATAACTAGTAATTTGGATATACCATATTAATACCTAAGATGACCTTTGCTTGCAATTGATGCATCTGGCTTCGGAGTTCCAGTTCGTGCCGCTTCTTGCTGTTCTAGAGCTTTTGATTCAAAATATTCAAGCCAGGCAGCAGCATCCTGCAAAAGGAAAGCAGTTCATAAACAGTTTAATAATGTTAATCAGCCAACAAAAAGTGGTTCAATCTTTTCGGTTTCTGATCTCAGTAGAACCCTCATCTAACAGAATGCACAAAGAAGCATAAAATTGCCTAGCCAAGTGGTATAGACAGTCATGACCGGCGTATTTACCTGGGTACGAAGGTCATCTGGTCCGAGTTTTGCTTGAAGTATCTTGAGTGTAGTTTGCTCATGTTGCACACTTAATGAATAAGCTTCCATCAATGAAAGAGCAATGGCAATAGCATGATAGCTTGCGGCAGTCTGTCATGGGAGGAAATCAAAAAAAAAAAAAAAAAAAGATCCAACTATGGGAAAATTAGACAAGTATGTATGATCTCATTGAACAAACAACAAAGATGAGACAGACCTGTATGTGATCAGCTCCTAGCAGTCTCTGGTTGCACTTAAGAGCTTCATGTAGATATCTAAGAGCAACATGAACGTTTCCCATGCCTTCTTCCATCATAGCCACATTTATATATGTTGCGGCAGTGTTAGGGTGAGACAATCCACAAGTAAAATGAAGAAGGAATAAGGCACGGTTTACATATCTGCGAAAAATGTAATAAGTTTGTCAAGAGTGTAAAAATCGAAAGCAAAATAAACAACACATACTCCACAAGAGTATATCATCATCAAGAAAGAAAAGGGCATCACTCTTAGCAGCTCGAGACTGCAGCCGTGAGCCTTTTAGCAAATTAAATGCAATCTAAACCACAAAAGATCCCGACTCACTTCAAAGCCATTTCCATGTGTTGGAGCCGATAATAGAATACAGAAAGATCCCCATAGCTTTTCATGGTATCTGGATGGTCAAGACCAAGCTCCCTCTCATTAATATCCAAAGCTTTCTGTTGATATACGGCTGCCTAAACAGCAAGAAACAATTTACATTAGAAATATTTCCCATTATGCCCAGTTAAGTTAAATTTGATAGAAAAATATTATTTTCAGATAACATGATAATATATTATCTGAATCCCTAGCTTGCTAAGTAAACAGTATCTCGGAGACTGAGAGGTGAATTCATTTTCATACATCTTAATCTGAAATATAGCAGAAGGTTTTGATACCTGATTGAAATCTCCAGTATGGTAGAGAACAACAGCAAGAAGACTGTAAGCACTCGCAGTAGTTCGATGATAAGGACCGCATACAGCTATCATCTTTGCCAATGCCTTGAAAAGCAAGTATCACATAACATGAGACCAATTGAAGTTCTATTTAGTAACGCTGCATCCCTTCACAATGAAGGATAAAGGAAGAGAAAATAAAGGGAGGAATGAGAAGGAAAAAGGCTACTTTGTTCCTTTTCATCATTTCCTCTGTTGCTTGATGTAATTAGTTAAAATGCATGCTAACATTTACATACTACAAATCTATCGCATTTGCTCTATCCGTGGTTAATTAACAGAAGGAAAAGAAAAGGTTAAACATTAACTATAAGCTTAACTCATTAATATATAAAAAGCACGGAAAGGAGATAAGTCCTTTCAATAAAAATAAGAGAAAAATAGGAATAGTGAGGGGATCAGTTATTGATTAGATATGACACCAACTCCGTTAGAGAAAGTGATATAATTTTTATATATCCTTTCTGTTTCAATTGCTTTCCTCAAATTTTTAACCAAATAAGAAAATATAAAAGAAAAGAAGATAAAAATTATATCACTTTCTCTTACCCTTCACCAAACATAGGGCATAAATAAATGCAAATTCTAACTGTATGGGTAAATACCTTTGTCCCATAGTTAACCGCATCCTCTAGTTTTCCTTTGTCAAGAGCAATCTTGGATGACTCCAACAATGTTCGGCCATCAGCAGAAGAGCATCCTACATGCTGTAAATCATTACAGGCAGAGTTTGGTTATGGTGAATCCATAACAAGCTGGTCCAATTAGATAATAACAATCTTGAAACAAAATACACATATATGGATATAGATATGAATATAGCTATAATGAGAAAGTAATGAAAAAGAGATCCACCTTACAAACAGGATACATGCTAATAATATCACAACTTCTGAACGGTTCTTGGCATTCCATATCATAATCTCTAGGAACCAACTCTAGACCAATCTGGGAAAAAATATAAGTAAAACTCAGCATCTGTCATCTGATGAACTCAGCAGCTGAAAGAAATCAACAAGAAATAGTACCTTACAGCAAAGTCCGCGAAGAACAGAAAGTTTCCTTAAATGTTGGAATTCATCTTTCAGTTTCCAACCGAATTTTGCTGCAAGAAACTTTCTTAACCACGTCAGTTTGAGTAAATAGTCATCATTTGCACTTGGGGCATTAACATCCACTCCGCAACTTCCAAGTAAGAAATTCAGGGTTGAAGCTATAACCACAGGTAAATCCTCAATTTTCTCAACTGATGCCACAACTGCTTTCACTACTTGCTTGAAAGCTCGAGTAATCATCTCATGGATGCAAAGTGATTGTATGTGAGGAAGCTTCTCAGAAAGTTCAACCTGACTTGTACAATGATAATAAGAGTAAACAAAAACAAGGAACCGTACTTCTAAGCATGTACTTTATGTAATTTTTCATGAATAAAACTACATTTATTAGGAAGTCAGAGAGTATTACTTGAAAACTATCCTAGTGCCAATAAGAAAGGATTTAAGATAACCAATAATCACTTTCACAAAAGGATTCAAGAGGACCGATTTTTTTGAGAGTTTCCTCACCACACAACCCAAAGAGTGCATCTGTAATCCCCTTAAATGCATGAAGTCGGTTAGCGTACGACCATCAACAGGAGAAAGTTCAAGCGATCCAAAATCTGTTACCTAATGAAGTAAAAAGTTTGTCCATGAACTGTGCATTAAACCCAAAAAGTATGTCTTAAAAGATAATAGCTTGGGCTATTGAATGGTACCAGCTTTGGTAAAGCAATGTCATCATAATACTTGCATGCCATCTTAATAAGCTCCTCAGCTGACTGTTGCGAACAGCAAACTTAAAAGAGTGAGTTCAAAATATAACAATAAAAAACTTACAACAAGAAAATTAGTAGTTATAAAGATAGATAGCTTGAAGCACAGTCAGGCACACGAATCTATAGCATAGAAAATCAATGCCAAACTTAAAGAGTGTAAAAAAAAAGTAAATGTAGGTTAAAAAGGAAGAGTGAGAGAAGGAAACCTTTAAGTGAAGACCAGTTCCACTTTCTTCAAGACGTGAGAAGGCTTCTTTAGAAATCAGGTGCTTCAATTCCATCTCACTGCTCAACTCAACGTTGCTTTCCTGTCCTAGATTAGACTTCACATCCTCACTGCATAACTCGGAACCATTGTCTTCCTTCTCAACTGTGCTACTGATATTACTTGGTTTTTTGTCCCTTTTCTTTAAAAATTTAAACTGCTTTCCAAGACCTTTGACAGCGGCTTCAGCCTCCTGATCATTTGCAGGTCCTTTTGAAGTAGCATCTGTTGAAGTTTCCTGCTTTTGTAGATACTGCACCCAACAAGAACCAAGTTCCCATCTAATAGTCCTTTCAGGGGCAGCTGAGTTCTCCTCTAATTTTGTCAAGTTCTCTTTAATTACTCGCTGAACAAGACATCTAGAAGATTTGGAATCAATCAAGTTGGACTGATTTGACTGTCCTCCACCAGTTACTTCCGCTGGGCTGGATTTGTGAAGTAAAACCCTTAGGCTGCAATAAATTCAATACTGTTTTCAGTTAGAACAAAGTAAAATCATTGAATATTATTAGTAAGCATGAAACAATTCTTGTTCCTAGTAATTTATTAGGACAAGCTGTAAGTAGTAATTATTTGCATTGAATCTAAAACCAAATGCCAGTTGCAGAAGAGACCTTCAAAATAAGAACACAACAAAACCTTCAACTGATGTGAAATTAACACTCTCACTCACAGAAAAGCCCAATGTAGGGAATAAAATAACACATGAAAAACGGGGAAGAAATAACCCGTACTCATGACGTATTGGTTAAGCATCCACCTCAAAACCATTTGGCAATTGATGAAAAGCTCAAATTAGAAAGCCTCATTCATAACCTAATAGACGTATTATAATACCACTCAGCATATGAGAGATGTCTCTAGCTGACGGCCTGGCACTCAATTTCATATTTTCTTTGGTCCATTCATCAAACTCTCAATTTCACGTATACTCACTTCAGAAGATCAATCCATATCCTATTTAATTATCTTCTCCCTTAGCTGATTGAGTAGTTCTAGGTTAAACAGAATGGATGGTAAAAATTACAATATGATTTGATATAATGCAGTTAACTACTTAACTTCATGAGTTAAGCCCTACCGGAGGGCCCAACGTGTGTGTTATATGCATGATATCGAAATGAGAGCATCATCAAACAATTCAGACCTGTTAATATTAAGAGCATTCGCTCCTCCATCTGGTTGATCATCAATTTCAATATCCCGAGCACCAGATTTTTCCTTCTTCACATCACCAACAACACTTACAATTGCAGTGTACCCACAATGTCTAACAATGACAGTGCCCAATGCAGAAGTATCCTGTGAGATGATTACCATGTTGATTAGCCAAACAAACAATAAGCTTTTGAAAAAGATTTTTTAGTGGAAAACTTCTAGCATTATGCATAATCGAGAAATTGACAAGGTTTGGTCATACGTGATAAAGACCACCAAACTACACAGAAAGACTTCAGACAAATGTGCATGGGTATAAAGGCCGGTATGCATAGATGAAAAAGAAAGTGACCCATGTGAGTCTCAGGTGACAAATCAGATACTGTTTGAAGTTTTAGAAAATACATAAGAAGTAAAAAAGGAAACAAAATACAATGATGACAAAGCAGCAGCCAAATAAAGCACATGCATCATGTATACAGAAAAAAAAAAAAAAAAAAAGTGAGGACAGGAGGGACAGGGAAAGATGAAAAGCTATAGGGCACATTCTTTGGAAGCAAATAAAATTCATTACAATAAAAGAAAAGAAAAAATTAGGATGATATAGGATGCCTAAGAAGAGAAGAGGAGATTGTGGACTTACATGAACAGCTACATTCTCATCTGCAGTTATCCCTTTAAGTAAATTCCTTCGAGCAATTTCATTGGTAGTCATGCCAGATGATTGATGGCCAGCAACCTTTACCCCACACTCAAGTTTCACATCTTCCGAGTCATGTTTTACTAAAATGGACAAGTCACCTGTGCGATCCTCATGAAGGACAGAGTCTGGATGGCCCTTGACATTTAATCTGGAATTCATGACATGTTGTATTGCAGCAACAGCTTTAAAGATTGAGACATCAATAAACTGGCTATGGAGCAAAAAGGCCTTGCGGTCTCGAATAATCCTCTCCTCTTCGGTTTTGCAAGGAAGGCTGGCTAAAATTGAAAAATCTGTAGCCCATGGCCGAAGATCATATTCACCATTTCTTCCTTGACCTCCACCATTACCACCCCATTCTTCATCTTCTGATGGGAAAGAGGGGAAGTTTGCTGGACACTCAGCAACAGGGGGAGGGACAAGCCATGTATTTGCCCGAAATCCATAGGGAAGATTACCAAACTGGAGGGAAAAAAAGCATAAGAGCTTGCAGAATTGCTTTTCGTGATGTCATGGTTCGCAAGGTAAAATAACCTATGAAGCAAATTAAGAAAATGTCACCTTATTGCGTCCTACAAATGCCTTCATAAGGGATTCATATGCCTGCATCAAGCACAAGCAAGAATAAGTTACAACATAAAAGACAAATAAATAAGCGAGAGATGATAGCTACAACAAAAATCATGTCATGCCACAACAAACTTTTGACATTTCAGTCTTCAGATTTGTTACATTATTTGAACAAGGTTGATCCAAATTTTACAGAGCAAGAAAAGCTACACTCAACATGGTAAACACTAGTCTTTGTATTGACATGAATAGTCAACAAAAACACGGTTCAGCAGTGGAGAATTAAAGATGCCAATGGATCAGGTTGGATCAAATTTTGGTCCATTGGAAATCTATCTGAAACTTAATCACCTAAACCGAACCCAGCACAAATAGAGTTGTTAAATTCTAGCACCACCACAAACCTGCGTGCAAACTGATTGGCCTAAATCTCACTCATAGCAATCCACAGTCAAAGGCAAGCTTTAACCATTCGAAGCAGCTGTTGGCTTAAGCTTTTCTAAGGGATAAGGCAAAGTCAAATACTGCAGAGCAGCACATTGGTGACATCGATCCCTGTGGCTAACTTGACAAAGAAGAAAATTGTTTTTCCTTCCTCGATGTCCTTTTGCATTTAAAGTATACTCTCGAGATGTAACACAAACACAACCAACATTTTCTTGTTCCCTCTAGAAAGAAGGGGTAGGTTGGGTAATAGACTTGCAGAACATCTTAGGTAAAAAGTTAAAAAGTAAAATGTTGCTTATCAATATTTATTAAAATTTTGCAATCAAGATAAAAGCAAGGAGGTTTTTTGTGGCATATCCAACGCGATAAAGGGTTCAAATCAACATAAGTGCAATGTTCATGGAAACTAAGTAATTAAAGACAAACAATGCTTACATTGGCAAAGGCTTGACTGAGGTTTTGCAAAAGATCTAACAAAGAGTGGCTCTGGAAGAAGTGCTTTCCAACAGTGTAAAACCCTTTTACTGATGCAACCACTTGTATCAACTTCCCGTTGCAGATTTTTATCTAATGAAATTTTGAGATCAACCATACATGGAAATGGAAAGGTGGTTAAAAAAATACAAGAAGAGCAACAAAATAAAGTATGATGAATCATCTTATCAATGGTTTAAGAGGTCAAAGTAACAACATTGGAGAAAACGAGCTCCAATTAGCAAAAGACAAACAAGAAATAGCATTTTCACAGTGATCACGGTGTAAGGCCTTAAACAATATATGGGATAAAATTGCATCAACAATTTTTGGTTCTATAGGAAGCGACCATCAAGAAGATTTATTAAGATGGAGAGTGAGAACATACCTGCATTACAAAATAATCACCGTCACGCCACCCTTCTACATCCTTGGGGTCACATTTCCTCAAATCTGCAAAATCCAAAATTAGTAAATAACAATCTAACCAAAGCAACTTGATTAAAAGTTTTTTTTTTTACCCGGGGGGGGTGTTACATCTTTCAATTGCTTAAAAAAATGCAAGCCATTTACCACTACACTAGTGGCAAGCAAATAACCATGCACAATGCTCAGAATTTCTTTCTTGATTTAGAGAATTATATTTATTTTCTGCCTCCCAAATGAAATTTCTTATGTTTCATAAATTTATTTCTGAAACAGCATCCACAAATTCCAGTTTCTTTCCTTTTTACAAACTATGGGTATTGATCTTTTCATAAATAAATTTTGTTTCATTTTGCAAATGAAGTTGAGCATTATGGAACTAATACCTTTTCAGGTGCCAAGCATTGTAAATCATGAAATTTAGATGAAATGAATACATACTGTTGATTTTATTCATCCCAAGAAGATGATTGGCACCTCTGCAAACATCTATAATAATTTGGCACGCCCGTGGCTGAGTTTTTAAATTTTTTTTCTTTTTAACAAATAATAGTGTATTAAAAGATATTGATATTTTGTAAGTAAAAAATGAATAACTTTGTTTAAGCCAAAATATTGCTAGTTATATTTATTATTCCAAATAAAAGCTACTTCAGAATTATTCTTCAATCATGTCAACACCATTAATAGTCAAATAGGTAAATTAATCATTTCCAAATTAAATAAGGTGCATATTTTTCTAAGGATTCAAATCTTAAATCTTAAAAAATTCTAAATTTTAAAAACAATAAAAAGATAGAATGGCGAAGATTTATTCGTGGTTTTGCTTTGAAATCAAGTATTATCATCTTGTATGGTAATAATTTGCTCCTACTTAAAGTTGTAAAATATACATAAATTCACTCAATTTTATATTTATTAAAATAATATCGCTTGAGTTTTAAAAACAATTTTATTTGAAATTTTATTAATTAATTTGGTGTTATTTGGCTTGTAAGATACTCTTACTGTCTTATTAAAAAGACCAATTTAATGGGATAGAAAGAGTGAAATAATTTAATTTAAAAAATTTCACCAAAACAAAATTCTTATTTATAATAAATTAAAAATGTGACCGAGAACAAAAGCAAATACTAGAATTTCTAGATTATTATATTTAAAAATGAAGTTTTAACTTTTATTATTATCTTAATTTATATGAAGTTGTGATTAAATTTTAACATCCATTAAACATGAAAAACTTGTGCAGGCATAATTTCACTTTCAAACTAGCCACCTCGTTGAAGTTAATTAATATACCAAATAAAGTTTTTTCTTGGGTCAGAATACCGAATAAATTTGAATTGCATTAAATTTATGATTAAAGAAACCGTAAAAATCCATTTTAAAATGTGTACCCGTTACCGAAAACTAAAAAGCTCGAAACAAAAACAAAGAGATATTTATTTAAAAAAGTTAATATATATTTTACTCTTAAATTTGTTATTTGATATTTAATTTTTTAATTTAATTAGTGTTTAAATTTAAAATCTATCAGATATTTTATTACTCATGTTGTAAAATTGTTAGGATGTGATGATATAATAATAACAATCAATAATAGATGGAATGTGGCAACATGTGACAAATATTAATATTTTTTTACAATATATAAATTTATGTAAAAAACTTATTTCACATTCAGAAGAACTTGGACATTTTGTTGCTCAAATTCATTCTCGAGTACCTTTTTAAATAATTTTATATTTTTTTTATTTTTTATAAAAAAATTTATTATATGAATACCGAAATATATAAATAGTAAGAATTTAAAAATTCAAATATTTTTCACAAAACTCTTGGTAATGTATTAAAATCAAGAATTTATTTCAACCAAAATTATTAAAAAGTCAAAAACAAATTATTAAAGTAACCTACCTTATTGAAACATAAACAAAGTAGAAAACATATAAAAAGAAAGTGAATCGGACTTAGGGTGGGTTTGGATGGGCGATTGGATGCGGTGCGGTGCGTTTAGTTTACTTTTTGTCTCACGCTATAATATCGCTACAGTATCTAATATTACCGCCACCGCTATTTTTACACTAACCGCAGGTAAACGCACCGTCCATCCAAACTCACCCTTAGTTTGGTACATATATATATATATATATATATATATATATATATATATATATATAAAGAGTGGGGGATAACAAGAAAATGTCCGAACAAAAATAAAGCAAAGATGATAGCTTTATTGAAGATAAAAGAAACTTTGTTGAAGATGGAAAATTATTCAAAAAAATGAAAAAAATAAAAAATACTCGAAAGTTTTTAAGGTTATTAAAAATATCAAAAATTTAAGAAAACTAAAGAAAATTCTAAAATTTCCAAAAATACCTTGAGAATTTTCCTAAAAATTATAAAAAATAATAAATATTCTAAAAGTTGAGATTTTCATATTATTATTATGAAATTTAAAATATATAAAATTATTAAAAAATACGTTTAAAATGAATCTAAATAAAATGGCATCTAGATTCTTTTAAATTTAGAAATCTATTTATCTAGGTTGGTTCTGAATATTTATAAATATTTAAAAAAAATATTTTTCATTTATGCTTGCCATTTTAACATTGTTAGAATGTAATTAAGTAGCAAAGTATAGTTTAAAAAACGAATTAAGTAACAGGTGGAATATTTTTGCGTTATTCAAAAGAAGAAATGGCACTTACTGAGAATGGGAGGAGAGAGGTGAGAGAATGAGAAGAAATCGTAAAATTCCGATAATTTCGGGGTGGGATGAATGGCAGCCATGTCCAAGTTCTCCGGAATTGGCGTCGTTTCGCCATCCGAGGGCGCAGGTGGAAGAGCGCTGTTGTTGGGCCTATTGACCTTTTCGGCTTTTGAATCTGACGGCGCTGATAAGGATTGTGATCGGGGACGTTTAGGCCTCGAGAACCTGGAGGTGCATGCTACAATATCTACCAGTCTCCGCACGTGAGCCACCGCCTCAGCTTCCTCCGCATACTCCTCTGCATCAAAGTGGCATTATTGTAACTACCGAACAATTATTGGGCAATGTCATATTGTTAGAGTCGATTTCGTTTACTCGTGTAAAACGTGGTGTTTAAAATCCAATTAAGCGGTATTAGAGTCAACAGTTATTTTTATACATATTTGTCGTTTTAGAAATGTTAGTAAACCCTTGAGTGTACGGTTTCAAAGTTTTACTACCTGCATTTAAGTCTTACACATACAAATTACTGGTAATTTTGGATTGTATTTTTATCTTGAAAAAATTATACATATTCAAAAAACAATCTAGTTTTGAAAGCATTAATTATTCATTAAAAATATCTGCTTGTGTTAACTTCGCCTTTTTTTTTTTTTTTGAAAATACATGTTTTTGAGATTAATTTTTTTTATTATACTCCACAAGTTAGAGGGTGACCAAAATGTAGTGAAAAATAAAGTTAAATTAAAAAAAAAGATATAGTATTTGAATCTACTTGTAGAATTACAATTTTCTATTGCCAATGTATCAAATGAGTAAATTGTTGGACCAAAAAAATATTAAATTTAAAATGTAATTATATAATTTTATATAAACAAAAAAGTAGAAAAACATTTTATATAAAAAACAGAAAAACATCTCGAACTTCATTATAAATGAGAAAAAAAAGGGTATATTGTTATTTAAAATGAATGGATTTAAATAATATTTATTTTCAAATAAAATGAAATTTTAACATATCAATATTATTTTATTTATTATATTTGTTAATTTTTTACTTTAATAAATGTTTTTATAGGAAATAACGAAATATCATTAAAAATAAGAAAAGAATCATAAAGCAACAAGAAGCAGGAATAAATGTCATTAAACAATGTCACTAGTACGTCAAGTCTAACTAAAAAACTTTAATACTAGAAAAGTATTATTTTATTCTTCTAAAAAAAGTATCATTTCATTTTATTCTAGTAAATTTGGATTTAAGGCTTATTTTCTTTTCATTTTATACTCCAATTGAAGACATTTCGTTTTCCAAAACAAATTTAATTAAATTAAGCAATGAATAAATAATAAATAAACTTGTGAGTCGGGTTCATGATATTGTAAAACTATTTAAATTCAATTAAGAATAAGAATTCCATAAAATCCAAGAAAATAAAAATAAATGTCAAATGGTATGAACTTTCAATTATTTTGGAAGTAAATTAATCCATTAAAATTGAAATATTTTATTTTTATTTATTTACTATTAAAGTGTTTTGTTCTGGAATTTAAAGAAAAACGAAATCATAAATTGTTTTGAAGAAGTTGAAGGTATCTCTTGGCTATAAGAAAAACAACTTCTTCACTTCACTCATTGATATTATCAATGGGTTTGGGAAGTTACATAATAATTTCATTATGACTCATAATTTGTCTTAATCTTTAATTTCCTTTTGATTAAAACCAAATTTTGGATTTTTTTTCAATTTTTAATGAATGTATTTTTTTAAAGAAAAAGTTCCTATATATTATGTCAACCGCAATGTTCCATTCGAGATTTTGTTTTTATTTTCTTTGCTTTTCTTATGTAAATAATTTAACTACTAATACCCAACAATAACAATAACAACAACAACAAAAAATTCTCTTTTCATTAATTTTTGATTATTAGAACTAAGAAGAAAATAAAGAAGAAACCCAATACCACAAGTTTCTTTCGGTTAATGAGGGACAAAATAAAAATTGGAAAAAGTTAGAGGGCAAAGATAAAAAAAAAAGTTGTTTAACTCCTCTAATTACAAATTTAAGAGTTGGAAAGATTTATATGTAATTTAGAATTTGTATGTTTAATATATTATATGAGACAAGTAATAAAACAAAAGAAGGGGACTTTTCTACTAAAAACATAAAATTAGAGATTTGGTTAAGGAGGCTTAACCTAAAAAACCTACCTTCAACCATTTTGAGCAAACATGGTTTCAAGGTAACCATTTCCACTTTGTCACTCAATCTCTTCCCTTTGACCTAACCATTATTTTTCATAAACAAAATGAGTTAAAAAATTTAAAAATTATAAGAAAATTATAAAATAAAAAATAAAAACTCGATTGCTCTCACCTCATGAGCAAAAGAATAGTTTGTAAGGTGACATGTCTCCACATGAGAAGCCAACAGCCTTCTTACATCAAGTATCCTGTCAGTGGAGATACCCTTCAAGAACCCCCCAAAAAAGAACAATTTCCAGTAATTTCAGCTAAATTAATCAATATTTTAGAATTGGAGACTCATGTAATCATTCTTTAAAAAAATTTAAAGTTGGAATTTCAGAATTTGCTATGATTCTTTTGAAATAAACAAATGCAGAAAAATGTAGAAAGCAAATGACTACCTTGAGCACAACTTGAGTTTCATAAGGAGTAGTGACAGTGATGTCAAGAACATAAGGAACAACTGGAAAATCAAAACAATAAACAAAATTAAAAGGGAAAAAAAGGGCATTTCAAAGTATCTATTATTCTTTTTAAATGTACATAAGTGAGGGAAAAAAAGTATACTTACTTTTCTCCTCTTTCCTCTTCTTCTCAGCTTTTGCTTTACTTGACTTGCTTTTCCCAGACCTTGGGGCCATTTCTTATATGGAAAAAGAAAAGGCTACAGATATAATAAAAACCCAAATTCAAAAACTTGAATGAAAGTGGAGCTGAAAAGCTTAATTTGAAGTCCAAAATAATGTGGTTTACGTAAAGATGATAGGAGAGTAATGAGTGAAAATATGCAGAAGAAAGAAAAGGGATGGTGTTTTTAGAGAGTGAAAAAGGGAATGGAGAGGAGATGATAAGATAAGGGAAGGGTATTTTTGAGTAATGTCATTGGATTTGAGAGCAATCCTAGCCTCTCCTTGTTGCTAAAAAGCCTGATTTCTTAGCCCCTTTTCTGACCATTGATCCCTTATTAGTTTTATTTATTTTTTAAAAAAATTCATGTTCAGAGCCCCTAACACCCACAAATCCAGCTTATGACAAAAACCCATTTGCATCGAGACAAAATCAAAGTTGGTGGGGACAAATGCCAAAGGGGAAGAAAAAGATGACCGTCGAAAATAAATTTGGGTATGTGGACGGCTATTGCTGGTTTTTTCCAGTTTTTGTTTTATTATTTGTTGGGGCCTTTTTGATTCGCTTTTGCTGCTCTTTCATATTTGGTTAAAACCGTGGCGGTGTATTTGTTTTTTTTTTTTCCTTTTCGTTGCGTATTATTTTTACATCATATAAATATTTGTCTAAATTATCATTTCTTTTATTAAGACTCTGACATGTTTGTGCTATACCCATGCTTTTCATATTGATATATATTTTTTATTTTTTTTTCATGCCGTCTAATCATGTTGATATATTTATTCAAACCAGAGACACCTGCCAAGCAAAGGAGAAGTCGGAACCAAAACAGAGAAGCCAAGAAGAAGAAGAAGAAAAGGTGAAAAGGGATGGCTTTTAAAACCGCCGGCACCAGCGGCAGGGATAGCGCCTGAACGGACGGCGGAGGCGGCGTTGTACAGCGGCTAAGCCACTGACGGCGGTGCCTCAATTCGACGTCGGAGAGCAGCGGCAGTGAAGCTGCGGCCAGGGGTTTTGAAAACAAAAAAAAAGTAGAAGAGAAGAGGAAAACGGCGGTGAACGCGGTTGGAGAAGACACCGGAAGGTCGAACGGCGGTTATAGAGCTTAGGAGGCGGAGCCGCCGACGGCACAAAGGAGAGGCTAAGGTTTTCCGTTGAGAGGAGGAGAAGAGAAAGGAAATAAAAAGAACAAAAAAATAACAGAAAAGATAGAAAGAAAGAAAAAAGAATAAAAGCAATATCGTGGTGGGCCCACGCTTTATGAAAAACTCTGCAACCTCTCGTGAATTTGAGCCAAATATTGGCTTCCGGGAATATTCATTTTAAGTCCCTAAATATTTTGAAGTAGTGCTATTTAGTCCCTGTAAAAAGGAGGCCCAATAACCGTTTGGCCCATCTTTGGAGAACGGCCCAATTCTTGGCGCGGCCCATTAAGCATACCAATATTTTTGGGCTTTGGTTACTTTCTTTTCTTTTAAATAGCCCATCTATGTATTAAGTTGATTTATTTTATCAATGGTGTATGTAGGTGGAAACCACGTATTTAGGGCGAATGAGTGCATTTACAAATAACATACAAATAAATAATGAAAAGTAAGATTTTAAATTAAAAATAATAACACATACAACATGTATGAGATTAAAATAAAAAAATAGTTTAAATTGTGAGTAAAAGGAAATTGAAATAGGTAAATACATTATATTAGGAATATTAAATGCACTCCAATTGTTTATCATAACATTGCCTTTTTTTTTTTTTAGTTAGTTTCAAGTTAACTTGTGACACTAACTCAATCGACAACATTATCAATAAGATTATTGCATATGCATTGTTGACACCATTTTTTGATAAAACGGGGACAACTTGGGTTTTGAAAACGAAAGCGAAAACGAGAGTGCCACCCATCCTTATTTAATGAGGTGTGATCGGATCACCTCGAAAAGTGGTTGTTTTTTAATAAACGATTTAATTTTATTAAAACAACAATTTTGGTCCACGAAATTTAGAAAAACGGGTTCGGGAGTTGGTTACGTACGAGGAAGGATTAGCACCCTCGTAACGCCCAAAATTGGTACCTAGTTGATTAATTAATGTCTTAGTGTCGAAGATTGAAAACTTTGAAAAATTTTAAAATACGATCCTTATTCTTTAAAAAAAACTTATATAAATCAAGTTACTCGTTAAGACTTTCTCGTTTCAGAAAGAGAAAACGTCACATCCAATGCGTTAGGGCACGATATTTTACCTCTTCAGAAATGAGCTCATCTAAAAACTTGCATAATAAATTTAAAAGGGTATTCAATTGTTTAAGTCAAGTGAAAAAATTGCAACCCAATACGTTAGGGCACAATTTTTCAAAATATTAAACATTGAATATTGCATTTATAAGAAAAATCCTCGTCTCGAGAAAACAACATGTCATATCCAATTTGTTAGGACACAACGTATTGAATTCTCGATAATGAGCTTTTTATTTATGTTTTTGTTTTTTTATTAAAGAGCGTTTTCGATTATTTAGATCCAACGAAGAAAATCGGAATCCAATACGTTAGGGCTCAATCCTCTCGAATCTAAACATGAAATTTTGCTTATTTTAAAACCATGATTTATATGTTAAATAAAAACATGAAATGGTAGAAATAATCGCGGTATTAATAGGTGTAACGGAACAATAATAAATATGACAATGTAAGCATAATTAATACGAACAACAAAATTAAAATAAATAAATAAAAGAGACAAATCAATTATAATAACAAGTAAATAAATGAATAGAATTAAAACTTTTTTAAAATAATAATGGGCACATAAATGAATAAATAAATAAATGAAAAATAGTAACAATAAGGACAATAAATAAAATTATAAAATGTGAAATATATATATACGTATGTATATTATAAAAATGTGTATATGTACGTATTAAAAAAACTATAAAATATAATAGATATATATGCATGTGTGTGTGTATATATATATATATATATATATATATGTGATAAAGTTTGAAATAAAAGGATATGTATAAGCAAATAATAATAATCAACATGCAATAAGATAAATATATTTCAAATTTAAACAAATGAATATAGGAATATAATAAATAATAATGATAGTAGTGATAATATTAATAATAAAAGTAATACTAATAATAATATTAATAATAATAACAAAAATAATAGTAATAAAAGTAATAAATATAATAATACTATAGTAATGATGACGTTAATAATAATAATATAAATAATAATACTACTAATAATAAAAATAATGATAAAATAGCAAAGATATGAAAAAGGGACTAAATTGAGCTAAAAATAAAATTTCTGAGCAAATTCGAAATAAATAAAAGACCAAAAGACCAAAATGAACGCTTGAACAACAAGGAGGGGCCAAATGGGAAATAATTCCCATCCTCCAAAACGCGCAGGTTCAGTAGGGACTAAACTGGAAACCAAAACAAATCAGATGGGTAAATTTAAAAAAAGAAAAAACTAAAACAGGGACCAGATTGAAGGAAAGCCCAAAAGCGGAAGGACTAAAAGGGTAAATAGACCCTTAGTCCAAAAACACGCGGATCCTCCCCCAGGGTCGAGTCGCCGCGCGGGTCAGGGCCAAAACGACGTCGTTTTGGCACCTAACCCTTGAGTGCAAAACAGCGCCGTTTAATATCCCCTATTTAAATCAAATTTTTTCTAAAAAAAATCGTTCCTTCACTGTTTTAAAAAAAATTCAGAGAAGAGAAAAAAAACACTTTGCTCCCTTTTCCTTGGCCGAACGGACCACCATCGGCCCCGCCGCGTGCGGTGGTCAGAGGCTCCCTACGATCGGTTTTTCAACCCCGTTTCAGGGACCAACTGAAGGCCCAACTTTCGTGGCCTCAGGACTATGGAGCGGAACCCCAAACGCTACCTTCTTAGCCCAACTTCGGTGACCCGAAGAAGGACTCCGGCGATGGAGCAAATGAAAAGATTCCAGTAAGTCCTACTCCCCCCTCTTTACTACTTTTATTTACCTAAATCAGTAAAAAAATTTGAAAGAAATAAAAGAGAAAGTAGATCGGTCAAACCGAAAAGAAGAAAAAAACCTTGAATGTTCTTCCTTTTTTTTTATTTCTTTCAGCTAATCTCTGTTTTTTTGTTACAAGAATCGAAAAAAACTCTTTTTTACAGATTTAAAGATTGGTATTTCCTCCCCCCTCGATCCCCCCGTTTCGTCTTTACAAATCGGCTTTATAGCCAAAAATCTAAAATTTTCTATTTGCTTCTACTTCTGCCTCTCTTGTTGCGTGTTTACAGGTATTGAAAGAGACATGCGGCGTGGGTCAGAGGCAGGTGGGGGTGGCCGATGGGACGTGCGGTGCTAGGGCGATGATGGGACTGGCGGCGCACCTGCAGCAAAGACTAGGGTTTCAGAAAATTGAAACCCTAGTTTGACCATTGGGTTCTTTTAGGCTGTGGGCTATTGGGCCGAGTATTGTAATTGGGCTTCGGGATTGGGCTAAAATTTTGTAAATGGATTGGGACTGTTTGGTTTGTAGGCCCGGGAAAATTTGGGCTGTACAGCTGCCCCTCTTTGCTTCATTGTCTTGTAACGGGAATGAAACAAAGACTAAGAAAGACCAAATTTTCCCGGTCTCACCGAATCTTGACTTCTCTTGACGCTTCTCTTCAAGTAGCATCCCTCCAGTCTATTGTCACTTGCCGCTTCAATCCATTCCACTACACTTCAGGGAGATTTGACTTATAGCTTCAATCTACTCTATTGTAACTTCAGAGGGCGAGGTTTGTGGTTTAAATTAACTTCCCTACTACCTTGGGAAGATAAGATTCACCATCTTTGATCTGTTCCACTACTGCTTAGGGAGACAAAATTTGCAATCTTCAACCTACTCCACTGCTGCTCAGGGAGATAGGGCTAATGGCTTAAATCTGCTTCTCCCCTATCTTGAGAAGATAAGATTCACCATCTTCGATCTGCTCCGCTGTAATCTCAGAGAGATAATACCTGCTACGATCTACTCTACTGTAACTTTAGAGAGATAAGATCCTTTATTTTAATCCGCTCCACTGTAATCTCAGTGAGATAGGATTACTAGCTTCAATCTGCTCCGCTGTAATCTTAGGGAGATAAGACTTGTTGTGGTAGATTTAATCCGACCTACTGCAACTTCGGAGGTATAGGATTGATTTTTATCCACTCCACTGCAACTTCAGGGAGATAAGATTTATTTTTTTCGTCTGCTCTACTACTGCTTAGGGAGATAAGACTTGATGAGATCTGCTCTACTGCAACTTCAGAGAGATAAGATCTGTGGTTTTAATCCGCTCCACTGCAACTTCAGGGAGATAGGATTGATTTCTTCTGTCTGCTCCGCTACTGCTTAGGAAGATAAGACTCGATGTGATCTGCTCTACTGCAACTTCAGAGAGATAAGATCTGTGATTTTAATCCGCTCCACTGTAACTTCAGGAAGATAGGATTAATTTCTTCTGTCTGCTCTACTACTACTTAGGGAGATAAGACTCGATGTGATCTACTCTACTGCAACTTCAGAGATATAAGATCTGTGATTTTAATCCGCTCCACTGCAACTTCAGGGAGATAGGATTGATTTCTTCTATCTGCTCCACTACTGCTTAGGGAGATAAGACTTGTAATTTCTAACCTATTCCACTACTGGCCAGGGATATAGGACTTGTAATCTTCGATCTGCTTCACTGTCGACGCAGGAGGGCAAGATCTACTATCTTTAACCAACTCCACTGCAACCGATGGAGGCAAGGCTTTGTTTTCGATCTGCTTCGCTGTTCACACAGGAAAGCAAGATCTGCTATCTTTAACCAGCTCCACTACAACCGATGGAGGCAAGGCTTTATTTTCGATCTGCTTCGCTGTTAACGCAGGAAGACAAGATCTACTATCTTTAACCATCTCCATTGCAACCGATAGAGGCAAGGCTTTGTTTTCGATCTGCTTCGCTGTTAATGCAGGAAGGCAAGATCTGCTTCTTTAACCAGCTCCACTGCAACTGATGGAGGCAAGGCTTTGTTTTCGATCTTCACTGATCTGTTCTCTGGGGAACATGACCTGTATAATGGACCTAATTATGCCTAATGATTAGGATGGCATGATCAAAATGAATCAAATGCTCCTAACTAGACATGTGTGAATGGTGTTTGCATGAATGCAGAATTTTATTTTTCCGAGAACGATCCCGCTTAGGTTATCATTACTCAAAATTTATTAAGGCTTTGTGACTGACGTGCTATAACGCCTTCTCGCTTGATCGGCTTTTCAAAGAAACACTTAGTCAGATTGCCCCCCACTATAAACCTCAAAGTTTAATCCATTGGGGCGTAAAATTTGTACCATCATTTTCCCACCGTAATCTAAGGGTAGAAATATGGCTTTCCTCAATCCTCTCTTATCCAATTTAAGGATACAAGATCTATATCATTCTGGTTCCTTACACCATCCCTAGGGTGTCGTACCAAAGACTCATGTACAAATAGAGGCTTTCTTCTCCGACGTAACCTCTTCCTATTGCCTGATGATCATCACTTGCTTGTTTATTTAAGCTTTGTCACCAACATGGCGTCTTGTCAATCAACGTATTTGACAACAAAATCCAAAGAGAAAGTCTAAATTTATACTATTCCTTATCAAATTTCGAACCTTTAAAATTGGTGTGTTCTAAACAATAGTCCTGCTTCAGGCTCCTATATTATTTAGAAACTTTTTAGAGTAATATGCAAAACTTTCTTTGTGAAAGTTTTATTAGTCCATTAATCATTATTCAAATACAACATGTTTGCAAAATGGTCATAACAATGGATAAGAATAAAGTTGGTTCTGAGCATAGCTCGAAAGAACAAATTATCGAAAATAGTAAAGAAGGATGACAAAGAAATTAATTGGGAATGTATATCTTGGAAAGGGAAAAAAAGTATTCCAAGAACAACAAATAATATGAGAATTGGGTGCCCCAGATTTCGCAGCTTGAACTTCTCTGTACAAACTTTCTAAGGACCATTTTGAGTTGGACATGTGTTTAGGAGATCTACAGTGCTCTGTCGATGCCCTAAGATGTCGCCTATCCTTTCCTGTTGATAGCGAGATCACCACATGCCCAATTTGGTCAAGATTCGAGTTGCTTTGATTACCTCATGCCCCATTCTGATCAATATTTGAGCCACCTTTTTCGGGTTTTCAACTCAAATCCCCTTTGGCCTAAAGTGCCCTTTGCGGATTTTCCCCTTAGCCTCTCTATTTTTACTCTTTCATTTTTCATTTTTCATCTTCTTTTTCATTTTTTTTTGAAATCCATTGTCTTGCAGTACGGTGACAAACTGTGGTGTCTGATTTTGAACTGATTTACAGCCCTCAGCTATCGTGCTGTCATTCAAGTTCAATGCAATTTCTAATACCATCCTCTCTGGAATTCTATATTGGCATATGATGACATTGACGCATGCAGTAGCCTCTATCCATTTGATGAAGTAATTAATGATCTCAATAGTGAAGCAATTCCCATTAGAAGTCTTCGATAATGGTGATGTCCATGCCCCATTTTGCTCGAAATTTGAGTCGCCCCTTTTTGAGTTTTTAACTCAAAACCATCTTTAGTCACAAAGCGCCCTTTTTGGGTTTTCGCCTTGGCCTCTCCTTTTCTTTTCTTTTTCTCTTTTCATATTTTATTTTGACTTTGATTGGTTTTCTTTTTTTCTTTTTTTCTTTTCTTTGATTTTTTCTTTTTATTTTTATTTTTTCTTTTCCATTTTTTTGTTTTTGATTTTGATTTTTTTTTTTGAATCTGAACCCTTTCGATCAGAATCAATGTTTTTATAGATAAGATTTCTCACTTTCATCTTGTATGCGAAAAACCCTCTTTGGTATCAGGTTTCTTTCATAGAGCCTTCTGGGGCAAATTACGATAGAAAATTTTGGATCCTCCTCTTTAATCAGGATAAAATCCAACAAAACTTGAAGAGATAGAAACTCGACTTCAAACGGACAAAGCTATACTGAGTTAACAAGAAAGGCATTGCCCCGGCAAAGAAATTTCATTGCGTCATTCAAACTGTAAATTTTGTCATTGTGTTGTTGCGCTGATTTCATTATCAGCGCTTAACCCGACATATCCTGGTATGATCCTACAAAGACATCTTTGAACAAGGTCTTGATTCATTTTTTAGGTCAGGTCAATTTTAATCTTTACCAAGCTCACAATTTTTAATAATTCCTTATGAGGTAGGATCTGTCTATCCTCTCGTGCTACCATCCCCAACAAGTCTAGAGATAGGCTACAATCCACGTCATTATCAAAGTCATGAGATCCGTCTAAACACATGCTTCGCTCAAGAGGAAAATCTGAGTCTGTAGCAGCGTCATTCATGTAATTGATATTTGAGGACCCATAGCAAGTACCAAAGAATATGCAAAGAATGTATAAATTTATGAATAATTATTTATACAATATGATTATGAATGAATGAATAACAATTTAGAAGAAAATTTAAAAGAATGAAAGAATCTGGAATTGTTTGTAAACAATGAAAATATTAGCTCAGTAATAATTACAAAGACGTATTTCATTAAAATAACAACGTTCAGACCTGAGCCTATTTCACAAAGGAAATTTATATCATTTTTAGGCTAAAAATAACAAAAATGTTCTGAACATTACTCTAAATAAGTTCTAAAAGCTACAGGGCTTTCTTCTGTAGACTAATTGCTTAGAGCACTCCCAAATTTATAAGGGCAGATATCTAACAAGGTCCCTCCTTCAGTTTGCTTTTTGTCGATGTGAACACTTTCCACTCTTCTTCATGCATTGCATTCACTCTATTATGATTGGGTAATGGATTTTCCACACTGGAGGAATTATCAAATTTAACGATGCCCATACTGATAAGCCTTTCAATCAGTTTTTTAAAGGCAATGCAGTTTTCTATGGAATGCCCCGTATTTCCCGCATGATATTCGCATTGTGCATTTGCGTCGTGCCATCTGGGGTACGGAGGCGGTGGAGGCTTTGTATAGAGAGGGGCAACAATGCGCGCATTGAATAAGCTTTGATACAGCTCCTTATACGATATTGGAATTGGCGTGAACTGGAGGTTCTCAGTGCCTTGTTTCACATAAGATTCTTGTCTTGATGAACCTTGTTGACAAGCGACCCCTTTACCTGGATGACTTACTGACCTTGAGTAACCTGTGTTATTCACCTCATTTTCTCTTCTCCTTGGGGTTGACTTCTTATCACTCTCTTCCACCTCAATTTTTTCGGCTCTTATAGCACTTTCAATCATTTCACCGCTCATGACTATGTCAGAAAAGCTTTTTGTAGCATTTCCTAACATGTACGTAATGAACGGGGCCTTCAGCGTATTGATGAAGAGCATTGTCGTCTCTTTCTCTAAGAGGGGTGGCTGAACCTGAACTACAACTTCCCTCCACCTCTGTGCATACTGCCTAAAACTTTCGCTCGATTTCTTTTCCAAATTTTGCAAGGTGATTCTATCGGGAGCCATATCCTTTACATGACCGTATTGCCTCATGAATGCTTGAGCTAGGTCCCTCCATAAACCAATCTTGGTGCGGCTCAACTGATTGTACCAGTTGGACGCTGCCCCTACCAAACTGTCTTGGAAACAGTGTATTAGCAGCTGATCATGGTTAATGTAGCCAGTCATCCTTCTACAGAACATGGTGATATGGGCCTCGGGACAACTAGTTCCGTTATATTTTTCAAATTCAAGCATTTTGAATTTGGGAGGCAACACTAAGTCTAGGACTAAGCTTAGATCTTTTGCATCAATTCCATGGTGACTATCGGTGCTTTCCAGGGCTTTAAATTTTTCCTCGAATCATTTACACCTATCTTCCCACTGTTTTGGTAATTCTGCGTTTGCCTTTCCTTCCTCAGCTGCTTCATCAAAATCCGGGACGACAAGATTAACCAAATTATCACCAGGGTTAGGATTGATCCGGCCAGAAAGTTCATCGGTAATGAAACATCGGTTTGAAACCTCTGAGGCCCAATGGAAATAGAGGATCTGCGCGGAGGTACCTCGGTCTGAGTCTGCGCATGCAGAGGTGTAAAGCCTAGAGGATAGATAGGTCTATCCTTGTCTTCTCCTTCATCTTTAACCATAGGACCCTTCCCCTTATTTACACCTTTAGTCAGTAGGTGGGTCAATTCAGCCATCGCATCTTTTTGAGCCTTGATCAGTTTTTCCGTCATGTCTTCTTGAATTTTATCTAACCGCTCTTGCATTTGTACTTATAACCGTTCTTGCATATCCTTTTGCATTTGCTCCAGTTTCCCTAATCTTTGGTCCATTTCCTTAGTTTTACGACGAGTACCGTAAGGGTGTTTAATGGGTGAGCTTTTGTCGGTTTCCAGATTAGCTGAAATAAATTTACTCAATTAGACCCTTTCAATGGACTTTAATGTGTGTAATGCGAATGCATGAAATGTATGCCTAAAGAGACGTTGATTCTGATTTAATTACATTTAGGAAACTTTTCTAGAAAGTAAATTCCTTTACATAAAACGGATACATGTACGGCCTCACCCTCATATTCCAAGAAACAACATCAATCTTTTTCTTCATCCGCATGTTTGAGGTAATCTCACCAATAGATGTCATTGCTAGCTCCCTTTCTCGATCTTGGTCGCGATCCATCATCTACCCGTCTTCATAAGACTCGTCCGCTTCTTTAAGGGGTTGAAACATTGAAGGCTCTTAGACAATTGTCTTGAATCTTTAGGCCACGAAGCAAGGTCACGAACTCTTCCATCGTCCTTCTTGTGTTTCTCAGAATATATTCAGGCAGTCGTATTGTTTTCCACTTTATCAAGGAATTCGTATTCCATGACAAGCTTTCTAATTTAATAATTGGATTTGAATCAATATCTCTTTCCTAAAATGCAAATGCAATGCAATCATAATCAAAACAAAACAAGATGGGTTAGTACAAAACAGAAGCAAACAAGGAAAACAAAAGTACTTAATCAGGTGACCACTAGAGGTTTGGAGGCTCTACTTAGGATGGGTTCCTATGGTATTCTACATGCGGTTTGGCTCTAAATTCAAGGTACCCGAACCAACAGATTCCTCAATCTTCACCCATTATAGGCTCATACAGGCCGAGTTCGGTTCAGGGGAATACATTTCCCTATGGCTGCACGGAGATGAAAATCTCACGAAGACATAGGTACGGATGTATCTCGAAAGCGATTCACTATCCCATGCGGAGGTGAAAACCTCACGAATGCGTACTTTCTCACTCCCACTTAAAAGGGTGTGACCAACGGTCATGCAATGCAATGTGCAGAAATATATATCTAAACCCAAAATAAAGCAATAATTATAAACAAAATAATAAAGGCCGAAATAAAGACAAATGAAATGCAATAAAAGGATCGTGTCAAGTTTTCAATCTTTGACAAAAGATAAAAAGTAATCAACACATGGCTTGACTCTTGTATTTGTCCCCAGCGGAGTCGCCAAGCTGTTGACACCATTTTTTGATAAAACGGGGTCAACTTGGGTTTTGAAAACGAAAACAAAAATCAGAGTCGCCACCCATCCTTTTTTTAATGAGGTGTGATCGGATCACCTCGAAAAGTGGTTGTTTTTTAATAAACGATTTAATTTTATTAAAACAACAATTTTGGTCCACGAAATTTAGAAAAATGGGTTCGGGAGTCGGTTACATACGAGGAAGGATTAGCACCCTCGTAACGCCCAAAATTGGTACCTAGTTGATTAATTAATGTCTTAGTGTCGAAGATTGAAAACTTTGAAAAATTTTAAAATACGATCCTTATTCTTTAAAAAGAACTTATATAAATCAAGTTACTCGTTAAGACTTTCTCGTTTCAGAAAGAGAAAACGTCACATCCAATGCGTTAGGGCACGATATTTTACCTCTTCAGAAATGTGCTCGTCTAAAACTTGCATAATAAAATTTAAAAGGGTATTCAATTGTTTAAGTCAAGTGAAAAAATTGCAACCCAATACATTAGGGCACAACTTTTCAAAATATTAAACATTGAATATTGCATTTATAAGAAAAATACTCGTCTCGAGAAAACAACGTGTCATATCCAATGCGTTAGGACACAACGTATTGAATTCTCGATAATGAGCTTTTTATTTATGTTTTGTTTTTTTTATTAAAGAGCGTTTTCGATTATTTAGATCCAACGAAGAAAATCGGAACCCAATACGTTAGGGCTCAATCCTCTCGAATCTAAAAATGAAATTTTTCTTATTTTAAAACCATGATTTATATGTTAAATAAAAACATGAAATGGTAGAAATAATCGCGGTATTAATAGGCGTAACGGAACAATAATAAATATGACAATGTAAGCATAATTAATACGAACAACAAAATTAAAATAAATAAATAAAAGAGACAAATCAATTATAATAACAAGTAAATAAATGAATAGAATTAAAACATTTTTAAAATAATAATGGGCACATAAATGAATAAATAAATAAATGAATAATAGTAACAATAAGGACAATAAATAAAATTATAAAATGTGAAAATATATATATACGTATGTATATTATAAAAATGTGTATATGTACGTATTAAAAAAACTATAAAATATAATAGATATATATGCATGTGTATATATATATATATATATATGATAAAGTTTGAAATAAAAGGATATGTATAAGCAAATAATAATAATCAACATGCAATAAGATAAATATATTTCAAATTTAAACAAATGAATATAGGAATATAATAAATAATAATGATAGTAGTGATAATATTAATAATAAAATTAATACTAATAATAATATTAATAATAATAACAAAATAATAGTAATAAAAGTAATAAATATAATAATACTATAGTAATGATGACATTAATAATAATAATATAAATAATAATACTACTAATAATAAAAATAATGATAAAATAGCAAAGATATGAAAAAGGGACTAAATTGAGCTAAAAATAAAATTTTCGGGCAAATTCGAAATAAATAAAAGACCAAAAGACCAAAATGAACGCTTGAACAACAAGGAGGGGCCAAATGGGAAATAATTCCCATCCTCCAAAACGCGCAGGTTCAGTAGGGACTGAACTGGAAACCAAAACAAATCAGATGGGTAAATTTAAAAAAGGAAAAAAAACTAAAATAGGGACCAGATTGAAGGAAAGCCCAAAAACGGAAGGACTAAAAGGGTAAATAGACCCTCAGTCCAAAAACACGCGGATCCTCCCCCAGGGTCGGGTCGCCGCGCGGGTCAGGGCCAAAATGACGTTGTTTTGGCACCTAACCCTTGAGTGCAAAACGGCGCCGTTTAATATCCCCTATTTAAATCAAATTTTTTCTAAAAAAATCTTTCCTTCACTGTTTTAAAAAAAAAATCAGAGAAGAGAAAAAAACACTCTGCTCCCTTTTCCTTGGCCGAACGGACCACCATCGGCCCTGCCGCGTGCGGTGGTCAGAGGCTCCCTACGGTCGATTTTTCAACCCCGTTTCAGGGACCAACTGAAGGCCCAACTTTCGTGGCCTCAGGACTATGAAGCGGAACCCCAAATGCCACCTTCCTAGCCCGACTTTGGTGACCTGAAGAAGGACTCCGGTGATGGAGCAAATGGAGCGATTCCAGTAAGTCCTACTGCCCCCTCTTTACTACTTTTATTTACCTAAATCAGTAAAAAAAAATGGAAGAAATAAAAGAGAAAGTAGATTGGTCAAACCGAAAAGAAGAAAAAAACCTTGAATGTTCTTCCTTTTTTTTTTATTTCTTTCAGCCAATCTCTGTTTTTTTGTTACAAGAATCGAAAAAAAAAACTCCCTTTTACAGATCTAAAGATTGGTATTTCCTCCCCCCGATCCCCCCGTTTCGTCTTTACAAATCGGCTTTATAGCCAAAAATCTAAAATTTTCTATTTGCTTCTGCTTCTGCCTCTCTTGTTGCGTGTTTGCAGGTATTGAAAAAGACGTGCGGCGCGGGTCAGAGGCAGGTGGGGGTGGCCGATGGGACGTGCGGCGCTAGGGCGATGATGGGACTGGCGGCGCACCTGCAACAAAGACTAGGGTTTCAGAAAACTGAAAGCTAGTATGACCATTGGGTTCTTTTGGGCCGTGGGCTATTGGGCCGAGTATTGTAATTGGGCTACGGGATTGGGCTAAAATTTTGTAAATGGATTGGGACTGTTTGGTTTGTAGGCCCGGGAAAATTTGGGCTGTACATGCATGATGTGGGTTAAAGTAATTATATAGTACTAAAAAACTTACCTTACGCATATGCATGTGAAAACTATGTATTTAAAATGCATAGGTGTGTTTATAAATAATATACAATGAATGATGAAATGTAAGATTTAGAACAAAAAATAATAACACATATGCAATATATAATTTCCTTAACTGAATTGGTGCTCGTATGACTAGTAACACCAATGTCGTCAATGATTTTATTAATAGTATAGATATACAATTGAATGAGTTAATAAAGTGTGAATAATAAAATTAAAGTATATAAAAATGTTAAAATAATTTTTGGTTGAGTGATAAATTAAAATTTTGCTAATTTAATTGGCATGGGTTCAAATCTCATTATACACATGTTTTATTGGTTTTTTAATAAAATTATTAAAATATCCTAAAAAAATATAATTTGTTTTAAATGCGAAGGGATATTAAAGTAACTTCTCTAACTGAGTTGGGACCGAATTGAAATCCGATTAATGAGTAATACCAATTCAATAAAAGAATTTATAAATAGTATAGATTATATTATTATGTGAAATTATATGAGATTACATGCTGCAAGTTAAAACGTTTATCCGACTATGTTTCATGCTTATTGTACGTACGTACATACATACATACTTATTTTATTTATTAATGTAGGTATAATATTATATTAATATTAATATAATGTGTAATATTATATGATTAAATTACTTTTATCAAATTTTAATATATATAGATATATATATATGTTTTTTATTTTCCTTTGTGTGTCATTTTGACTTCTTTACCATTGTTTTGATTTCATATATGATTTGATTTGATGTTAAATAACGCATAAACACTAGAGAATGCCCACACTATGTTTCGAGAAATTATAGTGAAGTTTAAACCATTATATTTTGTATTAATGTATAATGTCCAATATTATTTCATTTCAAATAAATAAATTTAAAGTTAAAAATGATTAGTTACGATGAATTGTATAAGATTTTGAAATTAAGATATCATATGAAAAATAATTAAAACAAGAATAACAATAAGACAACACAATTTGTAACAAATGTATAAAAATTTGTTCATAAATTTTTTAATAAATTTAAAAATTTGTGGATTGAGTCTTAATTTGATTGGGATAGACATCTTTACCAATATAGGAGAATGTGAGTTCAAATGCGCTGAAGCGTATCATCCTCTTATTCATGGGTTAGAGAGGGACTATAAGTAGTTTTAGAAACATATGAAAATAATACTAATATGAATATGATACTAAAAACAACATGAACGCAACATGAATATACAAATATAACAAAATTTGAATAAAAAATTATTAAAATGTATTAATAAAATATAAATTTATAATATTTCAAAAAATGAAAAATAAAACCGTAAAACCTAAAATTCATTATTTTGGTTTAGCAAAATAAAATAAAAGACTAAAGAAAAGAAAACAATTTTATTCCCATAATTAACCCTTATTAAAATTTAATTTCTTAGTTAATTGTCAAAAAATTAGTATCTCACGATCTTAAATTGAGCTCTCCCAAGCCATTAGGGACAACTTCAATAGATAATTATAAATGTTTATCAAATTAATTATGAATCATTTTCAATCACATAAGGTAATATTCTGACTTAATATAGATTGTGACTTCATTCTTATATTGGATGAGATTTCATTAATCTTTACTAAAAATAGAATACTATTTTCAAATCAAGTAAATCAATTTTCTTTATTTTTTAAAAATAAATTTTGATATTTTCTGTGTTAAAATTTTATTTTAAATAAAATATGATTTACTCTAAATAATATAATAAAATATATTTTACTTTATTGGATCACAATTAAATATTGAATTGAACTCATTTTTGAAATCAAGATAACAAGCATTTAACAAGATATCAATTTTAACGTCACGAAGGTACTTAAACTTACATCATGCAAAACCAACTCTCAAACCTAAATTTTCGAAGGAATTAAATTGTTTTCTAAAAGAATTTTAAATTTTTAAAAAAAGATTTTATAATTATCTGATCACACTAGTAAAAATGATAGGTGGTGATTTTTTATTTTTAAATAAAATCTTAGTTTTTCTTAAAGTGACATATTTGTGCTATACCCATGCTTTTCATGTCGTATATTTAAAAAAAAAAAAATTCATGTTGTTTAATCATCTATACTATTAATAAATTTTTTAACTGAGTTGGTGTTACAGATTAATCGGATACCAACTCAATTAAGAAATGATTAATATAATTTTTATTAAATGACTACTATTATTATTTTGATGGCCTTTTTACTTTTTTTTTCATATTATATAATTTTAAAATATAAAAAACTAAAATTAACATTTCTAGGGATTAAGCCCATGTCTAATAGATTTATAAATAAATTTTTATCACTACACTAATAATAATTCTTAAGTAAGCTTAAAAATAACTATCACTACACTAATAATAATTCTTAAGTAAGCTTAAAAATAACTAACTCTTAACATAAAATGTTTCTCTCACCAACTATATCTATATTATTAATAAAACTCGTGACTGAGTTGGTGTCACTGGTTAACCAAGTACCAACCCTTTTATTAAATGACTACTATTATTATTTTGATGGTCTTTTTATCTTTTCATACTTTTATATAGCTTTTAAATAATAATAAAAATTAAAACTAACATATCTAGGAATTGAATTCATCTTTAATGGATTTGTAAACAAATTATTTACCATTACATCAATTATAATTCTTAAGTAAACTTAAAAAAAAATTAACTTTTAACATAAAATGTTTTCTCTCACAAAATTTGTATATATAGATAATGTCACTGATTGCGTTAGTGTCATAAGTCAACTCGATATTTAATTTTTTAAATACAATTTTAATATTGAATTTTCTTTTCACCAACTTGATAACTTTTTGATGTACTATAGAAAAATGTCAATACTATGATCAATTAGAATGCATTTAATATTTTTAATATGATGTATTACCTATTTCAATTTTCTTTTACCCACAAGTTAAACTACTTTTTATTTTAATTTCATACATATTGCATATTTGTTATTATTATTAGTTTTAAAACTAACGTTTCATTATCACTTGTGTTCTAAATATGTGGTTTTCACAAGCATACGTGTGTGATAGAATTTCTAGTATAGATAATGTCACTGATTGCATTGGTGTCATAAGTTAACTCGATATTTAATTTTTTAAAAAATAAAATTTTAATATTGAATTTTCTTTTCACTAACATGATAACTTTTTGACGTCTATAGAAAAACAATTGGAGTGCATAATATTCTTAATATGATGTATTTACCTATTTCAATTTTCTTTTACTCACAAATTAAACTATTTTTATTTTATTTTCGTACATACTAATGCATATTTGTTGTTATTATTATTAGTTTCAAAACTAATGTTTTATTATTCTTTGTATGTAAATGTTAAACACATACCTATATTCTAAATACGTAGTTTTCACATGCATGTGATTGGATTTATAATATAATGTTATGAGATTGTTGAGGAGGGGATGAATTGGACGAATAGTATTTTGTATGAAATAAGAGAGATTGAGGAATTCTACTATGTGCTCCAAAAAGCGTACTATATTTGTAACGTTATAATGCTTATTCTAATAAAAGCATTAGAAATTTTAATGGATTCTAGTTCTACTCAATAGGCATAAACAATTGTTTGATTTGTTGTAATTGACCATTACGGGCTCAATGGAATCAATCTCTATTACAGTACGATCTGTAATAACAATTCAAGGGTTTGGGGTCTGAATTGGCTATTCAATAAAACCCGTGTTCACATTTCGTTTTCTTTTGGACCAAAATATTCTGGCAATGTCTTACCAGAACTTCATTCATTTTGCTCTTTGAAACTAAACGACATACCCTTTTGCTTCCTTCTCCTCTACAGGTAAAATGGGTTCTGTGCTTTTTTTTTTCTTTCTTATTTTGAAACTTTTAATGAGAATTTATGGGTTATTTTTTGGGGTTTAGTGTTGTTTTTATTATATATGTTCTTAGCCTTTTCAGTTTGGAGGGTTTTTTTTGGGTTTAAATCTATGAGATTTTCTCACTAGAAGTTTATTCATTTTGCTCTTAATGAAACTAAATGACATACCCTTTTGCTTCCTTCTCCTCCACAGGTAAATGGGTTTTGTGCTCTCTCTCTTTTTTTTTTTGAACATTTTAATGAGAATTTATGGGTTTTTTTTTTTTTTTGGGTTTAGTGTTGTTTTTACTATACATGTTCTCAGCCTTTTCAGTTTGGAGGTTTTTTTTGGGTTTAAATCCATGGGATTTTTAGGTTAGAATTACTGATGCAGACATACAATACTATATGGATGAATAATTTGTATTACTTTTAGCTAATTCCATGTTGAAATGAGTTTTACTATACATTTTTGTGTCTATTCGATGTTTAGTTGAGGAACACTACTGATATGGATTACGGAGTTTGCTTTTGGCAATATCTTTACAAATTATTACTCCAACTTTTATATTTGTTGCTTTTATTATTTATATTAAGGCCTATGCATAGTAATTCAGCTTTGTTAAACTCTGATTAGAACTTCATAAACTCCGTTGTTCTCTAGAATTTAATGTTTAGAGAACTGATATTTTTCATCTGGGTTTGTGGCCTTGCCACTCCTTTGGTTTTGCACTCTTGATTGCACATCTTGAACTACCGTAATTGAAGCATTTTATTTTATTTCAGGTATTCTTGATATTTTTCTCAGAATTGGGAGACAAAACTTTTTTTCATTGCGGTTTTTCTGAATCCTTAGAGTAATATTTCATTTGTGTCTAGAAAGAATCTGTCAATTGCCTTTTCTTTATATGCTATTCTATTTATCACAAGTATTAGTTTTGTATCTTATTTGTATTCAGATAACTTAAACCCTATGTTGTTCACTATTCTACTATTCTTATTTTTGGTTGGATAGATACCATGGTTGTTAATTTTTTTTCTGTGTTAACTGGTGCATTTTTTTCAATTTTTTAATCACTTTCTTTTCCATTAGTACATATACATAGATGTCATGTTTACAAATCCACATTACTTATAATATTTATTATTTTATAAAAATATTTATTATCTTGTAAAATAATATTTTTATAATTTTACAATTAAACTAAAAATAATATTTATTATTTTCCATAAATGTTTAAATTTGTAATAATTTTACAATTAAGTAGAGAAAGAGTCAAACTTGAGAGTGAAAATGTAAAAAAAAAAATTACTACATAATTGCTAAAACTATTATTTTTAATAAATAAAATTTAGTTGATATATTATTTCTATAAAATGTAAATTTTATATAAAAACATTAATCATATTTTATTAAATGAAAATCTTTAATAAATGGAATTACATTTATAAGTTTTATTAAATATACAATTTAAATCTCACTAATTAATATCATTGTTATTAATTAATATTATTTTTAATAAATGGACTGTTGGCCTTGAAATAAGTAGGAGCATTGTCTCCGAAGTGCTAATTCAACAAAAGTCAGAAATGGTGATTCAAGAAAGTGCTCAAAAATTATATCCGACCTTATGTGAAGTAGAAGGATTAACTGAGGATGAGCGCTATCGTGCGTTGAGCAAAATTCCAGACCATCCAACGCAAATGCTCATTTTCTTTAGTTTACCTTCTTCTGTATGATTGGAATGGGTGAGAAGATTTCTTTTTGACCATTAAAAATCATGGTTGTGTTGGTAATGTTTTGGTAACTTTTTATATATGTAATATTTGGATGGTATAATGACATGATAGAATGCCACAGATTGATGTAATTTTGTGATGTTGTAAAATTTAACATATAGATTATGACATATAAGCTAATGACATTATGTAACTTTTTGTTATTGTATGAACATTATGTTTGGATGTAAAATATAACTCGCAACCTATTTAATTACTTCGAATCTTTTGCTTTTTAGGTTAGAAGATATTTAAATTATTTGTTTCGCTAATGATATTTTAGCACATTAAATATGTATTCCGGTTTAAAAATAATAAAGTAGGTTATATATTATTTCTATAATATTATATATTATGATTTTTATTAATTCATATTTTAATAATAATTATATTAAGAATGTCATTAATTTATATATTATTTTATTAAATTGTATTTAATAATATTATGTTAAAATATGATTAAAATATTGTTTTTTATTAAAATATTTTTAATAATAATCTTTTTAAAATTTAATAACAATAACAATAATCATCTACTTAAAAAATCTGCTAAGGGTATTTTAGTCATTTAAGCCTTTTTCCTTATGCTATTACAACATCTATTCCATTCAATCAAACACAAGAATACTATTACAACTCTATTCCATTCCATTGAACCAAACAATTCAATTACTAATTACAACTCTATTCCATTACAGTCCTATTCCATTCACCCCAACCAAACGTGGCATTAGTGTGCATTCATACCGTAAATTTTCGAGAGAGATTTATAGATGTTTTGCATTTGGATTTGTTGTTAATTTTGACACATTATTAAGATGGGACATTAAATGAATAGCCAAGTGATTCAGGTCTTATACAAAATGCTATAGTAATTTATGTGTTTGGTTCATCAAATTGTTGTTAAGTTGAATAGCTTATTACGGGCAACAATGAATATGGCTTGAATTGCCATTCAGAAATCCTCTTTTAGAATTGGCTATTCAAGAATAGCTTATTATAGGCAGCAATGACAATGGCCTGAATTGCCATTAAAAAATCCTCTCTCAGAATTGGTTATTCAACACCATAAGAAATAGACTCTCAAAATAGATTTCCAAAATACCTATAAAATCAATGATCACCAAACTCTTCATAAGAAAAAAGAAACCAAACTCAACCATAACAGTATATCAACCAAAACATCAAATTTCAAAATTTAAAAATATTAGAAGTCAAATTTCAACAATCTCTTCTAGGTATGATGGGATTTTTGGTTATGCATGTTAAGGTAGGTTTGGGTGTTTGAAATTTTGAAAGGAGAAAGACTAATAGAGGAGGAAGAACATATCAAAAAAAATTGGAACCTTCGGAGCGATGGTCGCTGAAAAAAAAATAAATGGATTTTGTCATTTATTTGTAGATTTATGGTTTTTAGAGAAAACTATATGGAAAAATAGAAAAAAGAGGTTGAGAAGGAGCAGGAGATAAAATTTTACACTTTTTTGGGTAAGGACATGGTGGTCGACGACAACAAACATGGTGGTTAGAGGTGGCGATGTTGCCAAAAACTAGAAAACAAGGTGCTTTCTAGGTTTTTTTCCCTTTGAATTAGTGGTTTTTGGGTTTCAATATAGAGTGAAGAATAATATCATAGAGAGAATGGAGAGAATTTAGGGAGAAGATAAGCTATAGAGAGAATAGGTTGAAAATAAAAAAAAGCTTATATATTTTTTAAAATTCAAAAAAATTATGTTTAAAAAATATTTTTAACATTATATTTACATTAAAATAAAATAATATTTTATTATACATTTGTTGATAAAAGTCTCAACAAGGGAAGAGTTATGAAGGAGAAGGTGGTGATTCAAAGAGGGTCGATTTTCCTAAACATATAGAGAACTGAAGAAGTACAGGATGAGGAAAAAGGTTGCTAAGTAAAAAAAGGTAGAGAGTTAGGGAGTAAGTGCTCAAGGTTGCTAATTAAGAAGAAGATCCCTTTCTTATCGTCCCAAAGTGTATTTATAAGAGATACTTATTGTTTGTAGTGGTGACGTGGCAGGTCATTACAGAAAGGTTGCCATCATGGAGTATATGAGGATGTTGAGGGTGGGACCCATTGTGTTATTCCTTTTTGAGGCAGTACAAGGTTGTTATGATTAGGTGGAGCCAATGGTCTCTGAAGAAAGTGTTCACACTAAAAAGCAAATGGCTAGACCATGGAAACAGAAAACCTGATGAAAGAGGATGATCCCTCTATTAATGGGTGGTCTTATAGTAGGTGGCTAATTCGGAAGGCTAAGTAGTTGAAGACAAACTGACAAACAGGAGGTGGAGAACTGTCTTTAGACATCCACCTGGTGCATTCTAGGAGTGCCACGTGTACAGCTCAGATGGGGGTATAACAATTGTCCCCTCCCTTACCTGAAAGGTAAGTTACAAAACGGCTTGCCTTGAGGCATTCTTGCTTGCAAGGTGCGTGAGAAGTAGAACAATCAAGAGGTATGGCAATAGGTGGTTCAAGATATGCATGCAACATTTTGAAGTTGAAAGGCTACTTGAAAACTTCCATAATATTTACCATAAATGTTGTACTAAATCGAATGCGCTTGAGGAGTGGAGGTAATAATGAGCAACAATTTGTAGATGATGAAACAATGTGTTTCAAGAGAAAACCCTATATATCCTCTGTCTCTTTATCCTTTCAATTATTCCTATTGGTGTGACTTTTGAAATCTTTTTATGTCTTGTTTCTACATTGCACTTCTTATATAACAGCTCGTTTTTAGTAAAATCAGAACAGTAGTTTCAGGACCACAAATTTGATATGGAAATATTTATTTTATTATTATTTTAATGTCGTCAGTGTGTTAATAGTGTCGTATAAAAATTTCGTTAAGAAATTTTGATGTTTGCATGTTTAATTAAGTAAAAAGGACTAAATTGTAAAATATATAAAAGTAGAGTTCTATTAGTTAAAAGGGTCAAATGGCTATAGAACTTTAAAGTGAGAGGACTTGGATGGTAATTAGACTATTTTTGGTAGTTAGGGGATATTCATGGCAAGGTTTAATTGAAATTTAGAATGATTTAAAAGGTTAAAAAAGTAAAAAGATAAATAATGTTAAAATTAAATAAGGAAAAGATATCATATTCTCCAAAGTGTTTCGTCTTCAACCAAATTTGCAAAGGGAGAATAACTGGGGTTTAGCCATTGTATTTTGCTTGCATGGTATGTGTTTTGATTCAATTTTTAATGATTTTTATGTTTTCTGGATAGTTGTAGCTTAATCTAGCTAGCCCAGGGACTAGTTTGTACAGCTATTAAAGGATTAAAGTTTTGCCATGAACATGTTTGCTTTATATTTGAAGTTTAATGAAAAATTATGAGTCCTTGTTGTTAAATAAACAACTTTTGTGAAGTGATTTTTGACAAAATTATCATTTAGGGACTTATTTATAAAAGATATAAAATATCATGGTTAAGTCATGAAATGATGATTTGCATGAGTTGATATGGGTTCATAATAAATTCAGTTAGCACGGGTTAATGATGAAAATGCTTAGATTTCAATTTATGAGCTTAAAACTAAATTGTAAAAAGTTAAAATATTGAGGCCAAATTTATAATTATGCATAAATATGGATTATGGATTGAATGGAATGTTTGAGATTGATTGAAACATTTAACTGAATATAATTATTTATTTAGATCAAGATAAATCTCAACCAGAATTAAATCAAGGACAGGCAAAAATCACGGATTAGCTCAATCGCATTTCAATGCTCTAGTTGTCAATGTAAGTTCATAGTATTTCTATATGTAATTGAATTTCTACTTGTTTGTTTACAATATAATTATGTAATTAATTGCTTACACTTAATTATTTCCCTGAATTGCACATACGTGCCCCTGTTTAGATCAAGATAAATCTCAATCAGAATTAAATCGAGGAAAGGCGAAAATCATGGATTAGCTCGATCGCATTTCAATGCTCTAGTTGTCAATGTAAGTTCATAGTATTTCTATACGTAATTGAGTTTCTACTTGTTTGTTTACAATATAATTATGTAATTAATTGTTTACACTTAATTATTTCCCTGAATTGCACATACATGCCCCTATTTGTACTTCGATTCCCCTGAATTGCACATACGTGCCCCTGTTTACACTCTAGTAACTTCAAATCGAGTAAAATATGAGTTGCATTCAATTGTTGTTAAGTTAAAGATTTATTATGTTCTTACTAAGCTTTATAAGCTTATACGTTTTTGTGTATTGTTTTGTAGATCGTTTTTGTTGACATTTAGATGGATTGAATCTTTAGCTCACACTATCTACTGATGTTGGTAGTTCTTGTACTCCTTAGGGTTGTGGCATGTATATGTGGCTATATAGGTTGTTATGACACATTTTGACAAAATATTAAACTAAGTTGTTATGCACTTTTCTAAGGTTGTAAATAGGTATCTTTTTGGTACAATTAGAATGGTATGAAAGTATACACTTGTGGTTTGTTTTGGCTTGTTGGTGAATTAAGTTGCTATGCTAGAAATGGTCTTAATTGTTGTATGTTTTAAGATGATATGGAACTAGATGTGTATGTTAGAAGCAAAGTTAATTATGCATATGTTTGGTAAGTTTGTTTGATTGTGATTGAGGTTCCTTATAAGGCATATTGGTTGAATGGATTTTGGATCTTTTGAATTGGTTAAATTAAGCATGTTTTGGTAGATTTTTGGTGCATTGATCATATGTGTATATGGCTTGTAGGTACTTTTTGGAATGGGTGAAAGAAATGACTTGATTTTGGCCAATTTCTTGTCCACACGGCCTAAGACACGGGGTGTGTGTTTCATCTGTGTGTGACACACGGCCATGCGACACGACCGTGTGTCCTCTATAGGTTTTAAAGGTGGCAAGTCAAGCAATTACATGGTCTAACACACGGCCTGACACACAAGCGTGTGGCTTGGCCGTGTGACCCAAATTAGAGAGTTACACGAGCATGAACACGGGTTGGGACACGGTCGTGTGTCCCTATTTCGATTGTTACACAGCCTGAGACACATGCGTGTTTCTCAACCGTGTGAGTCACACGGCCTGGCCACACGGCTGTGTGACCCTTGCAGATTGAATTTTTCTAACTTTTTCCTTAGTGTTTCAAATGTTCTTGATTTAGTCTTGAATTGTTTCTAAAGTGATTCTAAGGCCTCGAGGGCTCGAATACGGGATGATATGCATGTATATTATTAGGTTATGCTATGTTTATTGACATGTTTGGAAATGAATGATTTTAAGTTACGTTTATTTAGTAATGCTCCGTAACCCTAATTTGACGACAAATATGGGTTAGGGGTGTTACATCTTGATCCTAAAGTCTTCCACTTTCTAAGATCTTATTTGTTTTCCACACTATTTTCTTGTCTTAAAAGCATTTTTACTTAAGTTTCTAGTGTAGGACCACCATTCCCATCTTTGTTGCCAATATTTTTACCATGTTTTCTATAACCAATTGTAACAACCCATTTTTAGTGGTGTCAAAAATGGTAGTTTCGGAACCCATTTCTAATGATTGAGTTAGTAAATATTGTTATTTAATATTTACGAATTTAAATTAGAAATATATTGATTTTTGGTATGGAGTTTTAATTAGTCAATAGACCAATTAAGCAATTAGACACTTTTAGTTTGATAGATAGTGGAGAATGATGTATATTTTCATTATTTTATAATTAAACTTGATTAAGAATGTTAATTATGGTTTAATTAAGTTAAATATAATTAATTAAGTTTTAATCAAAGCATATATATTAAATTAAAAAGAAAAAATAAGCCATTTTGTGTCCATCTTCTTCCCCAATTGATTTTAAAAAGAAAAATAATTGGGTTTCAACATTAAGCTTTGGTTCTTCAAATTCCAAGGTAAATCAAGTCATTTTCTTATAATTTCTAAGTTTTTGAGGTCTCGAGAGCTTGATTTAGTTAGACCGTGTACCAATCTATGAAACTGTTAGAGTTTCCAAAAGTTTTCATTGATGATTTCTTGAAGCTTTTAGCATTAAATTGTTAGACTTTAAGCTTAGAAGTGAAAAATGACTAATTTGTAAAGTGAAAGTTGTTAGTTTTGAATATGGGGATTAAAGTGTAAATATTTTGAAAATGCTATAAAATTTCTGTAATTATAGATACTAGAGGGCTGTAGAAGTATGAATTTGAGATTGATTTCAAAATCAAAGCTCAAATTTGAAAGTTATAGTAATTTCGATTTTAGGGACTAAATTGAAGAAAATATAAAACTTTAGTGAACATTTGAAAAATGAAATTGAATTTTCATGTGCATAAAATAGAATGTTATAAAGCATTTAAAATTGATAATTGAAACGAATTATTATTATAGATCAGGAATTGAACCAATCGAAAGATAATAGACGAAAATGAATGATTACAGATTAGTCCCTGACAACTTATTATTGCAGTTTTTTTCAAGTAAGTTTATATGGTGTAATTATGTGTATTGGTAACTTAAATATGTTTGAATTATGAAATTGGTGTGTGTAAATGAAATTTTAAATTGTTACAATTTAGAATGAAAAGGTGAGACATGGATCAAATTGTAAAGACATGTTCCATTATGGAATGACATGTATATGATAATTCTACATGGATTTAAATGATATGCATACAATGTTAATGCTCTTGTAAACTTAGTAAATGATTAGGATACGATTGGTATGCCAATAGGGTTAATTGTGTACTTGTACGGGTTTAGCACCACTGTGCTCTCTGTTCAATACTTCGGTTGTAACACCCCATGTTTGGCGGGTTTAAGATTCAGGCTTATAGTAGTAAAATAGTCCATTTGGCAAATTGTGATATGTCCAATTACTTATTTGGCGTATACGTGTGGGCGTATAGTAACCAGCATATAAGTAAGTGAGGATTCTATTTCAGGATATTCTATTATTTAAGAGAAAAGAATTGTGTTAAGCAAAAACGGGTACTTATGATATGAGTTAACGCCAAGGTTATAACGCACCTTGTTTGTCAAAAGTATTGTGCTAGTTAGATAGTAAGGTAACTTGGTTAGGAACCAATTGGATAGTCTAGTCTGATATTTGTAAATGCAGAGCACTCATTTATGATTCTCTCGGAATTTGTAGGCCATTAGGAAGGACAAGTTTTGAAAATGTGTGACACTTGTTAAGTTCCATTAAGTAAGATGAGTCATATTTATATGTGTAAGAAGGGTTCTAATAGAGGTTCTTCTTATTCTTTTTCGGGTTCTGATAGAGGTTCTTCTTCTTCTTTTTCTTCCTTAAGTGGTACTCTCTGATTCTTTTTCTTAAGTCTAATTTCATCACTTCCTTGTTAAGTTGGAAGCTATGGTTCTTTGATAATGAGTGGTTATTTCGTCTTCAGGTAAGTATTATAGTTTTGCATGTTAAGTTATGATTGAGTAAGTCTATATGTGGTATTTAAACAGTAAGTTGTAAGAGCAAGGTTTTGCGTGAAGTTGTCAGCGGTTAAAACTATATATATAAGAATTGTAATAGTGAATTTATGCTCTCTAAGCAGTTGTTGCTACTAGTTTTAGCACTAAATTGTTAGATTTTTGTTCTGACTTGTTTATATGAATTTTTCAAGCAAGAAGCATATATATACTTATAAATGGGATGATGATGATGTCTATAGAAATAGGTAAAAGTATAAGTAGTGTAAAGATGTGAGATGTGCTATGATGATATGTATGAAGTTCTATTAAATAGAATGATGTTTGGTAAACATGCATGTAAGGTCTGACATACGAGATGTATGTGCAATAAAAAGGTGATCATTTGGGCGAGTGAATGTCAAGCAAAAGTTCCTTTGTGTTGCCTTTGGTAAGGTAGTTATAATGCTAACCAGACTGACAGATCATATATGAAAACAAGTGTAAGACCATGAGGTAGAGACCCATGGCATCTTAATATGATTTGGAAACACTCATAGTGCAGCCTCTAGTAAGATGAAGACTAGACTGGTAGATCACGATACATGAATGTGTGTATAAGTCTATGTGGCTGAGACCCATGGCAAGATATGTCTATATGTATGTTCATAGTGTAGCCTTCGATAACGTATGAATCGAAACGACAGATCATGATACATGAAATTATGTATAAGTCCATGAGGGAGAAACTCATGGCATCTTTTGTGAAGTCAATCAGGATAGTAAACAAGTGATTTTGTATGATGCCTTCGTGGCGTATTCTATATAACGCCTTTGTGACATATTCTGTTTGGCACTTGTGGCGTACTTTACTATGACTGTATAGTAGAATGTGTCTATCCACCTTAGTGGTAAGTTCAGGATAAACTCTGGGTATTCTTTGACAGATAACTCTATGATAAGATAATGATAATCTAAAGTAGTTTGGTTGAATTAGTTTTGTAATGTAATTGGATAAGTATTAATGAGAGTTCTTGAAAAGATGTGTATCTATAGGTATATGAATATTTAGAAAGGGTATCCGCCACGATAAACTAATAGTTTGGGGTTTGGGCGTGTTTGTATATATGAATGAGATATGTATCAATTAGCCTAAGTTTGTCTATAACATGTATGGTTGAATCTAAGTTGTATTGTGTTTTCTTCTGAAATTATTCGAATTCTGAGTTAGTGTTATCTTGAGTTTATGGGGTGTTAAAATAAAGTGATGTCAAATTCATTTGAATGATCTAGTAGTACATTATCAGTATGGGTTTGTATGGTATTGAACCAATTCTGTGTAAGTATTCACCAAATGTGTATATATCCACCCATGATTAATGTCTAAGAACAATTATTTGAGAATAGAGTAGGTGTTAAGGTATGGTTTATATGAGGTGGGCTTTGAGGGTATGTTTTGTTGAAAAGTATATATGTGATAATGAGATTTATGAAATGTCTGACAGGATCTTTAGTTAGTTAGAATAGAAAAGATGGGTATAATAAAAGTATGATAGTTGGAGTGTAATTGTATACCAAAACTATAATAGTTTCTGCCCGAGGTAGAAGAAAGTGGTCTAAAAAGGATAGTTGGTGCACAAATGTTCATTAATCATAATCAATATTCGCCAAGGTATATTTTGGATTAAAGCTCATTAAGTTCTCCTAAACTTACAAAATGTTATGTTTATGTTTCAGGTAAGACGAAATGTTTTGTGCCATGAGGAACGAGGCCAGTAGTATGCCAAGGATGCGATGAAGAGGGTTATTATGCAAATAGTGGAACAGTGGCGTAATATAGGATTACGCACTGGGAATCTGTCTTTAATAAATTTTATAATATATATCAAATCTGTAATAAGTTTGATGTAATAAGTTATTTTAAATACTTTACTTTGTTTTTAGACATTAGGTTTCTAGTTAAAATAATAAATAAAGTGTTTAAAGAAATGAATAATTGTCAACTGTTTTGATAATTTGTTAAATATTGTGATGTAACATCCAAGATTCGGATTCGATAAATCGGGTTGGGTTGAGGGCGTTACATCGGTACTTCTGATTAGCACTTCGGTACTCTTTGTTTTGCATTTTTGTGCTTTCTATTTAGCATTACAGTGCTCTCTGGTGTGGTGTAGTTACCCGTGTATCCGAGTTTATTTACTAGATTTCATTGGGATAGTTGGATAATGGAAAGTGAATTGAAAATGACATGTTACGAGCTTGATGCTTAAATGGTATATGATGATCCAATAATGTACATGATATTGAAACATGAATTCTATGTGAATGTTACTAAATTGAATAGCATTATAAATGTTGAAATTACTATGTGATTCGGTTTTTAACAAACTCACCTGTTTGATGTGAATCTGCTATGTCAGGTTAATTGTATTGTATTATGATATTTAGTTATACGATTAACTATATATTGAGGTAAGTTATCGTTATTTGCCTATGAACTTATTAAGCATTCAAAATGCTTCCCTAGTTGTTTTCTGTTTCTGTAGATCGTCATTTGCAGAACTCGTAAGTCGGATAAGCTTGAAGATCACACTATCCCTCTATTGACTCGGTAGACTTTTACTTGTTTTAAGCTCGGTATTGTGCAATGTACTTAGAGGCTTTTATGTCATAACTTGTGAATGGTTGAAATTATGTTTGATGTTTGAATTTGGAAAACTTATGTTCATATTTGCCTATATGTGTATATTGACAATGTGATAGGCCTTATATGTACATCTTGAGATATGACAAATTTTGATCATGAAAATGGTATAGTTATGTGTTTTTTTTTTTTTGAATGGTTGAAAACATTATAGATAAGTTGATACTTGTGTTAGGTTATTTGAAGTATTTGGTTCCAAATTAAGGTTAGATAAATTGATTGATTTTAACATAGTTTAAGTGATGAAATAATATGTGTTTTGATTTTCTTTGTGTAGGTTTATAGGGTGTTTTATGCACCATTTTAGTTTACTTTGGTTTTGGGTATGAAAAAGGACCTAAATGGAAGTCTTTGACACTTTGATTATAAGGTATTGATACCCTGACAAAGGTACCGGTACTTAGCATATTTCAATTAGTTTTAAACAAACAAAATTCTAAAATGGTATTGATATCAGACTAAAGTATTGATACTCTGGATCAGGATACCGATACTTTACAAGGGTATCGATACACTTGGACTTTGATAAGTTTTTATGGAAGAAACATAATCTCAAAATAGTATCGATACTAGAATTTGGTATTGATACTTGTAAAGGAGTACTGGTACCAGAATTCAAGTATCGATACTTGTTGATTTAAAGCTGAATTTTCCAAACACCGAAACTAAATTTGGTATCGGTACCTTTCAGGGGGTATCGATACCTGTTCTAAAATTTTGAAAATTTACAATTTTGTCATATTTCATGTTCGGATTAGCAATTAAGCTTTTGTATGTCTGATTGAGTCTTGGGAAAGTTTATTGATCATGTAATTGACTGAAGTTTCAAAATGTTTATATGTTTGAATGGTTTAATTTCAATGTTTCTGTTGGAACTTGTTCCAGTAACTATTGTAGCATCCTGGAACTCAGACTCAACAATCGGTTTGGGCGAGCGATTTTACACCAATGACTATATCTGGTGCCAAATCTACTAATGATCCACTTTGAGGGGCAATCGAAAAATGACAAGTTATCAAGAAAGTGGCAAAGAGGAAGGAAGGTAAGCAAGTGGCCAGTGCGTCTTATCCACACATCACTACATAAATGGAGATGAGGTGTTGTTGAGGTGTTACGGGTTGTTTGAAAAGAACTAAAAATATGATTTTAGCATTTTAGATGGGTAACATCCCTTGAGTGCAACTTTCGAACCCAACTATGCAAAGTGAGGTTGGGTTTTTACCTCTCGTTACATCTACTCAAGGCTAGGTTTACATTACCTCTCAATCCTTTCATTTACGACCTACTCAAGGCATATAATGTGGCACCCAGGCAGTTAACAGGGGCCTCTTGGTGGGTTACCGTAGGATATTTTATCTTGTGCGGGAAAAATAACATATAACTCGAGGTGTCTATGTTCTAACATATGTATTATTTGAGGGAGACGGGCAATGTGAAACAGTCGAGCTTATTCCATGTAGCTATGAGGGAAAGATATCTAGAAACAGAGAATATTTTTATGGGGGAACTAATCGCTTCACTGTTAACCATAGACAATATATTCTCATGGAGTTAATGTTTAGGAAAGAATTTGGTTTCCCCTTCGAGTGGAAGCTACCATCCACTTTTAAAGCATATTTCGATTGCAATTGGTAGATTGCTTGGGAGATCACCATCACTTTAACATTATGAATCGGAGAAGCATTCTAGTGGTTCTTTAGGACATAACTTGCCCAGGTGTCTTTAAGTATTGCCTTTAGGATAAAGGCACGGGTTGAAGCCAATGCCCTAGGGATACATTATGAATTATGCTAAGCGAGGTGCCGCTTATCCTTGCAGATCACTTTGTGTAACAGCCCGATTCTGGGCCTAGTCAGAACAGTGGTTTCGGGACCATAAATTCGACGAGGGAAAATATGATTATCATTATATTTTTATGGTCTACAATTTCACGGAAAAATTTGTGAAAATTTCGTTCGAAAATTTCGACGTTTGTGCACTTAATTTAGTTAAAAGGACTAAATTGTAAAAGTGCAAAAGTTGAGTCCTACATGTTAGAAGTGTCTAATTGTTATGAAATTATAAATTGGGGGTCCTTATATGGTAATTAGACCATTAGTTAATTGATGGACAAAAATAGACTTAAGAAATGGGTGAAATAGATTTTTTTTAAATGGGGGCATTTTAGTCATTTGGAAATAAAAAGATGGCAAAAATCATCATCTTCTCCATAGCTTGCTGCCAAATTTAGAAGGACTCCATAGCTAGGGTTTCTTCATTTTCTCAAGCTCATACTAAGTGCATCCTAGCTCCGTTTTTAATGTTCTTCACATTTTTGAAATCCTCGTAGCTCGGTTTAGCTTATTTTATCAATAATTCATGTTAGGGTTTATATTTGGAAAAATACCATAGGTGAAATGTGTTTATTTTGTTGTTTTATGGTAGAATATGAAGCTAGAAATTATGTTAAACAACTTTTGCTAAGCGATTTTAAACGAAAACGGGTAAATTGACATAATCGGTAAAAATAATTAATGTTCAAAAGTGTGTGTTAGAGTGAGAATTTGATGTTGCCATAGAAGGGAAAAATGTTCAGCATGTCATAAAACATAAGAAGAAGAGATTAAGTTTAATTTCTGAGCTTAGGGACAAAAGTGTAAATATGCAAAAGTTTGGGGGCAAAATTATAATTTTTCAAAAATTTGGGTAGAGGACTATTTTAATAAATGTGAACATTAAATGAGTTAAATTTTCTATTATAGATCAAGAAAGACAAGAAGACTACCTCAAACGGGGAAAAGAGAAGATAGTGGAGTAAATTGCAAAATTACGATATTTTGCATCGAGGTAAGTAAACATGTGAATTAATGCATTGTTTTGATATTATTTAATATTTGTTGAGATTTAATTGAACATCAAATAATTAATTGACGAAGATCCTAAATATGTGGTTAAGTTGGGAAAGGTGGTAAAGTGTTGAAAAACACGGTTTTCAGTTGAACACTCGGAATAGGCCGGAGTACATTGAATATAAAGGGGGTTGCTAAGTGCTGATTCCCCAAGGGGTTGCTAAGTGCTGATTCCCCGATTCATTGGTGGTTGCTAAGTGCTGATTCCACCGTGTTGTAAATGTGAAGGGGTTGCTAAGTGCTGATTCCCCCAAGGGTTGCTAAGTGCTGATTCCCCGAATCATTGGTGGTTACTAAATGCTGATCCCACCGTATCTTAAATGTGAAAGGGGTTGCTAAGTGTTGATTTCTCGATTCATTGGTGGTTTTTAAGTGCTGATTCCACCGTATTTTTGAATGTGAAAAGGGGTTGCTAAGTGCTGATTCCCCGAATCATTGGTGGTTGCTAAGTGCTAATTCCACCGTATTTTTGAATGTGAAAAGGGTTGCTAAGTGCTGATTCCCCAAATCATTGGTGGTTGCTAAGTACTGAATCCACCAATAACAGATAACATTTCGAGTGTTCAATGGGAAAATTGGAAAGGTGAATATTTATATATGGTGGACAAGGTTATGTGAGGAATATTGGGTTTGATACTTAATCAACCCATGTGTAAGGTGAAAGGAAATACCAAAACTTCAAAAGAGCAAATTTAAATATAAAACTGTTTTGTCTAACAACAGTTGGACAACTTTGAAAAATCACCATAAATGGTGGAAAATGAATTAGAGGTTGAATAATTTATGAAATTGATGAGTCTATTTTCATATGAAAGGAACAGAGAAAGAAAAGAAGTTGTATATTTGGGACATTTAAATTTTATTGAGATAGGGTTGGATTGATTTTTGAAATCCCCTCTTCCAATTTTGGACAATCACCAAAAATTGTACAAAAATAATTATGGCTTAAAATTTACATGATTGAATTCCTTAATGAGTCTATTTTTAATAGAAAGAAACAAGAACATTATTTGAATTTTTTACAGGGAGATAAGTAAATTTTAGTAAGGAGAGGTCAGAACTGTCAGGTAGTGAAACAGGAGAATATTTAGAGAATAAACTGTACTAATTGGCTAAGCCAAAAATATTGAAAATTTTATGAAAGAAAGGTATATAAGTCTAGTTTTGAGGAAAATTTACAAAACTTAATTTGGAGCCCTGTAGCTCTAGATAAAATAAATTGGTGACTATGATGCAGAAAAATAGCTTGCTGGAAGTTAAGCAAACAATGAAATTTTGTGTGGTTAAAATTATGTTACTTTGTAATCATGTGAAAAATTTATTTATTTGTCATGTGTTTACTTAATAAGCTATATGCTTACTCTTCTTTATTTTCCCTTGATTATAGTGACATTGATCAGCCCGGAAATTGGACGAAGTCAGAACATCACCCACACTATCATCAACTTTTGGGTATTTTGGCAATCAGCACTTTTGAAACATGGCATGTATAGATGACTTTATGTAATGTGGTATAAATATGTATATATATAGTATTGTTCGGTTTAATATGTTGGTGTTTATTAATGGATAAATTATGTCTGAACATATAACTGTAATTGGTTGGAAATATCGAAGTTGTTTGAAATTGTCTTTGGAAATTTGCAGGGGGTTTTATGTAAAAATAAGCAGAAATGCTGCCGAAATTTAAAAATAAAAAAACTATAAGTGTTTGAGTTCTAGTAATATCTCATACTCTGTTTCGGTAAGGAACATGGGTAAGGGGTGTTACACTTTGATTCTTCTGTGTCTCCTAAAACGGATCCCCCTAGCTTAGACTTCAAGAAGGGCACTCTGGTTAACCCACCAGTAGGTAACTATTTTTGTTAAGTGTAACGACTCGATTTTCATCAATATCGAAAAAAATCAATTTTGAGGTTGAATTTAGTAACTCGGATCAGTATGAAAATTTTTAGTTGAGTAACTATGAGTCGAATAAGGCATTCAAAAATATAAATATTTAGTATTTAACTAAATAGATCATTAAGAATAGTACGGGGACCAAATTAAAAATGAACTAAAATAGGGAGATTTAATCAAAGCATTGAGTAATCCCTTAATGTGCAATTAAGTCATGACCCAAATAGAAATTAACCAAAAATAAGTTAAGGTTAGTGGATTTGTATGATCAAAACCATTAACACCTACCAAGCCATTTGAATTAAGATCTTACCCATTGATTTTTAAAGAAAATAAATTTATTTAGCTATATTAAATGATAACTTACATACATAGGGGAAGAAAGAGAGTTTACAAAAACATTCGTCATTCTTTTTCTCTTCCATCTTCCTTATCGAAACAAAAAGAGAAAGGAAGAGTTTTGCATGTCATTAGTTCAACATTGTCGTATGCTAATTACAAGGTTGGAAGAATTTCTAGCTTAGCATGATAAATATATGTAGACCACTTATTAAAAGTAAAAATTGTTAGGTTTTATCTAGTTTTTTAATCTTTTGTTGTCTTCCATTAAATTACTAAAGTGAGAAAGTATGCTTTGAATACTTTTAAGAATTCTTAATATAGAAAGCATGATAAAATGAACCCAACAAGTAGAAACTTTAATTGTTGAAGATAGTTTGGAATACCATGGTTAAGTACTTAGAAGAAATGAAGCATGAACCATGGAAGTTAGTTAGTAAGCTTGATTTATGTTGGAAACTTGTTGAATATGAAGTGGGTAATATGGTAGCAAGACTAGATTAAGTTTAAGCTTATTGACCATTGTTTAAACATTAGAGACCTTGTAACGACATGATTTTCAGTGGTACCGAAAAATATAATTTTGTAACCTCATTTCTGTAAGCTGAGTATACAAATATTAAATATGAATATTTACAGAGCTTATATAAAAATATATTAAAGATTGGTCTATTATTTTTGTTGAATTAATAGTTAATTATGGCGTAAGGACTAGAATGTAAAGTCCAATCACTATAGGTTTTTAATTGATCAAAGACTTGAATACTTACATAATAATTAACCAAAGGTCCAAAATGGTAATTAAACTATTTTTAATTATATAATAGTTGATGATGATGAGGGATTCCACTAAGATTGATTAACGTTGTATTAAGTTAAATTAATTAGGTTTTAATTTAACTATAAATATGTTAAATTAGTGGAAATATGTCATCTTTCACTATTCTCCATTCCCGTAACTTGAAGAAGAAAACCAAGGAAAATATTGAAACATTGGACCATTGATTAGTAGGCAATTTCAAGTCATTTTCTTGTAATTCGTATAGATTTGGGGTCATAAGAGCTTAATTTAGCTAGCCTACATACCAATTTGTAAATTTGTTAAAGTTTTAATAAGTTTCCATTGTTGATTTCTTAAAAAATTAGACTTGAAATTGATAGATTTCAGGTAAATTTATATGGAACTTACTAGTTCATTTCATTTTGTATGTGATCTTATGTTTAAATTCTTATATATAAATGGTTATATATAATTAAATTTCTAGTGAATTTGGCATATATGACTAATTATAGACCGAAGTGAAATGACATGTGATTATAAGACATATATGAATGTGGTTATATATGAAAATGAATTTGGCAAATGAATCATGTGATAAGATACAAGGATTTCTAATGATGTATATATATATATGGAAATGATGCTCGTGTGAACTTGATAAATATTAGGATACATTTGGCGTGTCAATAGGGTTACAAGCGTGCTTGATCAATGATTTTTTAGTTTATAATGAGGTCTAGCATTTGTTGTAAATTCTCAAGTTATATATGATTTAGGTTTAGCCCGGACGGGTAACCTAATATATGTCAGCTTGTGTGAGCAACTTTTTTACCCGTGTATCCGAGTTCATTTACTATAGTTTTGATAACTCTAAAATATAGAGTTATTTTTAGCACTTTTTATATATATAAATTATGCAAATTCCAAGTAGTTGATAACATTTCTTGTAGTTTCATTTATAGTTTTGTTATATAAATTTAGTACTATGAAAATGTGTTATTTTAATTTATTTTATGCTAAATACTTTTTTTCCCATATTTTTGAAGAAATAAATGGACTCATTAAGGAAATGGTCGGGAAAGTCAAGTGCTAGGCTAATTTGTTAACATCTCTAAAAGCACTAAAAATATTTATTGGGTTTCAGAATCCATATTAGGCTCAACTCTGAAGGAATTTAACATCCATGGACAACTCACCAAGGGAGATGGAGGCCCAAACCATCCACAAGGAGGGCCAAACAATCCATCCAAGGGAAAAATAGTCACAAGACCCTTTCTCCTTCTTTGTTTCTTAAACCAAGGAACCACTATGAGAGATAAAAGGGGACGGCAACCACCAAGTGGAGGGAATAAAGTGGATGACAACTTCCTCCTCCAAAAATAGTAAACCGTCCACCTCTCTTCCACTAATCAAGGGTCGGCCACACAAGGGAGATTTTTAAGGATTTCCCCTGCTATTTTTAGTATAGGACGTTAGGGTTTCTCCACTATAAATAAGACATCATTCATTTATACTATATTTTTATCCCACTTATTGAGCACTACACTTGAGAGAAGAAACATAATTTTGAGAGAAGTAAAGAAGTAAGATTTTGAGAGTTGCCATAATCGACATTGAGAGAATATTTCTGCATAGGAGCAAAGGAGGAGCAACCTTAGCAGTGTCAAAGAAGTCAACAAACTCAGGTTCTAGTTTTTTATTCTACTCTTTTATTTTTGTTCAAGTTGATAAACATGATTGCAATTTATTCTTTTGCTTTCAATTCAATGTTTATGGCTTAATTTTGTTGAAGCTAGATTAATTGCATTTTCTTAGTTTATTTTATCCATACTTTGTTAACGTGTTATGTGCATTGGTTTGTTTACTCATTCAAATAAAATCATGCTCATATTTACTCATGCATAATTAATGTTGGGAAACATTTGAACTAATTCTTTAATCCAAACAAGATGATAATTAGTGGACACAATATTTGAATGATGCATGTTTGATTTCTTGGAAATTAAATTAGTACTCGTATTTAATTGTTACCTTGCATAACCATGATATCTGCTTGTGAGATTATGAGCTTAATTGATCATAGAAACATGCTAAATAGACTTCAAGATTGAAAAGTTTAATTTCATAACTTCTGATTCTGGGTTAGTAGGTAGCCAATTTGCTAATGGATTGACCGTAACATCATTAACATTGTTTGTAATAATTTTAAATTAAGGGAAAGTAATTAATCTAACTCCTTCATGTCATATTAATTTAATCTTGTGCTTTGTTGATTTTTATTCTCTATTATTTACTTTCATTTTTCTTTGCACATTTAGGGATTTTAAATTAGGTAAATTAGTTACTAAATTCACTTTTATTTATTTCCTTTATCAACTTGCTATTTTACTTTATCACATATTTTCCTTATAAATACAGTCTCTGTGGAGGCAATACTCATTACTCATTACTTTATTACTTATTGATGACTGTGTATACTTGCACATCATTCGATTAATTTTGCGACAAGTTTTTGGCGTCGTTGTTGGGGACTATGTTTTAGACATTATTTGTGAAATTGATTATTTTTCAATTTGGTTTATTTTTTTGTTAATTTTTATTTAATTATTTTTATAACTTTTCAGGTGTTTATGAACATAGACCGTATTATCGACCTACTTCCAGTTGACTCTGAAATTGAATGCACTTTTAGACAGAAGAGAAGACAACAAGAAACTGTGAGACAAGTTGAAGAAATGTGTAACACACCTTACCCAACCTGATAATTGGATCCGATTATGGTATACCACAATTTAAAATTTTTCGAGTTCAGCAAAAGTATTTGAAATTTAATAAAATTTAAGATATTGACATAACCCTCAATACGATAAGGACAAAATAATCAATTTAATTATACACCAAGAAAAGTATTTTAGACAAAACATTTAGTAGAAGCCTTATAAAAGTTGATAGAGTTATTCCCTTTACAAAAGTTTCAAGTGCATCATTGGCGGTTAACAATAATTCAAAATAGAATGGCATACACGCCTAAAATATTATCTCACAAACCATAGCTCATTGGATAAAAAACACACATATACATACTGCTGGAGTTTACAAAATATTTCTAAAACAAAGTTTAACAAAAACTACAAATCATTACAAAAGGTGATACAAAATGTTTCTACATGCCACCCTGCCCACGGTATGCATGATACAAAAATTAACAGAAGGCTCATAATCAACAGGTCTCTAGCGTTGTCCCTTCAAAATTCTCTTCCTTCAATCAACACTCTTGAGAAGGAAAAAGTAACAGAGTAAGTTCAAACAAACTTAGTGAGTTCCAATGACAAAGGAATCACATATAAATCATACAAATTAATACTCAAGATGATATCAAATATTTTAGAAGGATTTAAACACAATGATCATAATACACCCACTGACGTTTACAAAATACAGATAGACTCGATATATCAACTTAACACGACATAGGGGTGGTCACTATCTACCAGCTTAACCATAACAAATACTCAACCCATCCTTATGTCAGCCTCGTACAGAGAGTTCAGATTTAGAAGCATATCAATTAGTCATATTCATATACGTACACCCCTTAACTCCTCATATCCTTTCTGACTAGCCAAGTATGTTTTCTTGTGATCTACCAGTTCGGTTTGCAATATAACTGCCTTACCGGAGGCATCAGAAACATAATCCTGTTTTTCAACATTTTATCTCACATATCATATATCACATTTTACATATTGATGGTACTGACTTGTGCAGTAAGGAAGGTATTTACTTTGTAACACAAACAAACCATGCTCACTCTGATGACACTAGAAAACCAATACCAACACAGACACCATTTATACGTTATAGAGAGAGACTAATTACCTTACACAATTTATACAATAATGAAATTTATAGCACATGGAAGTAAGAAGGAACTCACCAAAAACTCTAGTACAATGATCTACTCAACAGGTCCTTTTCCCTTGTTGTTGGGACCTTCACTAGCTTCTTGAGCTAAAAGAAAGATAAATATCACTATCAAATCATTAAACTATCAAAACTTCACATGTATGCAAGAATCAATATCAAGCAACCTAGAATAAGAAAGTTCCCTTCCTTATGAACAATTCTGAGGTCTATGCATGCAATAATATAAAAATGTGAATCTCTTCAGGAATAACCTAAGGGTTTACCAGAAATTACTAGTAAGCTGGTACAAACGTAGTTGCTCACTAAACACTGAAAACCCTCTTCGGAGAAGCTTTCTACTTTAAGGTTTCTAAAAAACTTATAGAATAATTTAGGGAAGAAGAAGAGGTAAAGGTGACTCATTGATACGATCCGGCTCGGTGATGTGAGTCGAGTCGTAGACATGCCCGATCGTAAAATGAAGAAGTATTGCGTTACTAGGAGTTGGAGTTGAAATCGGCTAAGTATGGGCTTTAAACAAGGAGTTGAAGTGTGTTAATTTTTATATGTTGATGGTTTTGGCTAAACAAAGAAATAAGGATATTTTAAAAGTTGATAAATCTGGATGGAAAAGAAAGGCTCAAGGTCGAAGAAAGAACCAATACTATAGATGAGTATTGACCCGAATCTTATACTGACACTTAAAATGGAAGTAGATGATAGAACCTTGACCCGCTATCTATGGGGAGATAGGAACCACATGTATCAGAGTGAACGCCACACCGGGTTACGATGATAAGTTCAAATGAATCAGATTGACGCCACAAGAATAACTTGATAAGTCAATTGAGTCACAAACGAGCAAAGGGATTTGAGAAACTCTCAATTGCTGAATAATTCATAAAGAGTGAGTAGCATAATTGTCTACCTCGAAAATGATTACAAAGCAACTATTTATAGCTAAATTAAAATGTCTAGCTTAATAGGCACTTAAGGACCTGAATAGGTAGCAAATGTTCAATTAAATGTGCTGAAGCTTCCTGGAAAATTCCAAGCAATTCCCTTGAACCTTCCTTGCATTGGGAACGCCATTAGACAAGGCCCTTGTTGTTTCCAATTAGTTTGAATTAAATGGGGTCAAGTAGGAAGCTAAAATGAGCTGAATGGCCTTAATTGGGTTCGGCCAAAATGATTGAATTATCTGCCTTGAATAATTCAGGGAAGAAGAAGAGGTAAAGGTGACTCATTGATACGATCCGGCTCAGTGATGTGAGTCCAGTCGTAGACGTGCCCGATCGTAAAATGAAGAAGTATTGTTCTACTAGGAGTTGGAGTTGAAATCGGCTAAGTATGGGCTTTAAACAAGGAGTTGAAGTGTGTTAATTTTTATATGTTGATGGTTTTGGCTAAACAAAGAAATAAGGATATTTTAAAAGTTGATAAATCTTGATGGAAAAGAAAGGCTCAAGGTCGATGAAAGAACCAATACTGTAGATGAGTATTGACCCGAATCTTATACTGACACTTAAGATGGAAGTAGATGATAGAACCTTGACCCGCTATCTATGGGGAGATAGGAACCACAGGTATCAGAGTGAACGCCACACCAGGTTACGATGATAAGTTCAAATGAATCAGATTGACGCCACAAGAATAACTTGATAAGTCAATTGAGTCACAAACGAACAAAGGGAGTTGAGAAACTCTCAATTGTTGAATAAGTCATAAAGAGTGAATAGCATAATTGTCTACCCCGAAAATGATTACAAAGCAACTATTTATAGCCAAATTAAAATGTCTAGCTTAATAGGCACTTAAGGAGCTGAATAGGCAGCAAATGTTCAATTAAATGTGCTGAAGCTTCCTGGAAAATTCCAAGCAATTCCCTTGAACCTTCCTTGCATTGGGAACGCCATTAGACAAGGCTCTTGCTGTTTCCAATCAGTTTGAATTAAATGGGGTCAAGTAGGAAGCTAAAATGAGCTGAATGGCCTTAATTGGGTTTGGCCAAAATGATTGAATTATCTGCCTTGTTTTTTGGAGAGTCATGAACTTAAATGATCAAGTTGGAGTATTCAACAGCCTTTGGGTGAGAACACAAGAAATTGGACGGACTTCATGTGTGAATGCCCTAGCCGAATGGTCATTTAAATGTGAAAAAGATGTCCAGCTTGTGTGAACGTCTTTAAATTTGATTGGAAAACTCATTGGCCAACTTGGGAAAAAATGGAATGGGCGGCACTTAATTGCATTGGGAAACCGAGGAAGGCATTTACAACAGCTCAATTGATCTACACGAAAAAGGCTCATAGGAAATAGGAATCAGCAGCCCTTCGTGAGTCCTTTGCTGTGCACGAAAAAGGATGTCTAGAAACACAATAAATCAGCATGCATGCTTCCTTGAATGTCGCTCATGCATGCTTTTTTTAATGCTGTTCATGTACCTGCACACATTAAATTCAGCCATTAATTCACGTTTAAGACAACATAAAATGGGTCAACTAGACATATTTAATTCGGTAGCCACAATTAACTTCAGCTGGACACCATTTAAGACATCATTAAATTCGATAGTAGCAAGACAAATTAAATGATGTAATGACAATTAAATTCAGCTGGATACCTATTAAGGCATCATTAAATTCGGCAGCTACAAGACACATTAAAGTGGCTCTTTAATTTGGCTTAATTCAGGCATATTAAATCAACAATAAGACATATTAATTAGATGTAATGAGACAGACACATTTATGCTATATAATAACTAAAACATATTAAGTGCATGCATGAAACACATCAAACACAAATAATTAAATTTGTCCAGATTTAAACAAATTAATTACTAACACTTATTTGAGCTGAACTAATAAACTAACTCATTTAATTTATTCCAGCAAATTAAAAATGCATGAAATTAAATAAAAAAGAATTAAGCTCAATGAGCTAGCATCTAGCCGAATTGAGCTCCAGTGAGCTAGAACGAGCTAGTTCAGCTTGCAAGAGTTTGCAAATGACGCCTAATGGGCTGATCCAAGTACGTTCCCGGGGCGTGGTCGTATCACTCATGATGGCCAACGTTATCCTTATATAATCATGCAACATAGACAATGTTTAATGGAAAAATTAGATAATTGATCTATCATAATTTGGTGTAGCATATTAAACTGGTCTTCGTACTTGAAGAGCTTGAATACAAGCATTTTTATTATGTTTTAATTAAGTTTTCTTAGTTTTGTTTACATCCAATAAAAAATGTAGTTTGAGTCTTTTATTGTCCTTAGAAATGAGGCCTAAGGGTGAGCTAATATACTTTGTAAGTGTGCAGGAGAACAATGGAGGGTGTACCAACTCAATACTGGTTGCTGTGTTACAACATGGGGAGCTTAATGTCGCAACGTAGGAAGCAGAGAGTAAGAATTTCAAGATTGGCTTCAGTCTTGCGACACAACTAAGGGATGTTGCGACGCACCCCTGAAAGCTACCCTGAGTACGAGCATATTGCCTTTGGTGTCGTAACACAAGCACTAGGGTGTCATGACATCAGTCCTGTACGAAAAATACTTAGAGTTAGGGGCGTTTTGGTCTACACAATCAAATATTAAACACGAGAGTGTCAGCTGACCTAGGGTTAAGGATGACGACAACCCTAACTCTATAAATAGGCTCATTTAACACTTGATATGGAAAAATTTTTGTATTGTTTGATGTTCTTCATAGTTTCATTTTTTAGTTTTTCCCTTTTCTTAGACTTTAGGTTATTTTTGATTTTGCATTTGTCAAGAGATCTAATTTGTGGAACTGATCAACTTTGTGTGGATTTCGTGCTTCAATTAAATACAATTCAGGCTTCTCTTAAACCTTCTTTCAATTTGTTATTAATGTTCATCTTTATATAAAGTTTATTATGTTTTTGAGTTACATGAGCTTATGTGGGACTAACAAGGGGAGGTATGATTAATTGATTATAGTGCATGACTTTCTTAAGCAGATCAACTGTTTGGGAAAGGAAGAATTTAAACCCTAGGCTTGACAACCCTAGGAAGTCATTTAGGTGGGAATTTGTAACAACCCATTTTTTAGTGGTGTTGAAAACAGTGGTTTTTGGACCACAAATCTGACGAGTAAGTTCATATAATTGGTATTAAAATGGTTAGAGGGTTTATGTTGAAATTAAACCATTGACATGTTGAGTTGACAAATATGGACATTTATTAGGTGATTTTAAAGGTTATCTATCAAGGTTAATTAAGTAAATTAGTACATAAGTAATTAAAATAAGATAAAAAAAGAAAGATATCATCTTTCTTCCATCTTTACCATCGAAAATCAAAGAAGAAAAACACCATGGAAGCATGCTAGGTTCGGCCATGGCATTCTAGCTTGCATGTAAGTCGTTTTGTCCCATTTAATGATTTCTATGTTTTTAGAGTCATAGCTTAATCTAGCTATCCTAGGGACTAATTTGCAAAATTGTTGAATGTCTAGGGTTTTAACATGAATGCATTTTAGTTGTTTGTGATGTTTAATGGAAGAAAATGAATCCTTGTTGTTAGATAAATAACTTTTGTTAAGTGATTTTTGATAAATTTGTCAATTTGGGGTTAAATTGAAAAATGTGAAATATTCATGGTGTAATTTATGAATTAATGAAATGTGTGGGCTGCTATAAGCTTGTATGGTATTCGGCTAGGCTTGGGTAGGGATGAAATTGCATGAATTTCATTTTACAAGCCTAAGGACTAATTTGTAAAAAATTAAAAGTATAGGGGCAAAATTTTAATTTTGCTAAAATGTGAATTTGAGTTAAATTGAATAGAATGATTATTGAATTGAGCTGAATTTATTCATTTAGATCAAGATAAACCATGTTTGGCTTTAGATCGAGGCAAAGAAAAACTTTGGATTAGTCGACTTCATTTTTTTACGTTTATCGTCGAGGTAAGTTCGTACATTTAAGTTTTGTTTTTATTTTATGAATTGAATGCTATTATGGTACAATATTAAAGGGATAACTTCGGCTATCGAATACGAAAAGGGATAGCTTCGGCTATCGATTATGAAAAAGGATGGCGACGACCATCAACAATGAAATGGGATGGTAACGACCATCGAACTATGAAAAGGGATGACTTCGGTTATCGATCTATGAAATGGGATTGCTTCGGCTATCAAATTATGAAAAGGGATGGTGACGACCATCGAACAATGAAAAGGGATGGTGACGACCATTAAATTATGAAAAGGGATAGCTTTGGCTGTCGAACTATTAAAAGGGACAACTTTGGTTATCGAATAATGAAAAGGTATGGGTCAACCATCGTATTATTACCTGGTGTGAACTTCAGTAAGACTTTTCAATGTAAATTACATTAGTTTGATGAAAGGTAAGTAATGCATGCCTTGTGAAAGTTAAGAGTATGAATGTATATATATAAGTTTTTGAATTAGTTATTCTCATGTTGGATTGGGTTTACATGATTTGTGGTTGTATATTGTATTGGCAAGTTTAGACTGTATGTGTTACAAACTTACTAAGCATGACATGCTTACTTTGTGTTAATTTTCTATGTTTTGTAGTTGTCGGAAGCTTGTTCAGGTTGGAAAGTCATCGGAGATCTATCACACTATCTATCGGCTCTTTCGGTACTTACAGATATTTAATTTTGGTTATAATGGCATGTATAGGTATTTTGGCTAATGTTGGCCATAAGTTTTGGCTGTTTAAATAGCCATTTGGTTTGGCTTGTGATTTAGCATTTTGATGTTGATATGAGCTTAGTTTATGGCATGTAAATATTAACCTTATTATGGTCAATGTTTGGCTTAATATGTTTGAATTATGATAGATGAATATGCATATTGTATAAGCCTTATAACTTATTGTTGTTTGGTATCTTGTTATGAATGGTATATATATGTCTATTGATGTTAGTGAATGAATGACATATTTTGTACCATTTGATATGCTTTTCTAAGTTAATTCAATGGTTTGAATTGAAGCAAGTTTAGTTGAAAGTTAGTTAGTCATTTTGGCCAATTTGAATACATGGTTAAACATGTTTATATATTGTCATTTGAGGTGCCTAAGGGTATATTGGTTGTATGATGTTATACCATATGTATATGACTTGTTTATGCTTGATTTTGGTGCCTTATTTAGGCATGTGCATTTTGGTTATAGGTACATGCTAGCTTCGGTGAGAAAAAAGGCCTTTAAAATGGCCTATTTTCATCCACATGGGCAGAGACATGGGCGTGTGTCTCAGTCGTGTGTGACACATGGCTAGGTGACACAATCGTGTGTCCCCTATAGCTTTGAAGGGATGCAAGTCAGGTTGTTACACAGCCTAGCACACGGTCTGACACACGGGCGTGTGAGGTTATTTCGAAGGGTACACGACCTGGCACATGGGCGTATGGGGTTATTTCGAAGGGTGCACGGCCTGGCACATGGGTTTGTGGCTTGGCCGTGTGACTTAAGTTAGTGAGTTACACGGGCACGAATACGTTCTGGGACACGGCCATGTGTCCCTACTTCAAATGCCCACATGGCCTAAGACACAGGCATGTCTCTTGGTCGTGTGAGTCACACGATCCTTTTACCTTTTAACAAAATAAGAGCTCCACGAGATACCTTAATACTGCTCGACTCAATGTTGATTCTGTATCCTTTTCAAGTTTAAAATACTCCAGGAGATGAGATTATTTGTAAATCAGGTATATACCTGACATCTGAGAGTGTCCTAATTGTCCCATTGTGCATCCTGATTTTAATAGTACCAATACCAATTACCTTACTGGATGAATCGTTTCCCATGCGCACAACTCCACCTTCAATTGAATTGTATATAGAGAACCATTCTCTATTGGGAAACATGTGGGAAGAACATCTTGAATCTAGGATCCACTCGGACGTAAACTTGGAGTTATCGCTCGTTGACACTAACAAGAAATCATCACTGCTTTCATCGACCAAATTAGCACCAGCTACATCTTCCTCGTTACTTGTAGTAGCTCTTTTATTTCGCAGTTTATAACAATCTGCTTTGAAGTGACCTAACTTTTTACAATAGTGACACCTTTTGTCTTACTTTTTTGATGCTACCAAAATGAAAGCTTGCCTATCTGCCTTGCTTTCTGAACCAAAATCATTTTCGAGTTTGTCTCTACTCAACAAATGACCCTTCACATCTTCGAATGAGAGTTTGTCTCTGCCATAAATTAGAGTCTCCTTGAAAGACTTGTATGGAGGGGGTAAATAGCACAATAATAGCATAGCCTAATCTTCATCGTCAATCTTAACCTCGACATTCTTTAAATCATTTAAAAGAGTAATGAATTGACTGATGTGATCTCTAAGAAGCTCACATTTGTTCATGCGAAATGTAAATAGACATTGTTTCAACACTAAATGGTTAGCCAGAGACTTGGTCGCATAAAGAGATTCTAACATTTTCCACAACGTGGATGAGGTCTTTTCCATCAATACCTCCTACAATACCGTATTTTCAAGGCACAACTGGATTGCAGAAAAGGCCTTTTCATCAAGCTCTTCCCATTCTGTTTGATTTTGATTCTCAGGCTTTTCCCGGTGACAACCTTTTTCAAGCTAGTTTGAACTAGAATTGCCATCATCCAAACTTGCCACAGATTGAAATTTGTGACACCATCAAACTTTTCAATTTCAAACCTTATGGTTGCCATCTCTAAACGAGCTGATCTAAAAAAATTAAACTAGCTCTGATATCACTTGTTGGGGATCGACCCGATTAAACAATAAACAAGTAAAAATAGCAGAAGAAATTAAGAAATTGAACACACAAATTTAACGTGGAAAAACCCCTCCAAAGAGGATAAAAAACCACGGGCAAAGATAATTATACTATAATAGAAAAAGAATGAAAAGTACAAAAGATGGAGATAAAAACTAAACCCCGAAGACCCGAAAACAAAGAACCCTTAAAACATAAACACAAAATTTTCTAAAAGTGTTATGAGTTCTAATCTCTAATGAGTGTATTTTTTAAGGTTATAAAAGAGCCTATTTATAGGCTAAATTCATAGGTCAAATAATAATAAAATAATGTAGACTAATCAGAGTTTGATTGAAACAAATAAATAAAGTTTAACTGGAAGATTATTTCTCAAATTTGACTAAAATAGGAGTCACAATTAACACCTTATTTCTCCATCCTTCAAATAGAGAATGGATAGAAGAGGTAGACAAAAAAATAGTCATTTTCTTTTTTATTTTTTAAAATTTTCCATGATGTATATACAAAGTATAGTGAAGCCATGCTTTATTCATTTTATCATCCTCAAATATCCACCTTAATATTTCTACTTATCCTATTTGATACTTAAGCAAAAGGAATATGTTCGGTAAGTACTAAATACTTAGGGTAAACAAAAGGATTGAGATTTAGCAATTAGGGCTTTATAAGCTAAGATATCAACATTAAACGAAAAGAAAATCTTGGAAGGCTCAAAATCAAGGTACTGAGAAAATTTATGTAAGGGTTGGCTCGAAAGGCTCAAACGACCTAAAGAAATTGCCTAGATCTTCCCTTATCATGCATTTGAAACTACTCATTATATTTAAGGGTAATAAGCCAATAGATTCTTAGATCATGATTAAGATATTACTTACAACCCATTACAAGTCATGCATATCATCTAAGATAGGCAATGTATCAACGAAAATTCAAAAGATAATATTGTCAAAGAAAGTTCAAAGAGGAAAAATCCAAGTGCTAACAAAACCTAATTACACAAAACCCATGACACACATTCTATAATAGGTTAGTAACTACTCTTTCAATAATCATCAATTATTCAAGCTTACATACTTCAGTACTTCGCAAGAATGTTAAAATCTCAAAAGTACTAGGTATCTTAAATGATCATGCAAAACATTTACTGACATCACACATAAAACAACAAAAAAAACTAAACTAAAAAAGAAATTTATTTATTTATTTATTTTTAAAAAGAGAGAAATAAAATGAAAAATGGGTATCAAAATTACTCATTATGCTCATTTCAACATAAAATGATGCAATTCAAGAATGCTATTCACTCCTTACTTGCATTTTACAAATATATATATATAAAATTAATAATAAGGGTAGGCATTCTATTAAGGTTCAGTCTTAAGATTATTTTCCATACTCTGTCACCATGATTACAATAACAACCCCTAGTTCTTTTTTTGAAAAAGACTTAGGGTTTTCACAGAAGTATCCCCTACCTCCTGCCAAATTAGGACATTGTTCTGAATGAAAAAATCATGAGTGAAGTTTAGAGGATATCACCTATGATAATTTGTCAATATTACTACAACTGAAATACAACAATGTATATATATAAATGTAAATATAAGTTAAACGCAAAAGTTGGATAATATCACAAAGACAAAGTTAAATCCATTTCTTGCTTGTCAGAATCTCTTTTCCTTTTTCTTGATTCAACAATCTGTTGAGTGATTAGATCTAGATGGTACTCAAAAGCTTGAAGCTTAACGAATAGTTCATCAATAGTTGCAACAGCAATCAAGACATTCCTAGCCTTTGTCAACACAAATCCACTTTCCACAACATTATCTAAAAATGAGAGCAAATTGTTATAATAACCATTAACATTAAGCAAACCAATGGGTTTTTTATGTATTAAGAAAGATGACCAAGAGGCTATGCAAAATATTTCACGCCTTGTATTTTATTTATTATTTTATGTTTATGTCATAAGGAAGTGAAATGGCCTAGTGGTTAAGGGTTTAAAAAGTTTCCAAGTGGTCCCAAGTTTCAAGCCCCCACAAGCTCACCTTTTTAATTAAATTTTTGACACCTTTAGCAAAATGTGAACACCCTTCTCATCCAACTCATGTTGCCATACTAGGGAAGATTCTTTCCTTGATTACAAGGTCAACATTTGAATTTTGCTCCCCTTTTCACTCCCATAATCCACTTTTGTTCCATTGCCCCCTCAACATGCCAAATTTCTTCCCTTACCTTACCTTGGCCGGCCATGCACTTAGACATATCCTTTTCACTTTTCATTTTTTTTCATTTTTCTCTCCTCCCGTCTCTTTGCCATCCACCACCTTGCTCCTCCCCATTTTTTCTTTTTTTTCTTCCATATCACCATATTAGTCACCCTTTTCTTCTCTTTTCTCCTCCATTCCACCATCACATAAGGCCATCACACCTCCACCTCACCACCACCTCTCCCTCACCGCTATTGTCGTCGCTATTGACCACTACCCAAAATTTCCCGATTGTCTTCTTTTCTCCTCCTTTTTTTAAAATTTATCTTTGTAATACCTCAATTTTGTTTTTTGTTCATTAAAAGGGTTAACTCCCATTCTATTTTGTAATACTTAAATGTATACCAATTTGTATATCTATTAGGGATAACTCTTCGGTCGAACTGCCACGGTCTTCCAAGTAATAGATGACTCACGTGAATGGGTACTACATCACAAAGCACTTCATCCTCGTATTTTCCAATTGAGAAGGATATAAGCACTTGTTTTGTTACCCCATTGACCCCGAAGCAAGTTTACGAGGATCAAATGAAATTGAAAATTTCTGTTGATCAATTGAAAGAAAAAGAAAAAAATGAAAATGAGGAAAAGAAAAGAAAAATAACAAGAGAAGGAGAAAAGAAAATGAGAAAAGAAAAAGAAGGAAAATAAAAAGAATATGAGAAAAAAAGTCTGATTGCAAAAATGAGTGATGTTCGGAAAGCATTGACGATGAAACAATCTGTTCTTGTACTTAGGTACAAGGAAAATTTATTTAACACTAACGAGTTACCCAAGGATATACCCTCTTCTATTGTGTCTCTTTTGCAGGATTTTCAAGATGTGTTCCCGGAAGAAACTTTGAGTGGGTTGTCACTTCTTCATCGGATCGTGATAGAGGGTTGCGTGCGAACCAAGATCGAGTTGTCAAGTCATGGGAAAATCCTATGAAAATGATAGACACTCGGATCTGAAACGAAATAGAAAATTAAACTTAGAACTAACTGATCTGAAACGAAACACCCAAAACAAGAAAGAATCAGCCAAGAATCGAAACACTTATTAATAACGTTGATTGGAAGCAAAGAAACAAAAATTTAGTTTCAAGAAAAGACTCCCCCAAGTCGAATCTGCAAAGGAGAACACAAAACAAAGAATTAAACTCAAAACCCAGCAAATCGAATTGAATCAGAATTAAGAGGCTTGGGCGGCAAGATCTATTGAAGAGTATAAACTAAGGGACGTTTCTTTAATGCCAAGAATGGTGCCGAACAGATTCTTGAAGATTGGAATGGCTGAAAACACAACAAGGGAAATTAAATCAAGTTAATCAACCAATCGGCATAAACAGAAACAACTAAAGAAGAAAGAACAGCAAGAAAGATGAATAAAGTCCTAGGAAGCCTTGAAATCAAGAAAGATTTCACAACTCCCTTCAAACGGCTCGAATCTCCCCTCCAATGTAAAACACCGGCAAGAAGAAGGCTGAAGATGGCTCCCACAATCAAAAAGATTGTTAAAACTATTTCTAAAAAAAACTCAAGAGAGGATTCTTGGAGAAAACTCAAAGAGAATTTTTCACTCAATAAAAATCTGATTTCAATGTGTTGTGTGTGTGGGTGGCCGGCCAAGCCTAACATATATAGGTCTACTACTACTTTCCTAACCCTGTTAGGAAAACTAAGAAAAAACCTAATTGTTTGACTTTTAAAGGAAAATTCGGCCAAGGCCTTTAGATGGGCCTCTTAGACTGAATGTTTACATAGAATTTAATTCATAAAGTCTAAAAATTAAACTAAGTATTTAAAGAATTAAAACTTAACAAATTGGGCCACTTTGACAATTTGGCCTGATTTTCAACTAAGTCTAGTTTAAACTTCTTGATTGGGCTTGGAACATCTTATTGGGCCGTGTCTTCAAGAACTTGGGCTTGTGATCCGTTCTCTCTCGAAATTGGTTCGTTGATGCTCGTAACTGAGATCCAATGCGCCTTAGCTAAAAGATTAGGTTTCTTGGACCAAGATTTCCAAGATTTGAAATCTTGATTTTCTTGATTCTTGAAATCCCTCAAAACAACAAAATTGGACCAATATTCGGTTTTGTTGATTTTCTTGAAAACAAGAAAGTGAATCTTGATTTTCTTTTTCCTTTGTATACGCATCTAAGGCCTTGCTAATGAAGTCTTGAATGGTTCCATTTAGTTTCATATGCATTTGCCTGGCCTTTGACCTTATTATTGGGCCTTGTGGTAATTTGAGCCCATCACGTTCTTGAGCTTGAGTTGGGCCTTTGTGACTCATATCAGATCGAGTATCAGATTGGTTTCGTGCCCGAAGCTATCATTTCGAACTGACAGCATATAGGACGAATCTCGAAGAAACTAAAGAACTACAACGAGAAGTTAATGAGTTGATGGAGAAAGGTTACATCTGTGAAAGCCTTAGTCCTTGCGCCGTACCTGTCTTGTTGGTACCGAAGAAAGACGGAACATGGCGAATGTGTGTTGACTACCGAGCCATGAACAAGATTACCATTAAGTACCGGCATCTGATACCTCGCTTAGACAGCATGCTTGATGAACTAAATGGTGCCAAATTATTTTTGAAAATCGATTTGAAGAGTGGTTACCATCAGATTCGCATGCGAGAAGGCGACGAATGGAAGACGGCCTTTAAAACTAAGCACAGTTTGTATGAGTGGTTGGTCATGCCATTTGGCCTAACCAACGCTCCTAGTACCTTTATGAGGTTAATGAATTATGTTCTAAGATCTTTTATCGGTAAGTTTTGTGTTGTGTATTTTGATGATATTCTTATCTATAGCAAGACGTTGGATGAACATGTAATGCATCTTAGGCCTATTTTAGAGGTTCTTCAAAAGGAGACCTTATATGCCAACCTTAAAAAGTGTACGTTTTATTCTGACAAGGTTATTTTTCTAGGTTTCGTGGTCAGCTCGAAAGGTCTTGAAGTGGACCAAGAGAAGATAAAAGCGATTCAAGAGTGGCCGAGACCAACAAGTGTTAGCCAAGTGCGGAGCTTCCATGGCTTGGTGAGCTTCTATAAGCAATTTGTGCCCAACTTCAGCACTGTGGCTACACCTTTAACAAGCATGATTAAAAAGATTTTAGCCTTTCATTGGACCGAAGAATAAGAAAAAACTTTTGTTTTACTTAAAGATTGTCTTACTAACTCACCCTTACTTGCATTTCCCGATTTTACTAAAACATTCGAAATTGAATGTGATGCATTAGCTGTTGGAATCGGGGCTGTGCTTACTCAATATGGAAGGCCTGTAGTGTATTTTAGCAAGAAGCTCAATGGAGCCGCACTCAACTATCCCATTTACGACAAAGAAATGTACGCACTTATTCGAGCCTTAGAAAAGTGGCAACACTACCTATGGCCAAAGGAGTTCATGATTCATTCCGATCATGAAGCGTTGAAACACATTAAAGGCTAGCAATAGTTGAATAAGCGTCATGCAAAATGGGTCGAGTACCTCGAATCTTTTCCTTACGTTATCAAGTATAAGAGAGGTAAAGATAATATCGTGGTTGACGCACTTTCGAGAAGGCCTTCTTTATTATCGACTATTGATTCTAAATTGCTAGGTTTCTCTTTATTGAAAGATTTGTATACTAATGATGATGATTTGTAACACCCCTTACCCGACACTATTTCCAAAGTTGAGCATGGGGCGTTACTTTACTTAACTTATTAGTTCGGGGTATAAAAATTTGCTTTTAAAATTTATTTCACTGTTCACCATAATGCTGTGCACCTGCGCAGTAGTCACTAATTTAACTATAACTCGAGTTACAAAACTCAAAATTTAGATCTGTAAATTTTACCTGAAACTAGACTCATATATTATCTTACCATGAAATTTTAAAATTTTTGTTTCAGCCAATTAGTACAGTTTATTCATTAAAGTCTCCCCTGTTTCACTGCCTAACGGTTCTGACCTTTATTCACTAAAAATAAATTTTCTCATCGTATGATTTTCATATGGTGTTCTCACTTATTTATACAGAAAATAGACTCACTAAGAAATCTAAAAATATAAATTATAACTCATAATTATTTTTGTAAAATTTTTAATGATTTTCTAAATTCAAAACAGGGGACTCCAAAAACCATTCTAACCCTGTCTAACCTAAATTCAAATATCTCAAAATATAAAATTCCTTTACCCACACCGTTATTTTTCTATGAAAATAGACTCGATAAGATTTAATTGTATATATGATTCACTCTCTAATTCATTTTATACTATCCTTGGTGATTTTTCAAAGTCACATCACTACTGCTGTCCTGAAACTATTTCATTGCAAATTTTTACTCTTTCATAATTTCTAGGTATAAACTATCACCTAGGCATTTATAATACCAAACACCTAGGCATTTATAATACCAAACATATTCTTACTTAGCCATTTTAATAGCTAAAAATTATCACATATTTACACATCATCCTTTAGCAATGTCATAAGGACATACATTCAAAATGACTAAGTCCCTATACATGCCATAGCTCAATCATTGATCATCAAAAAATACAGAGTTGTTGTTGTTGATAGTGTGAGCGCTCTCTAACGTCTTTAAGATCCCCGAATTAGCTTTGCAATACTATAAAAGAAGGAAAATAAAAGAAGTAAGCATAAAGCTTAGTAAGTTTACAAGCAAATAAATAACAACATTTAACACAAGTAATTATACTCAAATGTCATGATCTTTAATTTCCTCTTTACTTACTCTCTTACTCGTTCACTTACTTGTTTACTTAGATAACTCATGATTATAACTTACTCTTTTCTTGCTGAAATGTTGGTTCTCAATTGATAACATAATATGTTCTTAACTCTTATAACTCACCTGAATTTGCTATTTATGCTTTTACCTGAACTTTCATGGAACATAATTTGTTTACTAGCCCGTTGAGCCACATTGGAATAATAAGGATACTTGGGTCTCTTTTCTGATAATAACATGCCAAATCCATGTCCCAGACATGGTCTTACATGGGATGTTTCTTGTACTGCCAATGCCATATCCTAGATATGGTCTTACATGAGAGTTCTCATATCGGTGCCCATGTCATGTCCCAAACATGGTCTTACGTGGGACCTCTCATCTCGGTGCCTACGCCATGTCCCAGACATGGTCTTATATGGGACCTCTCATAACCTCAATGATGCCAATGTCATGTCCCAGGCACGGTCTTACATGGGACATGACATTTGTATCCGATACATTCCTAATGTTTCAACGAGACTTTTTAATACTAATTCTCTATCGTCTCATACTTGAGTCAACATTAAATAATTTCATAAAATAAATACATAATTGCTGGAAAATAGCAGCATTAATAATAATGGTTGAAATATTGTATTTATTTACTGTAAACTTACCTCATTACAAAATATAGCCAAATCTATCAACTTAGTCTTCAACCTTTTTCTTTCCTCGGTCTAACCCCGAATTTCATTCTTCTTGATCTATAATAGAAAATTTAGTTTATTTAATACTCACATTTATCAAAACAGCCCTCGACTCTAACTTTGGAAAAATTACAATTTTGCCCTTAAACTTTTACATATTTACACTTTTACCACAAAGGTCGGAAATTAAACTTCATTTCATATTGTTATGTTTTATAACATGCTGAACATTTTTCCCTTCTACGGTAACATCAAATTCCCATTCTAACACTTACTTATGAACATTAGGTATTTTTACCGATTATGTCATTTTACTCGTTTTCACTTAAAATCGCTTAGCATAAATCGTTTAACATAATTTAAGACTTCATATTCTACCATAAAACATCAAAATAAACACATTTCACCTATGAGTATTTTTCCAAATATGAACCCTAGGTTAAATTATTGCTAGAATAAGCTAAATCAAGTTACCGGGGCTTCAAAAACGTAAAGAACATGAAAAACAGGGCTTGGGATCACTTACTATGGAGCTTGGAAGCTTGAAAACCCTAACTATGGCTTCCCCCCTTGCTAATTTCGGCCAAATGAAGAAGATGAGCACAATTTGCCATCTTTTTCCCTTTTAATTCATTTTAATTACCAAATTACCAATGTCCCTAACTTAAAAATTTCCTATTTCACTTATCTCATGTCCATTTTTTTCCATAACTTAAGCAATGGTCTAATTACCATATAAAGATTTCCAATTTAAAATTTCATAACAATTTGACACCTCTAACATGTAGAACTCAACTTTTGCACTTTTTACAATTTAGTCCTTTTGACTAAATTAAGTGCCCAAACGTCGAAATTTTTGAACAAAATTTTCACGAAATCATTCAGTGAAATTGTAGGCCATAAAAATATAGTAAAAATAAAATTTTCCTCATCAAATTTGTGGTCCCGAAACCACTGTTCTGACTAGGCCCAAAATCGAGATGTTACATGATTTTGGTGAGATATTTGCTGCTTGTGAGAATGCTTCTGTTGAGAAATTTTATAGGTATGAAGGCTTCCTTTTCAAGGAAGGAAAATTATGCATTCCACAAAGTTCCATTCGGGACTTGCTTGTACTCGAGGCACATAGCGGTGGCCTCATAGGACATTTCGATATAAGTAAGACCTTAACAATGCTCCAAGAACACTTTTATTGGCCGAGGATGAGAAGAGATTTTGAACGAGTCTGTGAACATTGCATAACGTGTAGAAAGGCCAAATCCAAGATTTAACCCCACAACCTATACACTCCATTGCCTATACCTGAAGCTCCTTGGATGGATATCTCCATGGACTTTGTCCTTGGATTACCGCAAACAAAAACAGGGAAGGACTCTATTTACGTTGTAGTTGATAGATTTTCTAAAATGTCACATTTTATCGCATGTATAAAAACTGACGATGCTGTTCATATTGCTAATCTCTTCTTTAGGGAAATCGTTCGACTTCATGAAATTCCAAGAATGATCGTGTCCGATCGCGATGCTAAGTTTTTGAGTCACTTTTGAAGATCATTGTGGGGGAAGCTCAGAACTAAGCTACTGTTTTCAACCGCTTGTCATCCCCAAATCGACGGCCAAACCGAGGTGGAGAATCGCATTTTATCAACGTTACTTCGAGCAATCATCCGAAAGAAGTTGAAGTCATGAGAAGAATGCTTGCCACATATCGAGTTCGTCTACAACCGATCCGTCCATACAGCAACTAAACATTCACCCTTTGAAGTAGTATACAGGTTTAATCCATTAACTCCATTAGATTTAATGCCATTACCAAATGATCAATTGATACATTCTGATGCTAGAAAGAAAGATGATTATGTTAAGGAGCTGCATCAGAAAGTTCGTGCCAACATAGAGGCAAGAACCGAATCTTATGTGCAAAACGCCAATAAGGGACGAAAGCGAGTTGTATTTGAACCTGGATATTGGGTTTGGGTTCATATGCGCAAGGAGTGTTTTCCAACCCAACGAAGGTCCAAGCTATTACCTCGAGGCGATGGACCTTTCCAAGTCCTAAAACAAATCAATAAGAATTCCTACAAACTCGACTTACCTGGCACTACAGCAAAACAGACTTTTGTAGCATTTTTAGCAGCGTTTGGACAAAAAACGCCGCTAAAAATCGAGCATTAGCAACGCTTCCAGAAAAGTGCCGCTAAAAATGAACATTAGGCGCTTCCAGAAAATCGCCGCTAAAAAAGAACATTAGCGATGTTTTCTGGAAAAACGCCGTAAAAAATCTAAGCCCAACATCGTTTTCTGATCTTTCGGGGCTTTAGCGGCGTTTTTAAAAAAGCGCTGCTAATGCTCGGGGCTTTAGCGGCATTTTTCAAGAGGCACCGCTAATGCTCGGGGTTTTAGCGGCATTTTCAAAAAAGGGCCACTAATGCTTGGGGCTTTAGCGGCGTTTTTAAAGAAACATCGCTAATGCTCGAGGATTTAGCGGCGCTTTTGGAGAAATGCCGCTAATGCTCAGGGATTTAGCGGTGTTTTTGGGAAAGCGCTGCTAATGCTGTGGGATTTAGCGGCATTTTTAAAGAAGCACCGCTAATGCTCAGGGCTTTAGCGGCGCTTTTTTCAATAACACCGCTAATGCTTTGTGATTTAGCGGCGTTTTTGGGAAAGCGCCGCAAAAAAAATTATTTGTCTATTTATTATGTAATTGATTTATTTATATTAATTAAAATTCAATTTATGTTTAATTGAATATTTAAAATCTTCATAAAAAATAATGGCATGTAGAAATAATTTGAAATAAAAAACATAGAAAAATATTTGTTAAAAATGGAAAAATTAAAATACTATTGTTTAAAATAATTTTAAAGTTTTTGGGTACATTACTGATTGTTTTTAATTTGTTATATAATCGTAAAAGAGATAGTATTAATTTGTAAAATATTGAATTAATTAAACTAGTTTAAGGTTTAGGAGTTACTATTTTAAGGTTTATGGAATATTATGGCATGCAGGTTTAGGGTTTATGGTTTAAAGGCTAGGGTCTAAGGTTTAGAGCTTATGTGTTAAGGTTTAGGTTTAGGTTTATGTGTTAAGGTTTAGGGTTTAGGTTTATGGTTTAGGGTTTAGATTAACTAGTGTTTTCTAATTTATAAATTAATTATTTCTTATATAATTGTAAAAGAGATAATATTAATTTGGTTCTTCAAAATCGTGTGAAGATTTGGTTCTTCAAAATCGCATGAAGATTTGGTTCCTCAAAATCGTATGAAAAGTTACAAATTGATAACTAAAATATTTAGAAGTTTTCATTTAAGTTACCAATTAGCTGTTAAAATCGACGCCGGCCATATGGCTTTCTCAAAACCCTTAAACCCTAAAAACATAATCCTTAAAACCCTAAACCCCCGAAAAACTTCATATGGATATTGATGTACATGTATATACATAGATATATATTAATGTAAAAGCTTATATATGTTTATAAAAAACTGTGGAAGCAATACTTAATATTGATTAAAAATTTTTGGGGTTTAGGGTTTAAGAGGTTTAAGGGCTATAGTTTAAGGGTTTTATAGTTTAAGGTTTAATGTTCAGTATAATTTTAAGTTTATGGTTTAGGGTTTGTTATATTGGGTTGGGATTTAGTGTTTTAAAGTTTGTTGTTTGGCGTTTAGTTTTTATAGTCAGAGCCTTAGTGTTTAATTATGGTTTTAAGGGTTACAGTATTAAGGTTTAAGGGTTAGGGATTTTGATAAAAAGATAAAAAAATAAAGTTATTTTAGGGTTTAAACAAGCAATAAGATTCTTTTTAATTACTTTTAATTGTAACTTATAATATATATTTATGGTTTAAAGTTTAGAGTGTTAGGGTATATCATATTAGAGTTTAGGGTTTAATGTTTAGTATTTTAGGTACAGTGGTTAATGTTTGTTATTTTGGATTTGGGGTTTACGGTTTAGGGTCTGGGTTTAGGGTTTAGTTTTTTATAGTTAGTGTCTTACTATTTATGGCTCTAAGGGGTTTAAGATTGATAAAAAATGACGTTTTATTTTGTGTTTCTAGTGGCGTTTATGAAAAAATGCCGCAAATTTGTTTCAAAAATGGCAAAACGTTGCGTTTTGATCTGTGTTCTTAGTGGCGTTTTCTACGAAACGCCGCAAAAGGATAGAAATTAGTGGCGTTTTTGTAAAATTCGTTGCAAAATTTGTGCCTGATACTGAAAACGTTACGTTTTGATGCAAAATTTTAGTGGTGTTTTTTGAAAAATGCCGCAAAAGGACTATGCTTTAGTGGCGCTTCAGCAGAAAACGCCACAAATAGGTTTTAATAGTTTCCCAAACGGTGCCGTTTTTTCCTATGCTTTTAGTCATTTATTTACAGCCACTTATTGAAGAGTTAAAACAATTATGGGCTGGTGTTGAGACATACGATGTGCTCAGAAAGGAGAACTTTAATTTACGTGCAGCTTTGATGTGGACCATTAATGACTTCCTCGCTTATGCTAATTTATCCGGTTAGAGTACCAAGGGTCGTTATGCGTGTCCTTGTTGTGCTACACAAACATGTTCGCAATGGTTATACAATGGGAAGAAGTTCTCTTACATGGGGCATCATCGGTGGTTACTGGAAAAATAATAGATTTAGATTTCAGAGTTCTGTATTTGACGGTACTGAAGAGTTCAGAGAAGCTCCTTCGCAGACCAGTAGATCTGAAATCTTGTTCATGTTGGAAGATATGAATTTTAGTTATGGGAAGATGAACCAACTGCCAAACACGTAAAGAAATAGAAGATCAAATGATGAAGCTGATGATGACTCTAATGAAGAGGATGATCCTAATGAGGCGGACTTGTGGAAAAAAAGAAGTATTTTTTTTGAGTTGCCTTATTGGGAGCATCACCTTTTACGACACAATCTTGATGTTATGCACATTTAGAAAAATGTCTGCGAGTCGGTACAATTTTGAATGTCGACGGAAAATCAAAAGACAATCTTCAGAGTCGATTTGATTTAGTCCACATGGGAATTCGGCGATCTTCATTCCAATCCACTTCCGAATGGGAAATATCGGTTGCCGCCTTCTATTTTTTCAATGTCGAAGATGGAGAAAGAAGTGTTCTTCATGGTGTTGAAGGATATAAAGGTTCCAGATGCATATGCATCAAACATATCTCGATGTGTTAGTGTTAAAGATCGAAGACTATATTCGCTAAAATCACATGACTATCATATCTTGATGCAAGATTTACTACCAGTTGCTCTACGATGTTGTATGTCGAAGAAGGTAACATCTTGTATAATTGAACTATCCAATATAATGAAAGCCATATGTGGCAAAGTTTTGGATGTTCAAGAACTTCAGAAGTTACAGGTTCGAGCTGCTTTGACTCTATGTAACTTGGAGAAAATCTTTCCACCTTCCTTCTTCACTATTATGGTTCACTTGATAATCTATCTCCCGCATGAAGCAATTCTCGGCGGACCCATTTTCTATTGATGGATGTATCCCATAGAAAGGTGTTAATTTATTTTTAAAATTTTTTCTTCATTCACCTATTGTTGTTTTAGTTACAACTTTTGATAATTTGTATATCGTGTTTAGGTTCCTATCCAAATTAAAGTCTTATTGCCGCAACAAGCGTTATCCAAAAGGATCGATTGCTGAAGGCTACTTGGCAGAGGAATGTATGACCTTCTGTTCAAGATATTTGGAAGATGTTGAAATAAGGTTGAACAGACCAAGTAGAAATGCTGGACTCACGGATCATAACTTTGCCGATACTTATCTGATCCAAAGTTTTGGAGAACCAATCGACAAAGTTGATATTGCAGAATTAGATGATTTATCGTGGGTACAAGCACATCGATATGTTCTGTTTCACCACGAATCAATGGAACCATTACAGAAGTAAGTTGTAGAAGTTTGATAAATATTCATCAATCCAAAATTGTTTATCTTCTAACAAAGTGAACATTTTTTAACATAGTGAGTACAAACAAATATTGAGATCTCGTTCGCGCTCCCGAAGAACACAACATTGAGATATCAATAAGTTGTTCACAGAATCTTTTCATGAATGGTTAAGCTAAACGGTATGCAATTGGAGCTTCATTGACAAATAATAATGTTTTCTCATAACATTTTTAATTACTTAGTTTACTTTCCATTCAATAGGTTTGGAGTGGGAAGAACGTCAATGATGAAATTAAATGGCTTTCCCAAGGTCCAAATTGAGTGGTTAAAAGATATAGTGCGTTCCTCATCAACGGATTCAGATTTCATACAAAATATAGCGAGAGATTGAGGAGAACTCAAAATTGTGGAATAGTTGTTAATTCCTCAATTACAAGTTATACTAGTGCTAGGGACAATAATCTTGTCGAGGGAAATATGGAATATTTCAGACTTCTTACTGACATAATTGAGTTAGATTACTATGGCAAATGGAAAGTTGTCTTATTTCGAGCTGATTGGGCTGATGTTAATCATGCTCATGGAATTAAGCAAGATCAATTTGGTTTTACAATGGTGAACTTTGCTCGATTGGTTCACACAAGACAACAACTGATAGATGAGCCGTATGTATTCTCATCTCAAGTCAAACAAGTTTTTTACTCAAAAGATCCAACCGATGAGGGTTGGTACGTTGTACTCCGTAACATCCCTAGAGACTTGTTTGACATGGGCAGTGGAAGTAGAGATAACATCGACGATAGATCAGAAACTTTGCCATTTCCAGAACAAAACTTAAACGAAAATATCCCTAGTACTAGTACACAATTTCAATGGGTTCGGCAGGATACAAATGAAGATATTTACAAATAATGATATAGTAAGAATATACGATTGTTTAATTATATGTAATATCATAATTTAAATCTTGGTCTTATTATATATTTCAACTATTTTATATGTGTTGTTATTGTTGTAATTAGTTACTAAGTTTTCAACTATTTATATGTATTGCAGATAAAATGCCTAGAAAATAAATGCGAGATCTAAGCATTGTTCAAAATGCTCCAAACTCGACAGAAACAAATAGTGAAGAACAGACAGGAATTGGATCTTCGAATGTTCCGATTACACCTGAGGATCCTACAGAAGTTCAAAGTAATTTTACATTTAATTTACATGCGTGTTGACTTATAATTGATTTATTTTTCAAATTCTTATATTATAATATACCATTTTTCAGCTAAAATGGTGGGACGCGTAGAGGTTGAGGACGTACGCTGCTAAGAGATTTATACGAGTTAGATCCAGTCGAGCGTGTCAAAGTATGCAGAAACAGTTTTGGTCAGCCTGTTGGATCAGAAGCTCGACTTTTAGCAGGATACTTGGGCATTTTAGCATGAAATGCGAATATGTTGCCTATCAACTATGAGTCATGGCATCAAATGCCCGATAGTAACAAAAATCAAGCCCTCGATAATATTAAGGTAACAAAACGTTAATGTCATCTGTAATACTTGGGAATTAGTTTCATTTATATTTACTTTCTTAACTTGTGTTTTTTGTAGGCGAGGTTTGCTTTAGAGGTCTCGGATACCTATGTAAAGAAGGCATTGGGAAAAAGATGGAGAGACCATAAAAGTACTTTAAAGAAAGATTATTATAAGACAAAAACAACCCTCGATAAGAAATTGCAAAATGTCCCGCCGAGTATCCTGAGGTACCAATGGGAAGATGCGGTTAGATTTTGGCATTCGAAGAAAGGCGAGGTATGACGTACTTCCAAACTCTTGTAATTATTTTGGTTTATAGTATTTACTATTTATGTACTAATAATTTCATAACGTAGGATCGTGAACGAGTTGGAAAAAGCAGCAGGCAAAAACAGAAATTCACTCACACAGCCTAGTTGAAAAGTTTTGCTTGTGTAGCTGAGGCCGAGGTATTTTTAATTTTTTTAATACTGTCAAATATGTATTACTTTCCATTAAATAATATTTTTACTACTATATTGTAGGAACTGTCGTCCGGTCAAAAAGTTGGACGCCTTCAACTTTTTGAGATTACGCATAGGAAGAAAGATGGATCTCCTATGACTCCTGAAGCTGCAGAAATTATGGTACATTTGCTTAATATGATTTGACTTGTTTTAGTTATTTATAGTGTTTATTTTCTAATGGTTTAATTCATTGCTTGTAATGCTACTATTGTTAACTTATGTTGCATTTGTTTTTTAATATATATTGTGTTCCTAACTATGTGATTTATTTATTAGGAAAAACTAAAGGATAAAAAGGCGGAGACGAAGCGATTGCTTCCAGTGATAGTTCTGTTCATCTTGAAAACATTGATAACCGGATTATTACTGAAGTTTTGGGTCCTGAAAGGTATGGTCGGGTTCGATTTCAAGGATCTTTTGTTAACCCAACCCAATATTTTGGATCTAGCTCGCAGCAATACATGCCTTCGGGGAGTCAGGCTCAAGCTGAAGTTCAGAGGTTAAAAGACCAGATGGCTCAGATGCAAGCGACCACAGTTGAGGTTCAAAGGAAATATGAAGAACTTCAGCTACAACTTAAAGCAGAGGCGGCAGCGAGGGAAACAGAGGCTGCAGCACGAGAAGTAGAGGTTTAAAAGAAATATGAAGAACTCTAGCTACAACTTAAAGCAGATGCGACATTGAGAGAAGCAGAGGTTGCAGCGAGGGAAGCAGAGCAGAGCAGAAAGTACGACGAACTCCAACATCAGCTTCAGAATATGATGAAGATGTTTTAGCAGTCCCAACTTCCACCGTCATAGTGTATTGTATAAATATTTTTATCAATTTCACTTTTAACATTTGTGTGAAAATAATATGAATTATATTTTATTTATTGATATTAATATTATATTATTCGTTTAATTTGAAATATTATATAAATTTATTGCTTTTGTCTGGTTTAGATTTGGTTTCTTTTGATTTGTTGCTACAGGAGGGCTGAAAAAATGAAAAAATTTATTTTACAAAAATCCCAAAATTAGTGGCGTTTTTAGAAAAAGTGTCGCTAAAAGCCACCAAACAAATAGCGACGTTTGTGGAAAAAGCGCCGCTAAAGAGCATGACCTTTAGCGGCGTTTGTGGGAAAAGCGCCGCTAAAGAACATGACTTTTAGCGGTGTTTGTGGAAAAAGCACTGCGAAAGAACATGACCTTTAGCGGCGTTAGTGGGAAAAGCGCCGCTAAAAGTCATGTTCTTTAGCGGCGTTTGTGGAAAAGGAGTCGCTAAAGGTCATGACCTTTAGCGGCGTTTGTAGGAAAAGTGCCGCTAAAGACCATGACCTTTAGCGGTGTTTTTTTTGAAGCGCCGCTAAAGAACATGACCTTTAGCGGAATTTATAGAAGCAAATGTTAGTGACGTTGTCAATAGCGGTATTTTTTGCGGGCTTTCAAATACTTTTAGTGGCGCTAAAAAACGCCACTAAAGGCCTAAAAAAATGCTGCTAAAAACCTGTTTTGGTGTAGTACGGTGAATATAATATCAGCGCTAGTTTAAATGTTTTTGATTTGTCTCCTTTTGATGCAGATTTTGACTTAAGGACATGTCATTTTGAAAAAGGGGAATGATGTAAGCACGCCTAGGAGCTTCCCTAGCTCAAACATGGAACCAATGTTGCTACCAAAATGACCTATAACGCGAGTACGAGCTAAGCTTTTCAAAGAGGCCATTTCGGCCTTAGTCATGCGCATATGGGCTGAAGTGTTGTCCAAACCCATTGAAGAAGTTTGTACCAGCTCCATGAAGACTCCTTGCAACCTCTAGCAAGTTGATCTCAGCTCCTCAATAGCTCCCCGAGCTCCATTCAGCTCAAATCAGCTCATTTGAGCTCGTTTTAGCTCATTCGAGCTCATTTCAATATATTTCCAGCTTATTTACTTTATTGCTAGAATAAACTAAGTGTTTGCTTTATTTAGTTTATTTTGTTACAACTCATTAATTAATCTTTAGCTTAGTACAACTGATTGCATGTTTTAGCACAATTAGAGCTAGCCGAATTAATATGTCTTCATTAAGTCTATATTTAATTTGTCTTAGCTTTATTAGTATTTATTAAAGTATTTAAATATGTTTTAATTTGTCACAGCCAAATTTAATATTGGATTCAATGTCTTCTAGGTGCAGTCGAATTCATGAATAACCATTAAAACTAGGTGCATGCATGGCTGGATGCAACGTATAAAAAGGTTCATGCATGGTTAGCTACAATGCATGGTGTGCTGGTTATTGGCCTTCCCAAGTACCTATTCGGCCAAAGAGTAGCTACCCATTAACTTTCTCTAAGCTGGCTGAACATATTCCCATGCTGCTTCAATGAGTTCACACTAGCCGATTTTCCCATTCACATTTGTTGTCCATTCGATTTTGAGCTTTCACATTGAAGTGACCTTTCAAGTTGGAGTTCACACTTCAAGTAACTCTTCAAGCTGATCATTTAAGCCTTCGACATTCGGCTGAACCAAAGAAAATTAATTGAGCTTAATTAAAAGCACATGGCTGGACCTAGACATGGCCAATCGGTTTCCAAAGCTGCCAATTACATTCAACTGATTTTTCTTCTCCTAGAAGCTGTCCAATGGCGTCCAAAATAGCTAAATATAGACAAGGCAATTAATAGTTTTATTCTAATACATTTTATCTCATTTAAAGCTGAATGCTTTGTCTTTAAGTCATGTAACTTTGTCCATTCGGCTAGCCTAAGAATAGCTATAAATACTTAGCTAATTTCATTTTGTAAGGCTCTTTGATCAAATTTTAATCAAATTAAACTTTGAGTTCTTTGTGAGGTTTTCTCCTCTCTAAATTTCTTTCGAGTCTAGCTTGATTTATCTGCTTGTAAGTGGTGTCAACCCGATTCTCTTTTTGATACTATGGTTCCTACCTTTTTAGGTAAAGGGTCAAGGTCCTTTTTTCTTCAATCACCAACCCACCTTAAGCAATATAAGTCCAGGGTCACACTCTTTAAGTGTTGGTTCGTTGTTAACGCTTAAGTTTGAATTCCATTCCATCTATTATCAAAATTATCTATCTTTAATTCCGCTGCTTACTTAACCCATCTAAATTATATTGAACCTACTTCAATCTTAATTACACCTATTATTTTATTATTTATCTGACTACAAGACTATACAAGTTTGGAAAGCTACTTTCTCGTTGACGATCGGGCAACTAAGACGACTCGACTCACTAACCCAAGGCGGATCGCATCAGTTTTCATTATTTTTGCTTTTTATTTTTCCTATACGCATTCTAACACTTTATTGTTTCTTGTATTAATAGGTTAAAGCACGTTGCACATTCCTTCCTCCGTGCAACACAAACTGTTGGTTTCTAGCCACTTTTGGACTCCTAGTGCCGTTAGGATATTTGGTAGCTAGATTCTTTAATATTCTGATTGATTGTCATAAATACTTCTAAAGGACTCATAAGATTAATTCTTACCTCATTGAAAATTTGATTTTTATTTCTGAGTCCATAACAGTTAGGTTTGTTTAATTTTCTTTTCTTGACTGTTGTGTTCTTTTCAAGTTTTCATAATGATTCGCGATACTATGCTTGGGAGGTTGCAAAGGCAAATAGAGGAACTATTAGACAAGGGGAGATGGTCAAACGAATAGTGGAGTACAATTGATCTCTCACCTGTATTGAAATGTTATTGGTGTAGTTCAAAAGATCATAACGGTTTTTGATGTCTAATTAAATATCCGGTCAGAGAGAATAAGATTAAGCTATCATCTTTTGTGCAATATTATTGGTGTAGTTCAAAAAATCATAAGGGTTCCCAATGTCCAATTAAATATCCAATAAGAGAAGAAAGTAAGTATGACTTTGTATCTTTTGTTAATTTTTACTTTAGTGGAAAAGATATATGCAATAGCAAACTTTGTGAACTGGAAAAAGATGATAGTGAGAATTTTTTCCTCGAATCTGTATAGTTAGATGAGATAGAATCGTCATGTTCTTTTGCTAAGATGTATTTACTAAATTGAGTATTCATAATACTTGTGAGGGGGATATGGGAAGTGAGGAAAAATCATGTGAAAAGACTGAGGGAAAAGAGACCTTCAGTGATAAAAGTCTACTTGATGGTCCAAATTTGGTGAGTGAAAATCGATATGAGGTAAAATTGGAGAGTTCTCACGAGGAAAAAGAATATGAAAAGAAAGAAAATACCTATACAAAAGTGAGGAATGATTATGTTCTAACTTACCCTAACTCAAATTTGTTTAGTGGTGTTTCTTTATTGCAGGACTTCAAGGATCCATTAACGAACTCTCAATTATATTACTTTATCGTTGATAGACGATTTCACTTGTGGGAGAGAGGTAATTTGAACATTAATAATTCTTCACAAGTGCTACAAGGTAAGAAAGGTAAGAAAACAATAGAAATTGATTTAAGAAGGCATACTTTGAATGTTTTTGATAAGTATGCTACTGATTTTGTTTGTACAATATCTCCTTACAACATGCTTTCTCATTGGTCAAATTTTATTAAACCTTAGTCTGACAGTTCAACTAATTTTATGGGTTTACCTAAATTTGTAAAGGTTAAAAATAGTAATTATGTTGCATTAAATAAATTTTTAAAGCATTTTACATATTTTTCTCTTGCAACAAAATTTTCTACCTTGACCTTTATCAATAAATTTTTACAAAATAACATTAAACTTCTTGATTTTTATAATTATGTGAAATTCTTGACTCATAATTGTAAATTCTTATGGATGACCACATATATTAAAACAAAGTTATATGTTATTTTTTACTTGAAGACTCATATACCTAACGCTTCTTTGTTTAGTGTTGATACCTTGTTTCTAAAGGAGACATACATGATCGAAGTTGATTTCAAGGATCAAAAGAATGTCTTTGATCTTGGAGATAGTTTTTGTGCACAAGAAAGCTTGGGTAATTATTTTTTTCATTTTATTGTTAATTATTCGGGGACGAATCTTCGTGAGGAATGGGGAATGATGTGAGTAGCTCGGTCCAATTCAAAGGCCATAGTAGAGATGGGCCTTTCCAAGTACTCAAGCGGATAAATGACAACCCCTATCAAATAGATTTTCCTAGTGAGTAAAATGTAAGTTCTACTTTTAATATTGCTTATTTATCTCCCATTGATGTTTTAGATTTGAGTACGAATCTTTTTGAGGAAGAGGGGATTGATACGAGTCTCAAGGCCCAAAATCAGGCTCATGAACGTGATGGGGTCAAATTTCTTCAAGGCCAAATAACGAGGTCGAAGGCCAAGCAAATTCGAGCAAGATTGAATGAGACTATCCAAGACTTCATTGCCAAGGCCCTAGATATGCAAGAAAATCAAGATTCACTTTCTTCTTTTCAAGAAAATCAAGAAACCGAATATTGGTCTAATTTTGTTGTTTCAGACAATTTCAAGAAAGAAGAAAATCAAGATTTCAAATCTTGGAAATATTGGTCCAAGAAACCGAATCTTGCAGCCAATGTGCATTGGATTTCATGTACGAGCTTGAACGAGTCAATTTCGAGAGCAAACAAATCACAAGACCAAGTTCTTGAAAAAATGGCCCATTAAGATGTCTACAAGCCCATCTTGAAGTTTGGAAAGTAATTTAATTGAATATCGGTCAAATTATCAAAGTGGCCCAAATTGTAAACTATTTAAACTATAGGTCCAATTTTATTTTAATAGGTGGATCACCATATAAGAATTCAGCCCAAGGAGCCCATTTAATTTATTTGGCTGAATTCCCATTAAAAGTCCACAGTTAGAATTATTTTAATTTTTTTTATCTGATGAGTTGTCATGTTAGTTATTCCATTAGGGTTAGGAAACCTTATTTTAGGGGCCTATAAGTAGCATGGACGTTCATCCTTATACATACACAATTAATTTATGTTTTTTTGAGTTAATAATAATTCTCTTTGAGCTTTTCTTCAAGAATTGCTCTTAAGTTTCTTTTAGAAGTTGTTTTAACAATATTTCAGGTTGTGGGAACCATCTTCAAGCTTTTTCTTGCCAAGATCTCTTTCCTGGAGAGGTAATTAGAGCCATTGAAAAGAGTTAAGGATTCTTAATGTTTCCAAGGCTTCTTAGGACGTCATCTTTTATTTTCTAGCCTTAATTTATCATTTCTTACTTATTTAAGTTAGTTCTTGCTCTTTTGGCTTGCGGATTTTATTGATTTCCATTCTAGGTTAAAGTTGCTTCAAGAAAGACATTCTCCTATCTTGTTCCATCAAGAAACACATCAAAATTAGGAGTTTTAATCTTTTCTTGTTGTTTTAAACATTCTTACACAAAACAGTTTGCTTTTGTCTTTAAAATCATTTTTAACAAATTTGTTTGTGTTTTGTTTTTCCAAATCTAGTTGGGGAAATTTCTTGAGATCCAAGGACGGTTTCTTTCCATCCAAGGAACCCTAATTCATTCTTTATTGGACTCTTTACCAGCCGGTTCATCTTTCTTTTGTTTTAATTTCGTTTGACTCTCCTTTGTAACACTAATCTATTTCTGTTGTTTTCCGTTTTAGTTTACGTTCATCTAGAGATTTAGGATAAATCCGCGACTTTGACAAACTTTACAATCCACTTTCGCATTCATCCACATCATTCTTTATCACTTTGGTTCTTTCTTTATTTATTTTTGAATTCTTAGAAGCATCATTTCTAAGTTCTTCAAATGCATTAATTTGCAACTTGCGCAACTTAGAAGCATCATCAAGATTGGAGTTAAGCATTTTAATTGCCCAATATGCCTTATGTTCAAATTCCATAGGTAGATGATAAGGTTTTCCATGACCTAACAGATAGGGAGACATTCCTTATGATGTTTTGAAAGTAATTCGGTAATCCCATAATGCATCAATAAGTCTTAGAGACCAATCTTTGTAAGTAAGGTTAACCATTTTTTTTCCAAAATGTTCTTAATCTCCCTATTTGCATGTTCTACTTGTCCATTTGTCTAAGGGTGATAAGAGGTTGCAACTTTATGTGTAATGGTATATTTATTCATTAATGATTCAAAAAAAATTGTTGCAAAAATGTGTGCCCCCATCACTTATAATTGATCGAGGAATCCCAAATCGACTTAAAATATTTTCTTTTAAAAACTTAATCATTGTTTTATGATAATTATTTTGACATGAATTGCCTTTATCCATTTTGAAACATAATCTATTGCAACCAAAATGTATAAAAAACCAAACAATGATGGAAAAGGTCCCACGAAGTCGATAGCCCAATAGTCAAAAATTTTAATCACAAAAATTGGATTCAAAGTCATCATGTTTTGTTTTGAAATGGATCCATATTTTGGAATTTTTTACATGATTTGTAAAAAATTATAAGTGTCCTTGAATAAGGTTGGCCAATAAAATCCACATCGTAAAATTTTAACAATAGTTTTCTTGGATGAAAAATGACCAACACATGCCTCAGAATGACAAAAATTAATGGCACTACGTACCTCATTGTTAGGTATGCATCTTGAAAAATTTTGATCAGGGTAGTATTTGAACAAATATGGATCATCCTAATAAAATTTTTTACCTCAGAAAAAAATTTCCTTTTATCTTGTAAACTTCATTGAAAAGGAATTTTTCTTGTCACAAGAAAATTAGCAATGTCAGCAAACCATGGTATAACAGAGATATTTAAAATTTGTTCATCATGAAAACTATCATTAATTGGGGAAGTTTTAAAAGATTCATCTCAAACAAGTCTTGACAAATGGTCAGCCACAACATTTTCTACTTCCTTCTTATCTCGAATGGTGATGTCAAATTCTTGAAGAAGAAGAATCCACCTAATCAACCTGGGTTTGGCATCCTATTTAGAGAGAAGATATTTTAAACTTGCATGATCACCAAAAGACAACAATATATTATCCAACAAGGTAAGATCTGAATTTTTCCAATGCAAAAACTACTGCAAGTAATTCTTTTTAGTAGTAGAATAATTCAATTGAGCACTATTTAAAGTTTTACTTGCATAATAAATGACATATGGTTTCTTATCTTTCCTTTATCTTAACACAGTACCAACAGCGTAATCACTAGCATCACACATTACTTCAAATGGTAAAGACCAATCAGAGGGTTTTATAATGGGAGTAGAAATGAACATACTTTTAAGTTTTCCAAAAGCCATTTCACACTCTTCAGCCCATTCAAACACACTATCCTTTAATAAGAGATTACACAAAGGTCTAGATATAGCACTAAATTTTTTATGAATCTCTTATAAAACCCTGCGTGACCTAAAAATAACCTAATGTCCTTTATAGTTTTTGTTGTTGGAAAATTAGAAATTAACTTAATTTTTGACTTGTCTACCTCAATTCCTTTTGAAGAAACTATGTGTCTCAAAATAATTCCTTTAGAGAGCATGAAATGACATTATTCCCAATCAAGAACAAGATTTTTTTACTTCTGATTAAAACCTTTTCTAAATTGGGTAAGCAGTCATCAAATGAATCACCAAAAATAGAAAAAATCATCCATGAAGACTTCTAAAATGCATTCAACCATATCACTAAAAATATTAAGCATGCATCTTTGAAACGTGGCTGGTGCATTACATAATCCAAAAGGCGTCATCCAATATGCAAAACTGCTAAAAGGACATGTGAAAGTGGTTTTCTCTTGACCCTCAAGTGAAATTGCAATTTGGTTATACCCAGAATATCCATCTAGAAAACAATAAAATTCATTCCCCACAACTCTTTCTAAGATTTGATCCATGAAAGGTAAAGGGAAATGATCTTTTCTAGTCACTGAATTAAGTTTCCTCTAGTCAATGCCCATGCGTCAACCAGTAACAGTCCTAGTTAGGATTAATTCATTATTTTCATTTTTGACTACAATAACCCAGATTTCTTGGGTACAACTTGGGTATGACTTACCTATTAGTTATCAAAATAGGATAAATGATTCCGTTATCTAAGAGTTTAGTGACTTCATTTCTCACCACTTCTGTCATATTAGGATTAAGCCTTCATTGCATTTGTTTAGAAGGTTTAGCATTTTCCTCTAAATAAATGTTATGTTTGCAAATCAATGGGCTAATTTCTTATATGTCAGCTATGGTTCATCCTAATGTATTTTTATACATTTTCAAAATTTTCAATAGCTTACCTTCTTGGTGTGCATCAAGTTTTGGGGAAATTATGACTGGAAAAGTTTCATTCTCACCCAAAACTGAATATTTCAAACCGCATGGTTGTTTTTTCAAATCAAGCCTAGGTGGTTAATAAACTAATGGTGTTAAAACATCTGTAGTTGCCAAAAGTTCCTCAAACTTTTGTTTCCAATAAAAGTTCTTATCTTGTCCCTAAAATAATTTAACACATAATCAATGCATAGATTTTTTGTTTCATCATCAATATCAAATTCAGTTAAATGATTTTCCAAATGATTGAACAATTTGGAATTGATGAACTGTTCATGGAAAAGTTGTTCAATGAAGTCCACTTCATGTACATCATAACCTTCAACAGGTTTTTTACAAAGGTTAAACATATTTAATTCTAATGTAATGTTTCCAAAAGACAAGTCTAGAAAATCGTTCTTGTAATTAATCAAAGCATTAGAAGTTGCAAGGAATGGATGACCTAAAATAACAGGGATTTGTACAATAGAATCTGAAACAAGATGTGTGTCCAAAATAATAAAATCAACTGGAAAATAAAATTTGTCAATTTGAACCAACACATCTTCTACATCCCTCGAGGAATTTTGACAGAGTGATCAGCTAACTGAAGTGTGATAGATGTTGGCTTAAGTTCACCTAAACCTAACTGTTGATAAACAGAGAAAGGCAAAATATTAACACTAGCACCAAGGTCAAGCAAAGCACGCTCTATTATAGTGTTCCCAATAATGCATGACATTGTAGGGTAACCAGGATCTTTATATCTAGGTGGAGTGTTATGCTGAATGATTTAACTCACATGTTCAATTAAAAAGGTTTTCTTTTGCACACTATGTTTCCTTTTAACTGTGCACATATCTTTCAAAAACTTAGCATAAATAAAGGAATATTAATCTTGACTTGTTTTAAAATTTCTAAAATTTTAGCATTTTGATTCAAATTTTTTATTGGTTGCAATCTTTGAGGGAAAGGAGCAGAAATCCCACATTTTTCCTAGTTTAAGTTGTCAGAACTTTTAGGCTTACCATCATCCTTAACACTACTTTGCAGAGCAAGAAAGGGCTCTTGGGATTTGGAAGGAATGCTGATAAAGAATGATGTGGATGAATGCAAAAGCTGATCGTAAAGGTTGTCAAAGTCACAGATTTATCCAAAATCTCTAGACGAATGTAAACTAAAGTGGAAAACAATGAAAATAATTAGTTGTTATAAAGAAGAGTCAAACAAAATTAAAACAAAAGAAAGATGAACCGATTGGTAAAGAGTCCAATAGAGAATGAATTAGGGTTTCTTGGATAGAAAGAAACCGTCCTTGGACCTTAAGAAATTGCCCCAACCAGATCTAGAAAAACAAAACACAAATAGATTTGTTAGAAGCGATTTTAAAGACAAAAGCAAATTGTTTTGTGCAAAAATGTTTCAAACAATAAGAAAAGATTAAAACTCCTAATTTTGATGTCTTTCTTGATGGAACAAGATAAGAGAACATCTTTCTTGAAGCAACTTTAACCTAGAATGAAAATCAATAAAATCAGCGAGCCAAAAGAGCAAGAACTAACTTAAATAAGTAAGAAACGATAAATTAAGGATAGAAAATAGAAGATGACGTCCTTAAAAGCCTTAGAAACATTAAGAATCCATAACTCCTTTCAATGGCTCTAATTCCCCCTCTAAGACAGAGATCTTGTCAAGAAAAAAGGTTGAAGATGATTCCCACAACCTGAAATATTGTTAAAATAACTTCTAAAAGAAACTCAAGAGCAATTCTTGAAGAAAAACTCAAAGAGAATTATTATTAACTCAAAAACATAAAAATCAATTGTGTGTGTATAAGGGTGAACATCCATGCTACTTATAGGCCCAAAAATAAATTTTCCTAACCCTAATGGAATAACTAACATGACAACTCATCAAAAAAATTTTAACTGTGTACTTTTAATGGGAATTCAACCAGATGAATTAAATGGGCTTCTTGGGTTGAATTCTTACATGATGATCCACCTATTAAAATAAAATTGGACTTATAGTTTAAATATTTTACAATTCGGGCCACTTTGATAATTTGGCCTGATATTCAATTAAATTACTTTCCAAACTTCTGGATGGGCTTGTAGACATCTTAATGGGCCATTTTTTCAAGAACTTGGTCTTGTGATCTATTTGCTCTCGAAATTGGCTCGTTCAAGCTCGTACATGAAATTCAATATGCCTTGGTTGGAATATTCAGTTTCTTGGACCAATATTTCCAAGATTTGAAATCTTGATTTTTTTCATTCTTAAAATTGTCTGAAACATCAAAATTGGACAAAGATTCGGTTTCTTGATTTTCTTTTTCGATCGTGTGCACATCTAGGGCCTTGGTAATGAAGTCTTGGATGGTCCTATTCAATCTTGCTTGAATTTTCTTGGCCTTCAACCTCGTTATTGGGCCTTGAGGAAATTTGACCCCATCACATTCATGAGCCTGATTTTGGGCCTTGAGACTCACATCAAATGCTCTTGTCCATGGCCTTCCCCTTTTGAAGAGTTGTGATAAAATTCACATATACTTTTTGGATTTCTATGGGGCATGAAACATGACATTAAGTAGAAGGATTAGGTTCAGGTTGTGTAGAACACTAACCTTTTTCCTAAATGCGCAATGAGGCTGTCAACATAGAAAGTGTGCTCTTGATTTCATTGATATCTTGTGAAGTCTGATTGTTGAAATTTGTTTGTGTTTGCATGAATTCTTGCAATGTCTCCTCTAAACTTTTAACATGCGAAGGTGATTGGGTTAGAGTGTTGGGAGGTTTTGGAGGCTAGGGAAACGAGTACGATTATTATCCTGCCAGGTGAAGTTAGGGTGGTTTCTCCATTGAGGGTTGTAAGTGCTTGAGTTGAAGAATGAAAAGGTTTTTTTGAATTTTTCCATAGTATTTGCTTGATCATGCAACATTTCTTTGAAAAGTGAAATGTTTGGGTATTCCATAGTAGAATGTCTCATGATTTCACAAATACCACAAATTTCTTCAGTTTTTTCTGGTTTAATTTTTTGTACTTTCCTAAGTTCCATGGCTTCAACCTTTCTAGTTAAACTAGCCATCTTAGCACTTAGATCATCTTCTTGACTAATGTGATATTTTCCTTTATTATTAGCTAGATTCGATCTAATGGAACCTTTCGAAGGGTTAACCATGTGCCAAGATTGTGAATTTTCTGCCAAATGATCTAGGTAGTCAAAGGCCTCTTCAGGTTCTTTATCAAGGAACTCTTCGTTACACATTGTCTCAATAAATTGTTTAGTTTCGGGAGTTAAACCTTCATAAAAGAAACTTAAAGTTCGCCAATTTTCAAAACTATGATGTGGGTAAGAACCTAACAAATTTTTGAAACATTCCCAACATTGAAAAAAATGGTTCATTTGAATTTTGCAAGAAATTTTGAATCTGTCTTTTAAAACTATTGGTCTTTTATGTTGGAAAAAATTTCGTTAAAAATTTAGTTTGCATTTCTTGCCAAGTACCAATTAATCCTGGTTTTAAATTGTTAAACCAAATTTTTGCCTTATCTTTCAAAGAAAAATGACATAATTTGAGTTTATCAATTTCATTAGCACAAGGTGGATCATTAAATGTGGCACATACTTCATCAAAATCTTTAAAATGTAAGTAAGGAATTTTAGACTCTAAGCCATGAAAATTAGGAAGTAAAGTTATCATACCAGGTTTGAACCGAAAGTTATTTGCATTCAAAGGTAAAAAAAGTAAGAGGGTGTTGAGTTTCGATAAGGTTGAAAGTAATCACGCATGGTACGCACTTGTCGAATCTCATTTTCATCAAGAGCTCTTTCAATCTCATCCATGATTGGTGAATATGGAGGTGTCACAATCAAATTACCAACAAAAGTTTCACAACTTTTTCTAACTAAATGACGAGAATTACAATCAAAATGCCAAATATGCATAAACAAATTAGGCGGTAGAACTAGCCAAATATATGTACAGAAAAAAAAAGAATACTTATAAACTTGTAATCTAAATCTTACCTTCCCCGGCAATGGTGCCAAAAATTTAATAGTGGCTTTCTCAGTCTAAAACCTGAGTGCAGGTTATATTTAAGTAATAACATCTCAGGAGTCCGAGGTCGATCCACAGAGAAGTTGATTAGAACTTACAAGATTACAAGTATTATGCTAAAACAAAATTTAACACTTAAATTTGGAATAAGTATGGATAATGAAAGTAGTAGCTAGAAGCAATAGAAAAAAAATGTCAACGCAAGAAAGTAACCAAAAATAATAAAAAAAAATACCTGGAAGAAAATATGTTGAGGTTAGAGGATCAACTCTTGGTGTCATATTGAGATTAAATTTTAATACTCAATTAGAATCCACACATAAACTGAGGTCCCAATTGGATGATCTAGCAATGTACATCCACTAATTAAGCATATGAGTCCATGAGCAAAGGTATGTCCATCAATGAAGTGTCCAAAATGATTGCCCTATAAGTCTAAGAGTTTAGCAAATGAATCCATAAGCCTATGGTGCAATATGAAAGTTCAACTATTTAAGTTCAGTTCAACCATATGGTATTATAATCACCTAATAACTTCAAGACTTACAAAAAGATTTCAAATATTTATTATGCCAATTTTTATGTCTACAACAAATCAAGGTTAGTTTATCCAAGCATTCATTGTGCCATATATTGTCTATAACAAATAAAATGTCTTACTTTACAAGTATGATTATAACAATTGATTGATAATTAATTTTAACTCAAATGATGAGTATGGAATTTACCTTAATATTTCCCAAGAGTTTCACCCTTTCACCTTAGCGTTGAAAACTTAAAATAACATAGCAAAAGTAAACAACTCAAACTTAGATGAAACAGATATATTAGATATAAGAAATTTGAAATTTTACATGAATAATTAATCAAACAAAAACCTAACAAGGAAATGATCTTGAACTCAACTTCAAGATGTCTCCTATACTGAAACCAAAGGTTATTTCAAGAAATTTGTGAAGAGGATAATGACAATACAAAGGACTTGCTAATAATAAATTTCTAGCCCTACTTCTTTGTCATCTTTTGAGGCATTTTTCACATGTTAAAGGATGACTCCTTTGGTCCAAGTTAATGGCTGATGCGAACCTGGTCGAATCATGTTTTAACACAACTCGATGTCATCGAGAGTGGCCTAAGCTTGAGGGGCCCAAGTGCAAAATGAAGCCTAATCTCAGCTCGTTGAGCTCAATTCCACTCGTTTTTAGCTCATTGAGCTTATTTGCTTGTTTGAGCTTACTTTGCATTTTATAATTTTAGTTGCTGGAATAAAATAAATGCAAATTAGTTTATTCAGCTTAAATAATTAAATTGCCTTTTAATTCTGGACATTTTAATTAGAAGTGTTTAAATTGTGTCTAAAGTTGAGTCAAATTAATTTCATATTCTAATTAATTTGTCTTAGCTGCTGTTGAATTAAATTTGTGTCTTAGTTATTATTTGTTTTTAATGTGTCTTAGATTAGGAAAATTAATTACATGTTTTTAATATGTCTTAGTTAGCACATGACATGAATTTGTTCAGCTCATTACATCATTTTAATGTGTCTTAGTCCAGCTGAATTAATGAGCAGGTTTAATGTGTCTTGCTGCTGTCAATTTAAATGTGTCCTAATATGAATTAAGTTGCTGAATTAAATTGCTTTCAGGTACATGCATGGATTGGCCATGAAGAGAGTTGATGATTCCTTTTCCCCATGTGACTATCCGTGAAGCTCAATGGACCATGAGCTGAATTAAAAATCCAGCAGTAGTTTTTAGCTTCTCCAAGTGGCTGTTCGTGAAGAGCAATGGACAAAGAGCTGTTCACATAAGACCATTCATCTCACAAAACGTTTTCACACCATGAGAGCTATTGATTTTCGTTCATCCACACTTGGAGACTGTTGGAAATCAAGTGTTCACACACTTGGGCTGTCCGTGTGCTTAAACTACCATTAATTTGGCTGCTGCTTATTTAGCTGCCCAAGGAGGAATTAAAGGCTGCTCATAATGTCTTTAGCTGATCAAACATTGAACAAAATCATTTCAGCTCAATTGTGCAATTATTAGCTGAATTGGAAGACTAAACAACCTGCCCATTGGTGTCACCTATGCATAGAAGCTTCCAAATGACTTTTTGGTTATTTCAACAGCCATTTGAGTTCAATTAAGTGTAATTAAGCTGATTGCTTTGAGTCCATTCAGTTGGAACATATTCAGCCTATAAATTGTTGTTTTTGTAATCATTTGAAGGTTACGAATTTTAGACTTTGATCAATTATGAACTTCTATTCATTGGTGAGTATTTCAACTCCCTTTGTTCTCTCTTGACTCCATTGACTTATCAAGACATTCTTGTGGCATCAATCCTGTCAATTTCGAACTTATCACTTTACTAAAGTGTGGCGTTCAATCTTATATTCGTTGGTTCTTATCTCTCATAGATATTGGGTCACGATTAACAACTTTCGTCATTTCAAGCTAATGCAAGATTTGGGTTGATATTGCATATAATTTCGGTTCTTTCCTCAGCCTTAAAACTGAACCTGCCCTATCCATCTTTAAACACTTAAATATTTTATTGTTTCCAGCCAATTTGTTCTTTTTCAACCTGACTTGAAAACCTCAACTCATACTTCTTAATTTTACGATCAGACAATCTAAATGACTCAAATCAACACCGAGGCGAGTTCGTATCAATGGCTCTCAATGGGAAAGGTCCAAGAGAGTTGATTGATGGTCTGCATCTTTTCTATATGTTGTAAAACTTTCAACTCCAAATTCCAATTGTGTTAGGAGATATGAGTCAGACACAAAAATACATTAAAATTTTCCATCAATGTGAAACTTGTAACTTTATCTTTACTTTTGGATTTCTTTCTGATGCAGTTTGGTGTTGGTGTTCCAACATTTGAATAGATCTTCAAATCCCCTTTCCGACGATATAAGATACACACAAAATAGAGTTCTAAAGCTCAAGATATGATTGAAAGACTAAGAAGTGTTTCGACTGAAAGTTCTAAAAGTGTTCAAATTACAAATTTTTAATCTTTTGAGCTTTGAACTTTCACTAATTGTAACACCCCTAACCCGTATCCGTCACCGAAATAGGGTTGCAGAGCATTACCAGAGTTTACGTTTTGAAACTATCAAAATTTAAAACATTTAATTCACAACATCAATCAATGCAAAACCAAATAATGACATACATATTGTCCCTTTACGAGCCCTCGAGGCCCTAAAAACACATTAGAAATAATTCGGGACTAAATCAAAATCAAATAGAATTTTTTAGGAAAATGTCAAAAATTTCAAAACTGTAGGGGTCATACGACCGTGTCTCAGGCCGTGTGGACATTCAAAGTAGGGACACACAACTGTGTCCTAGCCCGTGTCCGTGCCTGTGTAACTCTCTGACTTGGATCACACGGCCAAGCCACACGCCTATGTTCCAGACCATGTAACTCTCGAAATACAACCTTTAAAAACCTACAGGGGACACATGGCTATGTGTCACACACAGCTGAGACATACGTCCATGTCTCTGACCGTGTGGACAAAAAATAGGTCATTCCCAAGCCATTTTTCTCACCCATTCATGCACACACCTATAACCAATTTACCTCATGTAATCAAGCATCCCAAAGTACACCAAACCATACAACAACAAGCTATCCAAATAGGTATATAATCATACAACCAATATGCCTAAAAGGCACCTCAATCATAATAATTAAACATGTATAACAAAATGCTTAGTTTAGCCAAAACTTACCATTTTGTATACATAGCAAATCCACACTCATATGTACCTAATTTACCATTTAACATTTAGCATCATAAGCCATAAATACCAACTACAATTTTAATACCAAAATGACCATGTTCAACTTCCATCATTTAAGCATCATAAAGACTATAAAGTCATCCATCAAAAGGCCACATACATATATCCACATATCAACCATTTCAATCATTCAAAATACCAAGTTTACAGGCCAAAACATATCAACCAAAAACTCCTATACATGTGTATATTTATCCAACTATCAATTAACTTGGTTTCATTCCAAAACATAACATAATTGATACATTATAACCATACCATTTTGGCCATTTAAACATACAAATCTAACCATATCCAGATGGTTCCAATAATCAACATGTATACAAACCATATTTCAATCATGCACATCTATTCAAATCCTTTTCAAAGCATACCATATCTTGACCATGTTGAGGTCAATTCATCATATATCACTTTGGCCATTCAAACATGCTTTAACAAGTTATTGAATTAACACATATCAATAAGGTACGAAATGTACCAAGGCTACATCACCCCAAATGACATATACATGCCAAACTCATCAACTAGCATTCAACCAATCATCAACCATAAGTCCACCTATACGTGCCATTATAACCTTAACCAAGACATCAAAATCTATCGATATAATCGTTGGATAATCTGATGGATCTCCGACTAGCTTCCAACTCAGTCGAGCTTTCGATAATCGAAAAAGTAAAGAAAAAAAACTACGTAAGCAATGAATGCTTAGTAAGCTCCTATTTCAAATATGAAATTTATACATATTAAGAATAATCATATACTAATAACGTAAGATTCATAAAACCATATTCAACAACTCACAAAGTGAATAAATCCACAGCATCACATATATATATATATATCTTCCCTAGCATAGTAGGATTTTAAATAACTTTAAACCCTTTCAAATTTTAAATAACTTTCCATTGCATTTACTTTCTTTAACTTAAATAACAACATCAATTCAACACATCATTCCCTTTTTTATCATTTTACACTTCAAGTATAAACTTACTATTTCATTACCTTTCCACACCCGTTTCATATGCATAACACACAAGACATAACCATATCATTCAACCATAGCCACAAGCTAGTGCATTTAAACATAGCTCTTTTTGAATTAATCACATGATAAACCATTTCATAAGAAATTGCATAATTTAAACCTTACCACTCTTTCATGAACACATGCATATTTTCATTTAAGCACTTACCATTTCAATGCAACTTATAAGTAAACATAATACCATTTAACTAATAGCTTGGCACATGCCTAAGCATCAAACAACAACCCATGTTAGCATAATTGAACATATTTCATATAAATTCAACATTGATAACCATTTATTCTTAACATGTAACACTTGAGTTTATTACTCATCTCTACTTACATAATTTCCATGTATCATCATATCAAAGATGTTCACATATGTACATGTCATAGTACATATCATTCTCTTACAGTTTCTTATCTAAATAATGCCCGTTGAACCGTTTAGAATACCATTGGATACTTAGGATAGCTCATACATAGTGTGCTAACTCATATAACTGTAATCTGTCAATTCCTATACATGTATGCCCACACGAGCTGTGAATCAGAATGCTCACACAAGCTGTGAAAATTGGCTTATTCACACGAGCTGTGGGTTGAAACATAGCTACACAATGCTACTCACACGAGCTGTGGAGTATTTGCAACACATGCCGGACCTCAGCCATTGGTAGGACGTTCAAGACCAACACCCGAATCATGTAAATCCTAATGACATGTCATTTGTATCCTACAAATTCCTAATGTTCAAACGGGCCTCAGTAGTCGTCGTAGGCCGTTGGATTTACGTCATTTCATAACATAGTAAATCGTATACTAACATATATATATATTGATTTAATCACAATATAATCATATGTTAACATTCAATTTAATCAAAATTATATAGAATATAGTTCATACGAATTTACCTGGCTAAATTGCAGAAATACCAAAGTTTAGAGGTATTTTCGTAATTTTTATTTTCCTCAGTTTTCCACCCGATCTTGATCTAAATTAATAATTTCATTCAATTTATCAATTTAGATAGTAAAAAATGTCTTTCATGCAATTTGGTCATTTTAAATTTTCTACAAAATATCCCTTAAAGTTTTACTTTTATTCAATTAGTCCCTGACCCAAAAAAAGCAAATTAATCATTTTTAATGCCAAATTATAATAGCTGAATATTAATGGCACCCAAATCAGCCCATATTTGTATTAATTTCACATCAAATCCTTGTGCTTTTACTATTTTAACAATTTAGTCCCTAATTAGAAAATTCATCAAAATCACTTAACAAAATACTTTTAAATACCAACTAATATTTCAAATTCATCATTTAACATAAAAATCACTATATTCAACAATGGCAACATTCACAATCTTTAATAGTTTCAAAATCAAAGGTACGGGCTAGCTGGACCTAGTTGCAACGATCTCAAAAACATTAAAATTACTGAAAACGGGGCTAAAAACGAACTTACATGCATCATCACAAGGTAAGATGAAGCTTCAAGGTCTTCCATGGAGTTTTTCTCCATTCAAAATTGGTGAAGAAGACATTAAGATGATGATAAAACATTTTGGTTTTATTTTATTTTAATATAATTACCAAATTACCATATTAACCTTAGTTAATAATTAAATAAAACATCATATTCATGTCTATTATTGTCCACTAACACCTTGAATGGTCTAATTACCATTTAAGTTCATTTTCCTTTATTCAAATAACCATTTAATCACTCAAATCAAATAGTGATCAAAATTTACATCTTTTACGATTTAGTCCTTTTTAGTTAATTAACTATCGAAATGTTAAAATTTTTCGACAAAACTTTAATACCACCTTAATGACACTCCATAAATATTTATAAAATATTTATGTCTCGGTTTGTAGAAACAAGGTCCTGATACCTCATTTTCTAAAACCACTTAACCATAGGGTCTTACCACTTGAACTTAATAAATCGCTTATATAACAAAAATCACTATATCAAAATCCTTTATAAAACCATGTTTGACTCATAAATATTAAATAATAATATTTACAAACTAACTCGTTAGATTTTGCGGCCCTAAAATCACTATTTTTGACACCACTGAAAAATGAGTTGTTACACTCATTATCTTGGATCAACTTTAGGCTTAGTGCATTTAATCTCATGGTTCCATGTATTGACATCTTCTTCCCAAACCTATTTTACCTACAAATTCCACATGGAATATTTTATTAAAACTAAATGCATGAAAAACACTAAAAATACATAATATTTACAATACAAACAAAAAAAGGTTAAACCACTAAAATGAATTTAAAACATATAAAATGATCAAGAAACCAAGAAAATGTAAGTAAGATATAGTCCAAAATAATCATATGATGACTCATCAATTCCCTTATCTCTTCACATGTCCTACGGCCTCAACGTCCAAATTACAGAGAACTTATGGTGAGTACTCACAATCCTATGGCATGCCATTATATCCAACGTAAGGGCTCACAAATGAGCAGCATAGAAACTTATCACATAGAGCTCGCATAAGGAGCTTGCTTGCAAACACTTGCTCATAGAACTCGCACCAAAGTGCGTAAAAACACAATTTATAAAATCGTACTTTGAAAACATATCTTAAAACATAGGCTTGCATAGGAACATACGTAAAACTTATTTTTAAAACATAGCTTTAAAAACGTGAGTTGAACATATATTTTAAAAATAAAGTTTTAGAAAAACCTTTTTCTTGGAGCTTAGTTTGAAATCCTTACAAATTGTAAAAAAAAAACATAATTGTTTGCACACACATAACAATTCTTAAACACTCACCAAAAAAGTTGATCACTAAACAAGCTTGGCTTTGCCTTTATCCTTGTTGGTAGATGGTCTGGCTGGTTCACAATATAAACAAACACACAGATTACTAAGCAGAAAAATCTTACAGAATTCACACATGTAAGCGAACCTAGCTTTCTGGATAATAAACCCTAGCAGGATATAGGGTTACCTTGGTTGTTACGAATTTGGTTCAAAACAAAGACTTGATGACAAAATATTCGATGAGAGAATTCTCATGAAATAAGGGTTGTATTTATAGACCTAAGTGTCCTAGAAATCTTAGGACACCCTTCTTGACTTAGGAAAGGTGTTACTTGTATGAAAAGTATTCCTAGATACACCAAATCTTTATTTCTTAATTTGAGCCTAACTCTGAATTTGATAGGAAAACCCCAGTTCACAACTTAACTGGCGAACCCAATTCGCAACTTAACTGAAGATCACAACTTGCAGTGAATCTGGCGAACCCTCTTACCACATCTTTTGGTGTATACTACAACGCTAAAACATTGGTGAACTCCTTACTGATACTCCTTTGGTGAACTCCCCAATTTGTTGAAGCACTGGTGAACACCTAGTTCACCGAAACATTAGCAAACCCTCACTTGCGAGGCCAAAACTTCCAAACCCGATCTCAAGATGAACTCCCCAATTCGTTGAAGCACTGGCGAACACCTAGTTCACCGAAACACTAGCAAACCCTCACTTGCGAGGCCAAAACTTCCAGACCCGATCTCAAGATGTTACAAATTACTAATCTAATCAAGTCACAAATTAGTAGTGTTACTCTAAATTGATAGTTTTATTAGACTAATTAAATTACTAAACCTATATTAACTTAATGGACTTTTCTAGTGTCAACAATGTGAACCTCTAGCCTATGATCGATTAAATCCCTAATTATCTAATTAAATAATTAATTATCATAAATTGAGTTATTTATCACTCTTAGCAAGAATACCTTTCTGGTCTCTTCCTAGGCATACGAATACCCTCACAGGCTCTTCGTTTGGCAAGTTATACACAAAAGGATACCCTTCTAGTATCACTTGTCTAGATAATCTATCAAGAGCGTCACTCCTTAATATACTAAGTACTATTGAATACACAACCAATTTTAGATAAATAATCACTTAACAAATAAATTAGTTTATTAATCGAATCATGTGAGATATGAAATAAAAATAATAATTTATTCAATTATTCATACAATGATTAATCAACTAGATCAACGAAAAATAAATAAAAGAATAAAAGAGAATAGTAAAAAGAATGCTCATGAATATATATTGAAGTGCAGATTCGGAGTAATCTCTACTTGCAATTGTCTTCACATCAGAATAGAAAAGTTTCAACTACATGAATATGAAGAGAAAATACAAAGAAAAATTGAATAGGAAAAACTATTTGTCTAAGTCTCCCTACAATTGAAATTACCCTAAGGTTGCTTTTATAGGCAATGGGCTACTTGGTTACCACTCAACCCTAGATACATTAGATACCAATAAATGTAATATTCTGATAAATGCTAGGGTCCAAATATAGAAATAACCCAAGAGTGTCATCCAAATATAGAAATACTTACCATCGTTGCATTGTCATGACGTGGGAAGTCTCCTCATCACGACATCGCCACTGTGAAATTCTTCTAATATTCATCGTGTCGTAATGATGAGAGGAATCTTATTGCCATGACGTCAAGTGTATTTTCGGCCTTGGTAGCTACGTTATGTTATCGAGCTCCTTTGTCTCGTGGCCTGATCATCATCCATTGCATTCTTAGACCTGAATTGACATCATACACGCTTAAATGACCCATTAGTCACTCATGAGGCCAAGTCTGTCTTACGAGTCATCGAAATAGTAGAAAATGCATAAAAGCACTTATTTTATTAATATTTAGTTCCTAACCTACTAATACTGAAAATGCAATAACTAATTATAAAATGTTAAGAAAATAAGCTTGTTAAGTGTGGAAATGACCTAAAATAACTATTACAGTTGATGTCAGGTCAGGGAGGGGTGAGATTAAAAAAAAAAAAATTAAATTATACTTGAAAATGCGTCTCAAAAGAGGCATTTTCTTTGAATATCATAAAGAGGCGTCTCATATCAGGCTCAACGCATCTTGGAAGGGTGGTGGACGAAAAGTGTGTCCAACTAGTCGAGCTTTTCTGTTCACATGTTAGGGTATGCCATCAACCTACATCAGTTGGCAATTCGATGCAAATTTTCATGTAACATGGGGTATAAAAGAACTAATAATTTACTCCCAACGTTTGGGTTAAATGAGGGTACATAGAACCCTTTGGTTGAAGATGGCAATGAAGATGCAGAGGAGGATGAAGATGCAGGCGCGAACGAAGGGGCAGCGGATGTTGTTCACGGATCTAAATCTGACCCCAATCCAATTCTACAGTCCAAGTCGGATGGTTCGAAAGTAGCACTTTTTTTAACTAGAGTAGGTTCAAACTAAGCTAGAACCTTGCGGTTCTGAAGATAATAGTTTAAACAATGCTCCAGACCCAGATCCACGATTTAGGGCATATGAACCTCTATCCCATATGCATAACGTCAACCTCTACACTGACGGTGGGTTAGAGTTCCCGCAGCTCCCGTACAAAAGACATGACCAAACAAGTTTTTCATCAAATGTCGAGGATTAGAAGTTCACATGGACTATTCCTCAAAAAATTCTTTTTTTATTGAACTAAAGTAGTTTAGCTTAAAGAATGGTGTGAACTATTATGTCACAAAATCTCGTTCAGAGAGATTTAAGGCAAAGTGTGCAGTGAGCAACAGGAGGTGCCAATGGAAAATCATGGCATCTTTATCGAAGAAGACGAGCTTGTGGACAATAAATAAGTATACTAGTCTACATACTTAGGTTGCAACAGGTGCGCCATGCGATCACTCAATATTTCTATGTGACCTAACAATGGTCTTCGTATTTGCTAATAACGTAACTTTGACTCCTCCTTTGCAAGTGCAAGTCAAGATCATCCGAGGCTAGACTCCAACATGATAGCTGGTATAATTTTACCTATGGTGAAAGCGAGTCCTAGAATTATCATACCAGTGTTAATTGTCAATATCCGTAGCCAATATGATTACACGCCATAGTACTACAAGGCATGGGTCGCAAGACAAAAGGCAATGGAGAAGTTGTATTAAGGGTGGGATAGATCATATAATGATTTATGGCAATGGTGTCAGGTACTAGATCAGTACATTCCAAGTTCCGTAACAAATATGGAAATGCACCCAGAGTACTCTTTCGATCATTTGGTCCCTAGAAAAAGAGTTTTCCATCGATTTTGTTGGACTTTTGACTCTAGCAGTAAGGGAGGTATTAGCATCGGTTGTTGATGATTGCTACCTAATATGGTAATCAAAGGATTTTGCCGATAGTGTTTGCAATAACGCCAGGACAAAAGATAGATGATTGGGATTTGTCCCTTAGCTGACTGTGTCGTCATGTTGCCCCTATCATACTTTAAATTTGGCAGATCTGATAAGAAGGTGAGTAGATATGAATGTTACCTATTTTGTTGCACTATGATAGTATAGTACACCAATTTACAGGCTTCTGGAGAACTAAAATTTGGCACATATAACATCCGCCCATAGAAGTATATTAGGAGTTCATTTCAAGGTATACTTCAATTGAAGAAAGAATATGACAGCCGAAGAGCACACCTATGAGAGTTACCGCTAAAGGTATTGTACGTCTGGTTTACTTGAGTGTTGTGCAAGATGGGTTCTGTAACATGATTCGTTAGGAGTCAACTGAATGGATTGATTGGTCAAACAACATCTACATCAAATTCTCTTTTATATTTTTCTTAATTTTGTAAGGCGTTTAAAGGGAAACTTCTGTATCCAATCAACACTTGTCAAGATCCACTAAGAGGGACTGATATGAATGGAATATCCGTATGGTTTTCTTCTTGGACTTATATATTCTTTTCTTCTTCATTAAATTAGAAGCAAAGGTTTTTGGGTTAATCGATGGATGTTTCAACCTCTTGGTAAGTCTGATAACTCTGCATGTTATGATTTTAGAAGGCCCTGCAATGGGGTCGTCTATAATTGAGATTTTGTAAATTGTCTATAAATGAGATTTTAGTGGAAGTTTCATGTTCTTTTAAGCAGTTGTTGCTGTTGGTTTGGGAAGGACGATTGGGTTAGGAACTCTGAGATGCTGTAAAGGTGAGTTTCAGGTGAGTCTTTAACCTGACTCATAGATGTTAAATTTAAAATGGTTATTTGTATATTAGTATTTTTAGAAAATTGATGAAGGCATGTGTGTGTAAAGTATCTTAAGAGTTATGCATATTTACAAATGAGATATATGAGTTATTACATGAACAAGATGGTGTGTGGCATGTACTCATGTGAGATCAGGTATGGAAGAGTATGAATTTGTTAAATAAGTAAACAACCCTTTGTGATGCCTCGAATAGAGTAGATACAATGCTAACCGGACTGGCAAATCATGATATACAGATATGTGTAAGACCATGTGGTAGAGACCCATGGTATCATATGATAATGAAAATACTCATGGTGTTGCCTTCGGTAAGATATAAATCGAACTAGCAGAGCACGACATGAAAATATGTACAAGACCATATGGAAGAAACCCGTGGCACCCTCTGAGATAGTTCGTAGAGACAGTAAACATGTAATTCTTTGTGAAGCCTATGTGGTGTATTCTGTGATGCCTTTGTGGCAAAAGTCTGGTTAAGCGCCTTTGTGGTGAGATCTGAGTATGCTTTGAGACTATACGCTAGCTGATGCTATGATAAAGATCTGGTAAGTTTGAAGATATCTCTATTTGGTTAGTCTTATAGAAAAATTGAATTTGCCTAAGGGGCATTTCTAGAAAAAAGTTCACAAAAGTGTTTCTAAATAGAGAATCTGCCATAGTAACTCATCAGTACAAACAACTTCATGTAATCATGAATATGGGTAGTTTGTGTATTAGTCAAATCTAAGTTTGTTTAAGCTATGTAAGGAAGTTATCTGAATTATTTGGTATCCACCAATTCTGAGTAGTTCATGATAGGTATAAAGGTTATCTAGAGACTAAGTTGTCCACCAAGTTGGGAGTTCTCATGACAAGTAAAAGGGTTGTTTGGGATTCCCTGGAATGATTTAGGATGTATCATCTATCAGAGTAAGTTGCAATCTGAGTTGATTCGACTGGTATCCTGATAGTTACCAAATTTATAGTATGAGAATATGCCAAAGGTATGATCCGTATGAAATTCATCTTAAAGGAGCAGTTGGTATATGTATCCGCTAGAAGTAATATCTATTAGAATACTATCCTGGGTGAAGTGTTCAACATTTGTCTGTGTACAAATCTGTCAAAAATAGACTATGTATGAATATCTTTCTGAAGAATGTATCTGATTTACAAAAAGTATATGAGTTATGCATCGAGTGTGAAATCTAAAATATGTCTAATCAGTAAATTGCGTGTAGGTTGATAAAGTATAGAAATTGGCGTATATGTATGCGCCCGACATCAGAAAGTATTTTCCAATGACAGAAAATAAGCCAAGAATCATCAAGTTGAGAAGTTGAACAATAAACGTTTAAAGGTAACATGGATTAAAAATTCACTAAGCTTGTTTGAACTTACAAACGTCTACTTCTGATGCAAGTTCTGCTTAAAGAGTGTGTATGTAAGGAGGGACCAAGCCAGCAATACGCCAAGGTGGCAGTTTAAGTTGCGATGTTATGCATACAAAGGGCATAGTAGAAGCATAGTGCTTAGTACTCTACGCCATGTAGAGTCTGTCTTTAGCAAAGCCTTAAGTCATAATGCCATATGTTATTTTTGAAACTTTCATGTAATTATTAAACATCCTCTTTTATAAATCTTTTGTTTGAGAATAGTAAATAAATGAATATAAAGTACATTTAAATTGATTATACATCTGTCGTAAAATTTTTGGCTAATTGTATGAGTGTTGTAACATTTGATATATGGATCTAGTAATTCGGGTGTCCCATAACCCAGTATATGCATCATCTTCGACAGGGGACTCCAAATCTTAGTCGTAATTGAACGGCATGGTAGCCTTTGGGATCACACGCACCATAGGTACTGTATAAGACATGTCGTTTCTGATTGCCACACAAAATGGCCTTTGAAAAGTAAGCGAGATCAAGGCTTTGACATGGGTATGTAGTTGCCACTATTTCCACAATCAAACTATACTATATTTCATTCATTGTTTGCATTAATGGGTATACTTTTTTCGACAAGGTACGAGTTCGTTCAACATCATTTCCATGAAATGTTGGATAACTTACACACCATCAACAATGATGACGTGGCGTACCTCGTTAACATACCCTTGTGGACACAATCCTATTGTAACAACCCATTTTTTATTGGTGCCAAAAATAGTGGTTTTGGGGCCACAAATCTGATGAGTAAGTTCGTAAATGTTATTATTTAATATTTACAACTCAAATGTGGTATGAAAATAAATTTTAAATTGACAATTTATGCTATTTGAAAGAATAATAGGTTTAAGTGGTAGGACCCTAAAGTCGAGTGGTTTCAAAAAATGAGGTATTGGGACCTCATTTTTATAAACCAAGCTTTAAGTATTTTATTAAATATTTATGGAGTGTTATTAAGGTCGTATTAAAGTTTAGTTAAGAAATTTTAATGTTTAGCTTTGTAAAAAGTGCGAAAGTCAATTATTATTAGTATTTATGTGCCCATTTGTATAAATTAAAAAATGGACGGTTTAATATGGCAAATTAGCCATAATTGGTAATAGTGGAGTGCAATGTGGTTGATTCTAAAGTTATTATTTGAAATGTTTTATTAAATTAATGTTTAAGTATTAAAATATTAAAACAAAAGTAAAAATAGATAAGTATCATCTTATATTATTCCTTCACCGAAATAGAAGGAAGAAACACCATTGAAGAAGCCATGGAGTTTCGGCAAGCTTTCCTTCCTTGCATGGTTATGCTATTGAGGTTTGTTTTTAGTAATTTTTATGTTTTTGAGATCGTTGCAACTAGGTCCAGCTAACTTGAGGATCAATTTTTAAAACTGTTAAAATTTAAAATTTTTGCCATTGAATATTTGAATTGTTTTTGATTATTTAATTTTTAATGATTTAAATGTTTAGGGATTAAATTGCTAAATTAATAATAATTATATGACTTGATGTGAAATTATTACAAATGTGGGCATTAATGGAAGCTATTAACATTCGGGGGTATTGGTTTTCAATAAAATTGGTTTATTTGCATGATTAGGACATATGGACTAAATTAAATAAATATGAAAAGTTGGGGGTAATTTTGTAAAAATGTCAAAAATGACTTAATTGTATAAAATGAATTCGTTTTGCTGTTTGAATTAATGAATTGAATGGAATTATTAATTTAGATCAAGAACGAGTGGAAAATCGAGGAGAAGAGAAAATTACCAAATAGCCCCTATACTTAGTCATTGCAGCAAATTAGCCAGGTAAGTTCATATGAACTGTAATCGTTATACTATTATTTAAATTAAATGTTTACTATGTCACTTTTAAAATATGTAAATAAATATATATGAGAATGTATCAACATTATGATGAATTGACAGATATCAAGTCTCGGTTGAACCTTAGGAATTCGTAGGATATAAATGACATGTCATTAGGGATTTCATGTTTCAGGTGCTAGTCTTGAATGTTCTACCGATGGTTAAGGTCCTACATTTGTTTTGATACTCCACGGCTCATGTGAGCAACATCTTGTAGCTTACATTCTGACCTACAGCTTGTGTGAGCATGCCCATTTCACAGCTCATGTGAGTAACGATGTAAAGGAAAGGTGTAGTGCTTAGGTTTGTGCAAGGATTGTATTTGTGCTAAGTCACTTAATTTGTGAAATTATATTAACAATTTGGTAAATAAAAACACAATATAGTTGAGAAGTGGTAATTTAAATATATTAGACTAAGTGCAATGATCCCTAATGCAAATTATCCTAAGTATGCAAACTATATGAATGAAATAGATTTTAGTAAAATTAAACACAATTTGCAATAATTATAACATAAATAAACTAGGACAAGTACTTTAATTAAACTCTAATTTATTATCAACATGCTTAATAACATTCGGAAAAACATTCCATGGCAACTCGATCTTTCATGAGTTTGGAAACCACATTAGGTCCTTTCGGAATCCTTTACTTAGTAAATACGCATTTTACTGATCCTTATTTACTAAGGGTTTCTTAGTATTTGTTTGAAGTAACAGGGACGTGTTAGGTTTGAAATAATTTAATCACACAAATCTAAAAACTATGCAGATAACAGAGCTTGGTCAGAGTTGTTATGCAACCTACAATTTCATCGGGTCAGGATCTAAATTGAGCATGCACATTTCAATTATGTGCCCATTAGCTGTTGTCTGGTTAGGATCGCTCAACTAATTTAGGTGCATTGTAATCACGTATGAACGAAATACAGACTTGATTTTAATTAAAAATATGATCGATTGAGGCACAAACATTATAAGCATGAATCAAATAAATATTATTTAATCAATGCAATCATCCTAGCTTAAATAAAATTAAGCTAACATTGTTGTAAACAAGAACAAAGAACACATAGCAAACATCTTTAGATTAAATTAAAGAAAAGAAAGATTAAACCCAATTCAGAGTGGCTGTCACCCAAGACTCTAACTGACGAGGCTCTTTCGCTTCTTTACTTTGCTCCTTTGCTGATGGTTCTCCAAGGTGGCCGACCAAGGGTTCTTTAAGAGGCTAATTTTGCTAAAACTCCTTACACAAGGATGATGATAGGCGTGAGGGGGAAAGATAGCTAAGAGAGTTGAAAGAGGAGAGAATGATGAATGAGTGAGGGATGATTGAAAAAGTGAGAAATGAGCTCTTATTTATAGGTGAGGCAAGGGAGCTAGTTTGCCAAAAATAGGAGTGTCCATCTTTTGAAACTTCTTCCAAGGATGGCCAGCCATGAATTGAGGAAATGTGGCTGATTCTGCTTGATTTTTGGTCAATTTGAGTGCCACCACAACTCAAGACTAAGACTCAGTCACCAGTAAATCTTCGAGAAAATCTCCGATTTCTTTAACTCTTCAAGGACCTTGTGTAATTAAACCAAAAATTGAATTATGATCAGCCATGTGCAGCCGAAAATTAGGTTGACTTGGTCCCTATTTTGGACAGTTTTGCAATTAGAAGAAAACTCTCAGACCTGTCCAAAAATACTAGATAGTTTAGAGGACCAAATAATATAATTTTAACCACTTCAATTAATTAATTTACTTAATTAATTAAAACTCAATTTATTAATGAAATATTTAAAATGAATTATTAAATATAACTTTATATTTTATTATTTCATTTAATCATGCATGACCTACTTTATAGCTTAAAAATATAATATGCTCAAACTAATATAAAATAAGCAATTTTATGCATGAAAACTATATAATAATGCATAAAATCACATTTTAATATTTCCATGTCCTAATTTCATATTTCACATATTTCATTAATTTATTAAACAATTACTTGGTTTTAACAACAAATTTAAGTAAAAAGATGATGAATTATATAGGAAAAATCCTACATATTTTTCAATTTACACACGCCCAAACTTAAATCATTGCTCGTCCCGAGTAATGTCCATGCATAGCACAAGGTCTTGCTAAGGCAAATTTTGCTAAGAGTGTAAGTAGCATCAATCTTCGTTTCATAATCATGCTCATAGATCTTCTTTATTAACAAGTAACTCATATACAAACATTTTGAAAATTTATTCTAAGTTTCAAGATATGCCAACATGAATCATAGTTTGCATGTATGTCACAGCCATAGATAATATTCTTCATTCAACACAATTTCTCATCAATCAGGCAAAACAATCATAAGGCTTTTTTATGATCTTCATATGTTGAACTTTATACTTTCTCTCCACTAATGTAGGTGACATAATTATCAAATCAATAGGTCTTTTATAAGGTTGTAATGGGGCTCGGTTAAAGGTAGGAATTTTAAGAGATAGCACATTTCGATTTCAAAATCTTAACCTTTAACTTGTCTTGGATTTCTCGAAATTCAACCTTTTTCTTCAAATGAACCTTTGGAACTCCCCCAAACTTATTTTGAACTCATACTCATATATTTTCTTTTTAGAGACTGAGCAAACTTTTCTTCACTCTTTCTTTGTCTCTTTTTTTTAAGCATGAGCACATACATCTTTATGAAAATTTCCTCAAATGTTGATTCCCAAGACAACTTTAGTTAAGATAGGTGCATAAATTTAGGATAGCTTTAAAAAGATGATAATTGACTTATAATGTAGGCTCATTGCAAAAAAAAAGGCCTTTAAGCTCAAAATTATAGTTTTAAGGGTCTACTATCATATGGTTGGCTTGAAAAGGCTCAAACGATCCAAAGAAATAGTGCCTATATCATTTAAGATTTTTATGTCCCCTAGGATTTCACCTTAAGAAAGTTACTAAGTCAATTCTAAAGATATAAACCTTCATGCACGTTTAATCTCAAAAGAACTAAGTTTTCATGGCAAACATTACTAAGGCTAAGATCATACAAGCATTCCATTCTTCATGATAACATACTTTCACTTAGATAAAATCATCATTCATACTTGCATACAAACTATCTCAATAACAAGAATATCTCTAAACATTCATTTATTAAAACATACTTATGCAAGAAATGATTAAAACATACTTGAAAAATTTAAAAGTTTGAGCAATTTATTTGCCTTACCCCTTTTAAAAAGAAGCAATGTCCTCATTGCAAGAACAAAGTAAGGAATGAAAACTGAACACCAGGTAGGGTTGTAAAGAAAGAGAGGTGAGTCATTAAGACTGCTTAAGTACCAAGTTTTCCCTAATAACCCAATCCTAGACATGTTCATTCCCATTACCACATCACTTAGTCTTATTCTTTCTAAAGAAGTGTTAAGTTTGTTCATGCTTGTTATGTTTTATTCTGCAGAAATTAAATCCTAATTACAAAAGAAATAAATTCCTAAAGACCTAAAAATAATTAAATAAATAACAGGACAAGAATCCCCCCTTTTATTCTTCTGACTTATTCCCCTTGTCTTCTTTAGCTCCATCTCCACTTACATCGTCAGTATCTTCCATCCACGTCTCAAAGATAGCATCTGGGAACTCGGGAACAAAAGTATTAGAGATATTCTTAAAAGTATTTCGAATTGAGTCATCTCTAATTTTTGCATATTTCCAGTAAGTTTGTTGTTGATTGTGCATGAACTTGCACATATCCATCAAAATTGACAACTCCGATTTCCTTGAAGTACTTGCAAAAGTCGGCATGGGAGTTGTATATTCAAGTTGAACACTTAGCTTGACTGGTTCTTCTTCTGGCTCAACCGTTGGTTCAAGAATGTTCGGTTCCTTATTAGATTCTTCCTCTTTAGTGTCTGTGACTGAATTAGCTTCAGTTTCAGTTCCATCTGTTGAATCCTCTGTATCTGGATCAGTTGGCTCTTCTTGCTCACCTTGATTCAGTTCATGTTCCCTCTCTACTAATCTTTCAAGATCATAATTTGTAATGCATCCTTGAACATATCCCCCTTCAAATTTGCTTGTGTTTTAACACGAGCTTTTAAACAAAGTGAAGTGATTAATCATGGGAAATAAGCACTTCCTGCCTTCTTTTTAGCACAATCATGAATTTCCTTCAGGATAATTTTCCCAACATTAATGGACTTTTCTATCAAAATTGCATATAACAAAAGCATTCGTTCCATCGAGATGGTAGAACTATGTGAGATAGGTATAAAACTGTAGCGAATGAAATAAAACCATACCTTTGCTACTGGTTTTAAGTATTCTCTTCGACAAGAATGGCTCCCATACTTTCTTATAATCCATTAGGATCTCGGATTTGTCACAACATCAAGCACTTGTTGAAGAAAATCCCAATTGATATTGTTCACCATAGGGTAGTACTCATCTTCTTCAACATCAGGTAAATTAAACAAATCATTGATGGACTTAGAAGTAAGAGGTACCTTTTTCTTTTAAACGATGACTTTAGTAGCATCTTGTGTAGTCAAACTAGCATAGAATTTTCGAACTTGCTCATCATCGGGAAGTGAACAAGCATCACAAAATCGTTCCCACTTGAGAGCATTGATTTTCTTTCTAATCGATATAGGAACAACCATCAAATCATTACTCTTCAAGTCAAAACCTTTTTCTGGCATCATAGGTTGATGCTTGAAGATTGAATCAAATCTCCCTTTCACTTCTTCATCGATCAAAATCGGGTTTTCAGGAGTAGTCTTTGAAGATCTGGTTCTTTTGCGAGACGTGGTATCTTTTCTCGAAAATTCGGCAAAGTTTCTGCACAAAAGAGAAAAGAGAAATCGACAAAGTGGGTAGAACTTGCTACGGCAAAAATCTTGTGATGGAAAAAGGGAATTTCGGCAAAAAAAGGAAGGGAACTAGGGTTTCTTTCGAGATTTGAGGTTGACGGCATAAAAGGGAGATTTAGAGATTTTTAGGGTGTAAGTAAATTGCTTTGAGGGTTATGAAAATTAATAGAATGGAAAGGGGTTTATATAAGGAAAAATTAGGGCAACATGTAGCAAAACTTTAGCTACATTAGGGTTACTTGGCTAGCAAGCAATAGGTGTAACGGCAAGGTATGGATTTTTCCCTCCTTTTTGCTGTCTTGGGCCTCAAACTCAGACTATATCTTACTAAAAAACTAATTAGTTCTTAGGCCAAATTTGACCCTCTTTATTAACATAAAAATTTAATAGAACAAATGAAATTAAAATAAAAATTTAAGTCTTAATTAGAAAATTTCTTCTTAACAATTACATTAAATTAATTCCCAAGAAAGGTTGGAGGGGTCACAGCTGTCCCGCTTAAGTTCCAATCTCCTTAGACAGAATTAATTAAATGTAATAAGTTAAAAAATAAGTTCTAATTATTTATTTATTTACAAAATGAGTTCATGAAAAATTAAGGGTCTGCTAATTTGAGCGAGGATTCAATTTGCTCAACTTCACCATCCTAGTAGTGTTTGAGACGTTGACCATTAACTTTAAACGTACCTTCGTAATTGTCATATAATTCAATAGCTCCATACGGATAAACTATGTAGATGGTATAAGGTCTTTTCCATTGGGATTTAAGCTTCCTAGGAAATAACTTTAACCTTAAATTAAACAACAAAACCTTTGACCTTCTTTAAACTCAAGAGGTTGTATATGACTATCATGCCATCTCTTTGATTTTTCTTTACACATTTTGGCATTCTCATAGGAAAGCAACCTTAGCTCTTCTAACTCATGAACTTGTAACATCTTTCTATCATCGGCTTGCTTAAGATCAAAGTTCAACTGCTTCAAAGCCCAGTGAGCTTTATTCTCTAACTCTAATGGCAAATGACATGCCTTTCCAAAGACTAACCGATAAGGAGTTATTCCTAACAGAGTCTTAAATGTTGTTTGATAGGCCCATAATGCATCATCGAGCCTTTGAGACCAATCTTTCTGCTAGGGCATACTACCTTTCAAGTATACCTTTGATTTCGCGATTCACTCTTTCAACTTGCCCATTAGACTGGGGTGATAGGCAGTAGCAATCTTGTGCTTCACATCATATTTATCAAGCAACCAGTTAAGCCATTTGTCACAAAGTGAGAACCTTCATCACTAATAATAGCTCTTGGTGTCCCAAATCGTGTAAACACATGCTTTTGTAGAAAGCGCATAACTACCTTAGAATCATTTTTAGGGTATGCTTCAGCTTCAACGCACTTGGATACATAGTCCACAGCAACTAAGATGTATTTGTTCCCATACGAAGAAGGAAACGGGCCTAAGAAATCAATGCCCCATACGTTGAACAATTCAATCTCCAAAATGTTTGTCAAGGGCATCTCATTCCTCCTTGATAGATTTCCAGTCATTTGGCATTTATCACAATTCTTCACATAAGCATAAGTATCTTTAAATAGTGTAGGCCAAAAGAAACTTGCTTGCAAAATCTTTATTGTAGTACGTGAACCACCAAAGTGTCCCTCACTTGGATATGAATGGAAATGATATAAGATCTCAGCAATCTCGCTTTCAGCTACACACTTTCAGATTATATTATCTGCACATTGTTTAAACAAAAATGGATCCTCCAAAAATAATACCAACTATCATGAAGGAATTTCTTCCTTTGTGATATGTCATTTCTCGAGGAATTATTCCATATGCATGATAATTGGCAAAACAAGCAAACCAAGGTATTTCATGAATTCAATTCACCTCAAATAAGTGTTCATATGGGAAATTCTTGTTGATAGGCACACATGACTAAGTTACCTCATCTTGCTCCAACCTCGACAGATGATCAGCTATTTGATTTTCGACACCTTTTCTTTCTTGGATCTTCAGGTCAAATTCTTGGAGTAAAAGTATCCAACGAATTAGCCTTGATTTTGCGTCTTTCTTCGTAAGCAAGTATTTAATGGCCTCTTGGTCTGTAAATACTGTAACTTTGGTACCTATAAGATCTGAGCGGAATCTGTCAAAAGTATAAACTAGAACAAATAGTTCCTTTTTAGTTATTGTATAATTGAGTTGGGCTCCTGTCAAGGTTCTACTTGCATAGTAAATGGGGTGGAACACTTTATTTTTCTTTGACTAATCACAGCTCCAATAGCATAATCACTTGCATCGCATATCAACTCAAAAGGTGTGCTCCAATCGGCTTTAATGATTATTGGGGTTGAGATTAACCATTTTTTTAGCTCTTTAAAAGCTTCTAAACATACTTTGTTGAAATCAAACACTGTATCCTTCTCTAGCAACAAACACAACAGCTTAGAAATTTTTGAGAAATCCTTAATAAACCTTCAGTAAAAACTGGCATGGTGTAAGAAACTTCTGACTCTTTTCACATTAATTGGGGCCGATAATCTTTCAATTACATCCACCTTTTCTTTATCGACTTCAATTCCTTTCTTTGAGATCTTATGACCTAAGACAATCCCTTCCTTGACCATAAAATGACATTTTTCCCAATTAAGGACAAGGTTCGTCTCTTCGAATCTTTATAGTACCTTAGCCAAATTACTCAAACAGATATCGTAAGTGTTACCAAAAAATAATATCATCCATAAAAACCTCAACAAAATTTTTGACCATATCAGTAAATATTGCCATCATGCATCATGGAAAAGTTGCAGGTGCATCGCATAACCAAAAGGCATTCGCCTAAAAGCAAATGTACCATATGGAAAAGTAAAGGTTGTTTTATGTTGGTCCTCTAGGGCTACAACTATTTGGTTATATCCCGAATAGCCATCTAAAAATAATAGAATTCATTACCTGCCAATCGATCTAACATCTGATCCATAAGAGGCAACAGAAAATGTTCATTCCGAGTAGCTTTGTTCAACTTTTTGTAATCAATACAAATTCTCCAACCGGTAATAGTTCTTGTTGGAATTAACTCGTTACACTCATTTCAACAATCGTGATTCCACCTTTCTTCGGCACTCACTGCACCAGACTTACCTACGAACTATCTGAAATAGGATAGATGATTCCAGCATCTAACCATTTGATCACTTCCTTTCTTACAACTTCTTTCATAATAGGATTGAGCCTCCTTTGCCCATCAATTCGAGCTCTTTCGCCTTATTCTAAAATGATTTTATGCATGCAAAAAGAAGGGCTTATACCTTGAATATTAGCTATGGTCCAAACAATTGCTTTCTTAACTTTCTTTAGAACAACAATTAGTTGCTCCTCTTGATCTTTCGTTAGTTTCGCTGAAATAAACACAGGAAAAGTAGAACAATCACCTAAATAAACGTATTTCAAATGGGAAGAAGTACATTTAGTTCGAGTTTAGGTGGTTCTTCAATTGACAACTTGGGTTGCACAAATTCTCTGACTTCCAACTCCAACAGTTCAAACCATGTGGACTAAATAAAATTTCCCGGATTGACTTCCATCAAAGCCATGTTTTCTTCACATTCTTCATCCTCCAAAGGGTCAAGATCTAAGGCTTTCTCCAATGGATCTTCTTTAAAATTACTTTTCATAGAAACCAAGGTTTCTATCTCTTCCATAACTGAACTCTCCTCTACTGGATCGGGAAATTTCATCGCTTTAAGAAAGGTTACCTGATCATTTTGAACTCACATGGTGAGTTCTCCTTTTTGCACATCAATTTACGTTCTTTCCGTGACTAAGAAAGGTCTCCCAAGGATGATCGACACTTCCTTATCTGCTTCAAAATCTAAGACAATGAAATTATCAGGAAAATAAATTTATCGACTCTTACCAAAACATCCTCGATCTTTCCTTCGGGATATGCTGAAGATTGATCTGCTAGCTGAAGCGTCACAGTTGTAGGTCTTACTTAACCTATTCCTAACATCTTGAAGATAGATTTAGGCATCAAGTTGATACTCACTCCTAAGTCTCACAAAGCTTTACCACAGTAAGATTCACTAATGTTACAGGGTATAGTAAAGCTTCATAGGTCTTTCAATTTCGGTGGCAGTTTATTCTGCAGGAACGCACTACACTCCTTTGTCAAGGCAATAGTCTCATACTCACTTAGTCGTTTTTTCTTGGACAGTATACCCTTCATAAACTTCACATAATTCGACATTTGTTCTAACAGAATAGTGATGTGTAACTTCTTTAGAACATCCAAAAACTTCTTGAATTGCACCTAATGTTTTTGCTTGTGTTGCTGCAATCTTTGCGGATATGGAGGTGATGGAACTTTTGGTTGAATCGGAAAATTTTTTTGAGTAGGTAAATCTGCATCCAATGAAGATGATAAAATATCTGAATTTTCTAAGTCAGGGTTTACCTTGTCAAACTTTGCAGATTCTAATTCCTTTGGTGTAGGAACTTCAACAGCTGGTTGATTCTTCTCAACGGGCTTATCTTCGACATCAATCAATTGGGGTTCTAGAATTTTACCACTTCGCAATGCCACTAACTTGATATGTTTTTACCCAAATTTCTTGGATTCTCAGTATCACTCGGCAAGGTTCCTTGTGGTCTATTACGTAGCTCCATAGCTAACTGACCCATTTAGTTTTCCAAATTTTTCAATGTTGCTGCTTGGCTTTGGATCAAAGTGTCATTCTTTGCCATGTACGCTTTCAACAAGTTCTCCAAACTATTTGATGCCTCAGCTTGAGGTGGTTATGGAGCTTGCTGATTAAACCCTTGAGATTGGTTGGGTCTTTGTTGCAATAAGTTGTTGTTCGGTCCATTTCCTTTGTTGCTCCAAGAAAAGTTAGGATGATTACGCCATGAAGGATTGTAGAAGTTGGACTAGGGTCCTTGTCCACTCCTATTTTGATATTGGTTCCCCACATAGTACACTAACTCGGGATTTGATGGACAATTATCAAAAGAATGACCTTCCCCACAGTATATACAGGAAACTGTTTCAAACGGACTTGGTGGCTAAGCTGCAAAATTATTAGTACTATTAGCGGTTAACTGTTTTAACATAGAGAAAATAGACGATACCTGAGCTGATAACGAAGTGAAGGAGTCAACTTCATGAACTCCGGCTACACGTCTTCCTAAAGTTGTTCGATTTGTTGGCCATTGATAGTTATTACTCGCGATCCTCTCAATGATCTCATAAGCCTCATTATAAGACTTAGATAAAATTGCACCATTCACGGAAGCATCTACCATCAATCTTGTATTTGCATTGAGACCATTATAGAATTTCTCCAACTGGATACAATGAGGAATCCCATTATGAGGACACTTACGAAGTAACTCCTTGAATCACTCTCAAGCCTCATACAAAGACTCGTCATCCAATTGTTGGAAAGTTGTGATCTCGTTCCTTAACTTAGCATTTTTGCTAGGTGGGAAATACTTAACCAAAAATCTCACCGCTAATTCTTGCCATGTATATATAATTTTGAATTGAAAATTTATGCTATTTGAAATAATAATTAGGTTCAAGTGGTAGGACCCTAAAGTTGAGTGGTTTCAAAAAATGAGGTATCGGGACCTCATTTTTATAAACCAAGTTGTAATTATTTTATTAAATATTTATGGAGTGTTATTAAGGTCGTATTAAAGTTTCGTTAAGAAATTTTAATGTTTAGATAGTTAATTAATTAAAAGGGACTAATTTGTAAAAAGTGCGAAAGTCAGTTATTATTAGTATTTATGTGCCCATTTGTATAAATTAAAAAAATGGACTGTTTAATATGGCAAATTAGCCATAATTGGTAATAGTGGAGGGCAATGTGGTTGATTCTTAAGTTATTATTTGAAATGTTTTATTAAATTAATGTTTAAGTATTAAAATATTAAAACAAAAGTAAAAATAGATAAGTATCATCTTATATTGTTCCTTTACCGAAAAGAGAAGGAAGAAACACCATTGGAGAAGCCATGGAGTTTTGGCAAGCTTTCATTCCTTCCATGGTTGTGCTATTGAGGTTTGTTTTTAGTAATTTTTATGTTTTTGAGATCGTTGCAACTAGGTCCAACTAACCCGAGGATCAATTTGTAAAATTTTTAAAATTTAAAATTTTTGCCATTGAATATTTGAGTTGTTTTTGATTATATATGGAGGATTATGAAGCTTTGTTATTAAATTTGATTATTTTATAAAGTAATTTTTAATGATTTAAATGTTTAGGGATTAAATTGCTAAAGTAATAATAATTATAGGCGTTAATGGAACCTATTAACGTTCGGGGGTATTGGTTTTCAAAAAAATTGGTTTATTTGCATGATTAGGACATATGGACTAAATTGAATAAAAATGAAAAGTTGAGGGTAATTTTGTAAAAATGTCAAAAAGGACTTAATTGTATAAAATGAATTCGTTTTGCTGTTTGAATTAATGAATTAATGGAATTATTAATTTAGATCAAGAATGAGTAGAAAATCAAGGAGAAGAGAAAATTACCAAAAAATCCCCTATACTTAGTCATTACTGCAAATTGGCCAGGTAAGATCGTATGAATTGTAATCGTTATACTATTATTTAAATTAAATGTTTACTATGTCACTTTTAAATATATGAATAAATATATATGAAAATGTATCAACATTATGATGAATTGACAGATATCAAGTCTCGGTTGAACCTTAGGAATTCGTCGGATACAAATGACATGTCATTAGGGATTTCATGTTTTGGGTGCTAGTCTTGAATGTTTTACCAATGGTTAAGGTTCTGCATTTGTTTCTGATACTCCACAGCTTATGTGAGCAGCATCGTGTAGCTTACATTCCAACCTACAGCTCGTGTGAGCATGCCCATTTCACAGCTCGTGTGAGCAACGATGTAAAGGAAAGGTGTAACGCTTAGGTTTGTGCAAGTGTACACAGTTCTTATCAAGTAATAAGTAAGTATCGAGTTATCGTCTCCACAAGGATTATATTTGTGCTAAGTCACTTAATTTGTAAAATTATATTAACAATTTGGTAAATAAAAACACAATATAGTTGAGAAGTGGTAATTTAAATATATTAGACTAAATGCAATGATCCCTAATGCAAATTATCCTAAGTATGCAAACTATATGAATGAAATAGATTTTAGTAAAATTAAACACAATTTGCAACAATTATAACATAAATAAACTAGGACAATTACTTTAATTAAACTCAATTTATTATCAACATGCTTAATAACATTCGGAAAAACATTCCATGGCAACTCGATCTTTCATGAGTTTGGAAACCACATTAGGTCTGTAATACCCAATTTTTGCCCGGGTCTAAAATCCCAAATTACAAATGGGCTACAAGGCCCAAACCAAAACAAATAGAGACCCGAATACAGAGGCCCAAGATAGATGATGAAACCCTAGGGTTTCTAATCTTCAACAGCATCCGCGCCGCCTCGCATGAGCCTCGTACCTGCAAAGCAAAGAAGAAACAAAGCAGTATATGGCAAGAAAATATTGAAATCGAATCAAGCAGATATAGAAGATTTCTTTTTACTTTTTCTTGTTTCATGATTGCTATAAAAGCAATCTTAATACACTGTAAACGGGACGGATTGGAAATCAATAAAAAATAATTACTTTCACAACCAAAAACAGTGAATACAATACAGAGCAAAAGATCAAAAGGTTTACATTCACATTTTTTTATTTATTTTGTTTTATTCTAATTTACTGTTATTTTTTATTTTAATTTGCACATAAATAAAACAAATAAAAAAGCTTACCTTCGTTTACCTTTGAAACGTCGTTGGAAGGTCGAGGGAACCACCCTCGAGGATCGGTGGTCGAAAACTGAAAGGTTTCCGTAATTTTTCTTCGCATTTTCTGCTGGATTTTGGGTATTTTGAGCCCAGATCTGGGCTTGGAAAGTTCTAGAAAGCCGAAAGGGTCATTTTCACCTTTTTCGGCCACCGCAGACGGCGGTACCGGTGTCGGTGATCGGCGGCCGGCATAGTGGCCATTCACCGGCCGATGACCGGACCTAGGCTGGAGGACTAGGGGAAGGGGGAAGCATTTTGAAAGTTTTTTTTTTATTTTTTTTAAGAAAAGGCTTAAAATGAAATTTTTTGGGAAAGTTAGTGGCTTAAATAGCCCTTCAAAATGGTGTCGTTTTGGACATGGGTCGACCCGAGTCCGACCCGATCCGGCCTAGGGTCCGCGCGTTTTTGAGCGGAGGGGCAAATTGCGCTTTTGGCCCCTCCGCCTTTTAATATATTTTCAATTAAGTTTTCTTCATTTCTTAAATTTACCCCTTTATTTATTCTCAATTCCAATTTCGTCCTAATGGAACGACGCCGTTTTGAGGAGAAGGGGAAATTGCCCTTCCTGCCCCTTTGAATTATCAGCGTGTTCAATAGGGTCCTTCAATCTCCATTTATTTACAGATTTGCCTCAGAATTTTTATTTACAGTTCAAATTAGCCCTTTTTTTTCATTTTCTTTATTTTTTATTAATTAGTTTTTTATTCTTTTTCATATTAAATTATTTTTTAAAATATATGTATATATATATATTTATACATACGCATATTTATTTTTGTAGTATAATATAATTATTTTTATTTTATTTTTTATTTATATGTAATTATTTTTTATAACCTATATGTATATTTATTTTAGTATATATATGTATGTATACATATTAATATTTTTAACCAATATATATATATGACTATATTTTTTTTTAAATGCAAATATATGTTTTTTTATACACTTTATAATTTATATTTTTCCTTTTATTTTCACAAATGCATCATATATGTATAAGTTTTATAGCCCAAAATTTATTTGTAAATTGTATGTATATTTTTAATCTTCATAATTTCCATGTGTATATTATATGTCTTCTGATTTTTATTTATTTTGTTTGCTTTCCTCATTCGTGGTATAATTGTGTTTACATTTAATATTTTGCATGACATGGATTATTTCTTTTTATTTCGTTTATTTTTTTGTTTATATTATTTTTATGCCATTAATGTATTTATTATTGTTGTATTTATTATTATAGCATTTGTATGTATAATATAACGTGACATCATCTTTTACTCAAATTTAAAAATAGAATATTTCCAAGATTGAGATAATGCTCGTATTTAGGATTTTCAAGGAAATTGAGCCCTAACGTATTGGGTTCCGATTTTCTTCGTTAAATCTAACGATCGAGCATTTCTCTTTAATCAAAAATAATAACTCATTATTGGGAATTCAACATGTTGTGTCCTAACGTATTGGGTGTGACGCATTGATTTCTCGAAATGAAGATTTTTTTCTAAAAAATAAAGGAAATATTCCGAGTTTGGGATTTTGGAGGAATTGTGCCCTAACGTATTGGGCCGCAATTTCTTAAATCTTGAATAAATGGATATTCTTTTAATATTTTATTGTACGAGTATTCTTGCCTAATTCATTTTGAAGGAAATTAGAATGTCATGCCCTAACGCATTGGGTGTGGCATTTTCTTTCTCTGAAATGATAAGGGTCTTAATACGTAACGTTTAAGAGTTTTTGCTAAGGATTATATTTTTCAATTTTTCGACATTAAGACATTAATTAATTAACTAGGTACCAATTTTTGGGCGTAATGAAGGTGCTAATCCTTCCTCATACGTAACTGACTCCCGGACCCCTTTTTTCTAAAATTCGTAGACCAAAGTCGTTTTTAGGTGACCCAATCACACCTTAATAAAATATTGGTGGCGACTCCCAATTTTCATTTTTAAAATCGACAACCTAAAAATTTTTATTTTCAAAAAAAGGGTTTCGACAAGGTCCTTTCGGAATCCTTTACTTAGTAAATACAAATTTTACTGATCCTTATTTACTAAGGGTTTTTTTAGTATTCGTGTGAAGTAACAAGGACATGTCAGGTTTGAAACAACCTCTGTGTAATTTAGATTCTCAGGCTTTTTCCCGGTAATAACCTTTTTCAAGCCGGTTTGAGCTAGAATTGCCATCATCCGAACTTGCCACAGATTGAAATTTGTCTCACCATCGAACTTCTCAATTTCACACCTTGTTGCTGCCATCTCTGAATGGGTTGATCTATGAAAATAAACTAGCTCTGATACTACTTGTTGGGATCAACCCGATTAAGCAACAAGTAAAAAATATCAGAATAAATTGAGAAATTAAACACACAAATTTAACGTGGAAAAACTCTTCCAAAGAGGATAAAAAAATCATGGGCAAAGATAATTTTATTATAATGGCAAAAGAATAAAGAGTATAAAAGATGGAGATAAAAACTAAAACCCGAAAACTCGAAAACAAAGAACCCTCAAAACGTAAACACAAAATTCTCTAAATGTGTTATGAGTTCTAATCTCTAATGGGTGTTTTTCTAAGGTTGTAAAAGAGTCTATTTATAGGCTAAATTCATAGGTCAAATAATAATAAAATAATCTAGACTAATCAGAACTTGATTGAAACAAAAAAACAAAGTTTGACTGAAAGATTATTTCTTAAATTTGACTGAAATAGGAGTCATACTCAACACACGCCCCATTCGAGTTGGTACCGAATATTCATTTGCATCGCCTCCTAAAAGGACAGCCGAATTCTACTCAGATACGCAACAATATGGATGTTTGGGAGAGGTCAAATCAACGAAGGTTATGTCGCTATTTAAGAACACACGGCATACGAAGGCAACATGTCCACAATTGAGGGATAAATTGAGACCAACACCTTATTAACATAATTTATTCATTTTTCTAACATAATTTATTCATTTTCATTGTACACAAATTTATTCTTCATCTTTTTTTCGTACAAAATCTATTCATCATTCTTTTCTATACCTCACAGATCGTTTGGCATATATGGTTAATTTATCCTAAAGAATAAATCATTCTATACCATATTGAATAGGAATTTTTTTTTTATTTTTCACTTTTTAACCATTAAACATTAACACACACCTCTCCATTTTCTAACTCTCCAAAGACATGCATGAAGCAATACAACAAATCCTCAACCAAAAAATGGAAAAGATTAGAAAAAGTACGATTTTCTATAGAGACAAAATGGAAGGTTTCAGGTTTTGAGGCTTCAAATTTAGAGATGAGAAAGATGATACAAAGTAGAATAACATATATTGCAACGGTGGCCCTTGAAGGAGTAGAAGATGGCAAAATAGATGGTGGAAGTTTCAAATTATTTTGTAGATCTATGAAGTGTTGAATGTTTTTAGCAAAAATTAATTGAAAAATATGAAAGCGATGTAGGTGAATTTTGAGTGTTTTGGGCAAATGACTAACTATGCGTCGGTGGCGATGACGACAACAATGACAAAGGTCAACCAATTTTTGAGTTTGATGGCGGTTTTTGGAAATAGATTTGAAAGGTTGAAAAAGATGAGAAGAAAGAGATTGAGCGAAAGAATATGACAATGGGTGAAAAAAAATAAAAAAAATAATAATAATAATAAATTTATATAATAAATTTTAATTTTTATATAAATACTTTACATTATAAAATAATAAATTATAATAAGATAGTAATTTTTATTTAAATATATATAATTTTACATAATTTTTAATTATAATTCATTTAAATTTACATAAATATTTAACAATATAAATAAATTTAATTCAAAAATGATAATATCATTTTACATTAAAATTATTATTCTTATATTTTAAACCATTTATATTATGATTATAAAAAAATCAATAAACTATATTAAAAAATTATAAATAATTTTATAATAAATTTTTATTTTATTAATAAATTATATATATAATTTATTTTTCTTCTTAGCATAAAATTGTCATCTTCATCTATTCCTTGCAATATTTTTTTAATCCAACCAACACTATAATAACAATTAAATGTCTATTTTTTTAAATTCAATTGAACTATTGTTATGTTCATTTTATTCTATTACAACTCTATTCCATTATCATAGAATGATATTTTATTAGAGTTTTATCTCATTTCATCCAATCAAATATAATGTAAATTCTCACCTTCCCTATTTTAAAAAACTAGTTTATAATGATATATGCATTGTATGTTATTTTACACATTTAATTTTTTATTATTTTTCTAAAAATGTATTTTTAATTATTATAATAAATTTATAATTTGTTATTCAAATTATTAAATATAATTAAATATATTAACTTATTTAATATAATTCAAATATAATAAAATAATTTTTTAATATCATATTAAAATATTGTTATTTTGTACATCAATAAATATTTTTAATAATATTAAAAAAATATTTCAATTCATATTTAATACATGCACTATTTTTAATATACAATATAATTTTTACTTCATGTAATCATTATTTAAAATAATAATAAATATTATTAAAATATATTAATTATTTTGATAATTCAATATAATACTAATAAAAATTCTATTATTCAAACATTTGTACAAACAATAAAAAATAATATATTTTAAAATAAACTCTTCACTATATCATTTTTATTTTTATTTTCGTAATCCAATAAATTGACTATAATAAATTATAATTAATATGTAGCAACAAATAATATCAAGTAAATTTGTTTAAATGATTGTAATTGTATAATTATCACAAATTCTATTTTATATCAATAATTTTTAATTATTTTTAAATTAAATATTATAATTATTTTTACATGTAAATTTAGTAATATTATGAAAGATAAAAGTATTCTAGCTGATTTTTTTTTCTTTCAAACTCATACTTTTATAGATTAAAGAAAAGAAAACAATATTTCAATAAAAAATAGGTTATCTTAAGAAATTTCAATTTTGGCCTCACAAAATTTTCAAAGGGTAAACTACGTAGATTGTTGCCCAACTATAAATATTTTTATTTTAGGCACCAAAAATAAAAGGTTGTAATTTAGGCATTCACGTTATATAGTTAAGTTATTTTAGTCACTCCCGTTAAAATTACAAATGTCTAGCTGACATGGTAGTTAAAAAATTAGCATAATAACAAATTAACCCTAAATTTTTACATATTATATCAATTTAGTCATCATTTTTAAAATTAACATGATAACAGATTAACCCTAAATTTTTACATATTATATCAATTTAGTCATAATTTTTAAAAATAAACCCTCAAAATTTATAAATATTCTTAATTTGATCCAAGTTATAAAAAATTTAAAGAAATATATAAAAATACATATAATATTTCAAGAAAATATAATAATAAATTTAAATTTTATATTAATATTAATATTAAATAAATATAAATATATTAATGAAATAAAATAAAAATCCCTCACCCTCGAGAGAGGGACAAAGATCGGGTGGGGGACGGACAGTGGGAGGGGGGAGGGGCAATGGGGACAGTGGTGGGAGAGGTTGGATGGGGAGGAATTTTTATTTTTATTTAATATTAATATTTATATTTATATTTATAAATATAAATATAAATATAAATATAAATATAAATTTAGATTTATTATTATATATATTTGAAAATATTTATATATATTTTATATCTTTGATTTTTTTAGAATTAGGAAAAAAATGAGACTATTTATAAATATTGAGGGTTAATTTTTTAAAATGATGTTTGATAGGGGGTTGCACGCGGACCAAGATTGAGTTGCCAAGTCACGGAAAACTCCTATGAAAACGCTAGACGCTTGGATCTGAAACGAAACAGAAAATTAAACTTAGAATCAACAGATCTGAAACGAAACACCCAAATAATAAAGAATCAGCCAAGAATTGAAACACTTATTAATAGGGATTGTTGGAAACCAAGAACACGAAATTGAACTTCAAGAAAAGTCTCCAATCAGACGAATCTGACAAGTAAACATAAAACAGAAAAATTAAACTCAACAGATCACGAAACCCCAAATTAAAGTAGAACTAGGTTTTGTGCGGCATGAAAAAGAAGAATTATGAATCAAGAATGATTCTTGATGCCCAAGACTGGAACCGAACAGATTCTTGAAGATTGAAAGGGCTAGAAACGTAACAAGAGAGATTAAAACAATTTAATCAATGAATTGGCACAAGCAGAAAAATTAAAGAGGAATAAACAGCAAGAAAATAAAGAAAAGTCCTAAGAAGCCTTAAAATCGAGAAAGATTTCACAACTCCCTTCAAACGGCTCTAATCTCTCCTCCAATGTAGGACAATGGCAAGAAGAAGGCTGAAGATGGCTCCCACAATCAAAAAGATTGTTAAAACTACTTCTAAAAAAAACTCAAGAGAGAATTCTTGGAGAAAAGTCAAAGAGAATTTTTCACTCAATAAAAATCTGATTTCAATGTGTTGTGTATAAGGTGGCCGGCCAAGCCTTATTATAGGCCTTCTATCTATTTTCCTAACCCTATTAGGAAAACTAAAAAAAAAAAAAACCTAATTATTAACTTCAATGGAAATTCGGCCAAGGCTTTTAATGGGCTTCTTGGGCTGAATTTTTTTTACATAGGAATTTAATCATAAAGTCTAAAAATTAAACTAAGTATTTAAAAAAAAAATTTACAAATTGGGCCACTTTGACAATTTGTCCTAATTTTTAACTAAGTCTAATTTAAATTTCTTGATTGGGCTTGGAACATCTTATTGGGCCGTTTCTTCAAGCATTTGGGCTTGTAATCTGTTCTCTCCCGAAATTGGTTCGTTGATGCTCGTAACTGAGATCCAATGCGCCTTAGCTGCAAGATTCAGTTTCTTGGGCCAAGATTTCCAAGATTTGAAATCTTGATTTTCTTTATTCTTGAAATCGCTCAAAACAGCAAAATTGGACCAAGATTCGGTTTCTTGATTTTCTTGAAAACAAGAAAGTGAATCTTGATTTTCTTTTTCCTTTGTGTACGCATCTAAGGCATTGCTAATGAAGTCTTGAACGGTTCCCTTTAATTTCATATGCATTTGCCTGGCCTTTGACCTTATTATTGGGCCTTGTGGTAATTTGAGCCCATCACATTCTTAAGCTTGAATTGGGCCTTTGTGACTCGTATCAATGTTAAACTGATATGATATATAAAAGTTGAGTACTAAATTTGTTATTATATTATTTTTTTAACTAAAAAAGTCATGTTACTATTAATGATTTTAATAAGATTGATCAAAATAACCAAATTATATAACGTAAATGCTTAAATTGTAAAGCTTTTAATGAAATTTTTTATAGTTGAATCACTATTTGTGACTTTATTTTTATTTTTATTTTAAAAAAAGAAAAACAATAGAAGAGATGCTATATAAAATGTTTTGGCCCATTTCCGTCCTGCAGTTCATTTCAAGCACTCACATCACAGGTTAGGTTTGGCGCGATCTTCATTTCTCAAAGGTAAGCTCTCCGCTTGTTTCCTGAGAAAATGAAGCAACTCATTTTTATTTCTTTTTGTATCCATATACTTCTGGCTTCTGCATCAATAGTAATTTATAATGAGAATTCAAACACAAGGTTAAAAGGCTGAAATTGGGAAGATTTTATTTCTAATTCACTAGCTCTGCTGAAATTATACTTCAATTAATCTACAAAAATTTCTTCATTTTCTTGAATTTTAAGCTGTCTGTAGCATATTTCTGGAAAATTTATTTCGTTTACTGTCGAAAACTGCTAATAATATTAATTTTCTATACAACATGGGTTTATGATAAATTTTCCCTAATTTACTCAAGCCCTTAACTTTGTGAACTATGATCGAAAATTTCTTGCAATCTGTAAGATTGTAGCTAATGATCATATAGACTGATATGATAACCATTTATGAACGGAGTCGTTGATCACTGTGTTTCAAGAATTTGAAAGGTATTTTACATCTGCTGAATCACACTATTGAGTGCTAACCAAGTTTTTCTGTTTTGCTCTCAAACCCATAGCAGTGTATTGGTTTACACTTCTGTAGTAGCAAGAAAAGAGCAAGTCCAATATGAAGTTTAAGGCATTTCTCACCGAACATGGGGTGAATCTCTTAGAAAGGCGGTTTCTACCAGCCTTGGACAAAATGGGCAAGATATGCCACTTATTTCTTACCCGAGACCATGCTATCTTCCTTCACAACCTTCTCAATGGCGATGGGGTTCAGTGCATTGCACAGTTTCGAAAGGAAGCTCTCTTTGATGACTATCGCATCTCAAGTCAGAATGAGGACCGCATTGCTTTTGCAATTGATGTATCCCTTCTGCTTCGTGCTGTTCGGAGTAGTGTAAGCATATGTACTGAATTTGGTAATGGACCTTCTGCCAATCGTCTCCAAATTAAATTGGTTAAGAAGTTGCCTCTCAATTGTACCCAGCCGATGCCTTTTCTTACCTTTGAAACCAAGGGTTACAAGTCTGCTGTCATTCAGGATGTGCCGATATCAAAACCTTTGTCTAGGGCTCAAGTGCTTGAGCTTCAAACTGCACTTGAACTGGCACAAGATATACCCCAGACTCTGGTTCAAGTTCCAGACTCGAACCAGCTGCAGAACTTTGTGGAACGGATGAAGCAGGTTGGTGATCTGCTAAATGTATCTATAAGCAAGTATGGAGATCTTCATGTGCAAATCTCAACAACTTTGATCACACTTGGTTCGGAGTTTCGTAAATTGTTGGTTATTGGTGAACAAGCTGAGGCTCCATCTGATGATAGGAATCAGAGTGCTCAAACTCGGTCAGAGAGGGCAATCTCGAGGGGAGATGCACAGCGTGTTCAAGTGAGTGTAAAGCACTTCTCTAGGAGTCTCCACTGTCACCTGGCAAAGCCGGACTGTACTTTTTACGGGATTGCTCCGCACGGTTCTTGTTTGACCGTGATATTTCAGTTCTTCATTCCTGGTACTCATCAAACTGATAAATCAATCAGTCTACATTGCAGGCTTCCTGTGCTTGACCGGGGTCAAGTTGAAACTTAATCAATTTGCCATCACCACCGGATTTACAGCTTTGAATTCATAGTAAAGTTATTTAATGTCCTTTTTTTTTAACTCAAAACTAGTAATGTTTGCAAGTATAGCCTGCACCCTGGCGCTCCATGTAACCATTATATATCCCATAAAACTTGGTTCAAAATCTCAACTCTGAAGCATACGTTACATATGAAAGTAATTGCAGAAGCAGATTTTCTCCCTTGGTCACCAAATCATTAACGTCTGGTTTATTTGGTTAGTGTATCAAATACTAAAATATATCAGTGACGGAAACCTTGTTTAGTATATTAGTATTAAAATAGTTGTAATAACATTAGTAGTAAAATAAAACAGTTCACTATATGAACAAAACGCATTACTTTTATGAAATGTTGTTTTTGTCCTTAATAAAAGGGAAAATTTTCTAATAACTCGAATATTTTTCTTTATAACTTGATAAATATTTTTAAAATTTATTTTATAATATACTCCTAATTTTCATTTTTTTCATAAATAATATGTTTAACAAATAATTTTTTATATGGTTGGGAATAGGGGTGAGCATTCGATCGAATCGAATCAAAAATTTTCGAGTTAATCGAGTTTTCGAATCTCATTTTATCATCCTAACTTTATTTGAAGTTTTCTCGAATCGAGTCAAGTGAGATGGAATTCGAATCGAATCGAATCGAATATATTTGTTCGAGTTAAATTTTAAAAAATAATTTTGGGTCCTTGTAACCACTGTCATCCATCGTAATAAAATTTGTCCACCTTAATCAAAATTTTTATTAACTTTCATCACCTCATAATTTATTTATTAATTTTTTATATACTGGTTAGCTTCTTTGCTTGCTTAGTTGTTTCAATTATCTTCAGATTCTTGTCACTATGTATTTTGGAATTAAAAAATATATTAAATGTAAAAATATAATTTTTTAATAAAATTTGTTTTAAAAATAAAATGTGAAATTGATACCAATATAAAATTTTAACAAGAATATTTTATGGCATAATTAATAATTCAATTTTAATATAAATATTCAATATGACTAAACAATTCAATAATATAAATAATATAAAATGTGAAATTTAATTTAATAATATAAATAGTAGATATAAATAAAATTATTACTATTTATGTTTAGTGATTTTTTTGGATAATTTTGATTTTTTATTTGAGAGTAAAGGGTGAGAAGTAAAAGTTTAGGGGGAAAATAAAAGTTTTGGGGAATAAAAGTTTGAGGGAAAGTAAATAGGAGGGAGTAAAATTTTGGAGGGAACATATTTAAAAAAATTGGAGGGGGGAGGGTTTGGGGTAGATGAGAGGTGGGATGGGAAGAGAATAAAAGTTTTAGGGGAAAGTGAGAGAGAGTAAAAATTTGGGGAAAATAAAAGGTTTTGAAGGTTTTTGGGAGTAAAATTTTGAGAAAAAGTAAATGGGAGAGTAAAATTTTGGTGGGAAATTGATTTTGGGTAGATTGGGGGGTTGGGAGGGGAGGGGAGTAAAGTTTTGAGGGGAAAGTGGGAAGGAGTAAAAGTTTTGAGAGAAAAGTAAAAAGGTTTGGGAGTTTGGGGTAAAAATGTAAAATATTATAGTTTGATATTCGAATTATTCGAATTATTCGAGTTATTCGAATTCGAAAACTCAACTCGATTCGAACTCGAAATTTGAAAAAAAAATTCGAGTTGATTCGAATAACTCGATTAACTCGAATAACTCGATTCGTTCAACTCGAAATTCGAATTTTTTGCGAGTCGAATCGAGTTTTGCTCACCCCTAGGTGGGAAATAATTTAATTCAAAATACTTTTTAAATGGAAATATTTTATAAAAATAAAAGCAAACAAAAATTCCCATGTACTTTATAGGAATATTAGTACAATATCATTTGGAAATGTTTTATTCCACAACCGGGATTGAGAATTTATCAAATATTTTTTTATTTATTAATTACAAATTAAAGACACGTGACAAAATCTCAACTTTGTTGTGGAGTTAAAAATTTTCACTGCCAGTGTACAAATAATTATTCATAATAATATTTACTAGAATACAAAATTCTTTTGAAAAAAAATATTATATATTTATTTTTTATATGACTAAGATGTCATTGTATCTATTTTACACTTCATGAAGATTAAGTGATAGGAATGCCTGCGAAGCAGGATTGTAAGTTTGTCCAATTCGCGGATTTGACCAAGGGCATGAATGAGAAAACTTGGAGTTTGTCACAACCTAAAACGAAAGTTAACCAAGTTAGATCTAAGTAAAATAGAAGGGCAACAAATAAAAAAAACTTAATGATTAAGTAAGAAAGAACAAGTAAACCGAATTAAAAAATTAGAGTTCTTGAGAGTCCAAGTCGATTTGAAAAGAAGACTTGTTCTTAATGAGTTTGGATAAATTTAAGGCTGCCAATTGAGACAAAACAATGAGTTAGAACATATCTGAAAGAATAACGATTAAAATCGAATGAAATAAAAAGAAATGAAGATAAATTAGTTCGACAAACCAAGAACAATAAAGATCCAAGTATTTGAGTATGTTTTGCGTCATTCTTGATTGAGATGAAGTTGTCGAATTGAGATCTAAACAAAAGAAAGATTAGCAATTGAATTAAATTGACTGAAAAGGAAACCAAAAAGCAAAGAAAGAGAGGGGTGACTGGAAGAGAGTCCAAAAATGATTAAACTAGGGTTTCTTGAGTAAAAGGAAACCGCTCTTGAACTTCAATGAAGCCCCCAACCAAATTTGCAAACAATGGAACAAAGTAGTTTGCTAGAATGAAGAATTAAGTAAAATAAAAACTATTTTGTAACAAAAGAATTCAAAATAGCAAGAAAAGAACTCCTATTTTTTAATGATTCTTGATGAACTAAGATGGGAGAACATCTATTCTTGATATGTTATGACCTGAAATTAAATACATCAAAGATTAGAAACACTAAACTGTTATAGTATGCCTAAAGACCAATCATGAGATGATTGTAATTACATACTCGTTTTACCTTGTTTATTAATATAAGACATTACCATTATTATTTCAGTTTCTTTTTCTGTGTATATAAATAAACTAAATTGTAATAAAGTCTTAAGAAAATATGATTATTCTTAAAAAGTCCTTAGTCAAGTATTATTGTGGGCTTGGACAACAAATAATGCATTGAGATTAATGTGTAGTTGATTGATGACAAAGAGTTGTCATTGACATAGGGATATCAAATCAATACATGAGTATGTGTTAGAGAACAATATATCGGATTGACCCGCTATGAGTATGTTTTTTGGATTATTATGTAATAGTCACAATATTACTCATAGTGATAATTATGTATATAATTCTCAGACTTGAGATCGTCATTGTCCTAACATCTTGAGTTGTATATTTTGATACAGTCAAACGTCTATCGTAACAGGTTGTACTATAAATACTGATGTTAGATATACCACAATCCATGTAGTGAGATATGGTTGATCAAGATAGCATTTATCCCTCCAACATAATGGGAGCAATATCTTAGGCCTCTTGATGGAGTAAGACTAGAAATGCATGGCCATGCTCAAATAAGTTGATATGTTATAACACACTTATTTGTTTATTGTAGTCTATTCAGAAAATCAAGAAATATGAGATTGAACTATACAAGTGTGACTATTCCATGACTTGTGTCCAATTTAGATATTAAGGATAAAAGGATATAATACATGAAAAAGATTATCACAAAAAGGTTATGTCGAATCATGACTTCTTATAACTTGGGTAGCAATGATGCATTGCTAGATGCCACTCATTACTTATAATTTTAGAAATGTTCTAGTTTTACTCCCAACATTACAAGAGTCTACAGGGTCACACCCTATAGTTGAAGCAAACAGAATCCAAATACATTTGGTATTGTATTTAGCTGTCACATGAATTAAATTAATTGTTTAATTTGATAGTTAAATATTAAACACATTATATGTACAAACCTGTTGTACACAAATAGAGAACATAGATAAAAATAATATATGAATTTGATTCATACAAAATATTACTTATATATATTTTACCAAATTATTAATATAAAAAGTTATAATAATAATTTCAGTCAAAATATAAAAGGACATGAAAAGTGATATTCTTTTGGAAAGAATATAATCTTTTTCTTAACTTTCCATTTGTTTCTCTAATAATAAGGGAATAATTCCCCTTTTATTTTCTGAGATATGATATCAAAGAAAATAAAAAGAAAATGAATCCCTTAGCGTGTTAGGGTACCAAGAAAACACAAAAAACGAGATCTAGCAGTTGTTTTTAAAAATTCTCTCTGAAAATTTCAAGAGAATTTTGTTGTTCGTTCTTTGACTTGGTGGATTACATAGAGGTCAAGACATTTTTAGTTATGGCTTGGAATTGATACCGAATCAAAAACACCTTTTCATTACTTTTCAGTTAAAAAGGTATATCTTCAGCCTTATTTCAACCGGTTTCGTTCCTCATACATGGATCCATGGTTGAAAATCGTCGAAATAATTTTTTCGCTGTGCCACGAGGCGTACCGGCGGTCCCAACATAAACAAGAATAGGACATCAACTAAAGGAAAAGAAAGAAGAAAGATGAAAAAGAAGGAAAGTGGTGCATAGAAGTCCTAAGAAGCTTTAGAAACAAGATGGATCCATAACTCTCTTCAAACAACTTTTGCAACAGCCCGCCCGACAAAGGCTATATCAAGTCATTACTTGGCTTTTCTGTTGTTTATGCTAAGAGTAGAAAATGAGTAAGTTACTGAAATATCTATTTTTTACTAGGTGGCATATTTTGTGGGTTCGTCAGTTGGCGAACTCTAGGATTTGGCAAACTCTGAGATTTGGTGGACTCTTCTATTAAACAATCTACCAACCCCAGATGTTTTGGGCTCATTAGTTCATAGCTTGATAGACTTGTTTTCGTGTTTAATGTGAATACGATGGCTCATCGAGTAATGCTGGAGTTTAGTTGAGACATAGTTAGAATTGAACTAGGGCACTAAAGATGATTAGACTTTAAAATATTAAGTGAGTTTATTCACGAGAATCAAGGGCAATAATGGGATTTTTCTGATCCTTCCACTAAACCTTGTCTCCGTTGCCTAGGTATATAAGGATATCGATTGCCTGTATGTATTACTTTCACATCTTCTTCCCTGAATTATCCTCTAAGTTTTTGAAAAACCTTAAGGTAGAAAGCTTTAAACGAAGAAGGTTTTCAGTAATTAGTTGACACTATTGATTAGTACCAGCTTATTGGTAATTATTGGTAAACACTTAGGTTATTGTCAAAGGAATTTACATATTTGCAATTGTGCATGCATGGGTTTTTAGAACTAGTTGTAAGGAGGGAAACTTCCTGACTCTGGGTTGCATGCTACTGATTCATGCATGCATGTTAATTTTTGTAGTTTAATGATCTGATATTTATATTTTTTTCTCATCTAGCTCAAGATGTAACACTCCTAACCCGTCTCCATTACCAGATTAGGGTTACAGAGTGCTAATGTACAATCGGAGACATTTAAACATCATAAGATTCAATAACTTAAATATATCATAAATCATTCAATCACATACATTTCATCCCTAAATTGAGCCCTCAAGGCCCTAAAAATAATTTAAAGACAATTCAGGACTAATTTGAAACAAAACGGGAAGTTAGGGAAATAGTAGCAAAAATTGGAAATAGGGATTACATGGGCGTGTGGCATAGCCTCAGGCCGTGTAACTTTCGAACAAGGGACATACGACCGTGTCCTCACTGGTGTAACTCACTGAGTAGGGTCACACGACCGTGTCACATGCCTGTGTGCCAGGCCTTGTAATTCTCTGAGTAGCCCCACTGGCCCGTGTGCCAGGCTATGTGCTAGGACATGTAACTCACTGGCTTGTACATTAAGAAACTCTCAGATGACACACGACTGTGTCGCCAGGCCATGTGCCTCACATGGCTATGTCACACGCTAGTGTTCCAAGCCGTCTGAACCCAAAATGTACTTGAAATCAAACCAATACAAGTCCATTTCATACCTAATCACTTAAGCCATATAAGCACACATTCAAGGAATAAAATACCCTTCAAACATACATAAACATGCCATTTCAATCATCCTAAATCATCTAACCAATGTGTCATTCAAAGGCACTACAATTGCATCAAACATCATTTACTAAATAAAGTCATCCTTACCTCATTTCTTGCATAAAAACCTAGTTCAAATAAGTGCCAATACACACCAGCAATGATCATTGTCAAGCCATTTCAAACATGCCAAAACAATCTTTTATAAATACACTTATGAGTAACCAAAATGTTATACTTTGGTAAGACATTGCAATTACCAAATCAACATAACCTTCCAAACATAAACATCCAAATCACCATCACTATTACATAACATCCTAAGCATTTCAACCACAAATCCATCTATATAGATATATACATGCCACTATCTTAGGAGATACAAAAACTACTAACTTAGATGGATAGTGTGAGCCGGTTGAATGATCCCTCCAAAATGTCAGCAATGATTATCTACAAAATAATCCATAAGAACATATAAGCTTACAAAGCTTGTAAGAACATAGTATAACATTTAATCTAAATACCATTAAATATAGTTCCTATACTATATAATTCAGAGTTACTAGAGTATAAACAAGGCACGTAAGTGCATTTAGGGGTACCAAAGTACAAACAGGGGCACAAATGTTCAATCAGGGGTACCGAAGTACAAACAGGGGCACATAAGTGCATTCATACAATAATTTTCTATAATCATATTAATTAGAGAATCATAATATAAGAACACAAGTAGAAATTTATTTACATATTGAAAAACTATGAACTTACCTACTATTTAATGCCGATCAACATGCAACGACTAATCCACTATTTTTCCTTTTCCTTGGTTATTATCTTTCTGATCCAAGTTTTGTTCTATATAATAATTAAATACAATATATTAATCTCATACATATTTCACATTCCATTCAATGCATATGACCCTTAATTTTTCATTAATTACACATTTTTCCTAAACTTTTACAACTTTAGCCCCTTAATTTTTCATTAATTACACATTTTTCCTAAACTTTTACAACTTTAGCAATTTAATCCTCTAACCCGAAAATCATCAAATTGACCATTTTATAATAACAAATTTACAGCCAATTATGCTAGACCTTTTAGTAGTCCTTATTACACATCAAATTCAACATCAAATCTTGAAATTTTGACACTAACAATTTAATCCTTAAATCAAAATCTAACAAAAATCACTTTACAAAACAACCAAATATCACAATCAAAGCTTCAAATAAATAATTATAATCACAAACAACCAAAATTCATAAATGGTAACTTCCACAATTTTTAACAGATTCAAAAACAAAGGTACATGCTAGCTGGACCTAGTTGCAATGATCTCAAAAACATAAAAACCATTAAAAATTGGACAAAACTACATACCATGCATAAAGAAAATCAAAATCAAAGCTTCCTCCCCTTTAATGGTGATTTCGGCCAAGGAAGAAGAAAATGAAAAAGATTATGTTTTTCATCTTTTGTTAAATTAACATTTAACTTAATTATCAAATTACTTAATTAACCTTTAAAAATTATCATAATTACATTAAAACCTATCCATGTACATCCACTATCATCATATATGGTACAATTACCATTCAAGTCCATTAACTTTCATTTCTCAAGCCATTTAACCCTTTTAACTAATAGAACTCAACTTTTACACTTTTTACAATTTAGTCCTATTTACTTAATTAACTACTTAAACATCAAAATTTCTTAACAAAATTTTAATACGACCTTAATATATTCCTGTAGACATTAAATAAATAATATAATAATAATTTACTCATTGAAATTATTGTCTTGAAACCACTATTTTTGTCATCACTGAAAAATGACCTGTTACACAAGAAGCTAGCGAAGGTTTAAGCAATAAAGGCATAGGACCTGCATAGTAGATTCCTATTTTGGAGTTTTTGGTGAGTTCCTTCTTACATCTTTGTATTATAAACTTTCCCAAGTAATATAAATTGTGTAAGGTAAGTGTTCTTGCTTTTGATAAGTTAAGGTGTGGTGTCTAGTTATACGTGTGTATCAACTAGCGTTATGTTGTGTGAGTATGGTCAATTCTGACGTAAAAACCCCTTTGTTGCGCGAATCCAGTGTAAATTTTATGTGATACGTAATATGTAATATATAAAAAGGAGATCTGTTTGTGATGCCTTTAGTATGGAAGCCATTTTGCAAACTGGACTGACAGATCACGGAAGCACGTCTTCAGCTTAATAAAAATGATATGAGAAGTTAGGGTGGTATATGTATATGAATATGGTTGATGATATGATTTTGAAGTTCTGGGCCCGTGGCTGGCACAAGAATAGGTCATTTGTAAAAATGTACACAATTATGGAAAGTCATGATTAAGTTGGCGTGTAGTGACTAACCGCCTCCGGACGTACTAACGTCCAAAGTGTGAATACTGTAATTGTCACATCCCATATATTTTTACTATAGTGTGTGCAAAAATGAGAACAAAGGAATGTGTAGTCTAGTGTGTTTAATAATTATTTAGCTATCCTAGTGGTCCAAGGTTCAAGTCCTAGTGTTCACACTCCTTCATTTATTTATACAAAATTTCCATATGTTTTAAAGTGCTTGCCATCCACCCTTTTACACCATAAATAGGAGGATTCCTTTCCTTTAATATAGGTCAAACTTACCTTAAGTTAAGGGTACATGATCCCCCTTTTTACTGCATGTCTCCTTTCCTTGCCAAAATTTCATATCTTGCCTATTTGTTGTGATTCATTGAACCTAGTCATATTTGACTAAGCTTTCATGCCCTTTGTCATCCCTACCTCATTCGTTCTCCCATTTCTCTTACTTTTCACTTTTTTCTCTCATCCATTAGTAAGATAACCGCCACCTTTTTTCTTCTAAACTTTGCCTTTCCTCTACTACAAATGACCATAGCACCACCACTGTAACACCTTTTAGCCACCATAGCACCGCCCTTTTCCTCTTATTTCTTCCTCCACTACCATCGATTGTCGCCGTGACCACTATCACAAGCCACCGTAGATCCTTCTCCTCCTCTACTTTATTTTCTTTTTCTTACTCCTTTTTCCCCTTTATGTTGACACCCCAATAACCTTTCACCATCAGACCACTACTTCACCATTGTCGGACTATCACCAGATCACCGTCAGCTGCCATCGTCACCACCGTCACTGTCGGTGATCAAAATTCTTCATTTCTCTTCCTTTTCCACTTGTCATTTCTTATTATTGATTAAACTCACATCTTCTCCCACCATATCTGATGCGACCGAGTCCCAAGGGTTACCAAGAGCTAACATGGATCCCCTCAAGCTACCTGTAGGACCAATTACTCGAGCTCAGGCTAAGAGATTCAAGGATGCAACCTCAGCTCTAGTTGATAGAGTTTGGGGTGAAAACGTAGCTGAACTTCTTGAAAGGTCATGGACTAGCAAGCCAAGCACTCCATGCAATCTTCTTCAAGCTCACTCAGCTTAACTCTAGCTCAATGAGCTCGTTCTTAGCTCACTAAGCTCGTTTTAGCTCACTTTAGTTTGCATTTATTTTGCTGGAATAAATATTTAATTTGTCTCTAGTTACATTAATTAAAGTTAATTAATTTGTTTGAATTCTGGACAAATAATTAATCAGGTGTTTTAATTATGTCTAAGTTTAGTACTTAATTATTTGTTTGTTTTCAATATGTCCTAAGCTATTACAAAGAATTAATATGTTAGCCAAATTCAATGTGCAGATTAATATGTTCATTTGTTGTAGAATTAATGTGTCTGAAATGTGATTAATTTGCTGAATGTATTTGCTGCAGGTACACTCCCTTTGGACGGCAAAGGTGCATGAATGGTGTGCTGATCTTTGGAGTTTTCCTGGTGCCTTTTTAGCCAAACTCTCTAGCTTTCCAAGAATGCCAATTGGCTACCCAATGCATTTTAAAGACTGTTCACACCAATAGAATATGCCTTTCACATTGGGGGCTGTTCAGTTTTGTTTACTCACATTACATGACCACTCAGAACTCTTTGTTCACACCACATGACTATTGAAGTGTCCCAAGCAACCCCATTATTACCAAGAATATCCGGCTGAACCAAGCCATTCTTTAAAGAGCATTCAAGCAAATATGGCTGAACCATTTTAATGCAATTCAGCTCCCAAGCAATTCATTTGATTGATCAGCTGAACTAAGACATCGAGAAGATGTCCATTGCCATTCTCCATGCACATGAAGTTTCAAGGAAATTTCCTAAGAATTTCTAGAAATTTCAGCTGTCCATTTAGTTACTTTAGGTGTCCATTCGGTTAACTTTTGTAAAGCCTATAAATAGAGGCTTATTTTACCTTGTAAAAGACTTTTGAAAATCTGAATATTGAACTTAGTTTTTTTTTGTGAGAATTTTCTTCTCTCAATTTCGTCCAAAGACTCAGTTAACTTATCTACATAGTTAGTGGCGTCAATCCTGTTCTTTGATTTACCGAACTCATCACTTCATTGTGTGGCGTTCAAACCCTTAAACCGAGGTTCCTATCTTCAATAGGTAGTGGGTCGAGGTTTATCCTATTCATCTTTTTACCGAACCATCTTAAGAATATATGAGAAACGAGAAGACACTCAAACAATTATAGTGTTGGTTCTTTCTTGTTTTTAAGCTCACTTATTCCATCTACCACCTCAATCGATTTACTATCATCCTATACTCATCTTTCTTTAATAGCTGAGCCTAAACATTAAGCTAAACTCTTTTAGAACCCAAGTGATCCCTTAGTTCCAGCCTTAGCCAAACATCATCCCTACATTCACAAAACGAACGAAAACTTCATCATTAGATGATCGGGCATTGAAAACGATTCAACTCAGCCAACCGAGTTAAGATCGCATCAGTTGGGATTAGAGCTACTGAAAACGAGAAGTTCAAACATTCGAAACAATCCCGGGTTAGATTTGTAAAAAGAAATTGAAAAAAAATTTAAAAAAAAATTCATGTACAAAAGCATTAGTGAATATTTCAAGTATATTGTAATTAAAAAAAGAGAAAGAAATTTGAAAAAAAAGTGTTGCAAGTGCATATTTGTTGTTCCCGATTAGCAAATTCCCTAGTCATTAGCATTCCATCCTTTCACGCCACATCTAAAATAAGTTCTCATTTGTTTCAACCTACCTAACACCTTTTACATCAACTTCCCTTGTAAACTCGTTGAAGCTGACCCTCTAAACTAGAGATTGAGTCTCACCGAGTCTTATACGAAATTACAAGAGAAGAAACGAGTGGAAAAAGGCACGAGTGTGTGAGCACATTAGAAAGGAGGTAAAAGCCAAAAAAAAGAGTGCAAACACGAGTGTGAGTGGCATACTTTCTTTTCTTTCTGAGTGAATGTGATGTTTTGTGGTGAGGTCAAATATTATGTCTCAAAATCCCGAGCGAACTATGGTGAAAAGAACTAAAAGGCAGCCCATAAGAAACGTCGCACCCGGAGGAGGAGGAGGAGTACTCGATTTAGGCCAACAAGCTCTCTTGCGAGAATTCCAAAGAATGCTTCAAAACGAACTTGAGTCCATCAACAAACGATTGGATCTAGTCGAGGTGAGAGACCAATGGGAAAGAACACCTCAAGGACCAAGGCAAGCGCAGGGGCGAGCAAGACTCCCCGATGATGATCTCTATGATCCAAGTGATTTGGAAAGTAACCAAGCATCAAATCAAAGTGAAAAATGGCGTGGTCAAAGGAATTGGGTTCCTAGAGAACGAGGATGTGTTGATGATGATTTGAAGAATATCAAATTATCCATACCACCATTCCAAGGCAAATCTGATCCGGAGGCATACCTAGAATGGGAGTAGAAAATTGAGCTGGTCTTCGAGTGTCACAACTACTCGGAGAGTAAAAAGGTGAAGTTAGCAGCCATTGAGTTTTTTGACTATGCAATGATCTGGTGGGATCAGCTAACCACAAGTCGGAGAAGAAACGGAGAGTGGCCAATTTCCACTTGGGCCGAGATGAAGGTCGTAATGCGTAAGAGATTCATACCATCCTTGATACGAACCGCCTTGGTGTTGTGAGTCGAGTCGTCTTAATTTCTCGATCGTCGACAAGGAAGTTTCGTTCGGTTTCAAAAATGGATGAATTTTGGTTAAGTATGGAATTGTATGTTGGAATAAGTTCAAGGTGGCTAAAAGATAGATGAATTTTAGATGGAATAACTTTGGATGGGCTCGGTTTAACAAAGAAGTAGGATAGAAAAAGTAAGTGATGGAGATGAATAATAGAACTTTAACATCAAGAAAGATTCGATACTATAACGAGTATCGCCCCAAATCTTATATGGTTTAAGGTGACAGTTGGGAATAGGTTGATAGACCTCGACCCGTTACTTAGCAAAGTAGGAACCGAAGGTATATTTAGATGGATGAACACCACATCAGGGTTGGTGATAAGTTCAGAATCAAGTTCAAGATGATGCCACTAGCTCGCTAGATAAATCACTCGAGACTCGTACAAAATTAGAGAGGAAGGTAACCTCACAGAAACAATGTTTCATTAAACAAATTGGCAAAAGTTTAGCAAAAGTCCATTACAAAATCTGATTTCACCTATTTATAGTGCTAAAATAGGGTAGCCAAATAGTCACAAGCATTCATCTTAATGTGCTAATTAAAAGTTGAATTAAAGTTCAAGTCTCTTGGCATTCTTGAAACAAATAACTCCATTGAATTCTCTTCAATTTAGCTGAATGAATGTCCATGAAGGCTTGAAAAATGACTCTTGAACTGTCCCTTGGCTAGTTGAATAGACATCAGCTCCTAAATGATGATTTGAATGCTTAATTTATTCTTTTGAAAGAACAAAAACAACTGGTAGCTGACTGCCAAAATTTAAAGAGTATATAATGCTCTTTAAAACTTCCTTAAATGATGTATTAAACCCCATTTGTAATAGCTCCTTCTTTTGTATTCAAATAACACTTGAAAGGTCACTTCAATTAAGTTGTAACTGCTTTGAAATGTAACTGTTGTGAGCTGAAGAAACTCTTGCAATAAACACATTAAAATAACTCATTAAGCATATTAAACACTAATTAAACATATCAAGAATAAATACTTAACTTAGGTAAATAAACTAAACATATGCATTAACTATTCCAACAACTAGTTAATTAAAGAAGCATAAATAAATAAACTTAAACTCATGCATCAATAAATAATCCTAGTAACTAGATTAATTAAGAGCAACACTTATTAAATAAAGTTCAACAAAAACACTTACTAATTAAACTAAGATGAGTTGAATAAATGTCCAGCAACTCATTTATTAAACTAAGATGCTTAAATGCATGGTTTGAAATGCAAATTTAACTAACATGAAAGTTACATAATTAAACTAACATGACTCAATTTAATGATGCAAACTTAACTAACATGAAAGTTACATAATGCATGACTTTATTAAATGCAGAACACATATTAATGATGTGAAAACTATGACATAATTAAAAACACAAACTAAAATAACTCAAAATTAATGAATCAAAGTCTTTATTTTCAGCAGCCAAATTGACAAACTGAAATTAAAAGCTTCATTTTGCACCTGGGCCCCTCGAGTTTGGGCCAATCTCGGTGGCATCGAGTTGTGTCGTATCATGATGCAACTGGGATCGCATCAATCTTATTATCATCGTGAACTTTATCAGAAACTTTAGAATCTTACGCAAGGCAACCGAATCATGGAGGATTATTTTAAAGAGATGAAAATTGCTATGATACGTGCGGACGCGGAGGAAGACCGAGAGGCAACCATGGCCAGATTTCTAGCTGGCCTTAATCGCGATGTCGCCAACGTGGTGGAGCTCCGGCATTATGTAGAAGTTGTTGACATGATGCACGTTGCCATAAAGGTAGAAAAGCAATTGAAGAGAAAGGGCTCCAACCGAACCTTTTTTTAGCACCGTCAATACTCAAAAATGGAATCAAGGCACGGGTAAGAAAGATCCATCCAATCGAGTGAAGGACCAGTTGTTACCTACAAAACCAAATAAACCCCTTGGCGAAACTAGCAAAGGTAAAGACATAGCCTTTCCAAACCGCTCGAGGGATATTAAGTGCTTCAAATGCTTAAGGAGGGGGCACATCGCCAGCCAATGCCTTAACTGAAGCAACATGATCATGAGAGCCAATGGAGAAATTGAGTCGGAGGAAAAGAATGACGAAGAATCTGACACCATTGTCGACGAGGAAGAAGAACTTAAATACGCTGTTGATGGAAAAATTCTTGTCATCAAGTGAAGCCTAAGCCTGCAAAGTGTAGAAAACGAGCAGCAATGAGAGAATATTTTTCATCATGTTGCCAAGTTCAAGGGAAGGTGTGTTGTTTGATCGTGGACGGAGGAAGTTGTATAAATGTGGCCAGTACTTTGATGGTGGAGAAACTCGGTTTGCCAACGACTGAGCACCCCCAACTGTACAAACTTCAATGGCTTAACGACGGAGGGGAGTTGAAGGTGACCAAGCAAGTCTTAGTTCCATTTTCTACCGGCAAGTACCACGACGAGGTTCTCTACGATGAGGTGCCCATGCATGCTGGACATATGTTATTGGGACGTCCTTGGCAATTCGACCGCAAGGTCCTCGACGATGGCTATACGAACTGGTACACATTCAAACACCTTGGGAAAAATGTGACTTTAGTCCCAATGATGCCTAGACAAGTTTACAAAGATCAATTGAGGCTTAAAGATTCCATTAAAAAATTTAGAGAGAGTGGACAAAAAGAAAAGATTGAAATAGAGAGTGAAAAGAAAAGTGAGAAGAAGAAAGAAAAACAAGTGAAAAATGTGAGAGGAAAAAATAAAGTGAGTGAAAACAAAATGAGTGAAGAAAACGAGAACAAAAAAATGAGTGTTTATGTAAAAGAGAGTGATTTTCGAAAGTCTTACTTGATGAAGCAACCGGTTCTTGTACTTATGTATAGGGAAAATCTTTTGAATAATAACGACTTTGATAAAAATCTGCCCTCCTCGATTGTTTCTCTTTTGCAGGATTTTGAAGACATATTTCCAGAAGAAATTCCTAGTGGGTTGCCGCCCATTCGAAGGATAGAACACCAAATCAATTTCATTCCTAGAGTGTCTATTTCGAACCGTCCAGCTTACCGTAGCAACCCTGAGGAAACCAAAGAGTTGCAAAAGCAAGTTAACGAACTTATGGAGAAGGGGTATATATGAGAAAGCCTCAGCCCTTGTGCCGTGTCGGTATTATTAGTGCCAAAGAAAGACGGAACATGGCGCATGTGCATAGATTGTCGCACGGTGAACAAGATACTATCAAATACCGTCACCCAATACCGCGACTAGATGACATGATAGACGAGTTGAGTGGTGCGCAATTGTTTTCCAAAATTGATCTCAAGAGTGGGTACCATCAAATTTAGATGTGCGAAGGCGATGAGTGGAAAACTGTGTTTAAGACAAAACATGGGTTATACGAGTGGTTGGTCATGCCATTCGGTTTAACCAACGCGCCCAGCACCTTCATGAGGCTTATGAATTACATTTTGTGTTCTTTTATAGGAAAATTTTTGTTGTTTATTTCAATGATATACTTATTTATAGCAAGTCATTAGATGAGCACGTGATGCATTTGAAAGCTGTTCTGGAAGTCCTTCAAAAAGAAACTTTGTACGCTAACATTAAGAAATGCACCTTTTGCACTAACAAGGTTGTTTTCTTAGGTTTCGTGGTTAGCTCGGAGGGACTCGAGGTAGACTAAGAAAAAGTGAAGGCAATACGGGAGTGGCCTAGACCAACGAGCATCAGCCAAGTGAGGAGCTTCCACAGATTGGCGAGCTTTTATCGGCGATTCATTCTGAATTTTAGCACCTTGGCAGTACCTTTAACTAGCGTGATCAAGAAGTCGTCAACCTTTTATTGGGATGAAGAGCAAGAAAAATCATTTAATTCTATTAAAGATTGTTTAACTAATGCCCCATTGCTTGTGTTGCTTGATTTTGCTAAAATGTTTGAAATTGAATGTGATGCCTCAGGTGTCGGAATTGGAGCTGTTCTAACACAAGATGGAAGTCCCGTGGCATATTTTAGCGAGAGGTTAAACGAAGCCACGCTCAACTATTCGACGTACGATAAAGAGATGTACGCCCTAATACGAGCTCTCGAGACTTGGCAGCACTACTTGTGGCCAAAGGAGTTTGTAATCCATTCGGATCATGAGGCGTTGAAGCATATCAAGGGACAAGCAAAATTGAATAAGCGACACGCCAAATGGGTATAATTTCTAGAATCTTTCCCTTATATTATTAAGTACAAGAAAGGTAAGGAAAATATTGTGGCTGACGCGTTGTCAAGGCGATATACACTTATGTCCTATTTAGATTCAAACTTGCTTGGATTTATCTTTTTGAAAGAATTGTATGTTGATGATGCTGATTTTGGGAAGATCTATAACTCTTGTGAAAGTAAGGCTATTGATAAGTGTTACAGGTGTGATGGGTTTCTTTTTCGAGAAGGCAAGCTTTGCGTTCTGCAAAGTTCGATACAGAGTTTATTGGTGATTGAGGCACATAGCGGCGGCCTCATGGGCCACTTCGGGGTGTCCAAGACTTTGTCAATGCTCCACGAGCATTTCTTTTGACTGGCAATGAAGAAGGACGTTTAGAAGATTTGTAGCCGATGCATAACGTCCAAGAAAGCCAAGTCCAGGATCAATCAACATGGACTATATATGCCATTACCAATACTCGACGCACCATGGGTTGACCTTTCTATGGACTTTGTCCTACGTCTACCAAGAGCTAAAATCGGGAAGGACTCTATCTTTGTTGTTGTAGATAGATTTTCTAAAATGTCTCATTTTATAGCTTGTTCAAAAACTGACGATGCTGTTAATATTGCCAATTTATTCTTTAAGGAAGTTGTTAGATTGCACGGGTTCCGAGGATAATCGTTTCTGACCGAGACACGAAGTTCCTTAGTCACTTCTGGAGGTCATTGTGGGGAAAACTTGGAACGAAGTTATTATTTTCTACAACTTGTCATCCTCAACAGACAGCCAAATAGAGGTGGTGAATCGCGTGTTGTCTACTTTATTGTGGGCTATCATTCGAAAGAATCTCAAGTCGTGGGAGGAGTGTTTGCTTCACGTGGAATTTGGTTACAATAGATCCATCCATTCCGCAACTAAATATTCACCTTCTAAGATTGTTTACAGTTTCAATCCTTTGACTCCACTTGATTTACTTCCTTTGCCTAATGACCAACTTGTTCATGTAGATGCCAAAAGAAAGGCTGATTATGTGAAACAACTACACCAAAAGGTAAGGGCCAACATTGAAGCAAGAACTGAACAATATATGCGCAAGGCTAACAAAGGAAGGAAACAAATATTGTTCAAACCCGATGATCGGGTTCGGGTACATATGAGAAAGGAACGGTTTCCAGCTTAGCGGCGGTCGAAACTGTTACCAAGGAGAGATGGCCCCTTTCAAGTGTTAGAGCGAATTAATGAAAATTCTTACAAGCTTGACCTCCCAGGTGAGTACAACATTAGTGCAAGTTTTAACGTGGCTGACTTATCTCTATATGATGCAAGAGGCGATTTGGGGGCAAATCACTTCGAAGAGGGAGGGAATGATACGACCGAGTCCCAAGGGTTACCAAGAGCTAACATGGATCCCCTCGAGATACCTGTAGGACCAATTACCCAAGCTCGGGCTAAGAGATTCAAGGATGCAACCTCAGCTCTAGTTGATAGAGTTTGGGGCGAAACCGTAGCTAGTCTTCTTGAAAGTTCATGGACCGACAAGCCGAGCACTCCATGCAATCTTCTTCAAGCTCACTCAGCTCAACTCTAGCTCAATGAGCTCGTTCTTAGCTCACTTTAGTTTGCATTTATTTTGCTAAAATAAATATTTAATTTGTCTCTAGTTACATTAATTAAAGTTAATTAATTTGTTTGAATTCTAGACAAATAATTAATCAGGTGTTTTAATTATGTCTAAGTTTAGTACTTAATTATTTGTTTGTTTTAAATATGTCCAAAGCTATTACAAAGAATTAATATGTTAGTCGAATTTAATGTGCAGATTAATATGTTCATTTGCTGCAAAATTAATGTGTCTGAAATGTGATTAATTTGCTGAATGTATTTACTGCAGGTACACTCCCTTTGGACGACAAAGGTGCATGAATGGTGTGCTGATCTTTGGAGTTTTCCAGGTGCCTTTTCAGCCAAACTCTCTAGCTTCCCAAGAACGCCAATTGGCTGCCCAATGCATTTTAAAGACTGTTCACACTAGTAGAATATGCCTTTCACATTGGGGGCTGTTCAGTTTTGTTTATTCACATTACATGACCACTAAAATCTCTTTGTTCACACCACTTGACTATTGAAGTGTCCCAAGCAGCCCCATTATTACCAAGAATATTCGGCTGAACCAAGCCATTCTTTAAAGAGCATTCAAGAAAATATGGCTGAACCATTTTAATGCAATTCAGCTCCCAAGCACTTCATTTGATTGATCAGCTGAATTAAGATATCTAGAAGCTGTCCATTGCCATTCTCCATGCACATGAAGTTTTAAGGAAATTTCCTAAGAATTTCTAGAAATTTCAACTGTCCATTTAGTTACTTTAGGTGTCCATTCGGCTAACTTTTATAAAGCCTATAAATAGAGGTTTATTTTACCTTGTAAAGGACTTTTGAAAATCTGAATATTGAACTTAGTTTTTTTTGTGAGAATTTTCTTCTCTCAATTTCGTCCAAAGACTCAGTTGACTTATCTACATAGTTAGTGGCGTCAATCCTGTTCTTTGATTTACCGAACTCATCAGTTCATTGTGTGGCATTCAAACCCTTATACCGGGGTTCCTATCTTCAATAGGTAGTGGGTCGAGGTTTATCCTATTCATCTTTTTACCGACCATCTTAAGAACATATGAGAAACGGGTCGACACTCAAACAATTATAGTGTTGGTTCTTTCTTGTTTTTAAGCTCACTTATTCCGTCTACCACCTCAATTGATTTACTATCATCCTATACTCATCTTTCTTTAATAGCCGAGCCTAAGCATTAAGCTAAACTCTTTTAGAACCCAAGTGATCCCTTAGTTCCAGCCTTAGCCAAACATCATCCCTACATTCACAAAACGAACGAAAACTTCATCGTTAGACGATCGGGCATTGAAAGTGTTAGAGTATGCCCAAAGATCAATCATGAGATGGTTGTAATAACATACTTGATTTATCATGTTTATTAATATAAGGCGTTACCATTATTATTTCAGTTTCTTTTTGTGTGTATAAATAAAGTGTTTTATAATAATGTCCTAAGAATAATATGATTATTCTTAAAAGATCCTTAGTCAAGTATTATTGTTGGATAGGACAACGATAATACATTAAGACTAACATGTAGTTGATTGATGATAAAGAGTTGTCATTGATATGGAATGTCAAAATCGATGCATGAATATGTGTGTTAGAGAACAACATATTGGATTGACCCATTATGAGTATGGTTTTGGATTATTATGTAATTGTCACGACATTACTCATAGTGATTAATATGTATATGATCCTCAGACTTGAGATCATCATAATCCCAACATCGTGAGTAGTATATTTTGATACAGTCAAACGTACACCGTAACTGGTTGTTCTAGAAAGGCTGATGTTGGATATACCACAATCGATGTAGAGGGATGTGGTTGGTCGATATAGAATAAGTCCCTCCTACATAATGAGAGTAATATCTTAGGCCACTTGATTAAGTGAGACTAGAAATGCATGGCCATGCTCAAATAAGTTGATATGAGATGTCATACTTATTTGTATATCGTAGTCTGCTTAAGATATCAAGGAACATGGAATGGACTATACAAGTGTGACTATTCCATGACTTGTGTCCAATCCAGAGATAAAGGACTTAAGGATTATTTCATAAAAGGTTAATCATAAAAAGGTTATGTCGAATCATGATCTCTTGTGACTTAGGTAGCAATGATGCATTGCTAGATGCCACTCATTGTTTGTAACATTGGAATCGTTCTAGTATTACTGCTAACGTTACAGGAACCTACAGCGTCACACCCTATAGTTGAAATGAACGGAATAAACCATAGTTGGTATTGTTTTTGGGTGTCACTTGAATTAAATTAATTAGAATTAATTTAATTCGGTAATCAAATTTCCAACACATTATGTACAAGTTTGTTGTACGCATAATGAGGACATGAATTTGGTTAGCATATGAATTCAAATAAATATATGGTTTACCGAAATTATATTATAATTAATGTAATTGTAATTTTCGGTTTAAAATATTATTATATTTATTTAATTCCTAAAAAAACCCTAAAACAAAAGGATATATAAGAATCCCGTTTTCTTTGTTTTGGGTCTAGTAGCCGTAAAAGAAAAATCACTTTCAAAACTGTTTTGGGTATTTCTTCCGTTCGTAGTCAACTGGGTGGATTACGTAGAGGTCGGAGTCTCGATAGATTGCGGCTTGGTTCGACTGTAGATCAGACTACACGTTGTTGAGGAGTTGCTGTCTACTCAGAATTAACATTAGGTAATTTCGTAACCTTTTTCCACCCTGATTTGTTCCTCACACATGGATCCGTGGTTAGGGTCGCCGATTATTAAATTTTTTCGTTGCGCCGTAAGGGTGCCGGTGATCCAACTGTGGTATCAGAGCCACTTGTGTGACATGGACTCGGGTTTAAATACTTGGGTGATGCAATTGTATGAGATGCATGCTTCAATTTTATTAAATTTCTGACTGTCTAAATCATTTAAGAGTAACCTGATAACCGTTCCTTTTGACAATGGATTAAATGTTAATCATGGTGTTACGGCCTAATCGGTTTTATGTTATTACTATTAAGTGTTAATAGGTCTATGATGGTGCGACGGTGGTGTTGATAGTTTCCAGTAAGAGTTAACTGGTTAGTGGAACAAGGGTTGTTCCGGCATGAAACCTCAGGGATTAAAATCCCGAAAACACGATTCTGTTGATAACAATTATCAAATCGTGAGGTTTCATTTTGAATGGGGTATGCGGCTCCACCGCCTCAGCCCCCATCCTCTTAAAGTATTTTTTTTTTAATAAAACTTGGTGGGCCATAATAGTTGAAAGGATATGTTTTAATGCACCTTAACAAAAGTGTTTATTTATGTATGCTATTTTTGACATGCACGGTGTTTGAAATAAATAGTTATAGCCCGACAGCCCATTTGATAAAAAGGTTGTAATTTTATAAATACGGCCAGCGTGTCATGCCTTGCTACTATTCTCTTGTATTTCTCTTCTCATCTTACTCCCTCGTATGTAAAACGAGTTTCTACATATTGTAATTTGCAATAGTTGCTGTGGGCTAGCCGAGAAGGAAGATGGGCCAACCAGCGTGGACTGATCACTTGAAAACCGGCTTACACCTGTAGGTTTCCTTTTGGTTCTCCTATTGTCTTGGGTTGCGCCACCTTAGTTTATGGGCTATAATATTGCATTTATTTATTGCTTTATTCATGTATGAGATGCTATGGATGTCTAAAGCATGCCAAATTTCAAACATGTTAAAATTTGATAATATTGAACCACATTAATTGATGAGATCAATTAAATGGCTAAATGGACTAAAGTAAACCAAAATTGGTGAGATGGAATGATCTTAATAAAATCCCTCTATTAAAATATTAAGTCAACATAGCCTTCCAATTTTGCCCTCGTTAAGGCCTCAATCAATACTGTGTAGGTTCTGCTAAAGCGAAGTACTAGTATTTATCTTAGTTAAACGCGAAGAATAAACAAGTGATATTTGCTGGTTAAAATTGGTTAATGACTTAACTAGGTTATTCTAATAGGATTAGAAACCTAGAGGCGAGTAATTTGGATAAATCATAAGATGATTAGAACAGGAGTTGTTCACCAAACTTTAGGAGTTACATATGATGTAATTAGCAAAGTGTTTCTTACCTAGATAACCATAATCTTGAGAGTAAAGCCAAAGCTGACTTAAGAGGAGGTGAAATATGGATCCTTAACCCACTTGAAATACTTTTCAAGAAAGTCTTTCCGAAACTAATCTATGAGGGTATTAGTTTTGTAATAAAATAGTGGGAACATCATTTAATTAAGTCCTTTTAATGATTGATATAAATTTGATAAATTTTCACACCCATAATTTCATTGTTGTAGATATATTATGGCTGCAAACACAAATACAATATCATTGCGATCGGTCCTTGAGAAGTACAAGTTGAATGGTTTAAATTTTCTTGACTGGTTCCGTAACTTGAGGATTGTCCTCAAACAAGAACGAAAATTATATGTCATTGAACAACCAGTTCCTAACGAACCACCCGCTAATGCCTCGAGGGCTGATAGAGATGCTTACAAGAAGCATCTTGATGACATGGTAGACGTTGGATGTCTTATGCTTGCCACTATGAATCCTGAGCTTCAGAAGCAACATGAGGACATGGTTGTTTATGAAATGATTGAGCACCTGAAAGAACTTTATCAGGGCAAGAGAGGTTTGATATCTCTAAGGCCCTATTCCAATGTAAGCTGGCTGAAGGAAGCCCAGTAGGACCTCATGTCCTTAAGATGATTGGCTATATTGAAAGCCTGTCTAAGCTTGGATTTCCATTGAGCCAAGAGTTCGCCACTGATGTTATTTTGTAATCGTTTCCGGATAGCTACAGCCAGTTTGTCCTCAATTTCAATATGAATGAAATTGATAAGACTCTGCCACAGTTGCTCAGTATGTTACGAACTGTTGAAGGCAACATGAAAAAGGTTGGACCCAAGCCTATACTGATGGTCCGTAATAATAAGGGCAAAGGAAAGGCCAAAGTTCAAACAAAGCCCAAGGGCAAAGGTAGGCCCAAGCCTGCAAAAGTAAAGGGTGCATTGAAACCTAAAGGAGGGGTGGCTAAGGAAGGAAACTGTTTTCATTGTGGTGTGACTGGACATTGGAAGCGGAACTGCCCTATCTATCTTGAGGAAGTCAAGAAGGCCAAAATAAGTGGAACATCTGCCTCAGGTATTTATGTTATTGATATTAATTTATCAACGACTACTTCATAGGTATTAGATACTGGTTGTGGTTCTCACATTTGTACTTCTGTACAGGGGCTGCAAAGGAGTAGGACTTTGGCTAAAGGAGATGTGGACCTACGAGTTGGAAATAGAGCAAAAGTTGCTGCATTAGTTGTAGGAACATATAATTTATCTTTGCCTAGTGGACTTGGTTTATGTTTAGAGGATTGCTATTATGTGCCCAGTTTGACTAAAAACATTATTTCAATTTCTTGTTTAGACAAAATTGGTTTTGAGATAATTATTAAGAATAATTGTTGTTCCTTTTATCTCAATAATTTTTTCTATGGTTCGGCACAATTGATTAATGGCCTCTATATTTTAGATCAAACAAATCCCATCTACAACATAAATACTAAAAGATCAAAAATAAATGACTCAAATCAAACTTATCTATGGCATTGTCGTTTGGGCCACATAAGTGAGGAACGCATATCCAAGCTCCATAAAGATGGTCTCTTGGATTCATTTGTTTTTGAACAATTTGAAGTGTGTGAATCTTGCTTATTGGGAAAAATGACTAAATCTCCTTTTACTGGTAAAAGTGAATGAGCTAGTGATTTATTGGGCTTAATACATTCTGATGTATGTGGGCTAATAAATACACAGGCTAGAGGAGGATTTCACTACTTCATTACTTTCACTGATGATTTTAGTAGATATGGGTATGTCTATCTCATGCGCCATAAGTCTGAATCCCTTGAAAAGTTCAAGGAATTCAAAAATGAAGTACAAAATCAACTAGGAAAAACTATCAAGACACTTCGATCTGATCGAGGTGGGGAGTATATGAGCTTAGAGTTTGATGATCTTTTGAAGCAATGTGGGATTGTCTCACAACTTACTCCTCCTGGTACTCCTTAATTGAATGGAGTTTCTGAAAGAAGAAATCGAACTTTGTTAGACATGGTTCGATCCATGATGAGTCATGCTGATCTACCGACTTCCTTTTGGGGACATGCACTTAAGACAGCTGCTTTCACACTAAATCGTGTTCCATCTAAATCGGTTCAAAAGACACCATATGAGCTGTGGACTGGGAAACGTCCCAGTATGTCTTTTATGAAAATTTGGGGTTGCGAAGCTTATGTCAAACGTCAGACGTCTACTAAGCTTGAACCTAAATCTGAAAAATGTGTTTTTGTGGGGTATCCAAAAGAAACCAAAGGATATTATTTCTTTAATCCCACTGAGAACAGAATACTTGTTGCTCGGACTGGAGTCTTCCTAGAGAGAGAATTTGTTTCTAGGAAAGGAAGTGGGAAAAAGATTAAACTTGATGAAGTTCGAGAATCGCAAAATACCACTGAACCAGAGATAGAACAACAGCAAGTTCCACAAGGGATTGAGGAATAAGTAATTGTTGTAGAAACACAACCACCGCGTAGATCTTTAAGAGAAAGCCAAGCACTCGAGAGATATGGATTTTCATTACAACGCATGGTGACGTTCTACTTATAGATCAAGATGAGCCTAGGACTTATCAAGAAGCAGTGACAAGCCCAGACTCTGAGAAATGGCTTGAAGCCATGAGATCTGAGATGGATTCCATGTATGAAAACCAAGTATGGACTTTGGTTGACCCACCTGAAGGGGTTAAGCCCATAGGGTGCAAGTGGGTTTTCAAAAAGAAAACCGACATGGATGGTAATGTACAAACATACAAGGGGCGATTAGTCGCTAAAGGGTTTTGCCAAGTTCATGGTGTTGACTATGACGAAACTTTTCTCCTGTAGCTATGTTTAAATCCATCAGGATCTTGCTTGCTATAGCTGCATTTCATGACTATGAAATCTGGCAGATGGACGTCAAAACAGCTTTCCTTAATGGGAAACTTGAAGAGGATGTGTACATGACACAACCTGAAGGTTTTGTTAGTCCAAAGGATGCTGGAAAGGTATGTAAGCTACAAAGATCCATTTATGGATTAAAGCAAGCTTCTCGAAGTTGGAATCTTCGTTTTAATAATGCAATCAAAGAGTTTGGTTTTATCAAAAATGAAGATGAGCCATGTGTTTACAAGAAAGTTAGTGGGAGCACTATAACATTCTTGGTACTGTATGTGGATGACATACTTATCATAGGAAATGACATACCTACCCTGCAGTCTATTAAGACTTGGTTAGGAAGTTGTTTTTCCATGAAGGACTTGGGCGAAGCCACTTACATCTTAGGAGTAAGGATCTATAGAGATAGATCAAGACGACTATTAGGTCTAAGCCAAAGTACATACATAGATAAAGTACTGAAAAGGTTCAGTATGGAAGAATCTAAGAGAGGATTCCTACCTATGAGACATGGTATTTCACTCTCGAAGGAAATGTGTCCTTCAACTCCACAAGAGAGAGAACGCATGAGTAAAATTCCATATGCTTCCGCTATTGGATCTATCATGTATACCATGTTATGTACCCGTCCAGATGTCTCATATGCCTTAAGCATGACGAGCAGATACCAAGTAGATCCCGGTGAAGGTCACTGGACCACAGTCAAGAATATCCTTAAGTACTTGAGAAGGACTAAGGATACTTTCCTAATATATGGAGGTGAGGAAGAGTTAAGTGTAAAAGGTTACACTGATGCCAGCTTCCAAACCGATAAGGACGATTCTTGATCACAATCAAGTTTTGTGTTTTGCCTTAATGGTGGTGCTGTGAGCTGGAATAGTTCAAAGCAAAGTACAGTAGCCAATTCTACAACAGAGGCCGAGTATATTGCAGCCAGTGAGGCAGCAAAAGAAGTAGTTTCGATCAAAAAGTTCATTACTGAACTAGGGGTTGTGCCTAGCATATCAGATGCTATAGAACTCCGATGTGATAACAATGGAGCCATTACACAAGCTAAAGAACCTAGATCTCACCAGCGATCCAAACATATACTTAGGCGCTACCATCTTATTCGAGAGATTATCGATCGAGGGGATGTAGAGATATGCAGAGTACCTACAGATGATAACATTGCTGATCCCTTGACCAAGCCTCTGACACAGCAGAAGCATGATTGTCACACTAAGTCACTTGGTATTAGATATATAAGTGATTGGTCTTAGTGCTAGTGGGAGATTGTTAGACTATGCCCAAAGATCAATCATGAGATGGTTGTAATAACATACTTGATTTATCATGTTTATTAATATAAGGCGTTACCATTATTATTTCAATTTCTTTTCTGTGTGTATAAATAAAGTGTTTTATAATAATGTCCTAAGAATAATATGATTATTCTTAAAAGATCCTTAGTCAAGTATTATTGTTGGATAGGACAACGGTAATGCATTAAGACAACGGTAATGCATTAAGACTAACATGTAGTTGATTGATGATAAAGAGTTGTCATTGATATGGAATGTCAGAATCGATGCATGAATATGTGTGTTAGAGAACAACATATTGGACTGACCCATTATGAGTATGGTTTTGGATTATTATGTAATTGTCACGACATTACTCATAGTGATTAATATGTATATGATCCTCAGACTTGAGATCATCATAATCCCAACATCGTGAGTAGTATATTTTGATACAGTCAAACGTACACCGTAACTAGTTGTTCTATAAAGGCTAATGTTGGATATACCACAATCGATGTAGAGGGATGTGGTTGGTCGATATAGAATAAGTCCCTCCTACATAATGGGAGTAATATCTTAGGCCACTTGATTAAGTGAGACTAGAAATGCGTGGCCATGCTCAAATAAGTTGATATGAGATGTCATACTTATTTGTATATCGTAGTCTGCTTAAGATATCAAGGAACATGAAATGGACTATACAAGTGTGGCTATTCCATGACTTGTGTCCAATCCAAAGATAAAGGACTTAAGGATTATTGCATAAAAGGTTAATCATAAAAAGGTTATGTCGAATCATGATCTCTTGTGACTTAGGTAGCAATGATGCATTGCTAGATGCCACTCATTGTTTGTAACATTGGAATCGTTCTAGTATTACTGCTAACGTTACAGGAACCTACAGCGTCACACCCTATAGTTGAAATGAACGGAATAAACCATAGTTGGTATTGTTTTTGGGTGTCGCTTGAATTAAATTAATTATAGAATTAATTTAATTCGGTAATCAAATTTCCAACACATTATGTACAAGTTTGTTGTACGCATAATGAGGACATGAATTTGGTTAGCATATGAATTCAAATAAATATATGGTTTACCGAAATTATATTATAATTAATGTAATTGTAATTTTCGGTTTAAAATATTATTATATTTATTTAATTCCTAAAAAAACCCTAAAACAAAAGGATATATAAGAATCCCGTTTTTCTTTGTTTTGGGTCCAGCAGCCGTAAAAGAAAAATCACTTTCAAAACTATTTTGGGTATTTCTTCCGTTCGTAGTCAACTGGGTGGATTACGTAGAGGTCGGAGTCTCGATAGATTGCGGCTTGGTTCGACTGTAGATTAGACTACACGTTGTTGAGGAGTTGCTGTCTACTCAGAATAAACATTAGGTAATTTCGTAACCTTTTTCCACCCCGATTCGTTCCTCACACATGGATCCATGGTTAGGGTCGCCGATTATTAAATTTTTTCACTGCGCCGTAGGGGTGCCGGCGATCCAACAAAAAGTGATTCAACTCAGCCAACCTAGCTGAGATCGCATCACTATCAGTCCTCTTAGATCACTCAATTCACTGACTTCATTCCTTTCTCGATTCATTACCTAATCTGATTTGATCAAGTGTAAGTGTGGGTTATTTTAGATCGTAAAATCCTTTTCTTGGTGATTTCTTATCATGGCCGAATGGTATAGTGCCATAGGGACATTGTAATATTTTATTTATTATTTATTGATTAGCATACTAATACGATTTCTTGTTATTTATTATCGTCTTGAAGGACCAAACAATAATCATAAGGGAGACCCCTAACTTCGCATTGAAAATGTAACACCCCTAACCCGTATCCATTGTCGGAGTAGGATTACGGAGTGTTACTGAATAAACATGACAGAAAACATACATTTGCAAACATTAAAATAAACATAACATAATTAATTCATATACATGCAATTCGTCCCTTAATCAAGCCCTCGAGGCCTTAGAAACACTTTTAGAAACGATTCGGGACTAAATCGAAAACATTTGAAACATTGAGGTATAAGTTAGAAATCTTAAATTGCAAGGGTCACACGACCGTGTGACTCACAAGGCTAAGATATATGCCAGTGTCTCTGGCCATGTAACAATCGAAATAGGAACATACGGTCGTGTACCAGCCCATGTTTGTGACCTTCTGCCAGGCACACGGGTAACACTCGAAATGGCCTCACACGCCCGTGTGCCAGACCATGTGCTAGGCTATGTAACTGCCTGACTTGAAACCTTTGAAACCTATAGGGGACACACGGCCGTGTTGCATAGCCGTGTGTTATACACAATTGAGACACACGCCCGTGTCTTAGGCCGTCTGGACAAGAAATTGGCCAAAATCAAGCCATTTCCTTCACCCATTTCAAGCATGTACCTACAAGCCATTTGCACCCTTGACCAAAGCATCAAAACATGCATAAAATGACCAATTCAAATGACCATATCCCATTCAACCAATATGCCATATAGGCACCTCAATCACAATCAAACTAATATACTTAAACATGTGCATATTTGGTCACATTGCTACCATCTTAAAACATACCATACTTGACTATACCATGCCAATATAACTTACCATTTGAACCATTCCTCTCATGCATCTCAAACACTTAAATGACACAATTCAACCATTACTAAAATGGTACCAAACAACCAACATATAGATATACATACTAAAATCAACATCTAAACATTCAACCAAACAGTAAACATAAGTCCAACTATACATGCCATTATAACCTTGATCAAAACATCAAAAACTACCGAAATTTTATGATAGATAGTGTGATAGATCTCCGAAAAGCTTCTAAATCGATTTAGCTTCTGATAATCTGAAAAGGAAAGAAAAGTAATTACATAAGCAATGAATGCTTAGTAAGCTCGTATAAACTTTAAACATAACATTTCATTTCAACAATGAACTCTATAGGTTAAATATAAACCTATACTGATGCCTTAAGATTTATCAACTACATAACCATCAACTCACAAATGAGTACGTATATCAACATCATATATATTTTTCATTCCTAACATAATAGGATTTTATAAAACATATTACATCGTCATTAACCTTTTGATAAGACTATGAACTACTCCCTTTACTTACTTTCCATTCCATTTACTTAGCATAAACTTAAATAACAACATCAAATCATGAATTAGCGTATTTATTCATGACATAGGTAAATTCATCGATAGCATACATAAATTTCTCACATATAAGTGCGTCATTCAACTCATAAATCTTTTTTTCCATCATATTACATCTCAATTATGAACTTAACATTTCATTACCTTTCTTACCCGTTTCATTTGTATAACACAAGACATAAACATAAACATCATCATCAATACACAAGATAGTTCATTTATACATAACTCTTTTGGGATCAATCACATGATAAATCATTTCATTAGAGAATACATCTTTTGATTCATACGACCTTTTCATGAACATAAGCATATTTCCATTTGAACATTTACCAGTACAATGTATCACTTTACAATTAAGCATGATATAATCCAACCATAAGCTTGGCTCAAGCTTGACCATCATCGACAACACATGTTAGCATATTCAAACATAATCCACATGAATTTAACATAGGTAAGCCATTACACATGAATATAATTCACTTGAACTCATCATTTTCCTTACATATCATACTTTCAAGGAAACTTACCATTTCAACCCTTTTCATAAATACATAACATAGTTTTTTTGAACACTTACCATTCCTTTCCTTTTCATGTCCGTTGAACTACTTAGATATGCAGGAAAGCTTATACAAGGTGTGCTAAACATATGGTTGAAACCATTTCTTTTCCTTTTCCTTTACATCGTTGCTCACCTGAGCCATAAATAGGTCTGCACACACAAGCTGATGGTCGGAATGTAGCTACACAATGTCGCTCACACAAGCTGACGAGTATCCGCAAGAAATGTCAAAACTCAGCCATCAGTAGGACATTCAGGACCAGCAGTCAAAACATGGTAACCCTAATGGCATGTCATTTGTATTCTATATATTCCTAAGGTTCAAATGGGGCTCGATAATCGTCGAAATGTCGTTGGATTCCCATCGTTTTTTTTACATGATAAATTGCATAATAACATATATATATTGATTCATTTATGTTAGAACAACACATTAAACATTCAATTTAATCAGCGTTATAGTTCATACGAACTTACCTGGCTAAATTGTAGAAATGACTAAGTATAAGGGCTATTTGGTAATTTTCTCTTCTCCTCGATTTCCACTTGCTCTTGATCTAAATTTATAATTTCATTAAATTCATTAATTTAGAGAGTAAAACCAAATCATTTTATGCAATTTAGTCATTTTTATATTTTTACAAAATTACCCTTAACTTTTCATTTTTATTCAATTTAGTCCCTATGTCCTAATCATGGAAATAAACCAATTTTATTGAAAATTTATACCAGCCGAATGTTAATAGCATCCATTACAGCCCACATTTGTAACAATTTCACACCAAGTCCTTGTATATTTACTATTTTATGAATTTAATCCCTAATCGTTAAATTCATCAAAATCACTTAACAAAATACTTATAAATAACAACTAATACCTCAAATTCATCATTTAACATCTAAAATCAAAAAGGCTAATAAATTGAAACATTCAAAATCTTTAACAATTTCAAAAACGAAGGTACGAGCTAGCTGGACCTAGTTGCAACGATATCAAAAACATAAAAATCATGAAAAACGAAGTAAAAATGCACTTACATGCTAGACTTTGGTGTTGATCGAACCTTGGAGGGTTTTAAAAATGGCTTCCAAAGCTAAGCTTTCTTATTTTTGTGGTGGAAGCAAAATGGAAGATAATGGCCATTTTTCTAACTTACTTTATTTTATTAATTTACAGCATTAACCTTATTAAAATCCTATAATTTAATAAATTAAAAGACCTTTAACCATCCATTTACAATTAATATGGTACAATTAAATTTCTATATAAGTCCATTGTAATTCAATAGTGACTATATTTTACACCTTTTACGATTTAGTCTTTTTTATTTCATTAACTATCTAAACATTAAAATTTCTTAACGAAACTTTAATACAACCTTAATAACACTCCGTAAATATCTATAAAAATATTTACAGATCGATTTATAAAAACGAGGTCCCGATACCTCATTTTCTAAAACCACTTGACTTTAGGGTCATACCACTTGAACCTAACTATTCATTTAAATAGTATAACTTGTCAATTCAAAATTTATTTAAATACCAAATTTGACTCGTAAATATTAAATAATAATATTTACAAACTTACTCATTGGATCTGTGGCCCCGAAACCACTATTTTTGACACCACTAAAAAACAGGTTGTTACAACTCTCCCCCTTCATGAAAATTTCATCCTCGAAATTTCTCACCTGATAACAGTCATCAAGTCAAGTCTTTCTTTCACCTTTTCAATGGTATTCCATAAACAAAATCTATCATAACCCATTCCCAATTTAGAACTCATATCAAAACTTGATGCTATACTAGACTTATAGACATAATAGACATCTCAACTTTATGATATGCAACCCATTTTAATTTAAGATCATTTGAATGAAACGTTACTATAAACAACAAATTCTTCTTTGATTGAGGCTGAAGTAAGTACCTGACTTAACTAAACGACTTTGATGCTTTCCTATCATAACTTTATCATTAGTAGTACAACTACTTAGAAATTCTGAGCAATCATCCGTCGAAACATAACCGAAAAAGCCAGATTATAAGATTCCAGATAGATTAGATAATTCATAGTGTTTAGCTAAAGTTTGTAATTTTCACAACAGACTCTAACCGATGTTTTCGACATATCTGCATTTGTAACTTCCAACTGACAAATGTTTTATTTCATGAAAAGCTTCAAACAATATCATATGAATACAAGTGTGATTAATGTTACTATCAAGACGATTTTAATCCATAAAAATATTTCATGTTTATCACTGACCTGGTTCATATATACCTGTATCATATCTTCTAGAATATGAATTTCCCATTCTGAATGTCCGTCTCTTTGCCTGTGAATTCGCAAAAATTATTCCCGAATTTAGAGATGAACTCAAATATATACAACTCCACTAACTTTTAAAGTGAATAATCCATTCTGACTAAAACAATTGAGTCGATCTTATCAATCGAATAATAACATTTCAGAATAATTCTTTCTTCTTATTGTCAAAATGATCCAGATACATAGTCTATCACAATTCCCTTAGAATACCAATCAGAGATCATCACAAACTGTATAAACTCACACAAAGTATGACATCTAGTTCTGACTTGTTGACATAATTCGAGATTACCTGAGTAATGAGAACTAATATGCGAGGTTAACCTCGATCTTCCACCATCTATACTTTTGCCGTTATCTATCTCTTTCATGAAACCTAGAAATGGGGTACATCATAAAACTATTTCAATTATTAACATCGAAGCTTTGAACCATACTGGAATCATAATCATCAGATGAATTAAAATCACAGTCCTATAATAATACCGAAGTTAACAACCGTATAGATAGAACAATACTTCAAACATTAACAGTGCAGTCTAAAACAAAAGAGAAAAATCGAATGTAGTTCCAGTAACAACCAGTGCAATAACACAACTTCTATAAATCTGAGATTTCTATCATTGTGCTCCCATGATCCAACCGGGAATTATAACCGTAATAGATGTAATTACCTTCGACCAATGAATATCCTTTACAGATGAACCATGTTTAATAGATTATACAATAAGAATAATAAGGTAGCCAAGGTAAGGAAGTCCAAGATGTAAAACTCCACTAAATTTTTTAGAATATAACCCATATTGATTCATAAAGAGATCGATAATACCCTAAAGAAAAATCCAAAAGAAAAATATCATTCATACGCACTAGAACCTATTGTGACAGAGGCAACATAAATTGCATATATATAAAGCAGAGCAACAACCAGTAGAAGTAGTTAAATACCATCATATGAGTCTTATCGTCGAATCTTTTACCAAAAATAATGGAATAGAATGTTAAAGAAAAATAGAGTAATGTTGATCATTAATCAACCAGACTAACAATACCTCCGTCTAACATTATGGTTAGCCAGCATTCCCATATGATAAGAATCACATCTGAAGATAAACAATTGCATATGTCTCTGAGGACAAAAGAACATATAGAATACCCAGAGGAAATTATTGTAAGATACTCAGCAATGGCAACTGCATTTAGATATATTTGCAGTTCGAACACTATCTCACTGACTACTATAGTCATCGATGATCCCACATTATCCCTTTTCACTAAAGAAATAAATTCAGAAGAAATCTCGGTTAGCCCGTTCTTTAGATATCATCCCTGATAAAGTCGATTACCAATGAATAACTTCTTCTTTACTTTCTAACCAATTCTCGGCTCTGGCCACATTATAACTCAATTAACCACTGAGCCCTTTAGTTACTCTTTTTGCAGACTTAACCAACATAATCTTGTATAAATTCTTTGTATAAGATTTTGAGGGTGAAAGGGTGGAGGTCATAAAGCCTCTAAATTTGATTCTCATATATACACATCAAACATAACTTTCATTAACCACATAACAATATGAATATCTACTCTTACTTTTATGAGTTTCTGCTCATCCATAGCAACTTTTTAATCAAATACTTGAGTATCGCTTTCAGCATTATCGAAATTAGCTCGGTTGGAAAATAACTCTGTCTATAAGTTAAACAAATCACATCAGAGTTAGGAAACATCACACTATCACAGGTTATATAATGGCATGTAATTCTAGACTCCATACATGCTACGTTTAGTCCGAGAACTGACTAAATTGTAACTCTGATACCATAAAATGTAACACCTTTAACCCATATCTATTTTTGGAGTAGGGTTACAGAGCGTTACTAAATAAACATGACATAAGACATATATTTGCAAACCTTAAGTTAAACAAAACATAATTCATTCATAGACATGCAATTCGTCCCTTAATCAAGCCCTTGAAGCCTTAGAAACACTTTTAGAAATGATTCGGGACTAAATCAAAACATTAGAAACATTGAGGTATAAGTTAGAAATTTTAATCTGCAAGGGTCATATGCCCGTGTCTCTGGCCGTGTAACAATCAAAATATGGACACACGACCATGTCCCAGCCCATTTCCGTGCCCGTGTAACTCTCTGAGTTGGGTCACACGGCTACGCCACACGCCTGTGTGCCAGGCCGTGTAACAGTCAAAATGGCCTTAAACGCCCCCGTGCCAGGCCGTGTTCTAAGTCGTGTAATTGCCTAACTTGAAACCTTTGAAACTTATAGGGGACACACGGCTGTGTCGCATGGCCATTGTCAGACACGGTTGAGACACACGCCCATGTCTTAGGTTGTCTAGATAAGAAATTGGCCAAAATCAAGCCATTTCCTTCACCCATTTCAAGCATGTACCTACAAGCCATTTGCACCTTGACCAAAGCATCAAAACATGCATAAAATGACCAATTCAAATGACCATATTCCATTCAACCAATATGCCATATAGGCACCTCAATCACAATCAAACTAATATACTTAAACATGTGCATATTTGGTCGCATTGCTACCATTTTAAAACATACCATACTTGACTATACCATCTAAATATAACTTACCATTTGAACCATTGCTATCATACATCTCAAAAACTTAAATGACACAATTCAACCATTACTAAAATGGTACCAAATTACCAATATATAGATATGCATACCAAAATCAACATCTAAACATTCAACTAAACATTAAACATAAGTCCAGCTATACATGCCATTATAAACTTGATCAAGACATAAAAAACTACTGAAATTTTGAGTTGGATAGTGTGATAGATCTCCGACGAGCTTCCAAATCGATCCAGCTTCCGATAATCTAAAAAGTAAAAGAAAGTAATTACGTAAACAATGAATGCTTAGTAAGCTCGTATAAACTTTAAACATAACATTTAATTTCGACAATAAACTTTATAGGTTAAATATAAATGTAACACCACAAAACCTAACCTAGAAGTTTGGACTGAATCTTGGAGGTTACATTGATCACCGAAGTGATTGTAGGAAAATTTACAAAACAACCTAAAAAATATTACAGTATTTAGGATACTTAAAAATTTTCATTTATCAAATCCCGGTATTCCAAAATACAGTTGTTCAATCCAAATGACGTCTACTTGGTTTTAACACAAAACTTCATACAACAAAACTTACAGTCCAAAACCGTTTATATAAAACTCAAATTTATAGAAAATAATTTATTCACTAGTTTAAAAAAAATGTGACGCTTTCGAGACCTCCAACATGCCGAGTCTGAGCTATAGATAACAGAAGTGTACCTAAAAGGGGAAACACTAAGGGGGTGAGCTACACGAGCTCAATGTGAGTTTGACACGAGACTAAAAGTAGAAATATGGAACTCAATCTAATAGTGAAACAGACTTACAGATATACATAGAGTTAGAAAGTAAACTTGGAACCAACGTCCCAACAGAACGTATCAACTCGAGCACACCAAGTCACACACAAGCACTCAGTCACAAGTAACACATAACACTCAGTTAGATAGAAAATAGTCAGATAATCTTATACCCAGAACACTCAAATTGATGCAGATGAATGCAGTCAGGTAATAAAAGAAACCCACCCATCTAGCCAAAACACCACTCCGTCCCCCGATCACACCCCAAAAGAGCTGTTTAAGCTCATCCAACCAAACACACCACATAGGACCTCGAAAGGCCCATCCAACCCTACACACCATGAATAGCCTAAGCCACTCAAATATTAATACATAGTAGGGCTAGCGTATATGCAGTACAGTGCAATGTAATAACCCGTTGTACAGACAAGTTGCAGTTTAAACTGCCAGATCAGATAATGGTATGTAGCAAAGCTGACATACATGCGGTACAGTATGGTAAACTGCTGTATCGATAAGTTACAGTTATACTGCAAGATCAGATTAGAATCAGTCTTTTTTCTATTCACAACGAACCCAAAAATTACTTTATGCAAGTGTATGTATGCATATAATCTCATAGAAATATTAAACACATCGATAGACAGTCAGATAGAAATATATATGCATATACACCTAACAAATATGGTTCAGAATCAAACATGTCACACATTAGTCACAAATAACACATAAGTCGAAGCCTAGATCAGAGTCTTAACTACCCTCACTAAGGCCTAGCCAAGGGTCAGAACACATAGACGTATTTTCAGATCAAAACGTACACAAAAATAAAGTTGCTAACTTAGGACCACACGGCCGTGTGCTCTAGTCGTGTGGAAATCCATAGACCAAGTAGGGGTTAACACACCCATGTAGGAGGAGGCACATGGTCGTGTAGATGGGGCATACGCCCGTGTGGGCCAGGGACATGGCTGTGTGAACAGACCGTGTAACTCTCTCTCCATTTGTGTTAAAATAGAGTCCAGGGCAGACATGACCGTGTAAGGGTCTCACACTCCCGTGTGGGATTCCTAAATCCCCAAATTAGCCACACGACCGTGTGGCACCAAATCACTAAATCCCTAATTCCTAAACACACACACACTCGTGAGCCTAGGGGACACGACCGTGTGGAAATTGACAAAAATAATCCTCAAATCGGCCACACGATCGTGTGGCACCAAATTTTGCCTAGAACCCTAATTCCTAACTACACACGGCTGTGTGGACCGCCCATGTGGGGGCACATGCTCGTGTGGCCACCCGTGTGGTCACGAAACCACCCACAAATAGCTTGGAAATTGTATTTTTCGATCACTAAATTGACCCTCAATCGATGGAATTCAGAAACGTACCAACATATATAGATTTCCATGCGATTCAATAGTATTATCAAAAATCGACAACCAAATTCTAAAGGCACATAAATTGTCACATTCCACCCAAAATCAAACTTACAATTCACAAATAAAATCGAAAAGTCTCAAAATCCACACCTAATTTGTGATCAGAGACGTCTAAAACCTGACTCGAAGACCAGGAAATCAAAGCTCTTCGAAAACCACAACACCATGCTTTTCAAAAAAAGAAAAGAAGAAAAAAAAAGAAAAAGATAGAAGAGAACGTCCAATGAAAAATAAAAAAATAAAAAGAAATTCAAAATCCAAATAAAAATACTCATAATAATAAATACTCAGTAAAGAAAATAATTACCTAAACCTTTAAAACAAAACAAAACAAAAATGGTCCCTCAAAACACTCCTGAGGACTTGAACCCGGGACCCAAACGCACACTAGCACAATACCAACCACTAAACCAGCAGGTCCATTCTGTCACTTAAACGTGCAACTAAACACAATAGCACAACCTACTCACTGACCCAAACAACAAACCTCACAACTTCTAGCCCAAAATTCGGGGTGTTACAATAAACCTATACCAAAGCCTCAAGATTTATCAACTACATAACCATCAACTCACAAATGAGTAAGTATATCAACATCATATATATTTTTCATTCCGAACATAATAGGATTTTATAAAACATATTACACCATCATTAACCTTTTGATAAGACTATGAACTACTTTCTTTACTTACTTTCCATTCCATTTACTTAACATAAACTTAGATAACAACATCAAATCACGAATTAGTGTATTTATTCATGACATAGGTAAATTCATCCATAGCATACGTAAATTTCTCACATATAAGTATATCATTCAACTCATCAATCATTTTTTTCATCATATTACATCACAATTATGAACTTAACTGTAACACCCCAAACTTGGCCTAGATGTTACAGTCGGATCTGGCTTGTCACATTGAAGTGTCTTCGAAATATTGGACTCGTTGGTAAAAATTTGTTCTAAGTTTAAAATTAACTCCTTTATTATTAATTAAAAAAAACGTTTGTCTTGTTATCAGATATTATTTTAATAAGTTAGTCTAAATCGTGGAAGCTTTTTAAATTCTATTGTTAAAAACCCGTGTCTTTGAAAACAATAATTTGTTAAAATTTGTCTTCTCCTAACTAGCAGATTAAAATACGTACGCAAAAGCCCAATTAAAAATTTAAACAAACTTAAAGGCCTTATTACAAAAAAAAAAACAAACCCAAGATATAAATTAAATTAAAATAAAAGCAAGTGTAAACAACAATAGATGTGTGGCCACCTCTAAGCCCCTCGCCGTACCAAATCGCCTAAGGCTGAGGATTAACTACACAGTTAAAAGGAGAGGGTGAGTTTATGAAACTCAGTGTGTAATCCCGTACCAAACAGCAAGCATACAACATGCAGTAACAGTCCGGGCCTGAGCCCAACGCAGTAATAGTATAGTGTGGGCCTTAGCTCGATACAGTAACAATGTGGGCTTTAGCCCAATACAGAAACAGTGTGGACCTTAGCCCATTACAGTAATAGTGTGGGCCTTAGCCCAATACAGAAACAGTGTGATAATGCAACCTATCCCAATCCAGCCAACACACCACTCCGCACCACCAACACACCATGTGGGGATAAAACCGACCCACCTAGCCAACACACCAATATCGCAGCAGAGCTGCCAGTAGTAATAGTATCACAGCGAAGCTGCCAATAATAGTATATGTGGCAAAGCCACCAGCACAGTAAACTTCCCCTATATCAGTTTCCCAACCCCATGCAGTATGCCATGTCATAAATGATACGTGTATGCAGAATATCATGCATAACATAGAGCAAATTAGTCCTACATACATAAGGCCATAACAGTCATTTAATATCCTAGGGGTATAATGGTCATTTTACCCTATAAGGGTATTTCGGTTATTTTACCCTGTGGGGGTATTTCAATCATTTTACCCTTCAGGGGTATTTTGGTCTTTTTACCCTTCAGGGGTATTTCAATCATTTTACCCTTCGAGGGTATTTCGATCATTTTACCTTTCGAGGGTATTTCAATAATTTTACCTTTCGGGGGTATTTCAGTCATTTTACCTTTTAAGGGTATTTCAGTCATTTTACCCTTCGGGGGTATTTCAATCATTTTACCCTTTGAGGGTATTTCGGTCATTTTACTCTTCGGGGGTATTTCGACCATTTTACCCTTCGGGGGTATTTCGATCATTTGCCCACAAATCGAAAGTTGGGCTTACCACTCAAGTGTTCACACGCCCGTGTGGTCTCAATTGCCATGTTCACGGCTTTTTAACTTTTCGCTGAACTACGGTTGTAGTGGGAAGATTACACACATGCTTACGAGAAAAGCGCAAATCCCCACGTACGGCCCCTAAAATCAAACATGACCCGAAGTTAGTCCATTAATTGCTAGGGTGAAACGCCCTCTTATTACACTTAATCCAAAACACTCTCCTTACCTTGATTGAACGATGAGCACAAAGGTTGCGACCCTTTTCAAATCACTTACAAACCACCACACCTCGAAGAAAATCCTAAGACCGCAACAAGTAACACCATGTGAGAAAGAAATCAACCGTAGGCCACCAAAAGAATAAAGAAGAAGAATATTCGATTTTGAGAAAAAGTAAAGAAGAAAACAGATTTATTCAAGTGAGGAGTATAACCACTTACCGATAGTTAGGAACCTGCAGCATAGGAGCAGCAAGAAGCAGTGGAGGAAGATCAACGTAGAGAACGATACGATGAATGGGTGATATTTAGATAGGAAGTAAAAAGAAGAAAAGCCTGATAGAAATAAACCGATGAAACCAAAGAGGTTATACGGCTAAGAGGCACAGATTGAGGGAGAAGAGAATAAGAAAGAAAAAGGAATAGAGAATCAAAACCGATAGAAATGAAAGAAAGAAAGAGGAAGTTCGGCAAAAGAGAGAACCACAATATTGTTTGGCTGAAACCAAGAAGGTAAAAGAAGAAGGCAGAAAAGTAATCAAAAGGAGATACTCGAAAATTTAGCAAAATTCAGCACCACAAAGCAGAATGAGAGAAACATCACCCAAAAACGAAATACGAAACACACACAAAATGAGCCATAACCCCACTAGCCGAATTCCCTGAGTACCAAAGTCCCCATTCGGCACACCTCTCCTCTTCCCTCACATCCCTTGATTTTCTCCTAAAATCACTCCCCTTATCCCTCCTTGAATCTCTCCACCCAATCACAATCCCACTATTCTCTCCATGATTCACTCCTCCATTCAAATTCCACAGCATTTCAGTCAAACTCCACCACCTCACAGCACAGGTGATAAAAATAAACACTTCATAGTGTAACACAGGACTCGAACCTCAGACCTTAAGAGTAATTTACACGCCACCTACCACTAGACCAATAGGCTCTTTTTGTCATAAAGCAAACACTAATATTTATAAAGCCTATATACCAGCGTCCAGATTCATTTAAGGGAAAAACAAAAAATTCTGCAAAAGCCAAGACTTGAACCTAGGTTTTTCAAACACTCCCATACACACCCAAATCACTTAGCCAATAAAGCAAACAAACAATTTATATCAAATCATGCAAAAATTAAAGACTTAGATTTTTGGGGGGTAACATTAACACTTCATTACCTTTCTTACCCGTTTCATTTGTATAACACAAGAAATAAGCAGAAACATCATCATCAATACACAAGATAGTGCATTTATACATAACTCTTTGGGATCAACCACATGGTAAATCATTTCATTAGAGAATACATCTTTTGATTCATACCACCTTTTCATGAACATAACCATATTTGCATTTGAACACTTACCATTACAATGTATAACATTACAATTAAGCATGATATAATCCAACCATAAGCTTGGCTCAAGCCTGAGCATCATTAACAACACATGTTAGCATATTCAAACATAATCCACATGAATTTAACATAGGTAAGCCATTACACATGAATATAATTCATTTAAACTCATTATTTTCCTTAACATATCGTATTTTCAATGAAACTCTCCATTTCAACCCTTTTCATAAATACATAACATAGTTTCTTTTGAGGACTTATCATTTCTTTCCTTTTCATGCCCGTTGAACCACTTAGAATAATATCAGATACGCGGGAAAGCTCACACAAAGTGTGCTAAACATATGGTTGAAACCATTTCTTTTCCTTTTCCTTTACATCGTTGCTCACTCGAGCCATAAATGGGTCTGCTCACACAAGCTGACGAGTATCCGCAACAAATGTAAAAAATCAGCCATCGGTAAGACATTTAGGACCAACACCCGAAACATGGTAACCCTAATGACATGTCATTTGTATTCTATATATTCCTAAGGTTCAAACGGGGATCGATAATCGTCAAAACATCGTTGGATTTCCATCATTTTTTACATGATAAATTTCATAATAACATATATATATTGATTTATTTACATTCGAACAACACATTAAACATTCAATTTAATCAACATTTAAGTGGTTATAGTTTATACGAACTTACCTGGCTAAATTACAGAATTGACTAAGTACATGGGCTATTTGGTAATTTTCTCTTCTCCTCGATTTCCACTCGTTCTAGATCTAAATTAATAAGTTCATTCAATTCATTAACTTAAATAGTAAAATCAAATCATTTTATGCAATTTAGTCATTTTTGACATTTTTACAAAATTACCCTCAACTTTTCATTTTTATTCAATTGAGTCCCTATGTCCTAATCATGGAAACAAACCAATTTTATTGAAATTTTATACTAGCCGAATGTTATAGCATCCATTTTGAGCGCACATTTGTAACAATTTCATTCCAAGTCCTTGTATTTTACTATTTCAATAATTTAATCCCTAATTGTTAAATTCATCAAAATCACTTAACAAAATACTTATAAATAAAAGCTAATACCTCAAATTCATCATTTAACATCTAAAATCACAAAGATTCATCAATGGCAACATTCAAAATCTTTAACAGTTTCAAAAACAAAGGTACGGGCTAGTTGGACCTAGTTGCAATGATCTCAAAAACATAAAAATCATAAAAAATGAAGTAAAAATGCACTAACATGCTAGATGATACGAGTCACAAAGGCCCAACTTGATAGAGGGTTGTGCGCGGACCAAGATCGAGTTGCCAAGTCACGAAAAACTCTTACGAGGCTCTAGACGATCATATCTGAAACGAAAGAGGAAATTGAAGTTAAATTCGAATAGATCTGAAATAAAAACTATCAATGAACAGCAAGAATCAAAAACACCCTTAGAGACAGCTATTCTTGGAAACCAAGAATCGATTTGAACTTAGGAAGTAATTCCCAAACAGCCGATCCTATCAATTACGAAAGAAAACGAATTAGAATTCAAATCAAAGAAAATAATCAGATTTTAAATAGAAAATTAGGGATTTGGGTTGGCAAAAGAAAATAAAGAAATTCATGCATTAAAACGGTTCTTGAAACCCAAGGAGATGTTGATTTGCCCAAATCGAAACAGTAACTAATTTTCCCCAAAAGTTCCAGCAACCGAATCACTCAGATTTGAAAAGAAGAAATCGGTAAGAACAATGAATTTTAGGGATCTTGAACGATCTTTGCTGAATAAACAAGGGGCTGATCGGATTCTTTAAGGTTGAAGATGGCTGAATAAACAATAAAAGAATTGAAATAAGTTAGATAAAGAACACGACACAATCAGAATTTAAAAGAAAGAATGAACAACAAGAAATAAAAAAAAGATAAGTCCTAAGAAGCCTTGAAATCCCGAAAGATTCCACAACTCCCTTCAAACGGCTCTAATCTCCCCTCCAAAGAATATCAATAGCAAGAAGAAGGCTGAAGATGGCTCCCACAATCAAAAGATTGTTAAAACAACTTCTAAAGAAAACTCAAGAGAGAATTCTTGGAGAAAAACTCAAAGAGAATTCTGCATTTAAACAAATCTGAAATTTTTAATATAATTGAGAAGTGAATACAAGGGTGGCCGGACATGCCTTTAAATAGGCCTTGTACTAATCCTAATCTCATTAAGAAAACTTAAGAATTAACCTAATTAATAAAAAATAATAGGGAAATTTGGCCAGGCACTTAAATGGACTGTTTTGGGCCGAATTTTAACATGTAATATTCCTAAAGCCTAAAATTAAATTAACAATTAAAATGTTTACAAATTGGGCCCTTTGACAATTTGGCCTGATTTTCAACTAAGTATGGGTGGATTTCTTGATTGGGCTTGGACTCTTCTTATTGGGCCTTGCCTTCAAGAACTTGGGCTTGTGATCCATCTCTTACCGAAATTGAGTCGTTGATGCTCGTGACGGAGATCCAATGCGCTTTAGCTACAAGATTCAGTTTCTTGGACCAAGATTTCCAAGATTTGAAATATTGATTTTCTTGATTCTTGAAATCGCTCCAAACAGCAAAATTGGGCCAAGATTCAGTTTCTTGATTTTCTTGAAAACAAGAAAGTGAATCTTGATTTTCTCGTTCTTTTGTGTACGCATCTAAGGCCTTGCTATCGAACTCGTGAATGGTCCCATTTAGTTTGGAACGCATTTGTCGGGCCTCTGATCTCGTTATTGGGCCTTGTGGTAATTTGAGCCCATCACGTTCTTGAACTTGGGTTGGGCCTTTGTGACTCGTATCATTCCCCCCTTCCTTAAAAAGATTCGTCCTCGAATCTAAAAAATCAAATGGGGACAAGTCAGCCACATTAAAAGTAGAACTTACATTGTACTCACCAGGTAGATCAATTTTATGAGCATTATCATTGATCCGCTCGAGTACTTAGAAAGGCCCATCGCCCCTTGGGTCCAACTTGGTCTTCCTTTTTGTAGGAAATCATTCTTTCCTCAAATGGACCCAAACCCAATCCCCGGGTTCTAGGACAACCCATTTGCGCCCCTTGTTTGCTTTGTTGGTGTTGGCATCATTTGTTTTGGCTATTCGTTGCCTCGCCTTCTCATGTAAGGATTTCACCAACTCAGTTTTCTGTTCGCCATCTAAATTAATAATGTGTTCAAGAGGTAATGGCGCAAGATCAAGTACTGTTAGTGGGTTAAAACCATAAACAAGTTCAAATGGAGAATAACCAGTTGTAGAATGAATAGATCTATTATATGCAAATTCAACAAATGGTAGGCATTCTTCCCAATTTCTAATGTTCTTTCCCACAACAGATCGTAATAAAGTCCCTAAGATCCGATTAACTACTTCAGTTTGGCCATCAGTTTGGGGGTGACATGTAGTAGAATAAAGTAATTTAGTACCAAGCTTACCCCACAATACCTTCCAAAAGTGGCTAATGAATTTGACATCTCTATCAAAAACAATTGTTTTAGGGATGCCATGAAGTCTTACTACCTCTTTAAAGAATAAGTCTGCCACATGTGTAGCATCATCTGTTTTGTGACAAGAAATAAAATGTGCCATCTTTGAAAACCTGTCAACAACAACAAATATACTATCTCTTCCTTTCTTAGTTTGAGGCAAACCTAGAATAAAATCCATGGATAAATCTACCCAAGGTGAAGTAGGAATCGGTAAAGGAGTGTAAAGGCCATGCGGCATTACCTTAGATTTTGCTTATTTGCATGTAATGCACTTGGAACATACCTTTTCGACATCCTTCTTCATATGTGGCCAATGGAAGTGTTCTTGCAAGATATCTAGTGTTTTGGCCACTCCAAAATGTCCCATTAAACCCCCACTATGGGCCTCATGGATCAATAAGTCTCTCATGAAACACTTTGGTATGCATAACTTGTTTATACGAAAAAGAAAGCCATCTACAAGATAAAACTTTTCAAAAGTAGTATGTTCACAATTCTTATATATATGGCTGAAATCAGCATCATCATCATATAATTCCTTAATATGTTCAAACCCTAAGAGTTCAGCATTCAATGTAGTTATTAAAGCATATCGTCTAGATAAAGCATCGGCAACTACATTATCTTTACCTGTTTTATATTTTATCACATAAGGGAATGTTTCAATGAATTCTACCCATCGGGCATGTCGTTTACTCAACTTACCTTGTCCCTTTAACCACTTAAGGGATTCATGATCTGTATGTATGACAAATTCGTTAGGCAGCAAATAATGTTGCCATACTTGAAGTGCACAAACCAATGCCAATAGTTCTTTGTCATAAGTTGAGTAGTTTAATTGTGCACCATTCAATTTCTCACTAAAATAAGCAATTGGTTGCTTATCTTGCATTAAAACGGCACCAATTCCAATTCCTGAAGCATCACACTCAAGTTCAAAAGTATTAGAAAAATCAGGTAATTTAAGAAGAGGAGCAGAACATAACTTAGCTTTTAGGGTCTGAAAAGCCTTTTCTTCGGTTTCACCCCATTTGAAACCCACTGATTTCTTTATAACCTCTGTTAATGGGGCAGCAATAGTAGAGAAATCTTTCACAAATCGTCTATAAAAACTAGCTAAACCATGGAAAGATCTCACCTCAGTTATAGATTTAGGAGTCGGCCACTCCTTAATTGCCTTGACTTTGTCCTCATCGACATGAATACCTTGTGCACTAACTATGAAACCTAAGAATATTAGTTTATCACAATAGAATGTGCATTTATCAAGGTTGGCAAATAATTTTTCAGCTCGTAGAATATCCAAAACGGTTCTAACATGGAAAACATGATCATCTAATGTCTTGGACTAAATTAAAGTATCATCAAAGTAAACTACTATAAATTTACCCAAGTGAAGCCTTAAAACATGATTCATTAATCTCATAAATGTACTAGGTGCATTAGTAAGGCCGAAAGGCATAACTAACCATTCATACAATCCAAATTTTGTTTTAAAGACTGTTTTCCATTCATCCCCTTCCCTCATTCGAATTTGATGATAACCGCTTTTTAAATCAATTTTAGTAAATATGACTGAACCATGTAATTCATCAAGCATATCATCAAGTCTAGGAATTGGGTGTTGATACTTTACCGTTATTTTGTTGATTGGACAACAATCAACACACATTCGATACGTACCATCTTTCTTTGGTACCAATAAGACAGGAACGGCACAAGGACTTAGGCTCTCACGAATGTACCCTTTATCTAGTAACTCCTCAACTTGCCTTTGCAATTCCTTTGTCCCCTTGGGATTGCATCTATAGGCTGGTCGATTTGGGATTGAAGCTCTGGGTACTAAGTCAATTTGATGCTCTATCCCTCGTAAAGGTGGTAAACCTTTAAGGGCCTCACTAAAAACATACTCATAATCCTGCAAAAGAGACTGAAACACACTAGGCAAATTTTCGTTAACGTTAGATAAAGATAAATAATTTTGCCTAAACCTCACAAGGATACAGGGGTGTTTATTGGGTAGGGCTCTCCTCACATCTTTTTTTGTTGCCAAAAAATTTTTCCCGCTCATTTTACAACTTGTGGATTCACTCACCTTTGGGCTTTTTAAATTTTGACTTTTTCCACTACTAGCCTCTTTTCTCTCTGTCTTTTGTACCTGTCCTTTCTCCCTTACCCTCTCACAAAATTTCATCATCTTCAATTGATCTTTATATACATCAGTGGGATTTAAAGGAGCAAAAATGAATTTCCTACCTTTAAACACAAGGGAGTATCGATTAAGTTTACCTTGGTGTGTAACATCGCGATCAAATTGCCAAGGCCGTCCAAGGAGCAAGTGTGCCGCACGCATTGGGACCACATCACACCATACTTCATCCTCATAATTCCTGAGCTTAAAAGTGACCAAGGATTGTTTCGTAACTTTAACTTGGAACATTCATTAAGCCACTGAAGGTGATATGGCTTAGGGTGTTTGGTACAAGGCAACTTTAAAGAATCCACCAAATAGCTACTCACTACATTCGAGCAACTCCCACTATCAATAATGAGTGAACATAAGTTACCTTAATAAAACACCAAGAATGGAAAATATTGGTCCTTTGGTTGTCATCATCTTTCATCTGGATGTTAAGGGTTCGGCGAACTACAAGGCATTAAAAATCATCAAAGTCCCTTCTTTTGGTGGTTCGACCAACTCTTCGCCATTATCACTGTCATCCACAAGTTCTGGCATATCTGGATCTGTTTTATCAGAGTCGGAAGTGTACTCACCATTATCTTTTAGAAGAAGTAATCTCGTGTTAGGGCATTCCCTACTATAATGACCACGCCCTTTGCACTTAAAACATTCAATCTCACGAGTCCTCTTCATATGTGAATCACCTAAATTGGGCTGCTTAGAAGGTATTTGCGCTTTAACAGGAGCCCCTTTTTTCCAATCTGATTGTTTACATCCATTACTCAAAGAAGACTTATTAGTAACAAAAGGTGATTTGGAACTTCTAAAATCAGAATTGGAAGTGTTACCTCGATAATATTGTGAAGTAGAGAAGGAACTAACCCTTTGTTCCTTTAATTGCTGCTCGATCTCAATGTCCTTATGAATTGCTTCTTCCAAATCAATGTATGTCTGTAGCCTTAATTTATTAGCTATCGGCCTGTTCAAATGATCAATAAATCGAATCATAGTCGTTTCCTCATCCTCCTCCACATTAGCTCTCTGAATGAGCATCTCTATTTCCTTAAAATATTCATCCACCGTCCTACTACCTTGAACAAGTCTTCTAAGCTTTGTTTTAATCTCTCTATAGTAGTGAGGTGGAGTAAATATTTTACGCATAATCTATTTCAACTCATCCCATGTTGAAATCTCACCTTCATAATTCCGATGACGATTTACCCCAAGTTGAGTCCACCAACTTAATGCATAATCTGAAAACTCCAGCGTTGCTAATGCTACCTTTTCATCATCCGGACTTTTATAATATCTAAACATAAGTTCAATTTTAGATTCCCATTCACAATAAGCTTCTGGATCATTCTTACTGCGAAATTGGGGAATTATGAACTTTAGTTTTGCCAAAAAGGGTTGCCCACGATCATGAAAATCATCATCCATTCTAGGGACACGTCGAGGGCCGCGCCTATGAGTATGGGGCTGGTTATCCCTATCTTCCTTAATTGGATCTCGATATTGAGGCTCTTGATTCAATCGTACCTCATTCAAAGTAACATTCAATGCTTGAAGTGTAGCATTTATTTGTGTGATTGCAGCAGCATGTCCGTCTAACTGTTGTTGGACTTTCATAAATGTATCATTATGGTCACTATCACCCTGACCAACTTTAGACATTTTCAAAAATCTGCAAAATAAACACTCAACACTCAAAAAGAAAGGTAGGAAACCTCACCGTTAATCACTCAAAAAGAAAAAATCAAATTCTCAATGAGGTAGAATTCAGTCTTGTGAGTTCTTTAGTAGAGTCTATATCAATCAATTAGAAAGTGTATGAACCGAACTACCAAAGAATCCTAATTTGCACTAGGATGCCAAAAACTGACGAGACAACAATTGAATTGTGTTGCACCGAGGAAGAATTGTGCACACTTTAAATCCTACTAACACAAGAAATAAGAAGGTGTTAGATAGTGAAAAGGAATAATAAAAGGCAAAACAAATGAAAACCTACAGCTAAGAATAAATAAAATTGTTGAAACCCGAAAACCCGAAAAACTGCGGAGTAACTTGACAAATTCGTTTGAGGTGTTCCTGATCTCCAAAATTCACGAAATTAAATCTGGAATGTCCTTAAATATTGAATTTATGATCTGGAAAGTTTGGGCACCAAACTCAACCCGCTGAATCTTTTTTAAAATTTTTATTGGATTTCGTCTTTTTCAATTTTTTTAATTTTTTCGACTGATTTTTTGTGGGAAATATTTTTTATATTCAATTACAGTGCCACAAATATGTATGTAAAATTTTAGATCAATTGGACAACGTTTACCCACTCAAATGAATTTTTATTGAAAAATTTTTCTGGGTAAAACTGCTGTTTGTAGTTTAAAAAATAGAGATCAGTTTAGAAATTAACCAAGAACACCCAAAACGCCCAAAATCTAATACCAAGATCGAGTTGCCAAGTCACGAAAAAATCCTACGAGGCTCTAGACGATCAGATCTGAAACAAAACAGGGAATTGAAGTTAAATTCGAATAGATCTGAAATAAAAACTATCAATGAACAGCAAGAATCAAAAACACCCTTAGAGACGGCTATTCTTGGAAACCAAGAATCGATTTGAACTTAGGAAGTAATTCCCAAACAGCCGATCCTATCAATTACGAAAGAAAATGAATTAGAATTCAAATCAAAGAAAACAATTAGATTTTAAATAGAAAATTAGGGATTTGGGTCGGCAAAAGAAAAGAAAGAAATTGATGAATTAAAACGGTTCTTGAAACCCAAGGAGATGTTGATTTGCCCAAATCAAAATAGCAACTAATTTTCCCCAAAAATTCCAGCAACCGAATCACTCAGATTTGGAAAGAAGAAATCGACAAGAACAATGAATTTTAGGGATCTTGAACGATCTTTGCTGCTAATAACAAGGGGCTGATTGGATTCTTTAAGGTTGAAGATGGCTGAATAAACAATAAAAGAATTGAAATAAGTTAGATAAAGAACACGACATAATCAGAATTTAAAAGAAAGAATGAACAGCAAGAAATAAAAGAAAAGATAAGTCCTAAGAAGCCTTGAAATCCCGAAAGATTCCATAACTTCCTTTAAACGGCTCTAATCTCCCCTCCAAAGAATATCAATGGCAATAAGAAGGCTGAAGATGGCTCCCACAATCAAAAGATTGTTAAAACAACTTCTAAAGAAAACTCAAGAGAGAATTCTTGGAGAAAGACTCAAAGAGAATTCTGCACTTAAACAAATCTGAAATTTTTAATATAATTGAGAAGTGAATACAAGGGTGGCCGGCCATGCCTTTAAATAGGCCTTGTACTAATCCTAATCTCATTAGGAAAACTTAAGAATTAACCTAATTAATAAAAAATAATAGGGAAATTCGGCCAGGTACTTAAATGGACTGTTTTGGGCCGAATTTTAACATGTAATATTCCTAAAGCCTAAAAATTAAATTAACAATTAAAATGTTTACAAATTGGGCCCTTTGACAATTTGGCCTGATTTTCAACTAAGTATGGGTGGATTTCTTGATTGGGCTTGGACTCTTCTTATTGGGCCTTGCCTTCAAGAACTTGGGCTTGTGATCCATCTCTTACCGAAATTGAGTCGTTGATGCTCGTGACGGAGATCCAATGCGCTTTGGCTACAAGATTCGGTTTCTTGGACCAAGATTTCCAAGATTTGAAATCTTAATTTTCTTGATTCTTGAAATCGCTCCAAACAGCAAAATTGGGCCAAGATTCGGTTTCTTGATTTTCTTGAAAACAAGAAAGTGAATCTTGATTTTCTTGTTCTTTTGTGTACGCATCTAAGGCCTTGCTAACGAACTCGTGAATGGTCCCATTTAGTTTGGAACGCATTTGTTAGGCCTTTGACCTCGTTATTGGGCCTTGTGGTAATTTGAGCCCATCACGTTCTTGAACTTGGGTTGGGCCTTTGTGACTCGTATCACAACTCAAGCTCAAGAACATGATGGGCTCAAACTACCATAAGGCCCAATAACGAGGTCAAAGGCCAAGCAAATGCGGACGAAACTAAATGGAACCATTCAAGACTTCATTAGCAAGGCCTTAAATGTGTATACGGAGGAAAAAGAAAATCAAGATTCACTTTCTTATTTTCAAGAAAATCAAGAAACCGAATCTTGGTCCAATTTTGTTGTTTTGAGCGATTTTAAGAATCAAGAAAATCAAGATTTCAAATCTTGGAAATCTTGGTCCAAGAAACCGAATCTTGCAGCTAAGGCACATTGGATCTCCGTTACGAGCATCAACGAACCAATTTCGGTAGGAAACAGACTGCAAGCCCAAGTTCTTGAAGGCAAGGCTCAATAAGATGTTCCAAAGCCCAATCAAGAAAGTTAAATGAGACTTAGTTGAAAATCAGGCCAAATTGTCAAAGTGGCCCAAATTGTAAAATTTTAATTCTTTAAATACTTAGTTTAATTTTAAGACTTTATGCTTAGTTTCTATGTAAAAAAATTCAGCCCAAGCAGCCCATTAAAGCTTTGGCCGAATTTTTCACTTAAAATTTAATAATTAGGTTTTTCTTTAGTTTTCCTAATAAGATTAGGAAAATAGTTAGAAGGCCTATTAATAGGCATGGCCGGCCACCTTGTTAAGAGACTTGAAGAATACATTGAAATCAGATTTTTATTGTTTGCAAATTCTCTTGAGTTTTTCTCCAAGAATTTTCTCTTAAGTTTTCTTTAGAAGTAGTTTTAACAATCTTTTTGATTGTGGGAGCCATCTTCAGCATTCTTCTTGCCATTGTTCTTCATTGGAGGGGAGATTAGAGCTGTTTGAAGGGAGTTGTGAAATCTTTTGGGATTTCAAGGCTTCTTAGGACGTTCTTTATTTTCTTGCTGTTCGTTCTTCCTTATTAATTTCTGCTTGTGCCGATTTGTTGATTAATTTGGGATTAATTGTTCTTGTTGCGTTTCAGCCATTCCAAACTTCAAGATCTGATTCGACATCATCCTTGGGAAACAAGGAATGTTTCGATTCACAGAATCCCTCTTTTCTTGCCATCCAAATCCCTAGATCTAATTCCAACTGATTTTACGATCTGATTTTTAATTTGTTTGCTGTTTTGTGTTGCTTAGTAGATTCGGCTGCTCGGAAGTTCTTCGTGGGTCTTAATTCTGTGTTCTTGGTTTCCAAGATTGGCTATCTATAAGTGTTTTTAATTCTTGGCTGATCTTTTATTGTTTTGGGTATTTTTGTTTCCGATCTAATTGATTCTAAGCTTAATTTTCTGTTTCGTTTCAGATCCAAGCGTTTAGAGTTTTCTTAGGAGTTTTCTCGTGACTTGGCAACTCGATCTTGGTCCGCGCGCAACCCTCTATCATTTGGTATCAGATTTTGGGCATTTTGGGTGTTCTTGGGTGATTTCTAAACTGATCTCCTTTAAAAAACATTAAACAGCAGTTTTACCCAGAAAAAATTTTGGAAAAAAATTCATTTGAGTGGGTAAACATTTTTTGATTGGTCTGAAATTTTACATGCATATTTGTGGCATTGTGATAGAATATTAAAAAATATTTTCCGCAAAAAAATCAGTAGAAAAAGTCAAAAAAATTGAAAAAATACAAAATCAAGTAAAAATTAAAAAAAATTCAGCGGGTTGAGTTTAGTGCTAAAACTTTCCAGATCAAATATACAATATTTAAGGACATTCCAGTTTAAATTTTGTGATTTTGGAGATCGGGAACACCTCGAACGAAGTTGTCAAGTTACTCCGCAGTTTTTCAGGTTTTCAGGTTTGAGCAACTTTTATTGATTCTTAGCTGTAGGTTTTCATTTGTTTGCTTTTTATTCTCCCTTTACAATATCTAACACCTTCTTGTTTCTTGTGTTAGTAGGATTTAAACATGTGCACAATTCTTCCTCGGTGCAACACAAATCAATTGGTGTCTCGTCATTTTTTTGGACTCCTAGTGCAAATTAGGATTCTTTGGTAGTTTCGGTTCATACACTTTCTAATTGATTGATGTAGACTCTACTAAAGAACTCACAAGACTAAATTCTACCTCATTGAGAATTTGATTTTTTCTTTTTGAGTGATTAACGGTGAGATTTGTTAATTTTGTTTTTTAGTGTTTGTTTTGCATGTATCAAAAAAAAGGAAAAAAAGAAAAAAAAAAAAGAACAAAAAGAACAAAAAAAGAAAAAGGAAAAAAAGATGCATAGAATGGGTCAAGTTGATGATGACCATACTGATGTCCATGACAAATTTAAAAAAGTCCAACAACAATTAGACGAATAGGTTGCTGCAATCACACAAATAAATGCTACACTTCAAACATTGAATGCTACTATCAATGAGTTGAGATTGGATCAAGAGCCTCAGTATCGAGGTCCAATGAAGGAAGATGGGGATAACCAGCCCCCTGCTCATCGACGCGCTGCTCAACGTGTTCCTAGAACCGACTATGACTTTCATGATCGTGGGCAACCCTCTTTGGCGAAGCCAAAGTTCACAATTCCTCAATTTCGTGGTAAGAATGATCCAGAAGCTTATTGTGAATGGGAATCTAAAATTGAACTTATGTTTCGCTATTATAAATGTTCGGATGATGAAAGGTAGCATTAGCAACACTGGAGTTTTTAGATTATGCATTAAGTTGGTGGACTCAACTTGGGGTAAATCGTCATAGGAATTATGAAGGTGAGATTATGACATGGGATGAGTTGAAACAAGTTATGCGTAAAAGATTTATTCCACCTCATTACTATAAAGAGATTAAAACAAAGCTTAGAAGACTTGTTCAAGGTAGTAGGACAGTGGATGAATATTTTAAGGAGATGGAGATGCTCATTTAGAGAGCTAATGTGGAGGAGGAGGATGAAACAACTATGGTTCGATTTATTGATGGTATGAATAGGCCGATAGCTAATACATTGAGGCTACAAACTTACATTGATTTGGAAGAAGCAATTCATAAAGCCATTGAGATCGAGCAATAATTAAAGGAACAAAGGTTTGGTTCTTTCTCTACTTCACAATATTATAGAGGTAGCACTTCCAATTCTGATTTTAAAAGTTCGAAATCACCTTTTGTTACTAATAAGTCTTCTTTGAGTAATGGAAGTAAGCAATCAGATTGGAAAAAAGGGCCTCTTGTTAAAACACAAACACCTTCTAAGCAGCCCAATTTAGGCGATTCGAATGTGAAGAGGACTCGTGAGATTGAATGTTTCAAGTACAAAGGGCATGCTCATTATAGCAGGGAATGCCCTAACACGAGATTACTTCTTATGAAAGATAATGGTGAGTACACTTCTGACTCCGATACTTGTGGATGATAGTGATAATGGAGAAGAGTTGGTTGAACCACCGAAAGAAGGGGACTTTGCCGATTTTTAATGCTTGATGTTGATAACCAAAGGACCAATATTTTCCATTCTTGGTGTTTTATAAAAGGTAACTTATGTTCACTTTTTATTGATAGTGGGAGTTGTTCGAATGTAGTGAGCAGTTATTTGGTGGATTCTTTAAAGTTTCCTTGTACCAAGCACCCTAAGCCATATCACCTTCAATGGCTTAATGAATGTTCAGAAGTTAAAGTTACAAAACAGTCCTTGGTCACTTTTAAGCTCGGGAATTATGAGGATGAGATATGGTGTGATGTGGTCCCAATGCATGCAGCACACTTGGTCCTTGGATGGCCTTGGCAATTTGATCGTGATGTTACACACCAAGGTAAGCTCAATAGATACTCCCTTGTGTTTAAAGGCCGAAAATTCACTTTTGCTCCTTTAAATCCCACTAATGTATATAAAGATCAATTAAAGATGATGAAATTTTGTAAGGGGGTGGGGGAGAAAGGACAAATACAAAAGACAGAGAGAAAAGAGGCTAGTAGTGGAAAAAGTCAAAATCTAAATAGCCCAAAGGTGAGTGAATCCACAAGTGGTAAAATGAGAGTGAAATTTTTTATGGCAACAAAAAAAGATGTGCGGAGAGCCCTACTCAATAAACAGCCTTGTATCCTTGTGAGGTTTAGGCAAAATTATTTATCTTTATCTAACATTAACGAAAATTTGCCTAGTGTGTTTCAGTGTCTTTTGCAGGATTATGAGGATGTTTTTAGTGAGGCCCCTAAAGGTTTACCACCTTTACGTGGGATAGAGCATCAAATTGACTTAGTACCCAGAGCTTCAATACCAAATCGACTAGCCTATAGAAGCAATCCCAAGGAGACAAAGGAATTACAAAGGCAAGTTGAGGAGTTACTAGACAAAAGGTACATTCGTTAGAGACTAAGCCCTTGTGCCGTTCCTGTCTTATTGGTACTGAAGAAAGATGGTACGTATAGAATGTGTGTTGATTGCCGTCCAATCAACAAAATAACGGTAAAGTATAGACATCCAATTCTTAGACTTGATGATTTGCTTGATGAATTACATGGTTCAATTATATTTACTAAAATTGATTTAAAAAGCGGTTATCATCAAATTCAAATAAGGGAAGGGGATGAATGGAAAACAGCCTTTAAAACAAAATTTGGATTGTATGAATGGTTAGTTATGCCTTTCGGCCTTACTAATGCACCGAGTACATTTATGAGATTAATGAATCACGTTTTAAGACTTCACTTGGGTAAATTTGTAGTAGTTTACTTTGATGATATTTTAATTTACTCAAAGACATTAGATGATCATGTTTTCCATGTTAGAACCGTTTTAGATATTCTGTGAGCTGAAAAATTGTTTGCCAACCTTGATAAATGCACATTCTGTTGTGATAAGCTAATATTTTTGGGTTTCATAGTTAGTGCTCAAGGTATTCATGTCGATGAGGACAAAGTTAAGGCAATCAAAGAGTGGCTGACTCCTAAATCTTAACTGAGGTAAGATCTTTCCATGGCTTAGCTAGTTTTTATAGACAATTTGTGAAAGATTTCTCTACTATTGCTGCCCCATTAACAAGGTTATAAAGAAATCCATGGGTTTCAAATAGGGTGAAACTCAAGAAAAGGCTTTTCAGATCCTAAAAGCTAAGTTATGTTCTGCTCCTCTTCTTAAATTACCTAATTTTACTAATACTTTTGAACTTGAGTGTGATGCTTCAGGAATTGGCATTGGCGCCATTTTAATGCAAGATAAGCAACCAATTGCTTATTTTAGAGAAAAATTGAATGGTGCACAATTAAACTACTCAACTTGTGATAAAGAACTGTTGGCATTGGTTCGTGCACTTCAAGTATGGCAACATTATTTGCTGCCTAATGAATTTGTCATTCATACAGACCATGAATCCCTTAAGTGGTTAAAGGGACAAGGTAAGTTGAGTAAACGGCATGCCCGATGGGTGGAATTCATTGAAACATTTCCTTATGTGATAAAATATAAAACAGGTAAAGATAATGTAGTTGCGGATGCTTTGTCTAGACGATATGCTTTAATAACTACATTGAATGCTAAAGTATTAGGGTTTGAACATATTAAGGAGTTATATAATGCTGATGCTGATTTCGGCCATATCTATAGAAATTGTGGACATACTACTTTTGAGAAGTTTTATCTTGTAGATGGCTTTCTTTTTTGTATAAACAGGTTATGCATACCAAAGTGTTCCATGCGAGACTTATTGATGCATGAGGCCCATAGTGGGGGTTTAATGGGACATTTTAGAGTGGCCAAAACACTAGACATCTTACAAGAACACTTCCATTGGCCACATATTGACGTGATCCAGCTCGATGATGTAGAGTCGAGTCACTTGTTTGCCCGATCGTCGACGAGAAGAGTTTTCGTTCGTTTGGTGAGGAAATGGATTTTGATTGACTTTAAGCTGAAGTTGGAAAAAAGGGTTCAAAAGATAGGTGATGTTTGATGATTGATATTAGGTTCGGTTTAAACAAGAAAATAAAGGTTATAATTTTATAATTAAAATAGAGATGGTAAAATGAACTCAAGCTGAAGAACGATTCAATACTATATGAAGTATTGCCCAGGGACTTATGTTGCTTAAGGTGAAATTGATGGAAGGTCGAAGATGGACCTTGACCCGTTCCCTATATAAAGGTAAGAACCAAAGGTATAAAAAGGTGGAGAACGCCACACCAGAATGGTGATAAGTTCAAGGAGTCGGGTTGACGCCACTAGCGATCTAGATAAGTCAGAACAAGACTCGTACGAAATAGGATAGGAGGAAACCTCACAATCAAGTTTTCAATAATCAAATTCTGTAACCTTTTTACAAAGAGAAATAAACTATTTATAGTTTCTCTAAGATAGCCGAATGGACAAACAAACAAGCTTTAATGACTAAGAAATTCGGCTATAAATGTATTAAACTAATCTAAAAATGTATCCCATAAAGCTATGTCTAAATTCGGCTGAATGGATCTTCAATTGGGCAGCTTCATGATTAAGAAAATGTACTTGAAGGCTAATGAATGAATGGGATGCCAATAGCTTTGTCTAGATTCGGCCAAGGTGTGAATGGACACACCAAAAGATGCCTTTTGGCCGAATAGGTGCATAGGAAATTCAATGGACAGTAATCGATGCATGTAGGTGGATATTCATGCACTCTCCCCTTCATTGTATTGGAATATTCATGTATCATCCTTATAGCATCCATTCATTGAAGGAAGCTTATTCATGCATCCACACATTCGTTGAATCAACAAGTTCATGAATCGGCATTAATTGAGTTCCCACATTCGGCTGCACCTTGTGAATTAATTGAGCAGCTAACTCTTGGCCGAATAAACACTTAGATTGTCAAAAATAATCAGCCATCATTCGTTGTAGGTAACCATGCATGAATTCTAGCTTGCAATGAATCTAGCCGTACATGCACCTAGCTTTAAATGAGTTTCCAAATTCAACCGTACCTACATGAAACATGAACACAATAATTAAAATGTATATTCAGCTGTACTAAGACTAAATAACATCAAGACATATTAAATTATCAAATTAAAACACATAAATAAAACATAGCTAATAAATTCGGCTAGCTCAAAATTAGATGAAATTCTTAATGAGCTGAATTGAGCTAGAGAATTCAATCATGAGCTGTATAATTTAAACTAAGTTAATAAAATACTTTAATTATTCAGCCAATAAAATAAATGAGCTGAAATGTAGCTAAATTGAGCCCGAATGAGCTGAAATGAGCTCAATTGAGCTGGTCGGAGCTGAAATGAGCTGGAGGAGCTAAAATGGAATTCAGGGAGCTGGCATTGAGCTAAGTTTGGATTAACAAAGGTGAATGGAATCTTTGTGGAGCTGAACCGAGCTTCTTCATAGGCGTTGAGCTTTGTTTCAAGCCAAAATTGAGTGATGGAAGCTAAAACAGCTTCTTGGAATTGCCAAATTTGAGTTCGAGTCATTAGGCCTTTAAGGAGCTCAATGGAATCGAAATAAGAGCTTGTTGAGCTCCAGGGCATGGTCATGTCATTCCCCCCTTCTTCAAAGCGACTTGTCCTCAAGTCGAGCTGTTTGTTCACTAGAAAATAGTTCCTTTTACTCGGCTTTCCTCGGTCGAATGGGGCAGATGGTAATTGAGTGAACTGGAAGGAATAGTCATGAGTTAGCAAATAGAAATGCAAACAAGCTTGGAGTCCAAGCATAAGCATAACAAAACAAGTATAATGCATGCGAGTGGACAGATTCAGATTACCATGCAAACGAACTAGTTTACTCGACAATGCCTCGACAAATATTCGAAACAAAATCAAATAGATTTCTGGGCATGCATACATCTTAAATTGATTACACAAGCTAAGATTGGATCGCGAGTAATAAGTCAAAATATGTATGTATGTATCACAAACAGGTAATGAAAAAGATTTACATGATTCATGAATTGGCTTGGTTGGGCATTGCAATTTTAGTGTAATCATGTGGTCACCAACAAATTCACGATAGTCAAAAACAAGAGTTTTTTTATCAACAACCAGAACAGATAGATCATCAATAAACAAAATAGAACAGTCAAGCAAGTTGCCGTCTAAGCGATTTACAAGAACCAAATCATCAACAAAATGTTTGTTACCAACCGAACAGGGCAGAGAGGTTTTAAAGTTCTTGTAAGTCATACCTTGTTTATCTTGAGGGATAGGAAAACAAGGATTATTTTTACCTTTGTCGGCCATCATAAACCTTCTTTCCTTGGACTTATAAAGTAATCGAGGCTTCGAGGTTGGCTTAACCCGAAATAATGATGAAGCACAAAGACAACTTGCGCTTGTGTGCTCACAAAAACGTAAGAAGTTAGTATCACCATGGATAATGGACTCTAAGGAACTTCTCAAAATGCTATTCACAAGTAAATCGATTTCAGGCTCAAAAACATAAGTCGATCTTAACTTTTCAGGTAAGAGCACATACCTCATGTACATCCACATAAATCATTCAAGGAACGATTTTAAATCATGTTCAAAATCGTTAAGTCCATTTCCTCTAGTCAATGACCAATCATCAATCAATAATGAGTCATCCGCACAAAATTTAGGATGCTTTATTTTCCCACAAATCGTACCAAAACATATTCCAGGCTTAAAAACATGAGTTTGAGTAATTACACCAAAGAATAGCAAAGGGTTTTGTAAATCAAACATGTCAAACCAAAAGGGTTGTCGCGTCCACAGAAACAAACATTCAATTCTCTTTACATTCATCAAATCAGACTTCCACAAATTCATGGATTTTTCACGAGGCGATAATTGATGCACAAAATTATCATAATCAAAAATCTTAATCGCTTTTTGTGAAAAACCGTCACCACGCAAAATCAAATCTTTGGTTTGTCGATCATAACGATTGATATCAACCACATTCAAAGAGCAACAATTAATTGGGTGAAAATAAAGGGGCCTTTTTAAAACTAAGTCATTGAAAATTTTATTGACAAATTTTAACTCGGATTGTCGTGACTCGGTTGTTAAAAATCCCTTACCTTGCTTACCTTGAAGCTCATATAGTGTGATTTCATCTTCAACCTTACCTATGCTGATCGTATGAAAGCGTCTTTCATCAGAAAGGTATTGAAGTTGAAAATTATCATTCGAAATTTTGGGCACCTGAAAAGAAGAAACAGAGCGAGAACAAGTTTCACATGGGTTAATTGCAACACTCCTTACTTTTTCTGGTTTGCTCGTCTCTTTTTCTCTCGTTTCTTTTTTTGTCTCAAACTCTTTTTCAACATCTTGTTCTTTTTCACTTTTTTTCTCAATCTCAATTTCTTTTTCAATTTTCTTTTCTTCGTTTCTTTTTCTCTCACTTTTTTAATTTTTTTTTCACTTGCAATTTCTTTTTCTTTTTCATTTTCTATTTCTTTTCACTCTCTTTTTCTTTTTCTTTCATTTGGGTTACAGAGGACTTCAACCTTACTTGATCTTCAAAAACTTACTTTGGTGTCAATGGAACGAGCGTGAAATTCTTTCCCAAATACTTGAATGTGTACTGATTTGTATATACATCATGGATAACTCTTCAGTCATACTGCCACGGTCTTCCTAATAGTAAATGACTTGCATGCATTGGAACAACATCGCAAAGCACTTCATCTTCATATTTGCCAATTGAAAAGGTAATACGAACTTGTTTAACTACCTTGATTTCACCGCCGTCATTGAGCCATTGGAGTTTATATGGACTCAGATGTTTAGTGGTTTGGAGGCCAAGTCGATCTACCATAAGGGAACTTGCCACATTAGTAGAACTTCCTCCATCAATAATCAAGCTACATACCTTTCCTTGCACTTGACATCGGGAATGAAAGATATTCTCTCTTTTTGGCTCGTTTTTCGAATGTTGAATACTTAGACTTCACTTCACAACAAGTAACTTGTTAGAACATCCGACCATCGATTCCATACTTCAAACAAATTTGCAAACCTTTCACAATTACCTCACTTACAAATACTCACAGTTCTCTCAAAAAGAAAAATAATTATCACACACACTCGTGTTTACACTCTTTTAGGCTTTTTCTTTGATGTAAAACACTCGTGCCTTTTACCACTCGACCTCGTCTCACAATTTCATAATTCGTCTCGGGAGACTTAATTTGCTGCTTGAGGGTCGGTTTCAAAATGGTAACAAAGGGAAAAATGAAATGGTGTAGGGTAGGCTGAAATAAGATAAAATTAAGGCTAAGTGTGGCGTTGGGGAAGTAGATAAGAAAAAGAAGAACTCACTTGATCGGGAAACACAAAAATAATTCCAACACTTCACTTTTTTTTTCAATTTTTTTACTTCGTACTCTTTTTTTTTTAATCTCAAATTTTTTTCTTTTTTTTAAATTTTCGTAATTCTTTTTTTTTTACTTTTCCAATACAATATGTTGAATACAAATGAAAATAAATACAACTTTTTTTAATTCACGAACCTAATTCGAATTCTTTGATCTTCAACACTCCTCGTTTTCAAGCTCTGATACCAAATGACGTGATCCGACTCGATGATGTAGAGTCGAGTCACTTGGCGCCGTCTGTGGTAAAAATTGAAAACGATGATGTCTTGTCTTCCTAATAGTAAAAAACATGATCTGGCTCGATGATGTAGAGTCGAGTCACTTGTTTGCCCGATCGTCGACGAGAAGAGTCGTTCGTTTGGTGAGGAAATGGATTTTGATTGACTTTAAGCGGAAGTTGGCAAAAAGGGTTCAAAAGATAGGTGATGTTTGATGATTGATATTAGGTTCGGTTTAAACAAGAAAATAAAGGTTATAATTTTATAATTAAAATGGAGATGGTAAAATGAACTCAAGCTGAAGAACGATTCAATACTATATGAAGTATTGCCCCGGGACTTATATTGCTTAAGGTGAAATTGATGGAAAGTCAAAGATGGACCTTGACCGTTACCTATATAGAGGTTAGAACCAAAGGTATAAAAAGGTGGAGAACGCCACACCAGAATGGTGATAAGTTCAAGGAGTCGGGTTGACGCCACTAGCGAGCTAGATAAGTCAGAACGAGACTCGTACGAAATAGGATAGGAGGAAACCTCACAATCAAGTTTTCAATAATCAAATTTTGTAACCTTTTTACAAAGAGAAATAAACTATTTATAGTTTCTCTAAGATAGCCGAATGGACAAAACAAACAAGCTTTAATGACTAAGAAATTCGGCTATAAATGTATTAAACTAATCTAAAAATGTATCCCATAAAGCTATGTCTAAATTCGGCTGAATGGATCTTCAATTGGGCAGCTTCATGATTAAGAAAATGTACTTAAAGGTTGATGAATGAATAGGATGCCAATAGCTTTGTCTAGATTCGGCCAAGGTGTGAATGGACACACCAAAAGATGCCTTTTGGTCGAATAGGTGCATAGGAAATTCAATGGACAGCAATCGATGCATGTAAGTGGATATTCATGCACTCTTCCCTTCATTGTATTGGAATATTCATGTATCATCCTTATAGCATCCATTCATTGAAGGAAGCTTATTCATGCATCCACACATTCGTTGAATCAACAAGTTCATGAATCGGCATTAATTGAGTTCCCACATTCGGCTGCACCCTGTGATTTAATTGAGCAGCTAACTCTTGGCCGAATAAACACTTAGATTGTCAAAAATAATCAGCCATCATTCGTTGTAGGTAACCATGCATGAATTCCAGCTTGCAATGAATCTAGCCGTACATGCACCTAGCTTTAAATGAGTTTCCAAATTCAGCCGTACCTACATGAAACATGAACACATTAATTAAAATGTATATTTGGCTGCACTAAGACTAAATAACATCAAGACATATTAAATTAACAATTAAAAACACATAAATAAAACATAGCCGTACATGCACCTAGCTTGCAATGACGTGATCTGGCTCGATGATGTAGAGTCGAGTCACTTGTTTGGACGATCGTCGACGAGAAGAGTTGTTCGTTTGGTGAGGAAATGGATTTTGATTGCAATTGACCTGGTCGGAGCTGAAACGAGCTGGAGGAGCTAAAATGGAGTTCAGGGAGCTGGCATTGAGCTAAGTTTGGATTGACAAAGGTGAATGGAATCTTTGTGGAGCTGAACCGAGCTTCTTCATAGGCGTTGAGCTTTGTTTCAAGCCAAAATTGAGTGATGGAAGCTAAAACAGCTTCTTGGAATGCCAAATTCGAGTTCGAGTCATTAGGCCTTTAAGGAGCTCAATGGAATCGAAATAAGAGCTTGTTGAGCTCCAGGGCATGGTCATGTCACATATGAAGAAGGATGTCGAAAAGGTATGTTCTAAGTGCATTACATGTAAACAAGCAAAAGCTAAGGTAATGCCTCATGGCCTTTACACTCCTTTACCGATTCCTACTTCACCATGGGTAGACTTATCCATGGATTTTATTCTAGGTTTGCCATGAACTAAGAAAGGAAGAGATAGTATATTTGTTGTTGTTGACAGGTTTTCCAAGAACGCACATTTTATTCCTTGTCACAAAACAGATGATGCTACACATGTGGCAGACTTATTTTTTAAAGAAGTGGTAAGACTTCATGGCATCCCTAAAACAATTGTTTCTGACAGAGATGTCAAATTCCTTAGCCACTTTTGGAAGGTATTGTGGGGTAAGCTTGGTACGAAATTACTTTGTTCAACTACATGTCACCCCCAAACTGATGGCCAAACTGAGGTAGTTAATCGAATCTTAGGAACCTTATTACGATCTGTTGTGGGAAAGAACATTAGAAATTGGGAAGAATGTCTACCATTTGTTGAATTTGCATATAATAGATCTATTCATTCTACAACTGGTTATTCTCCATTTGAACTTGTTTATGGTTTTAACTCACTAACAGTACTTGATATTGCGCCATTACCACTAGAACATATTGTTAATTTAGATGGCGAACAGAAAGCTGAGTTGGTGAAATCTTTACACGAGAAGGCTAGGCAACGAATAGCCAAAACAAATGACATCAACACCAACAAAGGAAACAAGGGGCACAAAAGGGTTGTCCTTGAACACGAAGATTGGGTTTGGGTCCATATGAGGAAAGAACGATTTCCTACAAAAAGGAAGACCAAGTTGGACCCAAGGGGCGATGGGCCTTTCCAAGTACTCGAGCGGATCAACGATAATGCATACAAAATTGATCTACCCGATGAGTACAATGTAAGTTCTACTTTCAATGTGGCTGACTTATCTCCATTTGATTTTTTAGATTCGAGGAAGAATCTTTTTGAGGAAGGGGGGAATGATATGAGTCACAAAGGCCCAACTCAAGCTCAAGAACGTAATGGGCTCAAACTAACACAAGGCCCAATAACAAGGTCAAAGGCAAAGCAAATGCGTACGAAACTAAATGGAACCACTCAAGACTTCATTAGCAAGGCCTTAGATGCGTATACAAAGGAAAAAGAAAATCAAGATTCACTTTCTTGTTTTCAAGAAAATCAAGAAACCGAATCTTGGTCCAATTTTGTTGTTTTGAGCGATTTTAAGAATCAAGAAAATCAAGATTTCAAATCTTGGAAATCTTGGTCCAAGAAACCGAATCTTACAGCTAAGGCGTATTGGACCTCCGTTACGAGCATCAATGAACCAATTTCGATAGGAAATGGACTACGAGCCCAAGTTCTTGAAGGCAAGGCCCGATAAGATGTTCCAAAGCCCAATCAAGAAAGTTAAATGAGACTTAGTTGAAAATCAGGCCAAATTGTCAAAGTGGCCCAAATTGTAAAATTTTAATTCTTTAAATACTTAGTTTAATTTTAAGACTTTATGCTTAGTTTCTATATAAAAAAATTCAGCCCAAGCAGCCCATTAAAGCTTTGGCCGAATTTTTCACTTAAAATTTAATAATTAGGTTTTTCTTTGGTTTTCCTTATAAGATTAGGAAAATAGTTAGAAGGCCTATTAATAGGCATGGTCGGCCACCTTGTTAAGAGACTTGAAGAATACACTGTAATTAGATTTTTATTGTTTGCAAATTCTCCTGTGTTTTTCTCCAAGAATTTTCTCTTGAGTTTTCTTTAGAAGTAGTTTTAACAATCTTTTTGATTGTGGGAGCCATCTTCAGCCTTCTTCTTGCCATTGTTCTTCATTGGAGGGAGATTAGAGCCGTTTGAAGGGAGTTGTGAAATCTTTCGGGATTTCAAGGCTTCTTAGGACTTTCTTTATTTTCTTGCTGTTCGTTCTTCCTTATTAATTTCTGCTTATGCCGATTTGTTGATTAATTTGGGATTAATTGTTCTTGTTGCATTTCAGCCATTCCAAACTTCAAGATCTGATTCGACATCATCCTTGGGCAACAAGGAACATTTTGATTCACAGAATCCCTCTTTTCTTGCCGTCCAAATCCCTAGATCTAATTCCAATTGATTTTGCGTCTGATTTTTAATTTGTTTGCTGTTTTGTGTTGCTTAGTAGATTCGGCTACTCGGAAGTTCTTCGTGGGGCTTAATTTCGTGTTCTTGGTTTCCAAGATTGGCTATCTATAAGTGTTTTTAATTCTTGGCTGATCTTTTATTGTTTTGGGTATTTTCCTTTCAGATCTAATTGATTTTAAGCTTAATTTTCTGTTTCGTTTCAGATCCAAGCGTTTAGAGTTTTCTTAGGAGTTTTCTCGTGACTTGGCAACGCAATCTTGGTCCGCGTGCGATCCTCTATCACTAGACTTTGGTGTTGCTGAACCGTGGAGGTTTTTAACAATGGCTTCCCAAGCTAAGCTTTCTAATTTTCAGTGGTGGAAGCAAAATGGAAGATAATGGCCATTTTTTTTATCTTACCTTATTTTATTAATTTACAACATTAACCTTATTAAAATCTTATAATTTAATAAATTAAAAGTCCTTTAACCGTCCATTTACAATTAATATGGTCCAATTTCTATCTAAGTCCTGTTTCTTTTAATAATTAAATCACTTAATCATTGTAATTCAATAGTGACTATATTTTACACCTTTTACGATTTAGTCTTTTTTATCTCATTAACTATCTAAACATTAAAATTTCTTAACAAAAATTTAATACAACCTTAATAACACTGTAAATATCTATAAAAATATTTACGACTCGGTTTATAAAAATGAGGTCCTGATACCTCATTTTTTAAAACCACTTGACTTTAGGGTCATACCACTTGAACCTAACTATTCATTCAAATAGCATAACTTGTCAATTCAAAATTTATTTAAATACCATATTTGACTCGTAAATATTAAATAATAATATTTATGAACTTACTCGTCAAATTTTTGGCCCCGAAACTAATATTTTTGACACCACTAAAAAATAGGTTGTTACAGGAAATCCTCCTTTCGAGAGTCTTAGATCGTGGGGTAATCAATCGTTTAAGTGGTGTAATACTTTCAAAGGATCCTAATTAATAAACGTTACTTATATGTTAGATTTTCTTGCAAGATAGATCAAGTTAAATCGTTAATAAGGATTGTGGCAATCTGACCTACAATATAAGGTATAATATCCCAAAAATCGGGGGTTAGTAGGATTAGGTTTGTGAATCGAGAGATAAGTAGTCATGCCCTAAATTTTGAGATTATCTATGCATTTTTAGGAAACAAATGAGGTATTGGTTTGCTGGATAAGTGTTAGTGAAACATTCCTTGAAACTCAAGTTCAAGTCTCTTCTATCGCACCATTTTTATTATTTTGCAAATTTTGCCTCAAACCCTAGTATGTGACACGCCTCATTTTTAAAATAAATATTACAAAATTAATTCAAAAATAATTAGTTGGCTAAGTGGTTAATTGTTAAATGTGAAAGTATAGAATTAATTTGAGGCCCCAAGTTTGAATCCTTTCCTATGCAAAATAAATAATTTTTACAAAATCCCTTGTTTTTAATGTGTGCGTCGTCCATACCCTTGTAACCCTAGGTATAAATGTTAAAATTTACACAAAATAACCAGCTTTTATTCTATTTTTTTCTCACCCTAGCCATTCATCCCTTCTCCTCTCCTATTTTCTCTTCAATGTTTTTTCCTTTCTCTATTGTTGTCGTTGCCCATAACACCTAGTTTTATCATATTTTTCTTTTCTTTTAGACACAAGATTTTGCATCATCTCCTCCATCATATTGATGTAATTTTTATCTAATTAAATCAGCCTCAAATCTAAAATCTTGAGTCTCCAAGATTGATTTCTATCGTTGCTAAGAAGTGTCATTGCTACCCTTTCACCTAGCTTGTGTAATTTCTTGTTTTCTTTCAATTTCTTGATTAATATTTTCAATTAAAAACCTAAATTTCTAGATCTATAATTTTGGAGATTTTTAAAGACTTTAAAGGTATTTTTCCAGCTTTTAAAAAGATCTCAAAATTGTTTTTGAATCAGCCCCAATTTTGACTACTATGGGTAGTGGTAAGTGCACCTAGGTGCAAGAAAGGGGTTTGTTTTGTTTCTAAAATCTTGCCCATCTATTTCCAGAATTAACTTGAGTACATAAAAATTTCTAATCAGCCTTTAATTACATATCAATTAGGGAAAAATTTTCTTGATCAATTGGCCATTCAGATCTCACAAATTGGGAAGTGTGTGTGCGATTAAATGCAAACTAGTTTATTGCTTTGACATAGTTATTGGGTAAAGGTGATAGATTGATTAAATGAAGGATTTTAATCAATATTTACTATTGATTTTAAAGTATGTAAATGTGTTAGGTGCTGATCCGAATGCCCCAAATCAACTGTAAAGCCGAAAGACATTCGCGCGTACAATTCATATCAAAATAGTGTAAGAAATCTAACTAGTTTGGATTTGTAAAATAGTTGTAATTGTGATGATTGTTTTGCACCCATAAGTGGGTGTTTAGGAGGTTGTATAAGAGGTGTAATTTATTGAATTTATGCTGATTTTTAATTTAGGTTTGTTTTAAGGTTTATTAAGGAAATCGAAAAATTCGCTAGTGTGCTGCAAAAGAGCTTAAAATAAGGTGTGGGTCCTAAACTCATAAAACTTGTTTGATAATGATAATTATCATATTATAATTGATGATTTAGCTTGCTGATTGGATTGACTTAATAGCCAAATAATTAATTTTGTAAGTGGTCGAACCAAGTACATTTCAAGCCCTAAAAGATTGATGTGATAGTAAAGTTGCTAATTTGACAGTGTGATTATGTGATTGATATTGTGATGCATGATTGTGTTATTTGGTATGAGATTGGTTGTATGTATAGCATGATTTGCTTAAATATGAGTTTATACATGATATTATTGCATGGAAAATTTGCTATGTTATAATGGAAATTCATAAAAGTATGTGAAATTGTGTAATGTTGAATGATATCATCTTAATGGTAATTTAAAGGTTGGGACATTGATTCCATTCACTGAAAGTATTTGATTATTGAGGGCATGTTGAACATGTCAATTAAATGTGAAGAGTATTAAATTATGGCTATGTATGAGATTGTATGACATATTGCATAAGCATTGGGATGAGATATTTTGTGGTTGATGGAGGACTTTTGTGAAGTACCGATGACATATTAAGTCTGCATTTATTTGTAGTTAGTGTACTACATTTGGAGTATCAAGGGGATTGGGGATTATATTGCATTATTTGTTACTCGGTTGTTTTACTACATTATTATTATTCGATGATTTTACCATATCGAGCTATGCTCGCATTCATTGGAGTTTGAAAGATGGGTTCTGGGGAACTCATAGTGTGTAGAGGATGGTATTGTTAGGAACCTTTTTGCATTGTATCATGCTCATGGCATACTCAAATGTTATTGATTTATGCTACGTATTGTATTGTGTTGTATTGAATGGTATCAAAATTAATGATTGTTACTTGAATGAATAATGATCCATGCTTACACACCATTTGAAATTGATTTGATAATGGCTAATGATCCATGCTTACACACCATTTGAAATTGATTTGATAATGGCTATGTAATGATATGGAATTCCAATAATGGTTCTGTGTTCTTCTATTAATGCTAATATATTTCACTGTATTTGATATTTGTGCCCGTTTAACTAACTGGTTGACTCAAATTGAGTTTTCATAAGCTCAACCCTTATTGTGTTTAACTTTTCAGGTAAACCTCTAAACTAGGACTGGACCCGGCATACGAAGAATGTCCCTGGACCTCGACTATTTTTAATAAGTATTAATCAGTTTCTATTGGTTTTGGTTTGTAATGTTTAATTATTTATGGTTTGTGACTTGGTAACTTTTCATTTGTGGATTTTCATGCATTCATGATTTTCATTCTTAGAATGGATTTTTGGATATATATATATATATAGAAATTGGACTATGCAGATTATTTGGCTAAGTTACTAATTGGGATGGTATGGTATATTTTCCACTGTAACCAAGATAAACAAACTAATTTTCAAAGGCAATGATGTGTATTGAGTTTTTTTTTTTTTTTGAAAATCCACAACTAATTTGTTATCTTGACTTAAGAATGGTTGGAATAACTAAATGAACATTTTCCCAAAACTAACATAGGCAACCGTGGTTTTATAAAAAAATAGTGTTTTTGAGGTTTCAACTGTCGATAATGTAGGTTCGCCTTTTGGGTGACCAATGTGACTTTCATGATTTGACCAAAATGTCTAGGCTGAGTTTGAGGTTACATAAGGTGTAGGATCGTTACCATTTGTCTTGTGTGATATAGTTATTTTATTACATTAATAATTCATAAATCATGAGTACACTAAATAATCATGAAGAATTGAAAACTTTATTAAGATGAACACCAAGTAAGTGACTCTAATTGAGTGATTCTATGAAATGCATTATAATTGATGTGATTGTGATTATGAGGTATGCATAGATCTTATCCTCATGATATGTGATGTATGGCTTATGTGATATATGTGATGATTTAAACATGTGTAACTTACGTATATATGTGTATGACAAATTGAGACCCATGATCTAATGTGAAAAACATGTTTAACATGTTAAAAATGGTTATTATGTATATGTGATTATGAGAGCATGTTTACATGCATAAGAGTAAAAGTGATCCATATGTGTTGAAAGTGAAATTGCCATATCACATGCATGGGGTGGGATTATGTAACACCCCAAACTCGGCCTGGACGTTATGGCCAAATCTGGAGATGTCACATGGAAGTGCATTTGAAAACCGTATCATTACTAAAACTGTTTTTCGTTTAGAACTTATCATTATCTTTCATTAATTCTCAAATCATTATTCATTTTCAAAACGCTATACTCTGCAGAAGCTTTTAAAATAGTTTGCGTGTGTGTGTGGTATTTTGATTAAACATTCATCTCTTTTGAAAACCCAAGTTTTACCTACTTCTAACAGATATAAACAGAAAACAGTATAAAATCCAAATTTTAGGTAAAAATCCATAGAGACCATTATTACAGAAAAATACCCAAAAATAAAACTTAAAGTCGTAAATAAGTATCAAATAGCAAAAAGGAGTCGTGTGGCCACCGTTGAGTCCTTCACCGTACCGATCTACCTATGTCTGGGGATTAACTGTACAGATTAAATAGAAGGGGTGAGTTTACGTAAACTCAGTGTGTAATCCCCATGCAAATAAACAGACAATAATAGATCATCTCAGTTTGGGCCTAAACCCTTTTCATTACCAGTATCAGTATCAATATCAGTTTAGGCCTTAGCCCATTTCAGTAACAGTAACCATTAGGGCCTTAGCCCATCACAGTACAGTAGCAGTGACACTTATGCAGTTATAAAACCCCCCGAACTAGCCTCTACACTCCATCTCCGTCCAACCCTACACTCCATGTAGGGATATAATCAACCCACCTATCCCTACACCCTAAATAGTACCGAATGCGGCACTAGACAGTAGTTGCAACTGAGCTGCCAGTAAGTTAGGCTTGAAGCCTTTCAGTACAGTTCCTCCAATCAATATCAATTCCCACTCCAATGCAATGCATCAGACAGACATGTCATGGTATCATGTATAATCAGTATGAGGTATATAGCTTGCTCAACATACAGATATACATAGCTATCTTATATAGGCATATAACAGTTTTTCACTCATTCCAATCAAGTAGGGGTCTAGGTAAACTTACCGACCCTAAGTTGGTCCACAGTCGACTTGGGCGACCCCTGCAACCTTAGCAGTCAAACAGTGAAAATGGGCCCACGACCCATGTTGCATGCCCATGTAGGCCTACATGCCTATGTGGCCCACACGACCCAAAATTGTCTTGGGCATATGGATTTCACGGCCTGGCCCAATATTCCCACACGCCTATGTGGGGCCCACGCACTCGTGTGGCCCACACGACCCAATTCAGCCCGGTCCATGAATCACACATGGCCAACCTCGTCGATCACATGGTCTACCACACAGGCGGCCGCACGCCCGTGTGGCGTCAACAATCACATTTTTCAGCTTTTCGCTGATTTTCGTTTCTAGAGTTGTGTTTACACACCTATTACAGATTCACAGCAAAACACTTTCGAGCTTGGTAATACCCTTAATGCCTCAACACGAGTTGCTTACGAAGAAGTATGGGAAGGGTCTTGATCCACACGATTTGCAACGTATAACCAGTGGAGGAGGAATGCATACCTTGTCTTGATCGATTGGAAAGGATGCACAAAGATGAGAAAGATTCAAAGGCCAAATTGACAAATTTAGGAGAGTGAGAGGAGAGGAACAGCAGCAAGAGGGGGGATAAATGCAGCAATCGGTAGAGAAAGACCAAGAGCAGAAAAAAAGAAAACTGAAAGAATGAGTTGAGTAGCCGAATTTGCCACCACCTATTTTGGTTACCTTCAAACTCTTCTATCCTTATTTTTCTCCCCAAATCCCTCAATCCACTCCCCAAAACCATCCACCCTTCCCTCAACCACCAAATTCAAATTCCACTCCAACTCTTCAGTAGTTCGGTCAGACTAAAACACCCTCACGGCACTAGCAACAAAATAAAACACTCCCTAGTGCACACCAAGACTCGAACTCAAGACCACCAGCATTTTAATACACCACTTAACCACCAGACCAGCAGGCCAATTCTGACATATTTTACTAACATTTATTTAAAAGGCTACTGATTAGCGATAGGGCTTTGTTCAGAAAAATACAAAAATTTTCCCAAGATAATGCTTGAACTTAAGACCTCTCACACACACCCAGAGCACTTGACCACTGAAGCAGACAGATATTTGTGTCACAAACATATGAAAATAAATACATAAGAGATTTTTGGGGTGTTACAACTCTACCCCCGTAAAAGCAAATTTTGGCCTCGAAATTTTGCCTGATCAGAACAGATGAGGATAATGCTGTCGCATCGCATTCTTAGACTCCCACATGGCCTCCTCAGAGCTATGATTACACCAAAAAACCTTCACCAGTGGGATGGATTTTCTTCGTAGAACCATTACATCTCGCTCCAATATCTGAATTGGCTCTTCCTCAAAGGTCAGATCTAGCCTAACCTCGATCTCCTCAATAGGAACAATATACGTGGGACTGGTCCCACTTGCTTAAGCACACGATAAGGTCCAATAAATCTAGGGCTCAACTTGCCCTTACGACCAAATCTCAGTACCTTCTTCCACGGTGAGACCTTGAAAAAATGACGTCCCCCATCGAATACTCAATCTCTCGACACTTCAAGTCGGCGTAGGACTTTTGCCTGTTAGATGTTGCTTTCAACCGGTCTCGAATTAGTCTAACTTTATCCTCGGTATCAGAAACTAGCTCGGGGCCCAAAACACGCCGCTCGCCCAACTTAGTCCAACATGAAGGTGTGCGACACCTATGACCATATAAACCCTCGTAAGGTGCCATCTGAATGCTAGACTAATAGCTGTTGTTATAAGCAAACTCTGCTAGTGGCAAGTAATCCTTCCAACTGTCTCAAAAATCAATCACGCAACTGCTTAACACATCCTCCAGTATCTGAATCACCCTCTCTGATTGACCGTCCGTCTAAGGATGGAATGCAGTACTGAAGTCCAATCTTGTACCCAGAGCTTCATGTAGCTTCTTCTAGAATTGAGATGTGAAGTGAGGATCCCTATCAGATATTATTGAAACTGGTACCCCATGAAGTTTCACTATCTCAGACACATACAATTTAGCCAGCTTCTGCAGAGAATAGTCAGCACGAACCAGTATGAAGTGGGCGGACTTGGTCAATTGATCTACGATGACCCATACAGAATCCTTCTTAGTAGGTGTGAGGGGTAACCCACTAACAAAGTCCATAGTCACTCTCTCCCACTTCCAAAGCAAAATCTTGACTGGCTGTAACAAACCCGAAGGTAACTGATGCTCAGCCTTAACCTGCTGGCAAGTCAAACACTTAGCCACAAATTCGGTAACCTTTTGCTTAAGACCTGGCCACCAGTATAACTCATGAAGGTCACAATACATCTTATTTTTGCCAGGATGCATAGCATAAGGGCTACTATGTGCCTCTCTCAGAATAGACTGCCTTAATTCAGTATCTTTTGGCACATAGATTCTCCCACAAAAACAGAGCACCCCTTCGCTATTCAATCTAAAATCCTGGTATTTCCACTCTCAACCTGTCGAAAATAAAGACGCAACGGCTCATCCTCTATCTGTTTACCCTTAATCTACTCTATCCACATCGGTTTAACTTGAAGTTCGGCCAACAGACTACCATCATCAAATAAGCTGAGGCAAGCAAACATCACCCTCAGGTCAGTCATAACTCTACGACTTAGTGTGTTAGCCACCACATTAGCCTTACCAGAGTGGTATTCAATAGTACAATCGTAGTCCTTAAGCAGCTCAATCCATCTACGCTGCTAAGATTTAGCTCTTTCTGAGTGAGGAGGTACTTGAAGCTCTTGTGATCGGTGTAAATGATACACTTCTCACCATACAGATAATGCCTCCAGATTTTCAGTGCGAACACCATTGCGGCCAACTCCAAGTCATGCGTTGGATAATTCACCTCATGAGTCTTAAGCTGACAAGATGCATACACTACCACTTTACCCTCTTGCATCAGCACACATCCTAAATCGACATGTGGCACTGTACACAGTAAACTCCTTTCCAGACTCTGGCTGTATTAGAATAGGGGCCTCAGCCAATACAGTCTTGAGATTCTCAAAGCTCTCTTACTATGCGTTAGTCTAGTTAAACGACACACCCTTACGTAGCAGCTTAGTCAAGGGTGCGGCAATCAGAGAAACCCCTCCACAAATCGTCGGTAAGACCCTGCCAGTCCCAAAAAATTACGGATCTCAAATATAGTCTTAGGTTGCTTTCAATCCAAAACAGCCACAATCTTTCGAGGATCGACTCTAATCCCCTCAGTAGAAACCACATGTCTAAAAAACGTTACTTCACATAACCAGAACTCACATTTACTGAACTTGGCGTACAGTTGTTTCTCTTGCAGAGTCTGTAGAACATTCTGAGGTGTTCGTCGTGCTCATCCTCAGTTTTCGAATACACCAGTATGTCATCAATAAATACCACTGCGAATCGATCCAGATAGGGCTGGAACACTCGGTTCATCATATCCATAAAAGCTGCTGGTGCATTCGTCAGTCCAAATGGCATTACTAGGAACTCGTAGTGACCATAGCGAGTCCTAAATGCTGTCTTATACATGTCAGCCTCTTTAACTCTCAACTGGTGATACCCTGACTATAAATCAATCTTAGAGAAAAATGAAACACCTCGGAACTGATCAAACAGATCGTCTATCCTCGGTAAAGGGTACTTATTCTTTATGGTCAACTTGTTGAATTGCCGGTAATCAGTACACATATGCATGGATCCATCCTTCTTTTTTACAAACAGAACTGGTGCTCCCCACGGAGACACACTAGGGCGGATGAACCCACGATCCAGTAGCTTTTGAATCTCAGCCTTAAGCTCCTCAAGCTCTTTCAGTGCCATTCTTAAGGGGCGATGGACATTAGAGTTGTACCAGGAAGGAGCTCAATCCCAAACTCTACTTCACGATTCGGAGGTAACCTAGGTAGCTCTTTAGAAAAAACATCCGAAAACTCCTTAACTATCCTGATATCCTTAATCGAATAATCCCCAGAATTTGAAACACTGATGTAAGCCAGATACGCCTCACATCCCTTACGAACCAACTTTTCAGTCCTCAATGCAGAAATCACATTTGATAAGTAGTTCCGACGCTCCCCAATTATGACTACCTTACTGTCCACCGTAGTTCTCAATAAACCCTTTTCATGGCACAATCTAAGCTCACTCGGTGTTTAACCAACCAGTCCATTCCCAGTATCAGATCAAATTCCCCAAAAGGTAGTTCCATCAGATCAGCCAAAAAGATAGCTCCTTGAACCTCTAGAGGAACATCTCTAAACAGTTTGTTAACCCTTATTGACTGCCCCAACAGACTCAGTACAACGACCTCACTTGTAGTGCTCTCAACCAATATACCCAAGTTTTCAGATAAAGTACAAGCTATATAGGAGTGAGTGGATCTTATATCTATCAGTGCAGTATATGGTACATTATAAATAAAGAACGTACCCGTAATGACGTCCGAGCATCACCATCCTCCCAACGACGAGCAGCATAAACTAGAGCCAGCTGCCTCACCTGAGTATGTCCAGCACCTTTGTCCGGTGCTCTCTGACCACGGCCCAAATCATTACCCGAAGCTTGCATCTATCGGACCTCCATAGTGATACGGCCATGGTTAAGGACAACGAACCCTTGGTGCTTCCAACGGGTCCTATAACCCGTGCTCGAGCTAAAAGATTTAAGGAAGGAATTTCAGCAATCATCAATGGAATTTGGAGCAATATCGTGGCTGGACAATTTGAGAATAATGACCCGAGCAAGCCGTGCAATTTACTTCAAGTTCAACTAGCTCAAATTTAGCTCGAGGAGATCCTTTTAGTTTGTTGATTTGTTGGAATAAATAAATTTAGTTGCTGATTAGTTAAATAATTAATTAGTTTAAGGTTAATTAAAATCTGGACATATTAAATATTGATATGTTTTATTTTTAATGTATGTTGTTAATATGTCTAAGTTATTACATGAATTAATGGTGTCCTAAGTCCAGCCAAATTAATGATTAAATAATTAAGTTGTCCAATTCTTGAACATGTTTTTTTTAATTTGTCCTAAGGGGTGCCGAATTTAATGCATAGATTTTTTTGTGTTAATTGCTGCCATATTAATGTGTCTAAATTGCATTTAATTTGTTGAATGAATTTGCTGCAGGTACACTAAATTGGGACGTCCTAGGTGCATGAAAACTTAAAGAAGATGTGCTGACTTTTGAAGACTCAAAAGTGACCATTCAGCTAAAGTTTGCCAACTTTTCAAGATGACTATTCGGCAATTGGGCTGCTGATTTCTTTTCCCAAGCTGACTTTTCAGCTAGTTAAATTCCTTTCACATGTTGAGGCTATTCGGTTCTAAGTGTTCACACCTTAGGGACTCTTCAAGACCGAATGTTCAAACATGGTGGCTGTTCGTGTCAAGGATTTCACATTACAAAAAGGCTGATCAGTAGCTCCTTAATTGCTGGTCACTTTTCAGCAATAGTTGCAATATAAATGAGCTCATTAAGCATGTTAAATGAATCAAGCTGCTGCCATGCACATCTCCAAGCTTCCAAGTCCAATGTTTGCTCTAGAAGCTGCCCATTCAAGCTCCCATTCGGCTGAATCTTATTCACTAATTAAATAGATTCATTTACTTAGTTTTTAAGAATTCAGGTGGCTATTCGGCTAGCCTAGTTATTTGCCTATAAATTGTGTTGATTTCATTTTGTAAAGGACTTTTTGAACATTATCGAATTGCTGTCAAATTGTTGAGAGAACTCTTCTCTTAAATTTCGTCCAAAAACTTCGTTGACTTATCTAATTAGTTAGTGGCGTCAACCCGTTTTTGTTCAACCAAACTCATCATGATATCGTGTGGCGTTCATTCTAAATATACCAAGGTTCCTATCTATTATAGATAGTGGATGAGGTTTTCCCAATCCATCTCCTATCAACTTTAAAACCTATAAGTTTCGGGTCAATCTTCAAACGAAGTATTGGTTCACTCTTGTTCTCAAGTTACCATTTTAATTTCAAGCACCGAGTTTCCTTTTCTTTCATAGCCAAACCTCATACAAATAATTATCCTTCTTTCATAAACCTATCCCTTGACAACCATAAGCTCTATTTAGCCTATATCCGACTTCAATTCAAATTCCAACGATTCTTCTTTGTTTGAACGATCGGGCAACTATACGACTCGAAATAATCAACGAGACCAGGGCGTATCATCTGGTATCAGAGCTATTTAAAACGAGAAGAACGGACGTTCGAGAAGAGCCGGAGTAAGAAGAATTGTCAAAAAAATTCGTAAAAAAAAGGTTGTATTTATTTTATTTTGTAAATCAGCATATTGTATTGAAATTAAAAAAGAAGAAGAAGTTCAAAAAAAATCGAGATACATTTCGTTCTGGTGATTCCCGATCAAAATTTCTTTTCATTCCCCTTCAAAGCAAATTACGCCACACTTAATAGCCAACAAACCTGATTCTTTCAGCCCACCTACAACCTTTACATAATTTCCTTTGCAACACTTTTGAAACCGACCCCTAAACTAGAAGATTAAGTTTTACGGAGTTTTATACGAAATCACAAGAGAAGATACGAGTGGAAAAAGGCTTGAGTGTGTGAGCACAATAGAGGGGAGGTAAAAGCCATTAAAGAGTGTGTACACACGAGTGGAGTGCCGAATTATTTTTTTTTGAGTGACTTGTGAGTTTTTGTTGTGAGGTTACAATTTCGTATGTCAGGAAGCCCTGCGAGAGACATGGCGAAAAGGCAACCTATTCAAAATGTGCCAGACTTGAATTTGCAAGCAATGCTACGCGAGATGGAACGACTGCTTGATCAAAAACTAGAACCAATTCAAGAAAGAATTGATCGTGTGGAAGGAAGGGTCCAACGAAGAAGAACCCCCTTAAGCCCTCTGAGAAATCAAAGACGGCAAGCTAATTTAGAGGATGAATCTCCCGAGCAAAGTGACGCCGAAAGCGAACATGGGTCCCATGCAAGTGGACAACGAAGAGGCCAACAAAATTATCCTCAACGAGAACGAGGATGAATAGACGACGATTTGAAGAACATCAAAATGTCCATTCCCCCATTCCAAGGCAAATCTGATCCGGAGGCGTACTTAGAATGGGAAAAGAAGATCGAGTTAGTTTTCGAATGTCACAACTACTCGGAAAGCAAGAAGGTGAAGTTGGTTGCCATTAAATTTTTTGACTATGCAATGATCTGGTGGGATCAACTAATCTCGAGCCGAAGAAGGAACGGGAAGCGGCCAATCAACACATAGGCCGAAATGAAAGCTTTGATGCGCAAAAGGTTCATTCCTTCATACTATCATCGAGAGTTGCACCAAAAACTACAATACCTTTCGCAAGGTAATCGAAGTGTGGATGATTATTTCAAAGAAATGGAGGTGGCCATGATTCGAGCCAACATCGAAGAGGACCGGGAGGCCACCATGGCAAGGTTTTTGGCTGGATTAAACAAAGATATTGCCAACGTAGTTGAACTTCATCACTATGTTGAAATTGAAGAAATGGTGCATATGGCCGTCAAGGTAGAAAAATAACTTAAAAGGAAAGGTCCTATTCGTGGAGCTTATCCAAATTCATCTCCTACCTCAAAATGGAGTCAAGGACCTGTTAGGAAAGAGACTTCCGTTCGGGCACGAGATTCATTGCCGATTCCAAAAGCCTATAAACCAAGTAGAGAGGCGAGCAAAAGCAATAATGAAGTTGGGTGCAATTCTACTCGAGACATTAAGTGCTTCAAATGTCTCGGGCGAGGCCATATAGCAAGCCAATGCCCAAATCACCGAGTAATGACCTTGAAGTCTAATGGTGAAATTGAGTCTGAAGATGAGGAAGAGAATGATCTCGACCATCCCACCGATAAAGAAAGGGAGGAAGAACTTGAATTTGCTATTGAAGGAGAGTTATTCGTGGTAAAACAAAGTTTGAGCATTCAAAGCATCGAGGATGAACAACAATGCGAGAACATCTTCCATTCGAGATGTTTAATTCAAGGTAAAATATGTAGTATGATTATTGACGGGGGAAGTTGTACAAATGTTGTTAGCAGCATGCTCGTAGAAAAACTCAGATTACCGACTACGAAACACCCTCAACCTTATAAACTACAATGGCTCAATGAGGGTGGTGAATTAAAGGTAACCAAACAAGCCGTCATTTCTTTCTCTATAGGAAAATATAGTGACGAAGTTGTTTGTGACGTAGTCCCGATGCATGCGGGTCATCTCCTCTTGGAAAGGCCATGGCAATTTGACCGACGGGCCATTCACAACGGTTACACCAACTGATATACTTTTGAGTACCATGGCAAGAATGTGACTTTGGCTCCCATGACTCCCAAACAAGTGTACAAGGATCAAGTGCAATTGAAAAATTCCATTCAGCAAATGAAGGCAAAGGAACAAAAAGAAAAGATAGAAAAAGAAAAAAGAGTGAGAAAACAAAAAGAAAAGGTGAGTTGAAATTGAGAGATAAAAGCAAAGAAAATGAGGTGAAAGTGAGTGATAGTCAAAAAGAGCAAGAAGAGCGAGGGATTGAAAAATTGAGTGTTTTTGCTAAGGAGCGAGAGATTAGAAAATCGTTGCTTCTTCGTCAACCGTTGCTTTTTCTTATGTATAAAGAAAGTTTCTTAAACACTAACGAATTGGAAGCTACTCTTCCATCATCGATTGTTTCTTTGTTACAGGACTTTGAAGACGTGTTCCTGGAGGATGTCCCTAGTGGCTTACCCCCTCTTCGAGGGATAGAACACCAAATCGACTTCATTCCCAAAGCAACAATACCGAATCGCCCTGCACATCGTAGTAACCTCGAAAAGACCAAGGAGTTGCAATGACAAGTGGCCGAATTGATGGAAAAGGGCTACATACGAGAAAGTCTAAGTCCGTGTGCTGTGCCCGTACTTTTGGTGCCAAAAAAAGATGGTATTTGGCGAGCCATATACCATCAAGTATAGATTGCCGAGCGGTCAATAAGATTACCATCAAGTATAGGCATCCCATCCCGCGCCTTGATGACATGTTGGATGAACTTAGCGGGGCACAACTCTTCTCCAAAATCGATCTTAAGAGCGGATATCATCAAATCTGGATGCGGGAAAGAGACGAGTGGAAAACGGCTTTTAAGAGCAAGCAAGGTTTATACGAGTGGCTTGTCATGCCATTTGGTCTAACGAACGCACCTAGCACATTTATGCGTTTAATGAATTATGTTTTACGAGCTTTTATTAGAAAATTTTGTGTTGTTTATTTTGACGATATTCTTGTCTATAGCAGGTCATTAGAAGATCACGTGACACATTTGCGAGCTGTGTTGGAAGTGTTACGTAAGGAAACGTTATATGCCAACATTAAGAAATGTACTTTCTGTTCTGATCTGGTTGTTTTCTTAGGATTCGTTGTCAGCTCGAGAGGACTCGAAATTGATCAAGAAAAGGTGAAGGCAATTCGCGAATGGCCAAGGCCCACGAGCATTCAAGTTCGAAGCTTCCACGGCTTGGCAAGCTTTTATAGGCGTTTTATTCCAAATTTCAGCACCGTCGCTGCTCCAAATTCAGCTTTCGTTTGGAATGATGAACAAGAGCGTTCTTTTAATTTACTTAAAGATCTTTTAACTAACGCCCCATTGCTTGTTTTGCCAGATTTCAACAAGACCTTTGAAATAGAGTGCGATGCCTCGGGTTTAGGCATTGGAGCCGTGTTAATGCAAGAAGGTCGTCCGGTAGCCTATTTTAGTGAAAAATTGAACGGGGCAACACTTAATTATCCTACCTATGACAAGGAGATGTACGCCTTGATTTGAGCATTGGAAACGTGGCAGCATTATCTGTGGCCCAAAGAATTCATTATTCATACGGACCACGAGGCGTTAAAACATCTAAAGGGTCAACACAAGTTAAATAAACGACATGCTAAGTGGATGGAGTTCTTGGAATCTTTTCCGTATGTTATCAAATATAAACAAGGTAAAGACAATGTCGTGGCAGATGCGTTGTCAAGAAGGTATGTTCTTTTAAATTCGCTTGAATCAAAATTGATGGGATTTTCGTATTTGAAAGATTTATATGAAAAGGATCCTGACTTTGCTGAAGTGTACAAAGCTTGTGAAACTGGATTGTGTGAGAAATTTTATCGCTTAAATGATTATCTTTTTCGAGAAGGAAAACTCTGTATTCCTCAAGGCTCTATACGGAATGTTTTAGTGAATGAGGCGCATAGCGGAGGCCTCATGGGTCATTTCGGAGTTGCAAAGACATTGGCCACTTTACGCGAGCATTTCTATTGGCCAAAGATGAAAAGAGACGTGGAGCGAGTTTGTGACCGATGTATCACTTGCAAAAGGGCCAAGTCGAAGGTCAAGCCACATGGGTTGTACACTCCTCTACCTATTCCCGAAAGGCCTTGGATCGACATATCAATGGACTTTGTTCTAGGACTTCCTAGAACTAAAAATGGCAAATATTCAATATTTGTGGTTGTAGATCGGTTTTCCAAAATGGCACACTTTACTGCTTGCAATAAAACTGATGACGCTTCGCATGTTGCTAATTTGTTTTTCAGGGACGTGGTACGCTTACATGGAGTGCCTAGGACTATCATCTCTGATCGAGATGCAAAATTTTTGAGTCATTTTTGGAGAACACTTTGGGGAAAGATGGGCACAAAGCTTTTGTTCTCGACCACTTGCCATCCTCAAACGGACGGGCAAACCGAAGTAGTGAATCGAGTTTTATCGACGTTGTTACGTGCCATCGTTTGAAAGAACCTCAAAACACGGGAAGAATGCCTACCGCATATAGAGTTTGCATACAATCGTTCTATTCATTCAGCAACTCAACATTCTCCCTTTGAAATCGTCTATGGATTCAATCCTTTGACACCACTAGATTTAATTCCATTGCCTAACGAACAAATTATGAATGTAGATGCAAAACGAAAGGCTGAATTTGTGAAAGACTTACACCAAAAGGTGCGAAAGAACATTGAAGAAAGGACTAGGCAATATGCACAAAACCCAATAAAGGTCGAAAGCGAATCATCTTTGAGCCTGGAGACTGGGTTTGGGTACACATAAGGAAAGAAAGATTTTCGGCCCAACGAAGATCTAAACTATTGCCAAGGGGTGATGGTCCTTTTCAAGTTTTGGAAAGGATCAATGATAACTCTTATAAACTCGACCTTCCGGGTGAATACAGTGTGAGTGCTAGCTTTAATGTTTCTGACCTATCTCCTTATGATGTAGGTGACGACTTGAGGACAAGTCGTTTCGAAGGGGGAGGGGATGATACGGCCATGGCTAAGGACAACGAACCCTTGGTGCTTCCAACGGGTCCTATAACCCGTGCTCGAGCTAAAAGATTTAAGGAAGGAATTTCAGCAATTATCAATGGAATTTGTAGCAATATCGTGGCTGGACAATTTGAGAATAATGATCCGAGCAAGCCGTGCAATTTACTTCAAGTTCAACTAGCTCAAATTTAGCTCGAGGAGATCCTTTTAGTTTGTTGATTTGTTGGAATAAATAAATTTAGTTGCTGATTAGTTAAATAATTAATTAGTTTAAGGTTAATTAAAATCTGGACATATTAAATATTGATATGTTTTATTTTTAATGTATTTGTTAATATGTCTAAGTTATTACATGAATTAATGGTGTCCTAAGTCCAGCCAAATTAATGATTAAATAATTAAGTTGTCCAATTCTTGAACATGTTTATTTAATTTGTCCTAGGGGCTGCCGAATTTAATGCATAGATTTTTTTTGTGTTAATTGCTGCCATATTAATGTGTCTAAATTGCATTTAATTTGTTGAATGAATTTGCTGCAGGTACACTAAATTGGGACGTCCTAGGTGCATGAAAACTTAAAGAAGATGTGCTGACTTTTGAAGACTCAAAAGTGACCATTCAGCTAAAGTTTGCCAACTTTTCAAGATGACTATTCGGCAATTGGGCTGCTGATTTCTTTTCCCAAGCTGACTTTTCAGCTAGTTAAATTCCTTTCACATGTTGAGGCTATTTGGTTCTAAGTGTTCACATCTTAGGGACTCTTCAAGACCGAATGTTCAAACATGGTGGCTGTTCGTGTCAAGGATTTCACATTACAAAAAGGCTGATCAGTAGCTCCTTAATTGCTAGTCACTTTTCAGCAATAGTTGCAATATAAATGAGCTCATTAAGCATGTTAAATGAATCAAGCTGCTGCCATGCACATCTCCAAGCTTCCAAGTCCAATGTTTGCTCTAGAAGCTGCCCATTCAAGCTCCCATTCGGCTGAATCTTATTCACTAATTAAATAGATTCATTTACTTAGTTTTAAGAATTCAGTTGGCTATTCGGCTAGCCTAGTTATTTGCCTATAAATTGTGTTGATTTCATTTTGTAAAGGACTTTTTGAACATTATCGAATTGCTGTCAAATTGTTGAGAGAACTCTTCTCTTAAATTTCGTCCAAAAACTTCGTTGACTTATCTAATTAGTTAGTGGCGTCAACCCGTTTTTGTTCAACCGAACTCATCACGATATCGTGTGGCATTCATTCTAAATATACCAAGGTTCCTATCTATTATAGATAGTGGGTCGAGGTTTTCCCAATCCATCTCCTATCAACTTTAGAACCTATAAGTTTCAGGTCAATCTTCAAACGAAGTATTGGTTCACTCTTGTTCTCAAGTTACCATTTTAATTTCAAGCACCGAGTTTCCTTTTCTTTCATAGCCAAACCTCATACAAATAATTATCCTTCTTTCATAAACCTATCCCTTGACAAACCATAAGCTCTATTTAGCCTATATCCGACTTCAATTCAAATCCCAACGATTCTTCTTGTTTGAACGATCGGGCAACTATACGACTCGGAATAATCAATGAGGCCAGGGCATATCACATAGACACTCTCTAATACTGCTCTAGAGAACTGCACCTCAAACATGCCCCAGTTCTTTTCCTACCATAGTCAGTACATAGTGGTTATCTAATAGCAGTAATAGGAGCCCCAACTCTGATCGGCCCATCAACTCTGGCCTTTTTCTTAGGCCTCTGAATGAAACTCAATGGCTCTAAATCCCTCTTATTCCTACCTCTTTCTCGGTTCTGGTGTTCAACGCGCTTTACTTCCTTGACGATCTTCACCTTATCAACCAATGTAGCAAAGTCTCACTCCCCCTGTGGAGATATCAGAACCCTAAGACTATCCCGGAGGCTATTCTCAAAGCAAAAACATCTCTCATACTCAGTCACCACCATACTACACGCATAGCGGCTCAGTTGTAAAAACTCAGCCTCAAACTTGACCACTGATCTATCCCTTGAGTCAAATTCAAGAACTCTCTCCTACAGGCATCCACATAACTGGCCCCCACATACTTCCCCTAGAAAGCAGTCTTAAAGGACTCCCAGGTTAGTCGATCAGGCTGAGTGCCCTCCTTAATAGTGAGCCACCACTGATACGCCTCATCACATAGCAGTGATATAGCACCCCTTAATTTCTACTCAGGAGTGTAGTCCAGATCATCCATAATCCTCTCTGTGCCCTCTATCTAGTACTCGGCCACATTAGGGGCAACTCTAGCAATACCCCTGAAAAGCTCAGCTCCATTAGACCAGAGTCGTTCCGTAACCGACTCGCAGCCTCCAGCTTCAGTATTCGACCCAACGACCCTCTTTAGAATCCTTAACATGGCTTAGGACAGTGCGTCACCCCAGCCGCTTGATCATGAGACCTAGTTTCAGTCACAGGTGTAGTCGGTGTCTCATTAGTTTCCAAATTAGGTAGATTGCCAAATGACGAAGACCCAGCTCGAGCTCCTCTATCTCAGCCTCTTGTACCCCATCCGCGAGTACCTTTTGTGCTCATTGTCTATCTGTGTTTAATCTGTATTAACAATTGTATGCATCAGTTTACAATTTCAATATTTATTAAAAGATATTTTGATACGAGTCACAAAGGCCTTAGATGCATACACGAGACAACAAGAAAATCAAGATTCACTTTCTTGTTTTCAAGAAAATCAAGAAATCGAATCTTGGCCCAAGTATGCTGTTCGAAGAGATTTCAAGAATCAAGAAAATCAAGATTTCAAATCTTGGAAATCTTGGTCCAAGAAACAAATCTTGCAGCCAACACGCATTGGATCTCCGTTACGAGCATCAACGACTCAATTTCGGAAGGAGATGGATCACGAGCCCAAATTCTTGAAGACAAGGCCCAATAAGCAACTTCCAGCCCAATCCAGAAATTTATGCATATTTAATTGAAAATCAGGCCAAAATGTCAAAGGGCCCAATTCATAAACATTTTATGTGTTTAATTTAATTTTTTAAGCTTTTAGGAACATACATGTAAAATTCGGCCAAAAACAGCCCATACATAAGCTTGGCCGAATTTTCCCCTTATTTTATTAATTAGGTTTAATTTTATTAGTTACTTGTTAGATTAGGATTACTTGAGGCCTATTTAAAGGCATGGCCGGCCACCCTTTGAACACACATAGATTCATTATTAAATTTCAGATTTGAGAGAGCAGAATTTTCTTTGAGTTTTCTCCAAGATTTCTCTCTTGAGTTTTCTTTAGAAGCTGTTTTAACAATCTTTGGATTGTGGGAGCCGTCTTCAACCTTCTTCTTGCCATCGATATTCTTTGGAGGGGAGATTAGAGCCGTTTGAAGGAATTTGTGAATTCTTTCGGGAATTCAAGGGTTCTTAGGACTTTTCTTTATTTCTTGCTGTTTCGTTTTATTTCTTTGTTCCTCTTGGATCGATTCTTTATCTTACTTGTTTGCTGATATTCTTGTGTTCTTTTCAGCCACGTTTCAACTCCAAGAATCGATAATTCAATTTTTCCTTGTTGGCAGCAACGATTCAAAAATCAAAAATCCCCAATTCCTAGGGTTTGGCCGATTGGGTTTCTTTCAAATTGGGGGTCAATTGATTGCTGGAAATTAGGCATTATTGGCTGAATCAATTCATTGGCAGATTTGTGTTCTTTCTTTCCTTTCAATTGCGCTTAATCATTCGATTCTACTTCTTTCTTCTTGCCGTCCAAAATCCCCAATTTTACTCCATTTATTTGCTGAAATTTTAAGTTTAATTTGCTGCTTGTGTTGTTTTCTCAGATTTGGCAGATTGGTTCTTTCTTTGATTGCTAAATCGAGCTATTGGCTTCCAAGAAACCCCTTTCGATTCTTGATTAAATCTTGCTGATTTTAGTGTTATTGTTCCAGATCTGAATTTTCCAGATTTAATTTCATTATTCGTTTTGATTTCAGATCTGTTCGTTAGAGCTTTCGTAGGAGTTTCCCGTGACTTGGCAACTCGATCTTGGTCCCGCGCGCAACCCTCTATCATTTGGTATCAGATTTTGGGCGTTTTGGGTGTTCTTGGTTGATTTCTAAACTGATCTCTATTTTTTAAAGCACAAACAGCAGTTTTACCCAGAAAAATTGTTCGAAAAAAATTAATTTGAGGGGTAATCGTTCTCCGATTGATCTAAAATTTTACATACATATTTGTGGCACTGTGATTGAATATAAAAAAATTAATCCCGCAATCAAAAAAGTCAAAAAAATCAAAAAGACGAAATTTGATAAAAATTTAAAAAAGATTCAGCGGGTTGAATTTGGTGCCCAAACTTTCCAGATCAAGAATTCAATATATAAGTATATTCCAGATTTAATTTCGTGATTTTTGGAGATCGGGAACACCTCAAATGAAGTTGTCAAGTTACTCCGCAGTTTTTTGGGTTTTCTGTTTTCAGCAATTTTATTGATTCTTAGCTGTAGGTTTTCATTTGTTTGCCTTTATTTTTCCATTACGTTATCTAACACCTTCTTGTTTCTTGTGTTAGTAGGATTTACACGTGTGCACAACTTCTTCCTTGGTGCAACACGAATCAATTGGTGTCTCGTCAGTTTTTTGGCATCCTAGTGCAAATTCAGATTCTTTGGTAGTTCGGTTCATCCACTCTCGATTTGGTTGATATAAACTCTCCTAAAGGACTCACAAGACTGATTTCTAGCTCATTGAAAATTTAAATTATTCTTTTTGAGTGATTAACGGTGAGGTTTGATAACTTTTATTTTTGAGTGTTGAGTGTTTATTTTTTACAGGTTTTTGAAAATGTCTAAAGGTGATAATAATGATGACATATTTAAAAGATTCCAACAACAGTTGGACGAACAGGCTACTACACTTCGAGCTTTGAATACTACTTTGAATGATGTACGATTGAATCAAGAACCTCAATATCGAGATCCAATCAAGGAAGATAGGGATAACCAACCCCATAGGCGCGACCCTCGACGTGTCCCTAGAATGGATGATGATTTTCATGATCGTGGGCAACCTTCTTTGGCAAAATCAAAGAGCGAGCAGCAACGAGAACATCTCTTTCATACTCGCTGCCATGTACAAGGTAAGCTTTGTAGAGTTATTATTGATGGTGAAAGATGCTCGAACGTAGCCAGCACGACGATGGTGGAAAAGCTTTGCTTAACCACTACCAAGCATCCACAACCTTATCAACTACAAGGGCTTAGCAACGAAGGCCAATTTAAGGTCACTCAACAAGTGCGCATCGCCTTTTCTATCGGTAAGTATCAAGACGAAGTTGTGTGCGATGTAATGCCTATTCAAGCCTGCCATTTGTTGCTAGGAGAACCATGGCAACTGGATCGAAAGGCCACTCACGATGGTTGTACAAATAGGTATTCTTTCAAGCATCAAGGAAGGAAAATCACCTTAGTGCCACTCACTTCGGAACAAGTCCATGAGGACCAAATCAAACTGAAAAATTCTGTTGTTAAAACAAGTGAGGAAAAGAAAAAGAGAATGAAAAAGAGCAAAAAGAGATTGAGAGTGAAAAGGAATGTGAAACAGACAAGAAAATTGAAAAAGAAGTTGAAGAAAGAAGAGAAAATGAGTTAGAAAAAGAAACAAAAGAAAAAGACAAGGAAAGGGTAGTGAGGAATGTTTTCACTAACCAAGATATGAATTTTTCTTGTGTTGCTACTTTTCAGGTTCCCGAAAGACCGAAAGATAACTTTCAACTTCAATATCTCTCAAATGAAAGACGCTTTCATACGATCAACATAGGCAAAGATAAAATCACACTACATGAGCTCAAAGAGCTTCAACTACACTATGCCCCCGATGAGCGAAGGTTTGTATTAAATGGAAAAGGTAAATCGACCCTTATCATTCTGCTTATAAAGTGGACTCAATTGCCATTAGTCCCGTTCGATCGAGGAAAGTCGAGTCCATTTGATTTTCAGATTCGAGGACGAATCTTTTTGAGGAAGGGGGAATGATACGAGTCACAAAGGCCTTAGATGCATACACGAGACAACAAGAAAATCAAGATTCACTTTCTTGTTTTCAAGAAAATCAAGAAATCGAATCTTGGCCCAAGTATGCTGTTCGAAGAGATTTCAAGAATCAAGAAAATCAAGATTTCAAATCTTGGAAATCTTGGTCCAAGAAACCAAATCTTGCAGCCAACACGCATTGGATCTCCGTTACGAGCATCAACGACTCAATTTCGGAAGGAGATGGATCACGAGCCCAAATTCTTGAAGACAAGGCCCAATAAGCAACTTCCAGCCCAATCCAGAAATTTATGCATATTTAATTGAAAATCAGGCCAAAATGTCAAAGGGCCCAATTCATAAACATTTTATGTGTTTAATTTAATTTTTAAGCTTTTAGGAACATACATGTAAAATTCGGCCCAAAAAAAGCCCATACATAAGATTGGCCGAATTTTCCCTTATTATTTTATTAATTAGGTTTAATTTTATTAGTTACTTGTTAGATTAGGATTACTTGAGGCCTATTTAAAGGCATGGCCGGCCACCCTTTGAACACACATAGATTCATTATTAAATTTCAGATTTGAGAGAGCAGAATTTTCTTTGAGTTTTCTCCAAGATTTCTCTCTTGAGTTTTCTTTAGAAGCTGTTTTAACAATCTTTGGATTGTGGGAGCCGTCTTCAACCTTCTTCTTGCCATCGATATTCTTTGGAGGGGAGATTAGAGCCGTTTGAAGGAATTTGTGAATTCTTTCAGGAATTCAAGGGTTCTTAGGACTTTTCTTTATTTCTTGCTGTTTCGTTTTATTTCTTTGTTCCTCTTGGATCGATTCTTTATCTTACTTGTTTGCTGATATTCTTGTGTTCTTTTCAGCCACGTTTCAACTCCAAGAATCGATAATTTAATATTTCCTTGTTGGCAGCAACGATTCAAAAATCAAAAATCCCCAATTCCTAGGGTTTGGCCGACTGGGTTTCTTTCAAATTGGGGGTCAATTGATTGCTGGAAATTAGGCATTATTGGCTGAATCAATTCATTGGCAGATTTTTTTTGTTCTTTCTTTTCTTTCAATTGCGCTTAATCATTCGATTCTACTTCTTTCTTCTTGCCGTCCAAAATCCCCAATTTTACTCCATTTATTTGCTGAAATTTTAAGTTTAATTTGCTGCTTGTGTTTGTTTTCTCAGATTTGGCAGATTGGTTCTTTCTTTGATTGCTAAATCGAGCTATTGGCTTCCAAGAAACCCCTTTCGATTCTTGATTAAATCTTGCTGATTTTAGTGTTATTGTTCCAGATCTGAATTTTCCAGATTTAATTTCATTATTCGTTTTGATTTCAGATCTGTTCGTTAGAGCTTTCGTAGGAGTTTCCCGTGACTTGGCAACTCGATCTTGGTCCGCGTGCAACCCTCTATCATATTTTATGAGAGGTAGTATCAGAAGTGTAAAGTTTGTTTTCACCCAACGCAGTCTCTATCAGTGTCTATCGATTTTACTATAGTATTAGAATACACAAATTTGAGTGTTTTCCGTATAATCTACCTATAGTAGTCTCATTTTGTACTATCTATAGTAGTTTCAGTATCAAGTTAATTTCAGTTTAAAACACATAAAGGCTTCAGAGAACTTACAAGATTGGCGCTGGAGACTCGATGTACCACACATTCAGTAAAAAATTTTCAAATCATTCAGAAATCAGTGCATTAAAAACCAAGTTTTAAAACCCAAATCCACACCCAAGTTTTGCAACCTGGCTCTGATACCACTAAATGTAACACCCTAAACCCTGCCTGGACGTTATAGCCAAATCTGGCGATGTCACATGAAAGTGCGTTTGAAAATCGTATCATTGCTAAAACTATTTTCCGTTTAGAACTTATCATTATCTTTCATTAATTCCCAAATTGTGATTCATTTTCAAAATGCTATACTTTACGAAAGCTTTTAAAATAGTTTACGTGTGCGTGATATTTTGATAAAATATTCATCTCTTTTGAAAACCTGAGTTTTACCTACTTCTAGCAGATATAAACAAAAAATAGTATAAAATCCAAATTTTAGGTAAAAATCCAAAGAGGCCATTATTAAAAAAATACCCAAAATAAAACTTAAAATTGTAAATAAGTATCAAATAGCAAAAAGGAGTCGTGTGGCCACCGTTGAGTCCTCCGCCACACCGATCCGCTTATGTCTGGGATTACTTATACAGATTAAACAGAAGGGGTGAGTTTACGTAAACTCAGTGTGTAATCCCCATGCAAACAAACAGACAATAACAAATAATCTCAGTTTGGGCCTAAACCCTTTTCATTACATGTATCAGCATCAGTTTAGGCCTTAGCCCATTTCAGTAACAGTAAGCATTAGGGCCTTAGCCCATCACAGTACAGTAGCAGTGACAGTTATGTAGTTATAAAATCCCACCGAGCCAGCCTCTATACTCCATGTGGGGATATAATCAACCCACCCATCCCTACACTCCAAATAGTACCGAATGCGGCACTAGACAATAGTTTTAGTTGAGCTGCCAGTAAGTTAGGCTTGAAGCATTTCAGTATAGTTCCTCCAATCAATATCAATTCCTACCCCAATGCAAAGCATCATATAGACATGTCACGGTATCATATATAATCAGTATGGTGTATATAGCATGCTCAACATAAAAACATACATAGCTATCTTATATAGGCATATAATAGTCTTTCAATCATTTCAGTTAAGTAGGGGTCTAGGTAAACTTACCGACCCTACAATAGGTTCACAATCGACTCGGGTGACCCGTGCAACCTTAGCAGTCAAACAGTGAAAATGGGCCCATGGCCCATGTTGCATGCCCATGCGGGCCCATACGTCTGTGTGTCCCACACGGCCCAAAATGGTCTTGGACATATGGATCTCCCAGCGTAGCCCAATATTCCCACACACCGTGTGGTGGTTCACCCGTATGGGCCCACACACCCGTGTGGCCCACACGGCCTAATTCAGCCTGCCCATGAATCGCACATGGCCATCCTCGTTCATCACATGCCCATATTCGACCACATGGCCTACTACACAAGCGGCCGCATGCCTGTGTGGCGTCAACAATCACATTTTTTGGCTTTTCACTGATTTCTATTTCCAGAGTTGTGTTTACACACCTGTTACAAATTCACAGAAAAACACTTTCGAGCTTGGTAATAACCCTAACGCCTCAACTCTGGTAGCTTACGAAGAAGTATGGGAAGGGTCTCGGTCCACACAATTTGTGATGTATAACCAGTGAAGGAGGAATGCACACCTTGTCTTGATCGATTGAAAAGGATGCATAAAAATGAGAAAGATTCAAAGGCCAAATCGGTGAATTTAGGAGAGTAAGAGGAGAGAAATGGTAGCACGAGGGGGGAAATGCAGAAATTGACAGAGAAAGACCAAGAACAGAAAAAAGAAAACTGAGAGAATGAGTTGAGTAGCCGAATTTGCCACCACCTATTTTGGTTACCTTCAAACTCTTCTATTCTTATTTTTCTCCGCAAATCCCTCAATCCACTCCCTAATACCGTCCACCCTTCCCTCAACCACCAAATTCAAATTCCACTCCAACTCTTCAGTAATTCAGTTAGACTAAAACAGCCTTACAGCACTTGCAACAAAATAAAACACTCCCTAGCGCACACCAAGACACGAACTCAAGATCACCAGCATTTTAATACACCACTTAACCACCAGACCACTAGGCCCATTCTGACATATTTTACTAACATTTATTTAAAAGCCTATTGACTAGTGATAGGGCTTTGTTCAGAAAAATACAAAAATTTTCCTAAGACAAGGCTTGAACTTAAGACCTCTCACAGACACCCAGAGCACTTAACCACTGAAGCAGACAGATATTTGTGTCACAAACATACGAAAATATATACATAATAGATTTTTGGGGCGTTACAGGTTATGTGAAAGGTGGAAGTAGTAGTAATATTTCTGCATATCAGTGGTGGCTTGTCCACAAAATCATACCAGTGGCAGTAAATCTGCATATCAATGGTGGTTTGTCCATAAAAGTGTTATTAGTGGCAGTTTATCTGCAAATCAGTGGCAATTCATTTGCAAATCGGTGGTGGCTTGTCCACAAATGGTGTTTTGGACAGATGTGTTAGTAATAGTGCCCTAGGCCTATTGTATGGATGTTTTATTTTGATTAAATAAATTTATTATTATAATTTGCATGTTTAATATATAATAAAATCCTTGCATAATTTTATTCTAAATGTTCCTAATCGGTCGTTGTTGTGGGAACAATAATGAATTAAGATTAGTATGGAATATGATAGATATTCGTGTGATGAATATGTGTTTAAGAAAAAAAATCATATTCATATGTATTTGTTGAAAATGAATATTGGACCGACTCGTTTTGAGATTAATACATGGATCAAAGTCATAAGTTAAATCTTTAAACAGTTGTGTCATTAAATCCTTAGACTTGAAATCACTATAGTTCTCAACATGAGGAATTTTATGTTTTGACATAATCAAACGTTGTTTTAACCGGACAATTATAAAAGCCATGCTTAAACGTAATTAGAATCATGTAGTGAGATGTGAGTGATTAAGATGGAATTTGTCCTTACTATAAGAGAGATATCTCTGGGCCCCTAGATGATTAAGATTGAAAAATGCATGGCTGTGCTCAAATGAATTGATGAAGAAGGTCAATGTCATTCATTTTGTCAGTCTAACTGGGTATTGAGAAATTAAAGATAGAACGATGTAAGGTTGATACTCTATCTAGATATCGTGAGACAAAAGGATTATGTCATGAGTTGTATTTAGGTTGTCTCAGATCATGAGCTTTCATTTAACTTGGGTAGTCGTAATGTCTTGCTAGAGGCCACTTATGACTTGTAGGGCCAAATCATATTTGGTCCTACTGCCAACGTTAATTGAACCTATAGGGTCTCACATTGAGAATGAATAAGAATGGTTAAGTTTATCGCTCTTTTTCAGTAATTTAAAATGATAAGATTATTTTAAATTATAAGTAATAATCAGTTATTATTTGATTCAAATTTAATTTTGGAAATTTAACTTCGTAGTCAAAATGATAACAAATAGTAATTTTGTTACTATTTCCTGTTAAATTCAAAAATAATAATAAACGAGATAAAAAGGGGATTTGATATATTCCTTATCAAATAAGGAAATATAATTTAATCATTATTTAAAAGAGTTTTAGATAAATATTAATTAAAATTCAAAATCAAAAGAATTTGATATATTCCTTATCAGATAAGAAAATAAAATTTAATTATTATTTAAAAGAGTTTTAGATAAATAATAATTAAAATAGAATTTAATTATTATTATTTAAAAAGTTGTAAATAAAAGAGAAGTAAATAGAATTTAAATAATTATTTAAATTAGCTTTTAAAATTCAAGAGAAAACCTGATATTCCTTATCATATAAGGAAAGAGATTTAAAATTATGTAAAAGAGTTTTAAATATATATATACAACCTCAAATCCAGTTTTACTCAATCCTATATATATGTGATATATGTACACTTCTCCAGTAACACAAGTTTTTGGCTATCAGTCGTTTGAGAGAATAAACTAAAAACGTTTTGAGAAAACGAAGTTGGAACTAGCATTCCATTCAACCGTTCTTCGTTCGTTCGAGTGTGGATACTTCTAGAGGGTGGTCGTCTTCCAACAAGATAGAACCTTTGGAGATCCAATTCAAATTAGATATTAGTATCTAGAAGTTTAACGAAACGAGGTAATTTTTGTTATTCCATTTTTTATTTGTACGTATTGCATGAGATCCTTGGTAGTTTATGGGATATCAATTTTATTTTTTGGTGCGTTATGTTCATATGAGATTCGAATTCTATCTCGTATCCCTATAGTGGTATCAGAGCATCTTGCTATACGTATTTAACGTGCTTGCGCTATGTTTGAATTGCATGATGTTGTTATATGTAGTGTTACGTGTTGCATGGTGCATAGTATGGCCTTTTAGGTTTATGTGAATGGCATATTATTTTGTTATCATTTTACAAGGGGTTGTAATTTTTAAATATGACCTGCGTGTCATTTTGTTTTATTATAATTTTATTTCTCTAGTAGAAGTAAATTTTATTGTAATATAACAAGAAGGTATTGTAATCCCCTTTGGAGTCATGCCATCTGACCATGATGATAGAGGAGATAGATGACTATACACAAGTGGGTGGCCCAAGGCGATGCCATGGAGATGCTTATTACCTTAGGTTAACTTTTGATTATCATATTTTATTATGAAGATCAATTAAGATTAAGGCCATACCATGTCACGTTTGTTTTAACGCATATATGTGATACTATGAGTATGGAATGCCTTGGATAATATCTGTTAGTATGTGATACTCGTATTTTATTAATGTAACACTCCTAACCCATATCCGTCGCTGGAATAAGGTTACGGAGCATTACCATAAAATCGTAACTTTAAAAGATGCATTTCATACCTCAACATAAACATAGCATAAATCATTCATCTAAATGCATATCGTCCCTTAAACGAGCCTTCGAGGCCCAAAAGACACTTTAGAAACAAATCAGGACTAAATTGAAATCAATCAAAAAGTTCATGAAAAAGTTAAAAATTTTAAACTGCAGAGGTCATACGACCGTATGGCCAGGCCATATGACTCACATGGCTGAGACACACACCCGTGTCTCAGGCCATGTAACAATCGAAATAGGGACACATGGTCGTGTCCCAGCCCATGTCCGTGCCGTTGCAACTTTCAAAGTTGGGTCACATGGCCAAGCCACACACTCGTGTGCCAGGCCGTGTAACTCTCGAAATGGCTTCACATGCCCATGTGCTAGGACGTGTAACTACCTTTCTTGCAAAATGTAAAACCTACAAGGGACACACGGCTATGTCACATGGTCATATGTCACACACAGCTGAGTCACACACTCGTGTGGATAGGAAATTGGCCAAAATTAAGCCGTTCCCATCACCAATTGAAGCTTGTACCTAAACATAATTTGTACAAAACTTCAAAGCTTCAAAACCTTACAAAAAAATGCATGAAATAACTAATTAAATAAACAATAAATCCATCCAACCAATATGCCAACAAGGCATCTCAACTGCATTCAACCAAATCTTACCTAATCATGGAAACATTACTACATTTCATACATACATATCAAGTCCAATACCATTTCAAAACTTACCCTATCTTGACCACATTAAAACTATTCCATCACATACCATATTAGCAATTAAAACATGCTTTAAAACTTAGCCATATTGATACATGCCATCAAGGCATCAAAAGTATTAAAAGTACATCAACCAAAATAACATATACATGCCAAACTATCAACCAACATTCAAAAACAAGTCCACCTATACATGCCATTATAACATTGGCCAAAACATCAAAAACTACCGATATAATCGCTGGACAGTGTGATAGATCTCTGACGAGCTTCCAAACTGATTGAGCTTCCGATTATCTATAAAACATGGGAAAGAAAACTACGTAAGATTATAATGCTTAGTAAGTTCGTATAACATGAACATAACTTACCATTTCAATGCATAACCTTAAAATTAAACATCATACAATCCAACCATAAGCTTGGCACAAGCCTAAGCACCATCAACAACACATGTTAGTCCATCAACTCATAAGTAACTTGAATCAACATAAGGAGGTAAGTCATTATACATGAATAACATCATTTGAAATCATGAATTTCATGAACATAGACATTCTTTTATTGAACATTTCCTTTTCATTCCTTTTCATAGATTTATAACATAGTCATTTGAATACTTACCGTTCCTTTCCTTTTCATGCCCATTGAACCACTTAGAATAACATCAGATATCCAGGAAAGCTCACACAAAGCGTGCTAAACATATAGTCGTAGCTCACTCGAGCTGTAAAATGGGTCTGCTCAAACAAGCTGTCGGTTTGAGTGTAAGTTACGTGATGCTGCTTACACAAGTTGTAGAGTATCCACAGCAAATGTAGGACCTCAACCATCAGTAGGACATTCAAGACCAGCACTCAAAACATGGTAACCTTAATGATATATCATTTGTATCCTACGTATTCCTAAGGTTCAAACGGGGCTCGATAACAGTCGTAATATCGTTGGATTTCCACCATTTAATTTCATGATAAATAACACATGAATATATAGATCAATATAACATTAAAACATCATTTAATCATACGAACTTACCTCGATGACAAAAACGTAAAAACGAGATCAAATAATCCAAGGCTTTAACTTTTCCTCAATCCTGATTCGTACAAGCTCTATCTTGATCTAAATAGGCAAATTTAATCCATTTAAATACTTATACTATTCAATTCAATCCATAATTCATTTTTTGCTAAATTACAATTTTCCCATAATATTTTAACTTTTTTACAGTTTAGTCCTTAAGCTCGTAAATTGGAATTTAAGCAATTTCATCTACATTTCAAGCCAAAACCTCATACAAATTAGCATCTCATAATTTTACCATGGAATTTTACTTTTTTTTAAATAAGTCGCAAAATGACAATTTCATCAAAAATCCCTTTACAAAACTTGTTTATTTAACAACAAGGACTCATAGTCTTTCATTAAACTTCAAGAATCATGCAAACATGTTCATGGAAAAACCTTAAATCTTTAGCAATTTTGCAAATTAGTCCCTGGGCTAGCTAGATTAAGCTACAACGATCTCGAAAACATAAAAATAATTACAAACGAGACAAAATAACACTTAAATGCAATGGACAATGCTAGCCGAATGTTCAAGGTGTAACAATGGAGGTTTCTTTCCTATTTTCAATGGAGAATTTCATTTAGAAAGATGAACACTTATTTTTCTTTTATTTGTTTTATGCTTAATTTATTAATTACCATTTCAACCTTTGTTTTTATTATTAAAATCACTTAATTATATGCCCATCTTTGTCCAATAACAATAATAATGGTCTAATTACCATATAAAAATCCCTTTACAATTAAATTTCATAGCTAATTGATACCTTTAACTTATAGAACTCCACTTTTGCACCTTTTTTGATTTAGTCCTTTTTACTTAATTAAGCATGAAAACGTCAAAATTTCTTAACAAAATTTTTGTATGACCTTTCTAATATTCCATAGAAATTAAAATAATAATAAAATAAAAATTTACTCATCAGATTTGTGGTCGCGAACTACTATTTTGATTTCACTAAAAATGGTTATTACAACTCTCCCCCTAAAGGAATTTTTGTACCTAAAAATCTTACCAGAAAAGAGGTTTGGGTATTGCACTTTCATAGCTACTTCTGGTTCCTAGGTAGCTTCTTCTATACCGTGACGTTGCCAGAGAACTTTCATTGAAGCTATGTTTTTATTTCTAAATCCTTTAACCTCTCGAGCTAGAATTATGATCGGATTTTCACTGTAAGTCATATCTGGTTGAATATCAACGTCAACAGGTGAAATCACATGTGAAGGGTCTAGTCGACTCCATCGTAACATAGATACGTTAAATACATTTTTTGGGTCAAAATTTTTTCAGTAGCGTAAAAATTTTATAGAAAGGGTAAAATAGACTTAGAATTATGAATTGGGAAAAAAATTTCTTTACGGGTGTCTAGACTTTTTTTCCAAGTCTTACTCGTTCTTTTGCTTCCTTTTTACACCTTTTTTTTACTTCGATTTATTTTTCGAAATTTTTTTAATAAAAATGAAAGATACTAATACGATCACGCCCAAGAACGCCCTTGGTTCAGCTCACAAAGCAAGGCTTGCCATCTTCACAAGCTCGAACCTACTCAATGGAGCTCAATTTGGCTTGATGATAGCTTATTGAGCTAGATTCTATTTTATTTATTTAATTTAATTTCATGCATTTTAGGTTGCTGGAATAAAACATTAATTAAGATTAGTTATTTTAGTTATTATGGTTTAAGTCTTTAGTTTGTGTCATAAATTAAGTAAAGTTTAAATATGCATTAATCTGAACATCTTTAATGTGTCTTGAGTTTATTAATTGTGTTTTATTTAGTACAGCAAATTAATATGTCTTAAGTCTATTAAATATGTTCTAATTAGTACCGCTTTTTAATGTGTCTCCAGCTAATATTTAAGTGCAGGTTATAAATGTGCCATAGTTAATATTGTGCCTAGGACAAATTTATTCCATGTTGCTATGTCCAGCCGAATTTAATGCTGCTGATTAAATGTGTCTCAAAGCTGCTTTAATTAATGTATTCAATGTGCAGATGCATGCTTGGACTGCATTAATGGTGCTGATGACTTCTCCTATTTCCAAGCATGGGACGGCATTAAAGTGGCTATTGCATCTTCTCCCTATGCAAGGGACGACACTAAAGGAGCTGTTGATTTAGTTTTTCCCGAACACCTTTTTCGAGCACAGCAAAGGACACATGAATGTGGACTTGTATTCAAGATGAAGGTTGTTGATTGCTATTCTCTAAGCACCTTTTTTGTGGAGAGCAATGGCCTTATACTTTGCACACTAAACCATTCAGCTTGCAATTAAGTTCACACCAATTAGTGTTGTCATCAATCCGAGAACCAGATTCAAGGAGCAAGCTTCCATTTGAGCTCACCTAAGAGCCTTTTCGTGGAGACAAAAGAACATAGCTGTTCACATTGAATTCGGCAGCCCCTTTTTCCTTTTCCCAAGCAACCCTTTGTGCATTAATGTGCAGCCACCACCATTATTTCAAGTGCATGGATAGGAGCTTGAACAACTGTCTTCCTAGCTAAGGATGAATGAACGGATTTAAGAAGCTAATATTGGCTGTTCGGCTGAAGTGAAGAGTTTAAAGCATTTTATTCATCATTCTAGAACAATATTAATGACTGATTTGTGGCCATTCGTTTTACCTTAGTTTGTCTATAAATACTTGGTTATAAGCTTTGTAAAGGTTAGACAATTTGTTACTCACTCTTTATGAATTATACAACAATTGATAGTTTTTCTTCTCCCTTTGTTCGTTTGTGACTCATTTGACTTATCAAGTTATTCTTGTGGAGTCAATCTGATTCATTTAAACTTATCACTCAATCTTGGGTGTGGCGTTCACTTTGATACCTGTGGTTCCTATTTCCCTATTGATAGTGGGTCAAGGTTCTATCATCTACTTCCATCTTAGGTGTCAATATAAGATTCGGGTCAATACTCATCTACAGTATGGTTCTTTCTTCGACCTTGAGCCTTTCTTTTCCATCCAAATTTATCAACTTAAAAATAACCTTATTTTTTTGTTTAGCCAAAACTATAAACATATAATATCTAACATACTCCAAACTCCTTGTTTAAAGCCCATACTTAGCCGATTTCAACCCCAACTCCTAAAAGAACGATACTTCTCCATTTTACGATCGGGCACATTAACGACTAGACTCACCTACCGAGTCAGGATCGCATCATTTTGATACGATCCGTCTTGGTGTTGAATCGAGTGTTGCCCGATCTTCTACGATGAAGTAAGGAACCAATGAATGGCAAACAAATAAGTTTGATAATATAGGCTCAATATCGTTTTATAAAAAAAGGTTAAGGGAAAATGGATAAAATGGAAGTGTTCAGGTTTGATAAAATGAAAGAGATAAAACGGCTCAGGAAACAAGTAAGAACCAACACTATTAAGTGTCGACCCAACACTTATACGTTTAAAGAGTTGGTTAGGAAATTCAATCAAAACCTCGACCCACTATCTAGAAAGATAGGAACCTCGGTATAGGGTTTGAACCCCACACTTGTTAAAGTGATAAGTTCGGGATAAGACAAAGAACGGGTTGACACCATTAGCTTTGTAGATAAGCCAACAAGTCTTTGAACAAAATTGGAGAAAAGTAATTCTCACCAAATGAACAGAGTTTCTTTCAAAATTCATCCAAAAAGTGCTTTTACAAAATTTGAATTCACCTATTTATAGTGCTAAAATAGTGTAGCCAAATAGTCACAAACATTCACTTAATGTGCTAATTAATAAAAACTGATTTAAAGATCAAGACTCTTGGCATTCTTGAAATAAATAACTTCTTCATTGAATTCTCTTCAATTCACCTGAATGAATGTTCATGAAAGCTTGAAAATAAACTCTTGAGCTGTCCCATGGCTAGCCCAATAGGCATCATCTCCTTAATGAAGATTTAAATGCTTAATTTATTCTTTTTAATAGAACAAAACAGCAGGTAGCTAAAAGGGTTGCTGCCGATTTTAAAGAGTATAAAATGCTCTTTAAAATGTCCTTCAATGGTGTATTAACCCCCTTTGTAACAGCTACTTCATTTAAGTTTGTAATAGCTTTGAAATGTAACGATTGTGAGCTGAAGAAACTCCTGCAATAAAAACCTTAAAATGAACTTATTAAGCACATTAAACACTAATTAAACATATCAACAATAAATACTTAACATAAATAAATGAACTAAACTCATGCATTTATTATTCCAGCAACTACTTAATTTAAGAAGCAAAATTAAATAAACTTAACTCATGCTTCAATAAATAATTCTGGAAGCTAGATTAATTAAAAACAACACTTAAACAAATAAAAGTTCAATAATGAATCATTATTAATTAAACAAAGATGAGTGGAATAAATGTTCAGCAACTCAATTATTTAACTAAAGATGAGTTTCTTTAAAGTTGAATAAATGTTCAGCAACTCAATTATTTAACTAAAGATGAGTTTCTTTAAAATTTTAGTTCAACTTGCAATAAATTGTAAGTGATGCCTATTGGGTTACTCCTTTCATGATGAATAGAATCGGCTCCTTGTTCACTTCAAACTCGATCCACATAGCTTGCCAAAGCTTCTTTAAAGTTCTTAGCACGTGACCTAGTTATAGGCCCTTGTGGCAGCTCATTAGAAACATCCCGGGCTGAGGTCGTATCATTCCCCCTCTTGAAAGCGACTTGTCCTCAATTCAGAATCTGTATCAAAAGGACACAAATCAGCAACATTAAAACTAGCACTAATGTTATATTCACTGGGCAAGTCAAGTCGATATGAATTTTCATTAATCCTTTCAATAACTTGGAATGGAACATCTCCTCGTGGTAATAGCTGAGATCGTTGTTGAGCTGGAAATCGTTCTTTCCTTATATGAACCCAAACCTAATCACCTGGTTCAAAAATAACTCGTTTCCTTCCTTTGTTCGCTCTTTGAACATAGTTTTCAGTTGGGCTTCAATGTTAGCTCGCACTTTTTGATGGAACTCCTTGATGTATTCAGCCTTTTTCTTGGCATCTACATGTACAAATCGATCATTAGGCAATGGTAATAAATCAAGGGGAGTTAATGGATTAAAACCATAAACTACTTCGAAAGGAGAAAACTTAGTAGCAGAATGAACAAAACGATTATAAGCAAATTCAATATGAGGTAAACATTCTTCCCACGACTTTAAATTTCTACGGATGATGGCATGCAACAAAGTAGTCAATACTTGATTTACCACCTCCATTTGTCCATCCGTTAGTGGCTGACAAGTAGTCGAAAATAACAGCTTCGTTCCAAGCTTTCCCTACAATGATCTCCAAAAATGGCTCAAAAACTTCGCATCACGATTGGATACAATCGTTCTTGGAATTCCATGTAAACAAACAACTTCCCTAAAGAAGAGATTAGCTACATGAACAACATCATCAGTCTTAGCACATGCAATAAAATGAGATATTTTCGAAAATCTGTCAACCACAACATATATAGAGTCTTTTCCTATTTTTGTTCGTGGTAACCCAAGGACAAAGTCCATGGATACATCCGTCCAAGGAAATTTAGGTATGGGCAGCGACGTGACAAACCATGTGGTTGAATTTCAGACTTGGCTCGTTTACAAGTCACACAATGCTCACAGACACGTGCAACATCTCTCTGCATTCTCGACCAATAGAAATGTTCTTGTAAGGTAGATAGTGTCTTACTTATACCAAAGTGGCCCATGAGACCTCCACTATACGCCTCTTGCGTAAGCAATTCTTGAATCGAGCCTTGTGGTATGCATACTTACCTTCCTTAAAAAGGAATCCTTCGTACTTGTAAAACTTCTGAAAAGATCCATTCTCACAAGCAGCAAAAATATTTCCAAAATCATCATCAGCAACATACAATTCTTTCAAATAAGAAAACCCAAGTAGCTTAGAATCAAGATAAGATAATAAGGTGTACCTTCTTGATAGGGCATCAGCCACTATATTTTCTTTACCTTTCTTATACTTGATGACATATGGAAAAGATTCAAGATATTCAATCCACTTTGCATGGCGTTTGTTTAACTTATGTTGACCCTTGATGTACTTTAAGGCTTCGTGGTCAGAGTGAATCACGAATTCCTTTGGCCCCAAATAATGCTACCACGTCTCAAGAGATCGAATTAAGGCATACGTTTCCTTATCATACATGGGGTAGTTGAGAATAGCGCCATTTATCTTCTCACTGAATTTTTCATGATAAAACTTGTCAATGGTGCAATAATTGTACTAAAATTAGGTACGAAACGTCGATAAAAACTAGCCAGCCCATGAAAACTTCATATTTGGCTAATGCTAGTCGGACACGGCCATTCTTGAATCGCTCGAACTTTCTCTTGATTAACTTCCAATTCTTCGAAACTCACGAAAAAACCTAAAAATACAATTTTGTTAGTGAAAAATGAGCACTTTTTAAAATTTGCATAGAGTACCTCTTGTCGCAACGTTTCTAAAACCATCCGCAAATGTTGAACGTGTTCTTCCAATGACTTGCTGTATATCAAGATATCATCAAAATATACTACACAAAATTTTCCAATATAAGCACGCAACACATGATTCAGTAATCGCATAAATGTACTAGGAGCATTTGTAAGACCAAATGGCATTACCAACCATTCATACTAACCGTGTTTGGTCTTGAAGGCAGTCTTCCATTCATTGCCTTCTCGCATTCGGATTTGATGGTATCCACTCCTAAGATCAATCTTCGTGAATATTTTGGCACCACTTAAGTCGTCAAGCATATCATTGAGTCGAGGAATAGGATGTCTATATTTGATGGTGATCTTGTTGATGGCACGAAAATCAACACATATTTGCCACGAACCATCCTTTTTGGGCACAAGTAGAACCGGCACCGCACGAGGACTAAGACTCTGTCGGATATATCCTTTATCCATAAATTTAGCAACTTCCTTTTGCAACTCCTTGGTTTCTTCTGAGTTAGTTCGATAAGCAGGCCGATTAGGAAGTGCGGCTCTAGGCACTACGTCGATTTGGTGCTCGATGCCTCGAATGGGAGGCAATCCACTAGGCACTTCATCTGGGAAAACATCCTCAAATTCCTGTAAAAGAGACAACATATAATAAGGTAGATCTTTGGGTAATTCGTTAGTGTTCAACAAAATTTCTTTGTACATGAGTATAAATACAGGTTGCCTCAAAGCTAATGCTTTCTGAACATCACTCGCCTTTGCAAACACACTTATTTTCTCAATGGTTTTTTTCTTCTCCATTTTTTTTCTTTTGCTGCCTTTTCACTTTCTTTTAAAATTTTACCTCGAGCTCTCTCATTTTCTTCTCTTTTCCACTCGCACTCTTTTTTCTTTTTCTTGCATTTGTCCAACAAAAGTTTTGAGTTTGAGTTGGTCCTCGTATGCTTCGGGGTTAGCGGTGTAAGGGTTACTTTCTTGCCATAATGCTTGAAGGTATACCTATTAGTTTAGCCATCATGAACCACTCTCCGGTCGAATTACCATGGTCGTGCTAACAGCAAATGGCTCACATGCATAAGCACCACGTCGCATAGAACTTTGTCGGAATATTTTCCAATTTTGAAAGTAACAAGAACTTATTTCATGACTTTAAGCTCACCTCCATCATTGAGCCATTGAAGCTTGTACGGGCTCGGATGTTTGGTGGTTGGCAATCCGAACTTCTCCACCATGAAAGTACTTGTCACATTCGTGCAACTTCCACCATCTATAATAATACTACAAATTTAACCTTGGATTTGACATCTCGAATGGAAATATTCTCTCGTTGTTGCTCGTTCTTCACTCCTTGAAGACTTAAACTTCGTTTGACTACAAGTAACTCTCTTTCAACATGGTGTTCCAAATCCTCTTCTTCGTCAGAATTCAATTTGGCCTCATCTTCCTCTTCATCCTCTGTTTTAATTTCACCATCAGCACGCAATACCATGGTGTTCCGGTTTGGACACTAACTTGCGATATGTCCTCTGCCCAAACATTTAAAGCGTTTGATAACTCTTGAATGGTTGGATGAGCTCTCAAGGCTTTTCCTTTGCTTGATTCAGCCAAAGGCTTATTTGTTTTAGGCAACACCGTGGACTCCTTTGCTCAGTTTGATGGAAAACTTTTGCTAACGCCTTGTCCCCATCTTGAAGGATTTGTAGTGGAATAACCTCGAGTAGCACCTGATATGGCCACGCCCCAAGTCACAACTAGCTCGAGCAAGGATCCTTTGGAGCTGCGTCGAGGTCCTATCACCCGATCGCGAGACAAACACTTCAAAGGGGCACTATCGGCTTTGGTAGACAAAGTGTGGGATGATACCCTAACTGGACACATTGAGGAGATTCAGACCAGCCCTTCGAGTCTTCCATGCACCTTGTTGCAAGCTGAACTTATCTCAATTTCAGCTCAATAAATTTTAATTCAGCTCAATTTCATTTAGACGTTAATATAGTTGTTGGAATAATTATTTGAGTTAGTTAACTTAGTTAAACATAGCTCAATTAATAATCGTTGTTTAAATGGTCTAAAATCTGGACAAATTTAAGTATTCATGTTAATTGTGTTTTTATTGCATGATATTAAGTTGTCTCAAATATTACAGCTTATAAATATGTTTTTGTTATTGCATGTTTTTAATATGTCTTATCCTAACCGAATTAATTGTGTTTTAACTTAAATTAATTGTGTCTGGTTTTATTTATATGTATTTAAATTGTCCAGGTTATGTTCTTAATTATGTTTAGCTGAATGTGAATTAATTTAAGTCCATTTATCTCTTTTGTAGGTTGGCCGAATGTGGGAGAGCATTTAAGCAAGATGCATGCACAACAAATTCAATGAACTTGGCGATAAATGCATGATTCTACAAGTGAATGTTCAGCTGATTTCATTGCTCCAAGAAACAGCATAATGCCGTTCACACATGGAGTTCATACTCATGACTATTCGGTTTGGGATGTTCACACTTAAGAACTCTTTAAAGCTGAGCTTTCACACTTCAATTGGCTGTTCAATTTCCTTTTAATTGCTGGTCACTTTTCAGCAAAAGTTGCATCTTAAATGAGCTTATTTAAGCTCATTGAACGAACCTAGCTCCTCCATGCACCTTCCTAAGTTGTCCAAGATTCAATGCTTAATCTAGAAGCTGTCCATGTTCAGCCGAATTTAGCTAAGGCCATTAAATGAATTCATTTGCTTAGTTCTTAAGAATGTATGTGGCTATTTGGCTAGCTTAAGCTTTGCCTATAAATAGTTGTTAATTCATTTTTGTAAAAAGGACTTTTGGCATATTGTTAATGAATTGCTGCCGAATTTGTGAGTCACTTTCTCTCAAATTTCATTCGAGACCCGTAAGACTTATCTAGCTTCTAGTGGCGTCTTTTTGAGTCTATCTTGAACTTATCACTCCCTAAAATCGAGTGTGGCGTTCACCTTTAATACTTGGTGAGTACAATGTAAGTTCTACTTTTAATATGGCTGACTTGTCCCCATGATGTGAGCTTGCCTACGAACCAAGTAGAGAACGAACAAGAAGACATTAAGTTACCTCTTGGTCCGATAACGCGAGCTAGAGCTAAACGATTCAAAGATGCTATTTCAGCAATTGTGGAACGAATTGAGGAAAACGATAGCAAGGAGCTTAGAGACGAGCTGAACATTTTTAACTTCTTTGAAGTTGAATTTCGTTCCAGCTAATTAATTATTGCTGGAATTTTTAGACCATTTAAATAAGCACTTAATTAAGTTTTACTACAGCTTTTAAATATGTCTCTAATTATTACAAGTGTTTAATATGTCATTTTAATTGAATTGAATATGTCTAGATGTCTTTTAATTGGTCTGAACATAAGACATGTTTTAATTATGTCTACCCGAATTAATATGTCTTGTTTAGCTTTAATTTAATTTGTTCTAATGTTAATTATTATGTTCATATTATATTAAGCTGAATTGGGACAAATTAATGACGTTTATTTGTTTTGTTTTAGGTTCAGCCGAATTTGAGGGTGCATGGGGAAGGTTGGCCGAATGTGCATTAAACAAGATGCATGCATGATTGATTCAATGCACCTAGCGATTCATGCATGAACTACATTAAAATGGTGTGCATTAAACAAGATGCATGCATGATTGATTCAATGCACCTAGCGATTCATGCATGAACTACATTAAAATGGGGAAGGTTGGCCGAATGTGCATTAAACAAGATGCATGCATGATTGATTCAATGCACCTAGCGATTCATGCATGAACTACATTAAAATGGTGTGCTGATTTTTGGAGTTCTTTAGGTGACCATTCGGCAAAAGAGATGATTTTTCATTCCTCAAAGTTGTTATTTATTTCCTTCACATGGTTGGATACATTGTGGCCATTCGGTTCAAGATGTTCACACTTCAAGGCTCTTCAAAACCGTCCATTCACACCTAATATGGCTGCTCAAGTACCCTCTTTATTATTTGTAATTTTTCAGCAAGAGTTGCCTATTGCATGCTCATTTAAGCACATTAGCCGAATGTAGCTGCTGCATGCATTTCCAAGATTCATTTGCTTAATGTGGAAGCTTCATGTATGGTCATCATTCAGCCGAACCTACATTGGCCATTTTTGTTCAATGTTTGCTTACAAACTAAGTCTAGAATATGTCCATTCGGCTACTAGGCATTAGGCTATAAATAGTTACTCATTTTCTTGTAAAAGGACTTTTGACAATTTTTTCTGAATGAAATATAATTTTAGTGAGTTTATTCACTCTCTTTATTCTCCAAAGCTCAATTGACTTATCCTAGCAAGTGGCGTCAATCTGACTTTGATTCGAACTTATCACCATAAGGTGTGGCGTTCCAACTATACCGAAGGTTCCTATTTTGCTAAATAGAGGGTCTTGATTTTTATCCTATTATCTTCCTTTCTTTGAAACCATAAGCCCGGGTTCTTATTTGCTAATAAGGGTTCGACTTGTTTCATTGAAATATCCAGCAACAACAATCCATCAAACTCCTTTGTTTCCCAAAGCCTTTTAACTTAAAACACCAAGACTTGAATTTGTTTTAAAACCGACACTACCTAATTTCAATCGGGAATTTTTACGACTCGTCATCTCATCCAAAACGAGCTCGTATCACCCCATTTGATTTTTTAAATTTGAGGACGAATCTTTTTGAGGAAGGGGGAATGATACGAGCCACAAAGGCCCAACCCAAGTTCAAGAACATGATGGGCTCAAATTACCACAAGGCCCAACAACGAGATCAAAGGCCCGGTAATTGCGTTTGATAGAGGGTTGCGCGCGGACCAAGATCGAGTTGTCAAGTCACGGGAAACTTCCTATGAAAGGTCCTAGACGAACAGATTTGAAAACAAAAACAAGGAATAAGATTAAACCAAATCAGATTTGAATTTTAAATTCCCAAATTCAATTAAAGGAGCAGCAAGAAAACAAAGAAAGAGAACGATGGAATTGAACGATTCAAGAAGTGAATAAAGGATACGATTCGGTCTAATTGAACACCCAAGATGAATTTCACAAATTCCAGCAACTGAATGACCTCCAAACAGATTATGACCCAATCGGCCAAACCCTACAATTTGGGAATTTTGAGAACGACTCCTTGCTGCCAACGAAGGATGAATTAATCGATTCTTTGAGTTGGAATATGACTGAAAAAAGCACAAGAACAACAGCAAACAAATGAGATAAAGAATTGACACAAGATAAAATAAATAAAGAAATCGAAACAGCAAGAAATAAAAGATAAGTCCTAAAGATCCTTGAAATCCCGAAAGACTTCACAAATCCCTTCAAACGGCTCTAATCTGCCCTCCAAAGAATATCGATGGCAAGAAGAAGGTTGAAGATGGCTCCCACAATCAAAAGATTGTAAAAACACCTTCTAAAGAAAACTCAAGAGAGAAATCTTGGAGAAAACTCAAAGAAAATTCTGCTCTCAACAAATCTGAAATTTTAATAATAATTCTAAGTTATGTACAAGGGTGGCTGGCCATCACTTATATAGGCCTCAATTAATCCTAATCTCACAAGTAACTTAAAAAAATTAAACCTAATTAATAAAAATAAAGGGAAAATTCGGCCATGCACTCAAATGGGCTGTTTTGGGCCGAATTTAACATGTTATATTCCTAAAGCCTAAAATTAAATTAAACAATTAAAATGTTTACAAATTGGGCCCTTTGACATTTTGGCCTGATTTTCAACTAAGTATGTATGGATTTCTTAATTGGGCTGGAATTTGCTTATTGGGCCTCGCCTTCAAGAATTTGGGCTTGTGATCCATCTCCTACCGAAATTGGGTCGTTGATGCTCGTAAGGAGATCCAATGCACTTTGGCTGCAAGATTCGGCTTCTTGGACCAAGATTTCCAAGATTTGAAATCTTGATTTTCTCGATTCTTGAAATCGCTTCAAACAGCAAGATTGGGCCAAGATTCGGTTTCTTGATTTTCTTGAAAACAAGAAAGTGAATCTTGATTTTCTTGTTCTTTTGTGTACGCGTCTAAGGCCTTGTTAACAAACTCTTGAATGGTCCCATTTAGTTTGGAACACATTTGTCGGGCCTTTGATCTCGTTATTGGGCCTTGTGGTAATTTGAGCCCATTGCGTTCTTGGGTTGGGCCTTTGAGACTCGTATCAGCATTCCAAACTAAATGGGACCATTCAGGAGTTCGTTAGCAAGGCCTTAGATACGTACACGAAAGAACAAGAAAATCAAGATTCACTTTCTTGTTTTCAAGAAAATCAAGAAACCGAATCTTGGCCCGATCTTGCTGTTTGGAGCGATTTCAAGAATCAAGAAAATCAAGATTTCAAATCTTGGAAATCTTGGTCCAAGAAATCGAATCTTGCAGCCAAGGCGCATTGGATCTCCATCACGAGCATCAACGACTCAATTTCGATAAAAGATGGATCACAAGCCCAAGTTCTTGAAGTCAAGGCCCACTAAGAATATTCCAAGCCCAATCAAGAAATCCACCCATATTTAGTTGAAAATCAGGCCTAATTGTCAAAAGGCCCAATTTGTAAACATTTTATTTGTTAATTTAAATTTTAGGCTTTAGGAATGTTGCATGTTAAAATTCGGCCCAAAACAGTCCATTTAAGTGCATGGCCGAATTTCTCTATTAATTTTTATTAATTAGGTTTAATTTTTAAGTTTCCTAATGAGATTAGGATTAGTCTAAGGCCTATTTAAAGGCATGGCCGGCCACCCTTGTATTCATTACTTAGAATTCTATTGAAATTTCAGATTTGTTGAGTGCAGAATTTTCTTTAGGGTTTTCTCCAAGAATTCTCTCTTGAGTTTTCTTTAGAAGTTGTTTTAACAATCTTTTGATTGTGGGAGCCATCTTCAGCCTTCTTCTTGCCATTGATATTCTTTGGAGGGGAGATTAGAGCCGTTTGAAGGGAGTTGTGAAGTCTTTCGGGATTTCAAGGCTTCTTAGGACTTTAATTTAATTTCTTGCTGTTCAATTCCTCTTCTTTGTTTCTACTTATGCCGATTATTTATCTAATCTCTTTGCTGTTCTTGTTTGCATTTTCAGCTTGTTTAAAGTCCAAGAACTCTTCATCTAATCGGACTCCTTCTTGGCAGTAGAGAATCGATCCAAAATTCCCTAATTTCTAGGGTTCTTGTCGATTGTTACTTCCTCTTTTTGGGTGAAATTTGGCTGCTGGAATTTGGGCATTCTTTGCTGAATTGATTTGTTGGCAGATTCGCATTCCTTCTATATTTCCAAGATCGTTTGATCCATTCAATTTATTTCTTTTCTTTTGCCGTTCCAATCCCTAATATTCAAATAAATTTCTGATTCGTTTTGTTTCTTTCGTAATTGATAGGGTCGGCTATTGGGAAACCATTGCCTAAGCACAATTTGATTCTTGGCCTCCAAGAATAACCATCTCTAATGGTGTCATGGTTTCTTGTTGTTTATTAATCGTTTATTTCAGATCTAATTCGCATCTGACTTTAATTTTCTGTTTGGTCCAGATCTGATCGTTTAGAGCCTCGTAGGAGTTTTCTGTGTCTTGGCAACTCGATCTTGGTCCGCACAGAACCCTCTATTATTTGGTATCAGATTTTGGGCGTTTTGGGCGTTTTGGTTGATTTCTAAACTGATCTCTATTTTTTAAACCACAAACAGCAGTTTTACCCAAAAAATTTTTCAAAAAAATTCATTTGAGTGGGTAAACGTTGTCCGATTGATCTAAAATTTTACATACATATTTGTGGCAATGTTATTGAATGGAAACAAATTAATCTCGCAAAAAAATCAGTCGAAAAAGTCAAAAAATTCAAAAAAGACAAAATCCAATAAAAATTTTAAAAAAGATCCAGCGGGTTGATTTTGGTGCCCAAACTTTCCAGATTAAAAATTCAATATTTAAGGACTTTACAAATTTAATTTCATGATTTTTGGACATCGGGAACACCTTGAACGAAGTTGTCAAGTTACTCCGTAGTTTTTTGGGTTTTTCAGTTTCAGCAATTTTTATTGATTCTTAGCTGTAGGTTTTCATTTGTTTGCTTTTTATTCTCCCTTTAAAATATCTAACACCTTCTTGTTTCTTGTGTTAGTAGGATTTAAATGTGTGCACAATTCTTCCTTAGTGCAACACGAATCAATTGGTGTCTCGTCAGTTTTTCGCATCCTAGTGAAAATTAGGAATCTTTGGTAGTTTGGTTCATCCACTCTCTAATTGGTTGATATAAACTCTCCTAAAGGACTCACAAAACTGAATTTTACCTCACTGAGAATTTAAATTTTTTTTTTGAGTGATTAACGGTGAGGTTTGGTAACTTTTATTTTTGAGTGTTGAGTGTTTATTTTGCAGGTTTTTGAAAATGTCTAAGTTTGGTCAAGGTGATAATGACCATAATGATACATTTATGAAAGTCCAACAACAGTTAGACGGACATGCTGCTGCAATCACGCAAATAAATGCTACACTTCAAGCATTGAATACTACTTTGAATGAGGTACGATTGAATCAAGAGCCTCAGTATCGAGATCCAACTAAGGAAGATAGGGATAACTAGCCCCCTAATCATAGGCGCGGCCCTCGACGTGTCCCTAGAATGGATGATGATTTTCATGATCGTGGGCAACCATCTTTGGCAAAACCAAAGTTCACAATTCCCCAATTTCGTGGTAAGAATGATCCAGAAGCTTATTGTGAATGGGAATCTAAGATTGAACTTATGTTTCGATATTATAAATGTCTGGATGATGAAAAGGTAGCGTTAGCAACGTTGGAGTTTTTAGATTATGCATTAAGTTGGTGGACTCAACTTGGGGTAAATCGTCATCAGAATTATGAAGGTGAGATTTCGACATGGGATGAGTTGAAACAGATTATGCGTAAAAGGTTTATTCCACCTCACTACTATAGAGAGATTAAAACAAAGCTGAGAAGACTTATTCAAGGTAGTAGGACAGTGGATGAATATTTTAAGGAGATGGAGATGCTCATTCAGAGAGCTAATGTGGAGGAGGATGAAGAAACAACTATGGTTCGATTTATTGATGGTTTGAATAGGCCGATAGCTAATACATTGAGGCTACAAACTTACATTGATTTGGAAGAAGCAGTTTACAAAGCCATTGAGATCGAGCAATAATTAAGGGAACAAAGGTTTGGGTCCTTCTCTACTTCACAATATTACCGAGGTAACAATTCTAATTCTGATTTTAAGAGTTCAAAATCACCTTTTGTTACTAATAAGTCTTCTTTGAGTAACAAGTAATCAAATTGGAAAAAAGGGGCTCCTGTTAAAGCTCAAACATCTTCTAAGCAGCCCAATTTAGGTGATTCACATATGAAGAGGACTCGTGAGATTGAATGTTTTAAGTGCAAAGGGCGTGGTCATTATAGTAGGGAATGCCCTAACACGAGATTCCTTCTTCTGAAAGATAATGGTGAGTATACTTCTGACTCTGATAAAACAGATCCAGACATGCCAGAACTTGTGGATGATAGTGATAATGGCGAAGAATTGGTCGAACCACCAAAAGAAGGAGACTTTGCTGATTTTCAATGCCTTGTAGTTCACCGAACCCTTAACATCTAGATGAAAGATGATGTGAACCAAAGGACCAATATTTTCCATTCTCGGTGTTTTACTAAAGGTAACTTATGTTCACTCATTATTGATAGTGGGAGTTGCTCGAATGTAGTGAGTAGCTATTTGGTGGATTCTTTAAAGTTGCCTTGTACCAAACACCCTAAGCCATATCACCTTCAGTGGCTTAATGAATGTTTTGAAGTTAAAGTTACGAAACAGTCCTTGGTCACTATTAAGCTCAGGAATTATGAGGATGAAGTATGGTGTGATGTGGTCCCAATGCATGCGGCACACTTGCTCCTTGGACGGCCTTGGCAATTTGATCGCGATGTTACACTCCAAGGTAAACTTAATCGATACTCCCTTGTGTTTAAAGGTACGAAATTCACTTTTGCTCCTTTAAATCCCACTGATGTATATAAAGATCAATTGAAGATGATGAAATTTTGTGAGGGGGTAAGGGAGAAAGGACAAGTACAAAAGACAGAGAGAAAAGAGGCTATTAGTGGAAAAAGTCAAAATTAAAAAGCTCAAAGGTGAGTGAATCCACAAGTGGTAAAATCAGCAGAAAAAATTTTTTAGCAACAAAAAAAGATGTGAGGAGAGCCCTACTCAATAAACAGCCTTGTATCGTTGTGAGGTTTAGGCAAAATTATTTATCTTTATCTAACATTAACGAAAATTTGCCTAGTATGTTTCAGTCTCTTTTGCATCCTATGAGGATGTTTTTAGTGAGTTCCCTAAAGGTTTACCACCTTTACGAGGGATATAGCATCAAATTGACTTAGTACCCGGAGCTTCAATCCTGAATCAACTAGCTATAGATGCAATCCCGAGGAGACAAAGGAATTGCAAAGGCAAGTTGAAGAGTTACTAGACAAAGGGTACATTCGTGAAAGCCTAAGTCCTTGTGTCGTTCCTGTCTTATTGGTATGAAAGAAAGATGGTACGTATCGAGTGTGTGTTGATTGCCATCCAATCAACAAAATAACGGTAAAGTATCGACACCCAATTCCTAGACTTGATGATATGCTTGATGAATTACATGGTTCAGTCATATTTACTAAAATTGATTTTAAAAACGGTTATCATCAAATTCGAATGAGGGAAGGGGATGAATGGAAATAAGCCTTTAAAACGAAATTTGGATTGTATGAATGGTTAGTTATGCCTTTCGGCCTTACTAATGCACCTAGTACATTTATGAGATTAATGAATCATGTTTTAAGGCTTCACTTGGGTAAATTTGTAGTAGTTTACTTTGATGATATTTTAATTTACTCCAAGACATTAAATGATCATGTTTTCCATGTTAGAACCGTTTTGGATATTCTACGAGCTGAAAAATTATTTGCCAACCTTGATAAATGCACATTCTGTTGTGATAAACTAATATTCTTAGGTTTCATAGTTAGTACACAACGTATTCATGTCGATGAGGACAAAGTCAAGGCAATTAAGGAGTGGCCGACTCCTAAATCGGTAACTGAGGTGAGATCTTTCCATGGTTTAGCTAGTTTTTATAGATGATTTGTGAAAGATTTCTCTACTATTGCTGCCCCATTAACAGAGGTGATAAAGAAATCAGTGGGTTTCAAATGGGGTGAAACCCAAGAAAAGTCTTTTCAGACCCTAAAAGCTAAGTTATGTTCTACTCCTCTTCTTAAATTACCTGATTTATCTAATACTTTTGAACTTAAGTGTGATGCTTCAGGAATTGGAATTGGCACCGTGTTAATGCAAGATAAGCAACCTATTGCTTATTTTAGTGAGAAATTGAATGGTGCACAATTAAACTACTCGACTTATGACAAAGAACTATTGGCATTGGTTCGTGCACTTCAAGTATGGCAACATTACTTGCTGCCTAATGAATTTGTCATACATACAGATCACGGATCCCTTAAATGGTTAAAGGGACAAGGTAAGTTGAGTAATCGACATGCCCGTTGGGTAGAATTCATTGAAACATTCCCTTATGTGATAAATATAAAACAGGTAAAGATAATGTAGTTGCAGATGCTTTGTCTAGACGATATACTTTAATAACTACATTGAATGATAAAGTCTTTGGGTTTGAACACATTAAGGAATTATATGATGGTGATGCTGATTTCGGCCATATCTATAAGAATTGTGGACATACTGCTTTTGAAAAATTTTATCTTGTAGATGGCTTTCTTTTTCGAATAAACAGGTTATGCATACCAAAGTGTTCCATGAGAGACTTATTGATTCATGAAGCCCATAGTGGAGGTTTAATGGGACATTTTGGAGTGGCCAAGACACTAGATATCCTGCAAGAACACTTCCATTGGCCACATATGAAGAAGGATGTCGAAAAGGTATGTTCCAAGTGCATTACATGCAAACAAGCAAAATCTAAGGTAATGCCTCATGGCCTTTACACTCCTTTACCGATTCCTACTTCACCTTAGGTAGATTTATCCATGGATTTTATTCTAGGTTTGCCTCGAACTAAGAAAGGAAGAGATAGTATATTTGTTGTTGTTGACAGGTTTTCAAAGATGGCACATTTTATTTCTTGTCACAAAACAGATGATGCTACACATGTGGCACACTTATTCTTTAAAGAGGTAGTAAGACTTCATGGCATCCCTAAAACAATTGTTTCTGATAGAGATGTCAAATTCCTTAGCCACTTTTGGAAGGTATTGTGGGGTAAGCTTGGTACTAAATTACTTTATTCTACTACATGTCACCCCCAAACTGATGGCCAAACTGAAGTAGTTAATCGGATCTTAGGGAATTTATTACGATCTGTTGTGGGAAAGAACATTAGAAATTGGGAAGAATGCCTACCATTTGTTGAATTTGCATATAATAGATCTATTCATTCTACAACTGGTTATTCTCCATTTGAACTTGTTTATGGTTTTAACCCACTAACAGTACTTGATCTTGTGCCATTACCTCTTGAACACATTACTAATTTAGATGGCGAACAGAAAGCTGAGTTGGTGAAATCCTTACATGAGAAGGCGAGGCAACGAATAGCCAAAACAAATGATGCCAACGCCAACAAAGCAAACAAGGGGCGCAAACGGGTTGTCCTAAAACCCGGAGATTAGGTTTGGGTCCATTTGAGGAAAGAACGATTTCCTACAAAAAGGAAGACCAAGTTGGACCCAAGGGCGATGGGCCTTTCCAAGTACTCGAGCGGATCAACGATAATGCCTATAAAATTGATCTACCTGGTGAGTACAATGTAAGTTCTACTTTTAATGTGGCTGACTTGTCCCTATTTGATTTTTCAGATTCGAGGACGAATCTTTTCGAGGAAAGGGGAATGATACGAGTCACAAAGGCCCAACCCAAGTTCAAGAACGTGATGGGCTCAAATTACCACAAGGCCCAATAACGAGATCACAGGCCTGGCAAATGCGTTCCAAACTAAATGGGACCATTCAGGAGTTCGTTAGCAAGGCCTTAGATGCGTACACGAAAGAACAAGAAAATCAAGATTCACTTTCTTGTTTTCAAGAAAATCAAGAAACCGAATCTTGGCCCGATCTTGCTGTTTGGAGTGATTTCAAGAATCAAGAAAATCAAGATTTCAAATCTTGGAAATCTTGGTCCAAGAAATCGAATCTTGCAGCCAAGGCACATTGGATCTCCATCACGAGCATCAACGACTCAATTTCGATAAAAGATGGATTACAAGCCCAAGTTCTTGAAGGCAAGGCCCACTAAGAATATTCCAAGCCCAATCAAGAAATCCACCCATATTTAGTTGAAAATCAGGCCCAATTGTCAAAGGGCCCAATTTGTAAACATTTTATTTGTTAATTTAAATTTTAGGATTTAGGAATGTTGCATGTTAAAATTCGGCCCAAAACAGTCCATTTAAGTGCATGGCCGAATTTCTCTATTAATTTTTATTAATTAGGTTTAATTTTTAAGTTTCCTAATGAGATTAGGATTAGTCTAAGGCCTATTTAAAGGCATGGCCGGCCACCCTTGTATTCATTACTTAGAATTCTATTGAAATTTCAGATTTGTTGAGTGCAGAATTTTCTTTAGGGTTTTCTCCAAGAATTCTCTCTTGAGTTTTCTTTAGAAGTTGTTTTAACAATCTTTTGATTGTGGGAGCCATCTTCAGCCTTCTTCTTGCCATTGATATTCTTTGGAGGGGAGATTAGAGCCGTTTGAAGGGAGTTGTGAAGTCTTTCGGGATTTCAAGGCTTCTTAGGACTTTAATTTAATTTCTTGCTCTTCAATTCCTCTTCTTTGTTTCTGCTTGTGCTGATTCTTTATCTAATCTCTTTGCTGTTCTTGTTTGCATTTTCAGCCTTGTTTAAAGTCCAAGAACTCTTCATCTAATCAGACTCCTTCTTGGCAGTAGAGAATCGATCCAAAATTCCCTAATTTCTAGGGTTCTTGCCGATTGTTACTTCCTCTTTTGGGTGAAATTCGGCTGCTGGAATTTGGGCAGTCTTTGCTGAATTGATTTGTTGGTAGATTCGCATTCCTTCTAAATTTCCAAGATCATTTCATCCATTCAATTTATTTCTTTTCTTTTGCCGTTCCAATCACTAATATTCAAATAAATTTCTGATTCATTTTGTTTCTTTCGTAATTGATAGGGTCGGCTGTTGGGAAACCATTGCCTAAGCACAATTCGATTCTTGGCTTCCAAGAATAACCATCTCTAATGGTGTCATGGTTTCTTGTTGTTTATTAATCGTTTATTTCAGATCTAATTCGCATCTGACTTTAATTTTCTGTTTGGTCCAGATCTGATCGTTTAGAGCCTCGTAGGAGTTTTCTGTGTCTTGGCAACTCGATCTTGGTCCGCGCGCAACCCTCTATCAGTTGGACTTGGTCGAAGAGAGAGCACGTCGGAGAAGGACACCTCAAAGTCCCTGATAGAGGGTTGCGCACGGACCAAGATCGTGTTGTCAAGTCACGAGAAAACTCCTACGAAAACTCTAAACGATCAGATCTGAAACAAAGCAGAAAGATTAACTTTTAGAATTTTCAGATCTGAAATTAAAGAACACTAAAATAGCAAAGAAGAAACCAAGAATCGAAACACCTATTATTAGGGAATTCGGAAGTCAAGAACACGTGAACAAACTTCCAAGAAGACTCCAATTCAACCGAATATGTCAATTGCACCAAAATAGAAAGTTAATTCAACAGATCACAAGAAGAACGAAAATTGAATTAGAATGAGGAATCGTGCAGCAAGAAAGAAGGAAATTATGGATTAAGAATGATCTTCGATAATCAAGAACGTTTGTGAACTTCCTAAACCGAATCTGAAAAGATTAATATCCAAAATAGCAAATCAAACTCCAAATTCCAGCAAACCAAATTTAATCAGAATTGAGATGAATAGATTGCAAGATCAATGGAGAAGATGAATTAATGATCAATTCTTGCTGCCAAGAAGGATGTCGATCAGCCTCTTTAATGTTGAAGAAGGCTGGAAACGCAACAAGAAATCTTAAACAAGTTAGATAATGAAATCGGCACAAAACAGGAATTAAAAAGAATTGAAACGAATAGCAAGAAAATAAAGAAAGTCCTAAGAAGCCTTGAAATCCCAAAAGATTTCACAACTCCCTTCAAACGGCTCTAATCTTCCTTCTAATAAAGAACAATGGCAAGAAGAAGGCCGAAAATGGCTTCCACAATCAAAAAGATTGTTAAAACTACTTTTAAAGAAAACTGAAGAGAAAATTCTTGGAGAACTCAAAGAGAATTTTCACTCAAAAACAAATCTGAAAATTTAATGTAATTGTAATGTATTCAATAAGGTGGCCGACCATGCCTATTAATAGGCCTTCTATCTATTTCCTAATCTCATTAGGAAAACTTAAAAAAGACCTAATTAATAAATTAAGAGGGAAATTCGGCCAAGGCATTTTAATGGGCTGCTTGGGCCGAATTTTTACATATAATAATCCTAAAGTCTAGAAATTAAACTTAGATATTTAAACAATTAAAATTTTTACAAATTGGGCCACTTTAACAATTTGGCCTGATTTTCAACTAAGTATGGTTTGACTTCTTGGTTGGGCCTGGAATCATCTTATTGGGCCTTGCCTTCAAGAACTTGGGCTCGTAGTCCATCTCCTACCGAAATTGGTTCGTTGATGCTCGTAACGGAGATCCAATGTGCTTTGGCTGTAAGATTCAGTTTCTTTGACCAAGATTTCTAAGATTTGAAATCTTGATTTTCTTGATTCTTGAAATCGCTCCAAACAACAAAATTGGGCCAAGATTCGGTTTCTCGATTTTCTTGAAAACAAGAAAGTGAATCTTGATTTTCTCTTTCTTTCGTGTATGCATCTAAAGGTCTTGCTAACAAATTCCTGAATGGTCCCATTTAGTTTGGAATGCATTTGTCTGGCCTTTGACCTCGTTATTAGGCCTTGTGGTAATTTGAGCCCATCACGTTCTTGAGCTTGGGTTGGGCCTTTGTGACTCGTATCAGTCTCTCTAGAAATCGTGGCTGACAACAACTTAATAAAGATTATCCGTTTGATCTTAGTGAGGCTGAAAGTGACCAAGGGTCCAATGTGAGTGTTCAACAAAGAGAACAACGGAATCGTGGCCAAAGAGATCGGAGACGAGAAGATAATGATCTCAAGAATATTAAGCTGTCAACACCTCCTTTTCAAGGAAAATTTGACCCTGAGGATTATCTAGAGTGGGAGAAAAAGATTGAATTGGTATTTGATTGCCATAACTATTCCAAGAATAAGAAGGTCAAACTAGCCGCAATCGAGTTTTCAAATTACGCGATGATCTGGGGGATCAATTCACCACTAGTCGAAGGCGCAACGGAGAAAGGCCTATTACCACCTGGGTTGAAATGAAAGCGGCAATGCGACGGTGGTTCATTCCTTCTTATTATCATCGGGAACTTCATCAGAAACTTCAAAATCTTTCTCAAGGAACTAAAAGCGTAGAAGATTATTACAAGGAGATGGAGGTGGCGATGATTTGTGCGGATGTGCAAGAAGACCGCGAGGCAACAATGGCTCGTTTTCTACCTGGACTCAATTGTGATATTGCTAATGTAGTTGAACTTCAACATTATATTGAGGTGACGGACATGGTACACATGGCCATCAAAGTGGAAAAACAAATGAAGCGAAAAGGTGCTACTCGAGGTTATTCCACTACAAATCCTTCAAGATCTGGACAAGGCGTTAGCAAAAGTTTTCCATCAAACCAAGCGAAGGAGTCCACGGTGTTTGATACGAGTCACAAAGGCCCAATTCAAGCTCAAGGATGTGATGGGCTCTGATACGAGTCACAAAGGCCCAACCCAAGCTCAAGAACGTGATGGGCTCAAATTACCACAAGGCCCAATAACGAGGTCAAAGGCCAGACAAATACGTTCCAAACTAAATGGGACCATTCAGGAATTTGTTAGCAAGGCCTTAGATGCGTATACAAAAGAAAGAGAAAATCAAGATTCACTTTCTTATTTTCAAGAAAATCAAGAAACCGAATCTTGGCCCAATTTTGCTGTTTCGAGCGATTTCAAGAATCAAGAAAATCAAGATTTCAAATCTTGGAAATCTTGGTCCAAGAAACCGAATCTTACAGCTAAAGCGCATTGGATCTCTGTTACGAGCATCAACGAACCAATTTCGATAGGAGATGGACTACAAGCCCAAGTTCTTGAAGGCAAGGCCCAATAAGATGATTCCAGGCCCAACCAAGAAGTCAAACCATACTTAGTTGAAAATCAGGCCAAATTGTTAAAGTGGCCCAATTTGTAAAAATTTTAATTGTTTAAATATCTAAGTTTAATTTTTAGACTTTAGGATTATTATATGTAAAAATTCGGTCCAAGCAGCCCATTAAAATGCCTTGGCCGAATTTCCCTCTTAATTTATTAATTAGGTCTTTTTTAAGTTTTCCTAATGAGATTAGGAAATAGATACAAGGCCTATTAATAGGCATGGCCGGCCACCTTATTCAATACATTACAATTACATTGAAAATTTTAGATTTGTTTGGAGTGAAAATTCTCTTTGAGTTCTTCAAGAATTTTCTCTTGAGTTTTCTTTAGAAGTAGTTTTAACAATCTTTTTGATTGTGGGAGCCATCTTCAGCCTTCTTCTTGCCATTGTTCTTCATTGGAGGGAGATTAGAGCCATTTGAAGGGAGTTGTGAAATCTTTATCGATTTCAAGGCTTCTTAGGACTTTATCTTTATTTTCTTGCTGTTCAATCTCTTTTTAATTTCTGCTTGTGTCGATTTCATTATCTAACTTGTTTAAGTTCTCTTATTGCGTTTCCAGCCCCGTTCAACCTTCAAGAATCTGATCGGCACCACCCTTGGACATCAAGAAATGTTTTGATTCTCCAAACCCATCTTTCTTGCCCTCCAAACCCCTTTTCCATTGTTTTGATTATTTTAATTTCAGATCTAATTGATTCTACATTGGTCTTGCTGTTTCGTTTCAGATTTTATTGTTCTTGTTCGTTTCGACCATTCCCAAAGTTCAAAGTCTATCTTGCAACAATCTTTGGCATCAAGAAAATGTTCTCCAATCTTCAATTTCAATTGATCTTGTCGACCCAATTCCTATTTTCTGATTCAATCGATTTGCTTGATTTTTAAAATTAACTTGCTGTTTTGTGTTTTTCTTTTCAGATTCGGCAGATTGGATCCTACCTTGAATGCAATCCCGTGTTCTTGGCTTCCAAGATTAGTCATCCCTAAGGGCGTTTGATTCTTGCTGTTTATTTATTGATTTGGGAATTTTTTTCAGATCTAATCTAATCTAATATTAATTCTTTGTTTCGTTTCAGATCCAATCGTTTAGAGTTTTTCGTAGGAGTTTCTCGTGACTTGACAACTCGATCTTGGTCCGCGCGCAACCCTCTATCATTTGGTATCAGATTTTGGGCGTTTTGGGTGTTCTTGGTTGATTTCTAAACTGATCTCTTTTTTTTAAAACAACAAACAGCAGTTTTACCCAAAAAATTTTTTGGAAAAAAATTCATTTGAGTGGGTAAACGTTTTTTGATTGATCTAAAATTTTACATGCATATTTGTGGCACTGTGATTGGATATAAAAAAAAATTTCCCGCAAAAAAATCAGTCGAAAAAGTCAAAAAAATAAAAATACGAAATCCAATAAAAAATTAAAAAATATTCAGCGGGTTGAGTTTGGTGCCCAAACTTTCCAGATCAAAAATTCAATATTTAAGGACATTCTAGATTTAATTTTGTAATTTTTGGAGATCGGGAACACCTTGAACGAAGTTGTTAAGTTACTCCGCAATTTTTCGGGTTTTTTCGATTTCAGCAATTTTTATTGATTGTTAGCTGTATGTTTTCATTTGTTTGCCTTCATTTCCCCTTTAGACTATCTAACACCTTCTTGTTTCTTGTCTTATTAGGATTTTAAGGTGTGCACAATTCTTCCTCGGTGCGACACAAATCAATTGGTGTCTCGTCAATTTTTTGCATCCTAGTGCAAATTAGGATTCTTTGGTAGTTTCGGTTCATACACTTTCTAATTGGTTGATATAGACTCTACTAAAGACCTCACAAGACTGAATTCTACCTCATTGAGAATTTTATTTTTCTTTTGGAGTGATTAACGGTGAGGTTTTGATACAATCCCGCTCGAGAACACCCTTGGATCAGCTTCCCAAGAGAGGCTTGTCGTCTTTTGCAAGCTGACCTAGCTCAAATTTAGCTCGTTGAGCTAAATAAGCTCGATTCTAGCTCAATGAACTCGTTTTCCATCTTTTTATGTTATTTGATTTACTTGCTGGAATAAATTTCATGCTTTAAATTAAGTTAGTTAATATAGTTTCAGCTCATAAATATGTCTCAATTTGAACTTATTAATTTTTTGTTTTTTAAGTTTAATGGCTGGTTTAAATGTGTCTAAAGAATAGACAAATTAATTAGCTGTTGCTAAATTTAATTTGTGTCTTATACATATTTAATAGTTGTTTATTAGTTATTTAAATGTGTTTAAGTTTGGAACAAATTAAATTCATGTTTCAATTAATTTTGTCCAGCCGAATTTAATTTGTCTTGGTCTAATTTCTTAGCTGAATTTAATTTGTTTGTTTGTAGGTACATGCATGGACAGCATTGAAGATAATACATGCATGGACAGCAATGAAGATGCTTCAATGAAGGTGCATTGTGACCGATCACATGGAAGCCCAAATTCATGTCATGTGCATTCCTTAAAGCCCATGTACCAGCACATACATTCATCGAAAGAAGGGGCTAAATCAGTTAAATGCTAATTGCCCATCTATGTGCTCAAGATGCCATTATGATTCAATTAAAGCATATGCATGGCACCTTCACCTTCAAGAACGTCCAAGGGGGGATTTGATGTGATCCCGATCGCATCATGTAATGACACACCCAACGCCATCGAGATTGGCCTAAACACGAGGGCCCCAAGTGCAAGATGAAGCTCATTTTTAGTTCATTCGAGCTCAAGTTAGCTCATTCGAGCTCAATTCCGCTCATTGAACTCGTTATTAGCTCTCTAGCTCACTTAATTTAATTTACTGGAATAAATTAATTAGTTGAGTTAGTTATTTTAGCTCAAATAATTACTAAGTATTTAATTAAGTAATCTGGACATTTTAATTATGTTTGTTTAATGCATGCTTTAATTTGTCTTAAGTCTATTTAATGTGTTTGTTGTAGTTAATGCTGTTGTTTAATGTGTCTGGACGAATTTAATGCTGCTATTACATGATATAAATATGTCTGGACGAATTTAATGCTGCTATTACATGTCTGGACGAATTTAATTAACTTGTCTAGGATGCTGAATTAAATGTGCCTTAGTTGCCGAATTTATTGATGTTTTTCATTAGTTTCAGCTGAATTTATGAGCATATTTATTGATCAAATTGCTGCCAATTTAATTTGTCTTAAGATGCTGATTTTTAATGAGCAGATATTAATGACCGAATTTAATTATTTGTCTGCAGGTTTAATGGCTTGGACGGCATTTAAGGAAGTGGATGTTGGCCGAATTTAATGTACAGCAAGACATGCATTAAAGATGCTGTTCTACATGCAAGGAACGGCATTAAAGGAGTTGCTTGTGCTTTTTCATGTGGCCATTTAACGGACGAAATTAAAGAAGCTGCTTGCTGATTTAATGTGCAGCAAAGCCATGAATTAAAATGAGATGTTCCACATGCAATGAACGTCCATTAATTAGCTGCTGAAAAGAGAATGCATGAAGCCTTAAAAGTTAATTTGAATGCTGATTTCTCCTTTTCCCCATATGACTTTTCGTGGAAATCAATGGGCAAGAATTAACTTCCAGCAGGTACGATTTTCGTGAACATCAAAGGGCTACTGGTTGGTATTTTCAAGTAGCCATTCGGCCAACAACATGCTTGGCGTTTCCTCTCTTCAAGGCTGAACTTTACACTACCCAAAGAAGCTGTTGTGTGTGCCAAGACGTCACTAATGCTGCTGCTGATCATTAGGATTCTCAAGGCTGATTTAATGAAGAGAATTTAAGTCATTATCTATTAAAAACGTTGAACTCTTCCAGCCTAAGAAATCAACTCATTTATTCAGCTGAATTGGGACTTTAAGCTGCTGCCCATTACCGTTTCCAAGGCCTAGAATATTTCAAAAGCATTGAGCTTAGTTATTAAGATATTTCAGCTTATTAATTTAGCTCAATTAAATCTGTTTATTGTGACTATTCGGTTGGGCACTTCTTAGACTATAAATAGTTTGCTTTGTAATCATTTTGAAGTTAGACAATATACTTTTGAATTATATATGAATTCTGATTACTTTGTGAGTTTATTTTCAACTCTCATTGTTCTCCAAAGACTCGTCTGACTTATCAAGTAACCCTTGTGGCGTCAACCTGTCTTTCTATTCCGAACTTATCACTTTGCACCCAAAGTGTGGCGTTCAAGTTATACCGAGGTTCCTATCATCTTTGATAGTGGGTCGAGGTTCCATTTTATTCGCTTTCCATCCATACAACATTTAGCCTTTCCTAAGTATTCGTATAAGTCCCGGGTTAACACACTTATATTGTGTTGGTTCAACTTGAATACTTGGTTTTCATTCACCTATCGACCTCAATACATTCCATAACCTCTTTTGAACTAAATTTGAGCCTTTATCGCTTCTTTCATAATCTAATTCAGCCACCCTCAAGTATTACTCCTATTCACGATTGGGTACTTCAACGACTCGACTCTCATCACCGAGCCAATTCGTATCATTTGGTATCAGAGCTAGCTGAATCGGCGTAAGAATCGAAGTTATCGGCATTACGGTATTGTAAAAAAATTCAAAAAAAATTTGAAAAAAAATTTGAAAAAAATTTGTATTCAATTTATTTTTTTCCTTGTCTTCTTTTGTATTCAGTATTGAAAAAAAAGAGAGAAATTCGAAAAAAAAGAAGAAAAAAAAGTTTCGGAATTAAAAAAAAGTGATTGAAATTCATTTTGAGTTTGTAAAGCATTGTTTGCTGCCCGAAGTACTAAAAATTCATTTCCAGCCACACTTAACATTTCCATTTTCTCCTCTTTGTTTGATAGCCTACCATTTCCGACATCATTACCCACCAAGCCAAATCAATTTTGTAAGTCGACGGTAAACGGTTTTGATTCGTCTATCTAGTTTGCGGAGAACTTTGAGAGGCGAAAATCGAGTGGTAAAAGGCAAGAACGATTGGTGAGACCATTCGAGAGAAGTAAAAGCCAAATTGTGTGAATTTTCTTTGCAAGAGATTGGTGAGGATTTTGAATTAGTGAGGTTTAATTGCTGTTTGTTTAATCTTTCATTTTCTAACATTTTCTTGAATCATGTTCCAAGAATATTTTAAGTCTGATTTGCAACCAGCTTTCGAAGATGAAGCCCATGACATCAAGATGAGTTCAATCCTTCAAAGATTGGAAAATGAACCACATCGTGAAGATATGTTTCATACGCGTTGTCGTGTCCACGATAAAGTTTGTTGCCTCATTATTGATGGTGGAAGTAGATCAAACGTGGCCAGTATTCGAACGGTGGAAAAACTTGGCTTGGCCACTACCAAACATCCACGACCCTATCAACTGCAAGGACTTGGTGTTGAAGGTAAATTTAAAGTCACTCAACAAGTGCGCATCGCCTTCTCCATCGGTAGATACCAAGATGAAGTTATTTGCGATGTTGTGCCTATTCATACTTGCCATCTATTGCTAGGAAGGCCATGGCAATCGGATCGTAAGGTCAATCATGATGAACGTACCAATAGGTATTCCTTCAAGCATCAAGGAAGGAAAATCACCTTAGCGCCGCTCACACCGGAACAAGCCCACGAGGACCAAATCAAATTGAAAAACTTGGTTGTAAAAGAACATGAGCAAGAAAAGAACAAAGAAAAAGAAAAGAGTGCAAGCGAGAAAATGAAAAAGAAAAAGAAATGAAAGAAAAAGAAGATGAGTGTGAGATAGAAAAGAAAATTGAAAATGAGATTGAAGAAAGAAACGAGAGTGCAAAAGAAATGAGTGATATGATAAAAGAAAGAAGATTTGAAAATGAGTTGGAAAAAGAAATAAGCGAAAAGGATGAAAGTGAACAAGCGAGGAGTGTTTTTACTAACCATCCTATGAGTTTTCCTTGTATTGTTTCTACTTTTCAGGTTTCTCAAATTCCCATTGATCAATTTCAACTTCAATACTTTTCTGAGGAGAGACGATTTCGACTAGTCAAGAAAGGTAAGATCGTAGATGACCCTAGTCCACAAGTGTTTAAAGGTAAGCAATGTAAGGGTTCTACTGTATTTGAGTCTTCCCAATCTTACTTGATTCTTGATGACAAGATTACCAAAGACTTAGTTTGTGAGAAAGTTTCTCATCTTGATTTGATTGAAAATCATAATTTGATTGTTGATGAATGTATTTTACATAGCAATGCGAAATATCTTTCTGCTCATGAGCCTATCATTGTCAAGATTGATCAAGAAGTAAGTCCAGGTGAGTCCGAACAAAATTTGGTTTTTGGTGATTAAAGGTTGGCATATCACACGTCAAATCTGCTTGTATGTGATGACAATTTGAATTTGTTGATTCGTTTGTGTGATAAAACGTTGATGAGTAAAATATCTAGTTCATTTGCTTGTGATGGTGGTGAGACGTTACTACTTTGTTTTGTAAATTCTGCATGTTTGTGTAAGTTAGACCAAGTGAAATTTGATATATCTGGCTGCTCTAGAACAAAGCATGTGAATATTGTTAGCTTGCAAAGCCAAAATTTGATTTATGATTCTAGTAATTGCTCCATACTTTGGTTTAAAAGGTTTGAACATGTTTTGCATAATCATTACTTAAAATTACATCGTTTTCCTTTTTATGATACCGATTTTGAAATTGTCATATCAAATTGGAATGGCAAGAGGAAACTTTGTTTTTGACCCCGGTGCATATCATTTTAAGTTGTTGTCAAAAGGATTCGAGCCATGGGAAGTTGACTTCAAAAATTATAGCTATCAAGTGCCTTGTGACTCAGGTTTGTTGCAATCAATGAATTTTTTTAATTCATTATGTGATGTGATCCGGCCCGGGTTAATCGAGTCGTTTCACATAATTGCCCGATCGTCGACGAGGAGAAGTTTCGATGATCAAAAGGTCTAAATTTGATTATTGTTTGTAGGGGCTTACAAGGTGATTTTTAAGGTGGATGGAATGTTTAGAAAGGATGAAGGATAGGCTTAGTAAAAGAATCAAAAGATAGTTAATTTGGGATGATTTGTGGGAATGAAGAAAATGGACTTAACTCCAGAAACGATTCAATACTAAAAAGTGTCACCCCAGTTTCTATTTGGTTAAGGTGGATTTGCGGAATGATAGAAGGGTTGAACGCCGCACCAAAGCAAGGTGATAAGTTCAAAAGAGAACGATAGACGCCACTAGCACGCTAGATAAGTCAGATCGAAACTCATACGAATTTAGAGAGGAGAAAACTCACTCTTTGAACAAAGTTCATTCAAAATGATTAAAAGTCAAAAGTCCTTTTTACAAGTTTGAACTCGAAATTTATAGCCAAATAAGGGCTAGCCGAATGGACAAAATACTTGGCTGAAATTCCATCTCTAAATTCACTTAATTAAGCTTAAAATTCTAAATTGCTTCCTGATGCATTTGGGAGGTCAAATTCAGCTTCTAGATGCCTTGAAATTCGGCTGGAGTAAATTGGAGGCCTTGGTTGCTGAATGGTGCATGTAAAGTCGGCCTAGGGAGTGAAGCTTGGCCTTAATTGCGGCTCCTTGATCAGCTAAACAGTTTGGACTTCTTAAAATTTAGCTTGGGTTCTCCAACCGTTTCTATGTGTGAACTAAAGGAAATGATTAGGCCTTTGTGTGTGAACACACGAAATTGAAATGTCTTAGTGTGTGAAGGGAACATTTCGGCTAGTGGAGCTTTAAAGATGCCTCGGTGAGCTGAACAATCAGCTTGGAATGGTGCAACTCCAACATCCTCTTTTAATGCCGTCCCAAGTCCAAATTCATGCTTTCTTCAACATCTCATTGAATGGCCGTCCATTGCATGTGGAACATCTCATTAATTGCCGTTCTTTGCATGTAGAACAACATCTTTAATGCATGTCTTGTTGTACAATAAATTCGGCCAACATGCCTCATTTAAATGCTTGTCCCATGTCCAGCAAACATATTAAATTCGGTAGTCTTGAAAAGGTGCAGCAGCAACCTTCTCTTTAATGCCGTCCATGACTTGTACCTGCATGAATTGGATCAACAAATTAATTCCATTGTGGATAAATTCGATAGCAAGAAATTAATCCTGCAAAATTAAGTGCTCTTTAAATTTCGACTGGACAAAATTCAAGAACAAGACACATTAAAACTCTGCAGCAGCAAGACGCATTTAAAGAAGCAAAACACATTAATTAACAGTTAGACACATTTATTTAAGTTAAGACACAATTAATTCAGTTGGACAAATTAAATAGCAGCAGCTAATTAAACCAATGTCTAATTTCGGCTGGACATAATAAATATCAGTAGCTAATAAATTTGTCCAAGACTGAACATATTAAAATTAGCTAATAACTATGTATGAACCAAGACACATTTAAACTCAATTAATATGTCCAGAATTTGACTAATTAAAATGCAAGTTAATTTATGTTGAGCTGAACTTAATTAAATTAACTAACTTATTTAATTAACTAAGTTTATTCCAGTAAAATAAAATGCAAACTTAATTAAATAAATTGCATTCTAGCTCAATGAACTAGAATCCGCCCGAATTGAGCTGGGATGAGCTTGTAAAAATAACGAGTTTCGCTTGTGAGCTGAGCCAAAGAAGTTTCCGGGGTGGGGTATCATCCCCCCTTCTTTGGAACGACTTGTCCTCAAGTCGAGCCATTGGTTCACTCGATCGCAGCAACTTTGACTTAGCTTTCCTCGGTCGAACGGGACAGATTGGAATTTGAACAACTGAAAGGAATAACCATGAATTAGCAAAAATTCTTTCAGATAAATTTGTAATCCAAATGCAAGTAAAATAGAACAAGAAAATCCCATGCGATTGGACAGATACAAAGCAACATGTTCACAATCATGCAAACAAATTAATTTACTCGCTAATGCCTTGTCAATTATTCGAAACGAAAATGAACATGTTCTAAGGCAATCAAATGTCTCAAATCATTTCCACAAGTCATAACCAGCATGTGAATAACGAATCAAATCAACAAAACTATCTTTGGCACCACCTAAAGAAAACAACGATGTTTCAAAAAGTTCATGAGCCTTACCTTTAAAAGTAGTAAAACAAAGATCATTTTACCTTGCTCGGTCAACACAAACCTTCGTTCCTCGGAGTATATTGTAGTCGAAGCTTTTCAATTTGACTCTCCATCTTTGGCGGTTGAGAGAAAAAGGAATCAAGCTCATTTACATCCAAAATAGATAAAAAATTCTTTCAATCGATCATGCATCCAAAGTCTTAGTTGATCAAAACTTGCATATCTCAAATTATCAAACAGTCTTGATATGTCATTATTGCAAACAAGTGAACTTAATCGGTTCAAATGACAAGTAATCATACATGTTCGCACGCAATCAAACTCAACAGTCCTTTTCCAAGCATTTTCAACACGATCAATCTCAAAGAAAGATTTATATGAGTTTTCATCTTGCATAGTCAAAAAGTGCCATGGACGATGGATTACAATTTTATTTGTTTGCGGATCAGCATCGCAATTTGTACTAACTTTATCCTTGCATTCATCGCTCAAAACATACACTTCATGGCTAACCAAAGGAAAACAATCATTTGCATCAGGATACAAATATTTTTCAAAAGCCAAAGCATTAATCAATTTGTTCGCACTAAATTTGGGATGCTCGAATTTCCCACAAAATGAATTAACATAGGAAATTCCAGGTTTGAATTCACGAATTTGATCACGAATTTGATCACTTATTCCATAGTGTAGTAAAAATTTCATTCTCACAGGCATGCTTATACAAAAGGATTTCGTGTAAAAATATAAAAGATTCACATAACCATGACAATTGAATAAATCAAACCTTTTATGTGGATACCTCCAATCACGCACTTCCAAAGTTTGCACAAGCTGAAATAATCCAATGTCATCAACAAAATTTTCAACACGAAACACGTCAAATACACAACTCTTCATGCCTCCATTTAGAATAAAATTATCATCAAATAGCAATGAAAGACAGTTAACCAAAGCAAAATATGAAGGTCTTTTGAAAACTATATCTCCAGGGACTTTCCCAACAACATCAAACAAAGAATGACAATTAGCCATGTCAAGACAAGAAACCTTTTCAAAGACTAAATCATCATCAATATTATCACAAACGTTCAAGTGGAATAATGGAGACTCACGCGACATAGATCCCTCACCTTTCTTACCTTTATGTGCCGGTGAACAAGGATCTTCTATGTTCTTACCTTTCTGAATCAACTTGAATCGCTTCTCATCAGGAAAGTATTGTAATTGAAACGCATCATACAGATCTTTAGAATTCTGAAAAGAAGAAACAAAACAAGAACAACTCACATGTGGGTTAGTCAAAACAACGCTCACTTTTTCTTGTTCTCTCTCGTCTCTTTCACTATTTTCTTTTGCAAACTCTTCTTCTTTTCCACTCGATTTCTTTTCAATCTCTTTTTCAATTTCTTTTTCCACTCTTTCTTTTTCTTCTTTTTCAATTTCTTTTTCAATCTCTTTTTGCTTTTCACTCTCTTTTGTTTTTGAAATCTCATTTTCATCTTTTTCTTTTTCATTTCTTACATTTTCATTTTCTTTGTTCTTTTCTCGCTCAAACTCTTCTACAACCAATTTTTTCAATTTAATTTGGTCCTCACGGACTTGTTCTGATATGAGCGGCGCTAAAGTGATTTTCCTTCCTTGATGCTTGAAGGAATACCTATTGGAACGTTCATCGTGAGTGACTTTGCAATCTGATTGCCATGGCCTTCCTAGCAATAGATGGCAAGTATGAATAGGCACAACGTCGTAAATAACTTCATCTTGGTATCTACCGATGGAGAAGGCGACGCGCACTTGTTGAGTGACTTTAAATTTACCTTCAACACCAAGTCCTTGCAATTGATAGGGTCGTGGATGTTTGGTAGTGGCCAAGCCAAGTTTTTCCACTGTTCAGATACTAGCCACGTTTGATCTACTTCCACCATCAATAATGAGGCAACAAATTTTATCGTGGACACTGCAACGCGTATGAAACATATCTTCACGATGTGGTTCATTTTCCAATCTTTGAAGGATTGAACTCATCTTGATGTCATGGGCTTCATCTTCGTAAGCTGGTTGCAAATCAGACTTAAAATATTCTTGGAACATGATTCAAGATAATGTTAGAAAATGAAAAAATTAAACAAACAACAATTAAACCTCACCAATTCAAAATCCTCACCAATCTCTCGCAAAGAAAATTCACACAATTTGGCTTTTACTTCTCTCAAATGGTCTCACCAATCGCTCTTGCCTTTTACCGCTTGTCTCACTCTTGTGAATTCGTATTTTGTTTCAAGAAGACTTATTGCGGCTTAGAGGGTAGGCTTCAAATGGGTGCAAAGTAAAACGTTAGGGTGTATAGGGTAGGCTGAAACAAGGAAAATAAAAATCAAAGTATGTGTGGCGTTTTGGGGGGGGTAGAAGGAATGTAGAATGAATGGATGCTCGGAAGCAACAAGAAATAATAACAAAATAAAACTCAAAAGACTTTTCACCTTTTTTTATACTTCAAATTTTTTTTGAATCCTTTTTTTTCAATTATTTTTTTTCTATTTTTTTCTTCTTTTTTTTTCGAATTTCCTCTTTTTTTTTTGATTGATTTTTTTCAATTACAATATGCTAAAATACAAACGAAGAAAGAAAAAAATTACAACCTGAAATTTTTTTTAATTTTTTTTCACGTTACGAACCTACTCCGGGCTTGATATGAACGTCGGCACTCCTCGTTTTAGTAGCTCTGATACAAATGATGTGATCCGACCCGGGTTAATCGAGTCGTTTCACGTAATTGCCCGATCGTCGACGAGGAGAAGTTTCGATGATCAAAAGGTGTAAATTTGATTATTGTTTGTAGGGGCTTACAAGGTGATTTTTAAGGTGGATGGAAGGTTTAGAAAGGATGAAGGATAGGCTTAGTAAAAGAATCAAAAGATAGTTAATTTGGGATGATTTGTGGGAATGAAGAAAATGGACTTAACTCCAGAAATGATTCAACACTAAAAAGTGTCACCCCGGTTTCTATTTGGTTAAGGTGGATTTGCGGAATGATAGAAGGGTTGAACGCCACACCAAAGCAAGGTGATAAGTTCAAAAGAGAACGATAGACACCACTAGCACGCTAGATAAGTCAGATCGAAACTCATACAAATTTAGAGAGGAGAAAACTCACTCTTTGAACAAAGTTCATTCAAAATGATTAAAAGTCAAAAGTCCTTTTTACAAGTTTGAACTCGAAATTTATAGCCAAATAAGGGCTAGCCGAATGGACAAAATACTTGGCTGAAATTCCATCTCTAAATTCACTTAATTAAGCTTAAAATTCTAAGTTGCTTCCTGATGCATTTGGGAGGTCAAATTCAGCTTCTAGATGCCTTGAAATTCGGCTGGAGTAAATTGGAGGCCTTGGTTGCTGAATGGTGCATGTAAAGTCGGCCTAGGGAGTGAAGCTTGGCCTTAATTGCGGCTCCTTGATCAGCTAAACAGTTTGGACTTCTTAAAATTTAGCTTGGGTTCTCCAACCGTTTCTATGTGTGAACTAAAGGAAATGATTAGGCCTTTGTGTGTGAACACACGAAATTGAAATGTCTTAGTGTGTGAAGGGAACATTTCGGCTAGTGGAGCTTTAAAGATGCCTCGGTGAGCTGAACAATCAGCTTGGAATGGTGCAACTCCAACATCCTCTTTTAATGCCGTCCCAAGTCCAAATTCATGCTTTCTTCAACATCTCATTGAATGGCCGTCCATTGCATGTGGAACATCTCATTAATTGCCGTTCTTTGCATGTAGAACAACATCTTTAATGCATGTCTTGTTGTACAATAAATTCGGCCAACATGCCTCATTTAAATGCTTGTCCCATGTCCAGCAAACATATTAAATTCGGTAGTCTTGAAAAGGTGCAGCAGCAACCTTCTCTTTAATGCCGTCCATGACTTGTACCTGCATGAATTGGATCAACAAATTAATTCCATTGTGGATAAATTCGGTAGCAAGAAATTAATCCTGCAAAATTAAGTGCTCTTTAAATTTCGGCTGGACAAAATTCAAGAACAAGACACATTAAAACTCTGCAGCAGCAAGACGCATTTAAAGAAGCAAAACACATTAATTAACAGTTAGACACATTTATTTAAGTTAAGACACAATTAATTCAGTTGGACAAATTAAATAGCAGCAGCTAATTAAACCAATGTCTAATTTCGGCTGGACATAATAAATATCAGTAGCTAATAAATTTGTCCAAGACTGAACATATTAAAATTAGCTAATAACTATGTATGAACCAAGACACATTTAAACTCAATTAATATGTCCAGAATTTGACTAATTAAAATGCAAGTTAATTTATGTTGAGCTGAACTTAATTAAATTAACTAACTTATTTACTTAACTAAGTTTATTCCAGCAAAATAAAATGCAAACTTAATTAAATAAATTGCATTCTAGCTCAATGAACTAGAATCCGCCCGAATTGAGCTGGGACGAGCTTGTAAAAATAACGAGCTTCACTTGTGAACTGAGCCAAAGAAGTTTCCGGGGCGGGGTCGTATCATCCCCCCTTCTTTAGAACGACTTGTCCTCAAGTCGAGCCATTGGTTCACTCGATCGCAGCAACTTTGACTTAGCTTTCCTCGGTCGAACGGGACGCATTGGAATTTGAACAACTTAAAGGAATAACCATGAATTAGCAAAAATTCTTTCAGATAAATTTGTAATCCAAATGCAAGCAAAATAGAACAAGAAAATCCCATGCGATTGGACAGATACAAAGCAACATGTTCACAATCATGCAAACAAATTAATTTACTCGCCAATGCCTTGTCAATTATTCGAAACGAAAATGAACATGTTCTAAGGCAATCAAATGTCTCAAATCATTTCCACAAGTCATAACCAGCATGTGAATAACGAATCAAATCAACAAAACTATCTTTGGCACCACCTAAAGTAAACAACGATGTTTCAAAAAGTTCATGAGCCTTACCTTTAAAAGTAGTAAAACAAAGATCATTTTTACCTTGCTCGGTCAACACAAACCTTCGTTCCTCGGGAGTATATTGTAGTCGAAGCTTTTCAATTTGACTCTCCATCTTTGGCGGTTGAGAGAAAAAAGGAATCAAGCTCAATTTACATCCAAAATAGATAAAAAATTCTTTCAATCGATCATGCATCCAAAGTCTTAGTTGATCAAAACTTGCATATCTCAAATTATCAAACAGTCTTGATATGTCATTATTGCAAACAAGTGAACTTAATCGGTTCAAATGACAAGTAATCATACATGTTCGCACGTAATCAAACTCAACAGTCCTTTTCCGTGCATTTTCAACACGATCAATCTCAAAGAAAGATTTATATGAGTTTTCATCTTGCATAGTCAAAAAGTGCCATGGACGATGGATTACAATTTTATTTGTTTGCGGATCAGCATCGCAATTTGTTCTAACTTTATCCTTGCATTCATCGCTCAAAACATACACTTCATGGCTAACCAAAGGAAAACAATCATTTGCATCAGGATACAAATATTTTTCAAAAGCCAAAGCATTAATCAATTTGTTCGCACTAAATTTGGGATGCTCGAATTTCCCACAAAATGAATTAACATAGGAAATTCCAGGTTTGAATTCACGAATTTGATCACGAATTTGATCACTTATTCCATAGTGTAGTAAAAATTTCATTCTCACAGGCATGCTTATACAAAAGGATTTCGTGTAAAAATATAAAAGATTCACATAACCATGACAATTGAATAAATCAAACCTTTTATGTGGATACCTCCAATCACGTACTTCCAAAGTTTGCACAAGCTGAAATAATCCAATGTCATCAACAAAATTTTCAACACGAAACACGTCAAATACACAACTCTTCATGCCTCCATTTAGAATAAAATTATCATCAAAGAGCAATGAAAGACAGTTAACCAAAGCAAAATATAAAGGTCTTTTGAAAACTATATCTCCAGGGACTTTCCCAACAACATCAAACAAAGAATGATAATTAGCCATGTCAAGACAAGAAACCTTTTCAAAGACTAAATCATCATCAATATTATCACAAACGTTCAAGTGGAATAATGGAGACTCACGCGACATAGATCCCTCACCTTTCTTACCTTTATGTGCCGGTGAACAAGGATCTTCTATGTTCTTACCTTTCTGAATCAACTTGAATCGCTTCTCATCAGGAAAGTATTGTAATTGAAACCCATCATACAGATCTTTAGAATTCTGAAAAGAAGAAACAAAACAAGAACAACTCACATGTGGGTTAGTTAAAACAACGTTCACTTTTTCTTGTTCTCTCTCGTCTCTTTCACTATTTTCTTTTACAAACTCTTTTCTTTTCCACTCGATTTCTTTTCAATCTCTTTTTCAATTTCTTTTTCCACTCTTTCTTTTTCTTCTTTCTCAATTTCTTTTTCAATCTCTTTTAGCTTTTCACTCTCTTTTGTTTTTGAAATCTCATTTTCATCTTTTTCTTTTCATTTCTTACATTTTCATTTTCTTTGTTCTTTTCTCGCTCAAAATCTTCTACAACCAATTTTTTCAATTTAATTTGGTCCTCACGGACTTGTTCTGATATGAGCGGCGCTAAAGTGATTTTCCTTCCTTGATGCTTGAAGGAATACCTATTGGAACATTCATCGTGAGTGACTTTGCGATCCGATTGCCATGGCCTTCCTAGCAATAGATGGCAAGTATGAATAGGCACAACGTCACAAATAACTTCATCTTGGTATCTACCGATGGAGAAGGCGATGCGCACTTGTTGAGTGACTTTAAATTTACCTTCAACACCAAGTCCTTGCAATTGATAGGGTCGTGGATGTTTGGTAGTGGCCAAGCCAAGTTTTTCCACTGTTCAGATACTAGCCACGTTTGATCTACTTCCACCATCAATAATGAGGCAACAAATTTTATCGTGGACACTGCAACGCGTATGAAACATATCTTCACGATGTGGTTCATTTTCCAATCTTTGAAGGATTGAACTCATCTTGATGTCATGGGCTTCATCTTCGTAAGCTGGTTGCAAATCAGACTTAAAATATTCTTGGAACATGATTCAAGATAATGTTAGAAAATGAAAAAATTAAACAAACAACAATTAAACCTCACCAATTCAAAATCCTCACCAATCTCTCGCAAAGAAAATTCACACAATTTGGCTTTTACTTCTCTCGAATGGTCTCACCAATCGCTCTTGCCTTTTACCACTTGTCTCACTCTCGTGAATTCGTATTTTGTTTCAAGAAGACTTATTGCGGCTTAGAGGGTAGGCTTCAAATGGGTGCAAAGGAAAACGTTAGGGTGTATAGGGTAGGCTGAAACAAGGAAAATAATATGTGTGGCATTTTGGGGGGGGGGGGTAGAAGGAATGTAGAATGAATGGATGCTCGGAAGCAACAAGAAATAATAACAAAATAAAACTCAAAAGACTTTTCACCTTTTTTTTTTATACTTCGAATTTTCTTTGAATCCTTTTTTTTTCAATTATTTTTTTCTATTTTTTTCTTCTTTTTTTTCGAATTTCCTCTTTTTTTGATTGATTTTTTTTCAATTACAATATGCTAAAATACAAACGAAGAAAGAAAAAAAAATTACAACCTGAAATTTTTTTGATTTTTTTTTCACGTTACGAACCTACTCCGGGCTTGATATGAATGTCGGCGCTCCTCGTTTTAGTAGCTTTGATACCAAATGATGTGATCTGGCCCGGGTTAATCGAGTCGTTTCACAATTGCCCGATCGTCGACGAGGAGAAGTTTTGATGATCAAAAGGTGTAAATTTGATTATTGTTTGTAGGGGCTTACAAGGTGATTTTTAAGGTGGATGGAAGGTTTAGAAAGGATGAAGGATAGGCTTAGTAAAAGAATCAAAAGATAGTTAATTTGGGTTGATTTGTGGGAATAAAGAAAATGGACTTAACTCTAGAAACGATTCAACACTAAAAAGTGTCACCCCGATTTCTATTTGGTTAAGGTGGATTTGCGGAATGATAGAAGGGTTGAACGCCACACCAAAGCAAGGTGATAAGTTCAAAAGAGAACGATAGACGCCACTAGCACGCTAGATAAGTCAGATCGAAACTCATACGAATTTAGAGAGGAGAAAACTCACTCTTTGAACAAAGTTCATTCAAAATGATTAAAAGTCAAAAGTCCTTTTTACAAGTTTGAACTCGAAATTTATAGCCAAATAAGGGCTAGCCGAATGGACAAAAAACTTGGCTGAAATTCCATCTCTAAATTCACTTAATTAAGCTTAAAATTCTAAGTTGCTTCCTGATGCATTTGGGAGGTCAAATTCAGCTTCTAGATGCCTTGAAATTCGGCTGGAGTAAATTGGAGGCCTTGGTTGCTGATGGTGCATGTAAAGTCAGCCTAGGGAGTGAAGCTTGGCCTTAATTGCGGCTCCTTGATCAGCTAAACAGTTTGGACTTCTTAAAATTCAGCTTGGGTTCCCCAACCGTTTCTATGTGTGGACTAAAGGAAATGATTAGGCCTTTGTGTGTGAACACACGAAATTGAAAGGTCTTAGTGTGTGAAGGGAACATTTCGGCTAGTGGAGCTTTAAAGATGCCTTAGTGAGCTGAACAATCAGCTTGGAATGGTGCAACTCCAACATCCTCTTTTAATGCCGTCCCAAGTCCAAATTCATGCTTTCTTCAACATCTCATTGAATGGCCGTCCATTGTATGTGGAACATCTCATTAATTGCCGTTCTTTGCATGTAGAACAACATCTTTAATGCATGTCTTGTTGTACAATAAATTCGGCCAACATGCCTCATTTAAATGCTTGTCCCATGTCCAGCAAACATATTAAATTCGGTAGTCTTGAAAAGGTGCAGCAGCAACCTTCTCTTTAATGCCGTCCATGACTTGTACCTGCATGAATTGGATCAACAAATTAATTCCACTGTGGACTCATTAAATTCGGCAGCAAGAAATTAATCCTGCAAAATTAAGTTGATATAGGAGTGCGCGCGGACCAAGATCGAGTTGCCAAGTCACGGGAAACTCCTACGAAAGCTCTAACGAACAGATCTAAAAACAAAACGAATAATGAAATTAAATCTGGAAAATTCAGATCTGGAACAATAACACTAAAATCAGCAAGATTTAATCAAGAATCGAAACACTTATGAAGGGGGTTTCTTGGAAGCCAATAACTCGATTTAGCAATCAAAGAAAGAACCAATCTGCTGAATTTGAGAAAACAAACACAAGCAGCAAATTAAACTTAAAATTTCAGCAAATAAATGGAGTAAAATTTGGGATTTTGGACGGCAAGAAGAAAGAAGTAGAATCGAGTGATTAAACGCAGTTGAAAGGAAAGAAAGAACGCAAATTGGCCAATGAATTGATTCAGCCAACAATGCCTAATTTCCAGCAATCAATTGACCCCCAATTTGAAAGAATCCCAATCGGCCAAACCCTAGGAATTGGGGATTTTTGATATTGAATCATTGCTGCCAATAAGGGAAAATTGAATTATCGATTCTTGGAGTTGAAACGTGGCTGAAAAGAACACAAGAATATCAGCAAACAAGTAAGATAAAGAATCGATCCAAGAGGAACAAAGAATTAAAACGAAACAGCAAGAAATAAAGAAAAGTCCTAAGAACCCTTGAATTCCCGAAAGAATTCACAAATTCCTTCAAACGGCTCTAATCTCCCCTCCAAAGAATATCGATGGCAAGAAGAAGGTTGAAGACGGCTCCCACAATCCAAAGATTGTTAAAACAGCTTCTAAAGAAAACTCAAGAGAGAAATCTTGGAGAAAACTCAAAGAAAAATCTGCTCTCTCAAATCTGAAATTAAAAAAATAAATCTAAGTGTGTGTTTTACAAAGGGTGGCCGGCCATGCCTTTAAATAGGCCTCAAGTAATCCTAATCTAACAAGTAACTAATAAAATTAAACCTAATTAATAAAATAAAAAGGGAAAATTCGGCCAAGCTTATGTATGGGCTATTTTGGGCCGAATTTTACATGTATGTTCCTAAAAAAATTAAATTAAACAAGTAAAATGTTTATGAATTGGGCCCTTTGACATTTTGGCCTGATTTTCAACTAAGTATGAAGGAATTTCTTGATTGGGCTGGAATTTGGTTATTGGGCCTCGCCTTCAAGAATTTGGGCTTGTGATCCATCTCCTACCGAAATTGGGTCATTGATGCTCGTAATGAAGATCCAATGCGTTTTGGCTGCAAGATTTGGTTTCTTGGACCAAGATTTCCAAGATTTGAAATCTTGATTTTCTTGATTCTTGAAATCGCTCCAAACAGTAAAATTGGGCCAAGATTCGGTTTCTTGATTTTCTTGAAAACAAGAAAGTGAATCTTGATTTTCTCTTTCTTTCGTGTACGCATCTAAGGCCTTTGTGACTCGTATCATTCCCCCTTCCTCAAAAAGATTCGTCCCCGAATCTGAAAAATCAAATGGACTCTACTTTCCTCGATCGAACGGGACTAACGGCAATTGAGCCCACTGAAAAGAATAGCCATGAGTTAGTAAATAGCAACGCAAACAAACTTGTAGTCCAATCATAAGCATAACAAAACAAGTATAACGCATGCGAATGGACAAATTTAGATTACCATGCAAATAAGCTAATTTACTCGCCAATGCCTCGTCAATTATTTGACACAAAGATGGACATGTTTTAAGGCATTTAATCATCTCAAATTGTTTCCACAAACCATGAAGAAATCGCGAGTAATAAATCAAATGGTAAACGTAATCGTCACAAGTAGGTATTTGAAAAGGTCCACATAGTTCACAGAGTTGCACAATCATACCATGCATTAATCGACGGACTATGGATTCACTCACACATGCATCAAAAACAATAATCTTTTTATCAACCATTAAAACAGATAGATCATCAAGAAATAAAATAGGACAGTCAAGCACGTTTTGATCTAAGTGTTTTACAAAAATTAAATCATCAACATGATCTTTGTCACTATCCGAGGAGTACAAAGGTGTTTCAAAAGTTTCAAGCATCTTACCTTTATAAGCAGAAGAATAAGGGTCGATTTTACCTTTTTCATTGAATACAAACCTTCGCTCATCGGGGGCATAGTGTAGTCGAAGCTCCGTTGTTGAGTTAACCTTTGTCAAATGGAACTCAAATTTTATGTATAACCACAGAAATTGTTTAAGGCATGAATATAAATTGAAAACAAATTTGGCAAATTTCGTTACCTTATTCAAAAACCAAGTATCAAAACAATAGAAAGTATTTGCCAAAACAGATTTGCACAAATTCGAGGATTTTACACAAGGCAAATTGAGAGAATAACAACTCACGCTTCCTTTCGTAATGACTTTATCAACCACAATCGAAGAATAACAATTAATCGGATCAAAATGAATGGATCTTTTAAGAACTAAGTCACCAATAATTTTCAAATATGCACGGGACTCTGTTGCCAAAATTTCCTTACCTCGCTTACCTTCGGGCTCATGTAGAGTGATTTCATCTTTGCCAATGTTGATCGTACGAAAGCGTCTTTATTTGAGAGGTATTGAAGTTGAAAGTTATCTTTCGATCTTTCGGGAACCTGAAAAGTAGCAACACAAGAAAAATTCATATCTTGGTTAGTGAAAACATTCCTCACTACCCTTTCCTCGTCTTTTTCTTTTGTTTTCTTTTCTAACTCATTTTCTCTTCTTTCTTCAACTTCTTTTCCAATTTTCTTTTCTGTTTCACATTCCTTTTCACTCTCAATCTCTTTTTGCTCGTTTTCATTCTTTTTTTCTTTTTCCTCACTTGTTTTAACAACAGAATTTTTTAGTTTGATTTGGTCCTCATGGACTTGTTCCGGAGTGAGTGGCACTAAGGTGATTTTCCTTCCTTGATGCTTGAAAGAATACCTATTTGTACGGCCATCGTGAGTGGCCTTTCGATCCAGTTGCCATGGTTCTCCTAGCAACAAATGGCAGGCTTGAATAGGCATTACGTTGCACACAACTTCGTCTTGATACTTACCGATAGAAAAAGCGATGTGCACTTGTTGAGTGACCTTAAATTGGCCTTCGTTGCTAAGCCCTTGTAGTTGATAAGGTTGTGGATGCTTGGTAGTGGTTAAGCAAAGCTTTTCCACCATCGTCGTGCTGGCTACGTTCGAGCAACTTTCACCATCAATAATAACTCTACAAAGCTTACCTTGTACATGGCAGCGAGTATGAAAGAGATGTTCTCGTTGCTGCTCGCTCTTTGATTTTGCCAAAGAAGGTTGCCCACGATTATGAAAATCATCATCCATTCTAGGGACACGTCGAGGGCCGCGCCTATGGGGCTGGTTATCCCTATCTTCCTTGATTGGATCTCGATATTGGGGTTCTTGATTCAATCGTACCTCATTCAAAGTAGTACTCAAAGCTTGAAGTGTAGTAGCCTGTTTGTCCAACTGTTGTTGGAATCTTTTAAATATGTCATCATTATTTTCACCTTTAGACATTTTCAAAAACCTGTAAAAAATAAATACTCAACACTCAAAATAAAAGTTAGCAAACCTCACCGTAAATCACTCAAAAAGAAAATTCAAATTCTCAATGAGGTAGAATTCAATCTTGAGAGTTCTTTATCAGAGTTTATATCAACCAATTAGAGAGTGTGAACCAAACTACCAAAGAATCCTAATTTGCACTAGGATGCCAAAAACTGACGAGACACCAATTGATTCGTGTCGCACCGAGGAAGAAGTTGTGCACACGTTTAAATCCTACTAACACAAGAAACAAAAAGGTGTTAGATAGCGTAAAGGAAGAATAAAGGCAAACAAATGAAAACCTACAGCTAGGAATCAATAAAAATTGCTGAAAACAGAAAAACCCGAAAAATGCAGAGTAACTTGACAACTTCGTTCGAGGTGTTCCCGACCTCCAAAAATCACAAAATTAAATCTAGAATGTCCTTATATATTGAATTTTGATCTGGAAAGTTTGGGCACCAAATTCAACCCGCTGAATCTTTTTTTTAAATTTTTATTAAATTTCGTTTTTTTGATTTTTTTGACCTTTTTGACTGATTTTTTTGCGGGATTAATTTTTTTATATTCAATCACAGTGCCAAAAATATGTATGTAAAATTTTAGATCAATCGGACAACGTTTACCCACTCAAATGAATTTTTTTCGAACAATTTTTCTGGGTAAAACTGCTGTTTGTGCTTTAAAAAATAGAGATCAGTTTAGAAATCAACCAAGAACACCCAAAACGCCCAAAATCTGATACCAAATGATAGAGGGTAAGCGCGCGGATCAAGATCGAGTCGTCAAGTTACGAGAAACTCCTACGAAAGCTCTAACGAACAGATTTGAAAACAAAACGAATAATGAAATTAAATCTGGAAAATTCAGATCTGGAACAATAACACTAAAATCAGCAAGATTTAATCAAGAATCGAAACACTTATGAAGGGGGTTTCTTGGAAGCCAATAACTCGATTTAGCAATCAAAGAAAGAACCAATCTGCTGAATCTGAGAAAGCAAACACAAGCAGCAAATTAAACTTAAAATTTCAGCAAATAAATGGAGTAAAATTTGGGATTTTGGACGGCAAGAAGAAAGAAGTAGAATCGAGTGATTAAATGCAGTTGAAAGGAAAGAAAGAACGCAAATTGGCCAATGAATTGATTCAGCCAACAATGCCTAATTTCCAGCAATCAATTGACCCCCAATTTGAAATAATCCCAATCGGCCAAACCCTAAGAATTGGGGATTTTTGATATTGAATCGTTGCTGCCAACAAGGGAAAATTGAATTATCGATTCTTGGAGTTGAAACGTGGCTAAAAAGAACACAAGAATATCAGCAAACAAGTAAGATAAAGAATCGATCCAAGAGGAACAAAGAATTAAAACGAAACAGCAAGAAATAAAGAAAAGTCCTAAGAACCCTTGAATTCCCGAAAGAATTCACAAATTCCTTCAAACGGCTCTAATCTCCCCTCCAAAGAATATCGATGGCAAGAAGAAGGTTGAAGACGGCTCCCACAATCCAAAGATTGTTAAAACAGCTTCTAAAGAAAACTCAAGAGAGAAATCTTGGAGAAAACTCAAAGAAAATTCTGCTCTCTCAAATCTGAAATTAAAAAAATAAATCTAAGTGTGTGTTTTACAAAGGGTGGCCGGCCATGCCTTTAAATAGGCCTCAAGTAATCCTAATCTAACAAGTAACTAATAAAATTAAACCTAACTAATAAAATAAAAAGGGAAAATTCGGCCAAGCTTATGTATGGGCTATTTTTGGGCCGAATTTTACATGTATGTTCCTAAAAAAATTAAATTAAACAAGTAAAATGTTTATGAATTGGGCCCTTTGACATTTTGGCCTGATTTTCAACTAAGTATGAAGGAATTTCTTGATTGGGCTGGAATTTGGTTATTGGGCCTCGCCTTCAAGAATTTGGGCTTGTGATCCATCTCCTACTGAAATTGGGTCATTGATGCTCGTAATGAAGATCCAATGCGTTTTGGCTGCAAGATTTGGTTTCTTGGACCAAGATTTCCAAGATTTGAAATCTTGATTTTCTTGATTCTTGAAATCGCTCCAAACAGCAAAATTGGGCCAAGATTCGATTTCTTGATTTTCTTGAAAACAAGAAAGTGAATCTTGATTTTCTCTTTCTTTCGTGTACGCATCTAAGGCCTTTGTGACTCGTATCATAAGTGCTCTTTAAATTTCGGCTGGAGAAAATTCAAGAACAAGACACATTAAAACTCTGCAGCAGCAAGACGCATTTAAAGAAGCAAAACACATTAATTAACATTTAGACACATTTATTTAAGTTAAGACACAATTAATTCAGTTGGACAAATTAAATAGCAGCAGCTAATTAAACCAATGTCTAATTTCGGCTGGACATAATAAATATCAGTAGCTGATAAATTTGTCCAAGACTGAACATATTAAAATTACCTAATAACTATGTATGAACTAAGACACATTTAAACTCAATTAATATGTCCAGAATTTGACTAATTAAAATGCAAGTTAATTTATGTTGAGCTAAACTTAATTAAATTAACTAACTTATTTAATTAACTAAGTTTATTCCATCAAAATAAAATGCAAACTTAATTAAATAAATTGCATTCTAGCTCAATGAACTAGAATCTGCCCGAATTGAGCTGGGACGAGCTTGTGAAAATAACGAGCTTCGCTTGTGAGCTGAGCCAAAGAAGTTTCCGGGGCGTGGTCGTATCATTATGATAAGGTGAGACCAACTTCTATTTTTGATCCCGGCATTGACTCATATGTTCACTTGTTGAATAAGATCTTCAAAAATTCTTTTGAGTCTATAATTTTTAGTGTCACTAACCTATCTCTTTCTTGTGTAGGTGACACTTCGGAATGGTTCCCTCCAAAAGAGGAAGGACGCGGAAATAATTCAATTCTTTCTCGAACCATTTGTGATTTTCAAAGTTTTGGAAATGATTCTATTTGGGTCATGAACAAAAGGGTTCGAGATCTTGAAAATTTTTTTCGAGCAAGTGGCCCGATTTGAGGACAAATCGTCTTCAAGAGGGAAGGTATGATGTGATCCCGATCGCATCATGTAATGACACAACCCAACGCCATCGAGATTGGCCTAAACACGAGGGCCCCAAGTGCAAGATGAAGCTCATTTTTAGTTCATTCGAGCTCAAGTTAGCTCATTCGAGCTCAATTCCGCTCATTGAACTCGTTATTAGCTCTCTAGCTCACTTAATTTAATTTGCTGGAATAAATTAATTAGTTGAGTTAGTTATTTTAGCTCAAATAATTACTAAGTATTTGATTAAGTAATCTGGACATTTTAATTATGTTTGTTTAATACATGCTTTAATTTGTCTTAAGTCTATTTAATGTGTTTGTTGTAGTTAATGCTGTTGTTTAATGTGTCTGGACGAATTTAATGCTGCTATTACATGATATAAATATGTCTGGACGAATTTAATGCTGCTATTACATGTTTGGACGAATTTAATTAACTTGTCTAGGATGCTGAATTAAATGTGCCTTAGTTGCCAAATTTATTGATGTTTTTCATTAGTTTCAGCCGAATTTATGAGCATATTTATTGATCAAATTGCTGCCAATTTAATTTGTCTTAAGATGCTGATTTTTAATGAGCAGATATTAATGACCGAATTTAATTATTTGTCTGCAGGTTTAATGGCTTGGATGGCATTTAAGGAAGTGGATGTTGGCCGAATTTAATGTACAGCAAGACATGCATTAAAGATGCTGTTCTACATGGAAGGAACGACATTAAAGGAGTTGCTTGTGCTTTTTCATGTGGCCATTTAATGGACGAAATTAAAGAAGCTGCTTGCTGATTTAATGTGCAGCAAAGCCATGAATTAAATGAGATGTTCCACATGCAATGGACGTCCATTAATTAGCTGCTGAAAAGAGAATGCATGAAGCCTTAAAAGTTAATTTGAATGCTGATTTCTCCTTTTCCCCATATGCCTTTTCGTGGAAATCAATGGGCAAGAATTAACTTCCAGCAGGTGCTATTTTCGTGAACATCAAAGGGCTGCTGGTTGGTATTTTCAAGTAGCCCTTCGGCCAACAACATGCTTGGCATTTCCTCTCTTCAAGGCTGAACTTTACACTAACCAAAGAAGCTGTTGTGTGTGTCAAGACGTCACTAATGCTGCTGCTGATCATTAGGATTCTCAAGGCTGATTTAATGAAGAGAATTTAAGTCATTATCTATTAAAAACGTTGAACTCTTCCAGCCTAAGAAATCAACTCATTTATTCAGCTGAATTGGGACTTTAAGCTGCTGCCCATTACCGTTTCCAAGGCCTAGAATATTTCAAAAGCATTGAGCTTAGATATTAAGATATTTCAGCTTATTAATTTAGCTCAATTAAATCTGTTTATTGTGACTATTCGGTTGGGCACTTCTTAGACTATAAATAGTTTGCTTTGTAATCGTTTTGAAGTTAGACAATCTCTGATTCCTTTGTGAGTTTATTTTCAACTCTCATTGTTCTCCAAAGACTCGTCTGACTTATCAAGTAACCCTTGTGGCGTAAACTTGTCTTTCTATTCCGAACTTATCACTTTGCACCCAAAGTGTGGCGTTCAAGTTATACTGAGGTTCCTATCATCTTTGATAGTGGGTTGAGGTTCCATTTTATTCGTTTTCCATCCATACAACATTTAGCCTTTCCTAAGTATTCGTATAAGTCCCGGGTTAACACACTTATATTGTGTTGGTTCAACTTGAATACTTGGTTTTCATTCACCTATCGACCTCAATACATTCCATAACCTCTTTTGAACTAAATTTGAGCCTTTATCGCTTCTTTCATAATCTAATTCGGCCACCCTCAAGTATTACTCCTATTCACGATCGGGCACTTCAACGACTCGACTCTCATCACCTAGCCAGTTCATATCAGGATTTGACACATAAGTTCAGCACATTGAATGCATAATGTGCATGCACAAAGTGGAGAACGAATTTTCAAGGTACATGCTGCCATTCATGACTCAGGTCATCATTAAAGCTTCAATTAAGAGGGATGCATGTCCCATGCATCTAGCATTCAGCCAAGGGGGATTAAAGGGCAATTAAAGGCTGGACATCCATGGACTTAAGGATTCTTCATGGCTAAGTATTCATGCACATACCAATGGGGAAGAAAGTGTCTATTCAGCTAATGGATGAATCTGCTGAATTCATGAACCATCATTAATGTTTTAGTGTGAACCCTTTTAATTGTTGTGTGAACACATCAGTAGCCAAATTTCAATAGGCATTTTAGAGCCTATAAATAGTTGCTTTTGTAATCATTTTAAGGTTAGAACTTTTGACATTTTATTGAATGAACTATTGTTCCTGTGAGGTTTTCTCCTCTCCAATTTTGTATGAGTCTCGAGTGACTTATCTAGCGTGCTAGTGGCGTCAACCCGAACTTGTTTCTGAACTTATCACCAACCCTGGTGTGGCGTTCGTCCATCTAACTATACCTTCGGTTCTTACTTTGCTAAGTAACGGGTCGAGGTCCATATTCCTTTTTCCATCTTTTCACCTTAAACCATATAAGATTTGGGGCGATACTCATCTTAGTATTGAAACTTTCTTGACGTTTAAGTTCTATTTTCCATCTCCATCAATTACGTTTTCTATCCTACCTTGTTTCTATTCTAAACCAAACCTACCAACACCAAACCACTCATCTAAACCCCTTTAAAAGCTTCCGCAACCCTTAGCCTAAATCACCCAATTTTGACAACTCCATCTACTCCTTGTCGACGATCGGGCAACTACGTGAAACGACTCGATTAACCCGGGCCGGATCGCATCAGGTTTACAAACTTTCCTTTTTGAGTGTTGAGTGTTTATTTTGCAGGTTTTTGAAAATGTCTAAGGTTGTTCAAGGTGATAATGACCATAATGACGTCTATGACACATTTAAAATATCCCAACTGATGTGAGCTTGCCTACGAACCAAGTAGAGATCGAACAAGAAGATATCAAGTTGCCCATTGGTCCGATAATGCGAGCTAGAGCTAAACGATTCAAAGATGCCATCTCAGTAATGGTGGAACGAGTTGAGGAAAATGATAGCAAAGCAAACAAGGTTCGTGGCAAAGCAAAAGACGACGAGGCCAACGAGCACGGGAACGAAGAGATCGAGAGCGGCCCGACGATGATTTAAAGAATATTAAAATGGCGATTCCTGCTTTTCAAGGAAGGTTGGATCCCGAGGCCTATCTTGAATGGGAGAAAAAGGTCGAGTTAGTTTTCGAATGTCACAATTACTCCGAGAGTAAGAAGGTGAAGCTAGCTGCCATAGAATTCTCCGATTATGCCATAATATGGTGGGATCAACTCACGTTGAGTCGAAGACGCAATGGAGAACGTCCCGTGTCTACATGGGCAGAAATGAAGGCGATAATGAGAAAGTGATTTATTCCTGCTTATTACCACCGGGAGTTGTATCAAAAACTCCAAAGTCTAACTCAAGGCCAACGAAGCGTGGAGGATTACTACAAGGAAATGGAAGTGGCCATGATCCGCGCCGATGTGGAGGAAGATCGAGAAGCCACCATGGCTCGATTTCTCGCCGGCCTTAACCGTGATATCATCAATATTGTGGAGCTACACCACTATGTTGAAGTCATTGATATGGTCCATATGGCCATAAAGGTTGAAAAACAATTAAAGAGAAAAGGTATGTCCCGTTCTTTCCCTAACACTTCTTCGATGTCTAGGTAGGGGCAAGGAACCAACAAACGAGACATAACAAATCGAAACAAAGAAGTGAGTGGGGCAGCAAAGTTCAATAAACTGAATACCGAAACAAGTAAAGGAAAGATGGATGCCCAACCAAATAGATCCCGAGACATAAAGTGCTTCAAATGTCTTGGAAGGGGCCACATCACGAGTCAATGCCCGAACCAGAATGCGATGGTTGTTTGAGATGATGGAGAGATTGAATCCAAAAGTGAACAAGAGAATGAGGCCATTGAACAAGCCGAAGATGAGGAGGATGTTGAACAAGCCGAAAATGGAGAAATATTGGTGGTGAAAAGAAGTCTTACTTTGCAAGGTGCTGAAAATGATCAACAACGCAAAAACATCTTCCATACGCGATGTCAAGTGCAAGGTAAGATTTGTTGCGTTATAATCGATGGGGGAAGTTGTACAAATGTGGCTAGTTCATTGATGGTGGAGAAACTCGGATTGGCCACCACTAAACATCCCCATCCATATAAACTCCAATGGCTTAACGATGGTGGAGAATTGAAGGTGACAAAGCAAGTGCTTATTTCGTTCACAATTGGAAAATATCAAGATGAAGTGATGTGTGACGTTGTACGATGGGCAAATGAACCTTGAACATCTTGGATGTGCATGAATGGGCTAGGTTCGGTCAATGAGCATAAATAGACTCATTTAAGTTGCATCTTTTGGCTGAAAAATGACCAGCAATTAATAGGAACATGAGCAGCCATTTGGACTGTGAAAGCAAAGCTTTGAAGAGTCTTAGAGTGTGAACACCATGAACCGAATAGCCAAAAGATTTCCAGCAATGTGAAAGAAATAAATAGCAGCTTTGAAGAATGAAAAATCATCTCTTTTGCCGAATGGTCATGATACGATGTAGCCTAATGAAACAGACTATCTTCGTATGTTACGGATCTAGGAATGTTGTAAGCACGTTCCTGTAACAAGAAAACAGCAAGGAATTAAAGAAATAATCATGGTAAAATATGGGTATAAAGAAAAGAATGAAAATGGAAGGAAAATGAAGTTGTTGGAGTTTAAAACAAAATCGGTGAAGTCGAACGCTTCATGAAACGGCCAAGGCAGCAACTTGAGTGTTCAACAATGGCAAAAGTAATTGTTGGGTTAGAATAACGTTAAACTCGAAAGAACCTGCACAATCTACTGAGCAAACCCGAATCGAATCTGTTCAACGTCAAAAAGGACTTGGACCCTTTAGATAGCGATCTAGGAACCCGAAGTATCAAGAAAATTTGACACAACAAACTAAGTCTAAAATGCCAAGGAAAGTTCAATGAAGAACCGAAATTGAGAGAAATTCTCAAATGTAATTGTTTTCATAAATCATATATCCTGAATACATCATTTTTAATATGTATTTATAAGTACAAAGAGGGGTGTTGAATGGAAATTCGTGGCTGTAATCAAAAGGGTTTAAAATAAGAAGTTATAACTCCTTTTGGCATCATTTTAATAGCAGCCATACATTTAAATTTCAAACGACAACCTCCCTTGTTCTTATCCTTGTATATTCGGCTACACATGCACACACACACTCTTGTGCACGAGCGGTCATGTGCTCCTCACATGTTTGGACGCCACATGGGCTGCCACAAATGCATAGGACACTTGCCATTACGTAGGACATGTTTCAGCTGCTTCTGGACTCATCAGCTGGAGTTGAGCTGGTGGAGCTGAGTTTGAGCTAGCTAGAAATGCACTGAGCTGAAATGAGCTGGAAATAATCTTTCAGAACTATTTCAAGCTGAGATGAGCTGCATGCACATATTTGAGCTTCAACCGAGCTAGAAATGAGGTCTTAAGCTACTGTCCATTACTTTACCTTATGGTAAATAAAACAAACATGCATTAAAGCAATGCAAACTTATTGAAAACTTATTAACAAGCTGTAAATATAATGCAAACTTATTCATTAAAACACAAACAACATCAAATCAATACCAAAACATACGTAACTTAATATGTACCTACTTAAACACACATAATACATAGTAGAACCTCAATACGTCACATATCAGCATGCAACATGTTATAAAGCCTATGTTCTAAGGCATGAACATGATCGAATAAATCTGGAATCGTAGCACAAATAAGGAATAAGGCTTCCCTGAATTTCTTTGCCTTAGATCGGGTAATAGGTCCTAATGGTAATACCTCCGGATCAGTTTGCTTTGTTGGTGTAAGCGTGCACACATCATCCCCCCCTTCTGAAAAGGATTTGACCTCAAATCTGTAGAATCATCATAAGGGGTTAAGTCAGAAACATTAAATGTGGCACTCACATTGTATTCTCCCGGCAAGTCTAACTTGTAGGCGTTGTCATTCACTTTCTCCAACACCTGAAAAGGACCATCACCACGCGGTAATAGCTTGGACCTCCTCTGGGCTGGAAATCGTTCCTTTCGGAAATGAACCCAAACCTAATCTCCCACATCGAAGGTGACTCGCTTTCTGCCCTTGTTTGCTTGCTTTGTATAATGTTGAGTCCTTCGTTCGAGGTTTTCCTTAACTTGTTGATGCAATTTCTTACGTATTCTGCTTTTGCTTTACCGTCCCTATTCATCATCTGTTCCGGCGGCAAAGGCAACATATCTAGAGGCGTAATAGGATTAAAGCCATAAACAACCTCAAAAGGGGACATCTTAGTAGTAGAATGTACAGCATGGTTATAAGTGAATTCAACGTGTGGCAAACAATCTTCCCAAGTTTTGATGTTCTTTTTAATGATGGAACGAAGTAAAGTAGATAAAACTCTGTTAACAACCTCAGTTTGCCCATCAGTCTGGGGATGACAAGTAGTAGAAAACATAAGTTTCATACCTAGTTTGCTCCAAAGAGTCCTCCAGAAATGACTCAAAAACTTCACATCCCTGTCAGAAACAATCGACCTAGGAATACCATGTAATCGTACAACATCTTTAAAGAACAAGTTAGCCACATTAACAGCATCATCAGTCTTATGGCATGAAATGAAATGTGCCATCTTCGAGAACCTATCAACCACAACAAATATACTATCCCGACCTGTTCTAGTTCGAGGTAATCCCAAAATAAAGTCCATTGAAATATCAGTCCAAGGGGATTCAGGTATAGGTAAAGGTAAGTACATACCATGTGGTGAAACCTTCGATTTTGCTTTCTTACATGTCACACAACGTTCACAGTAGCGTTCAACGTCCCGGCGCATCTTAGGCCAGAAAAGATGCTCTTTTAAGGTGTGTAACGTTTTAATGACCCCAAAATGACCCATCAATCCACCTTCATGTGCTTCACGGATCAGTATATCATGCATTGAACCCTGTGGAATGCATATTCTGTTTTCTTTGAAAAGATATCCATCATGCCTGTAGAATTTTCCATCTGCACCTTTCTCACAAGCACTATACTTATTGCAAAAATCATGATCATTAGAGTATAACTCTCGAATATATGCAAATCCAATCAAATGTGAATCAAGATAACTCAATAGTACATATCTGCGTGATAATGCATCAGCAACGACATTATCTTTCCCTTTTTTGTATCGAATGACATAAGGAAAAGATTCTAAGAATTCAACCCATTTAGCATGTCGTTTGTTCAATTTACGCTGACCTGTGATATATCGTAAAGCCTCGTGGTCAGTGTGGATTACAAACTCTTTAGGCAACAAGTAATGTTGCCAAGTCTCCAATGCCTGAATCAATGCATACATCTCTTTATCATAAACCGGATAATTCAATGTTGCTCCACTCAGTTTCTCGCTAAAATATGCAACGGGCCTCTTTTCCTGTTTTAAAACTGCACCTATACCAACTCCAGAAGCATCACATTCAATTTCAAAAGTTTTATCAAAGTTAGGTAAGGCTAACGCTGGTGCTTTTGTCAAACAATCCTTAATTTTTAGAAAGGCATCTTCTTGTTCTTTACCCCACAAGAAGCTAGAATTCTTCTTAATAATTCCGGTTAAGGGTGCGGTAATAGAACTGAAGTTAGGAACAAACCGTCGATAAAAACTAGCTAAACCATGAAATGATCTAACTTGAGTAATCGATGTCGGTCGTGGCCATTCCTGAATTGTCTTTATTTTCTCTTGATCAACTTCAACACCCTGTGCACTCACAATGTAACCAAGAAATGTAAGTCTGTCAGTACAAAACACACATTTCTCTACGTTACCATACAATCTTTCTTCTCTCAAAGTCTGCAATACAGCTCTTAGATGTTCTACGTGATCCTGCAAAGTCTTGCTATAAACTAAAATATCATCAAAGTACACAACACAAAACTTTCCAATAAAAGATCGCAGAACATGATTCATTAGTCGCATAAAAGTACTAGGTGCATTACTTAAACAAAAAGGCATCACTAACCATTCATACAAACCTATCTTTGTTTTGAAGGCTGTCTTCCATTCGTCGCCTTCTCGCATGTGAATCTGATGATATCCACTCTTCAAGTCAATTTTGGAGAAGATGACGGCTCCACAAAGCTCGTCCAACATGTCATCAAGTCTAGGGATAGGATGAAGATACTTAATTGTAATTTGATTCACAGCTCTACAATCTACGCACATCCTCCAAGCCCCATCTTTCTTCAGTACTAACAACACCGGAACAACACATGGACTCAGACTTTCTCGAATATAACCCTTGTCCATCAATTCTGCAACTTGCCTTTGAAGCTCTTTTGTCTCTTCAGGGTTAGTACGATAAGCTGGTCGATTTGGAATGGTAGCACCTGGAATGAAATCAATCTGGTGCTCAATGCCACGAAGAGGTGGTAATCCCTTCAGTGTTTCTTTCGGAAACACATCCTCAAACTCCTGCAAAAGGGACACAATCGATGCAGGCAAATCAGCAGGAAACTCAGCCAATAAACAATGATCTTTAAACATTAAAATAAACAAGGATTGGTGAGAGGAAAGACATTTCCTGATTTCTCGACTGCTTGCATATACGCTTATCTTTTTCTTCTCCTTTGCAACTTCCTTACTATTTTTCAAGCTTGTTTGATCTTCAATTACTTGACTCGGTGTCAAAGGAGCCAAAGTAATCTTCTTACCTGCATGCATAAAAGAGTATCGATTTGTAAAACCATCATGCATTGCCCTCTTGTCATACTGCCAAGGACGCCCCAAAAGAAGGTGAGTTGCATCCATCGACACAACATCACAAAGGACCTCGTCCTTGTAGTTTCCAATTGAAAACGGTACAACCACTGTTTCGTCGCTTTAAGTTCTCCACCATCATTCAACCACTGCAACTTGTATGGATTCGGATGCTTTGTCGTCTTAAGACCTAATCTGTCAACCATCACTGAACTAGCAACATTAGTACAACTACCGCTATCAATAATCACAACACATACCTTATCTTGAACCTTACATCGTGTGTGAAAGATAGTCTCACTTTGTTGCTCGTCTTGCACCTGTTGCACATTCAAACTACGTTTGACAACCATGATCTCCATAACTTGACCAGATTCAGCAACTTCTAGGTCATTCTCTTCATCTTCTTTAGTCGGGAGTTCATGTACATCTTCCTCAGAATCTGACTCGATCTCTCCATCTTCTTGCATCAACATAACCCTCCGATTAGGACACTGGCTAGCAACATGTCCTCTACCAAGGCACTTAAAGCACTGAATATCTCTTGATCGTTCTGGTGCCACCATTGGTTGTTTGCCACGTCCATTATCAGCAATAGGAGGCTTTGGTTTGCTGGATTCGCCTGGCTCTCGAATCCGTAATGGCGGTTGTGGTGCTTGTTTCCTGGCATTGTTAGGGGTATATAAAGGATTCGAAAAAGTTTTAAATGGAGTATTTCCTCGAGTAGAAGCTTTTCTACGTTGTTGTCGCTCAATTTTGATCGCCATATGCACCATGTCATCCAACTCAACATAATGTTGCATTTCAACAACGTTTGCTATTTCAAAATTTAAACCTGCCAAAAACCGAGCCATAGTCGCCTCACGGTCCTCAACTATGTTTGCACGCATCATGGACATCTCCATCTCTTTGAAATAGTCCTCAACGCTCTTGTTGCCCTGTTTCAAGGTTTGTAATTTCTGAAATAAATCTCGATGATAGTGAGAAGGAACAAATCGTCTCCGTATGATACACTTCATATCTTCCCATGTTCTCACTAGACCTTCACCTGTACGTCGTCGACTAATCAGTAATTGGTCCCACCATACCAGTGCATAGTCAACAAACTCCATAGCTGCTAGTCGAACTTTCTTCTGTTCTGAGTAGTTATAACACTCAAAAACGTGCTCAACCTTGCTTTCCCATGTCAGATAAGCATCTGGATCTGAACGTCCTTGAAAAGAAGGTATGGCAACTTTAATGTTAGAAATATTATCATCAACTGTGCGTCCTGGTCGTTGATTCACCCTTGGTGAATGTTCAATGTCATTTTAATCATTATGTTCATTATGGACAGATTGTGAACCACCCCCTTCAATCTTGTCCAAATGAGAGTGTATAGACTCTAATGCATTTTCTAATAGATGTTACAAGGTACGAGTAATAGCTTGCATTTGCAAATCTGGTGGTTGATCCCCACCATGACTACGATCTTCTAATCCTGTCATCTAAAGCAACACACAAGAATACAGATAATGAGTTAAGTAAAACAAAAGTAAAAGTCCTCACAGCACACTCTCAAAACCTCTCAGTTTTCACTCCAAAGAACTGTGCACTCAAAAATTAGCACTCAGCGCTCGTGTTTCACTCGGGAGAATGCATGAATGACTCTTTTTGTCTCCCCTTCTGTTCTCACAATGCTCAATGCTTTTTCCCTCACAATTTCTCATTTTTTAGTTCTTTAAAGGACTAATCCAACATTTCAGAACCTGTTATAATTGTGTTGGCTATAAGGGAAACACACGGTTAGAGAGAAGAAGAAAAAATAAACAAAGGAAAAGGATAAGAAAAAAAAAGTAAAAGGATAAGAAATAAAATAAACAAAGGGAAAGGATGGAATTTAAATAATTTAGTTTCTTACTGCAAAGAAGTGCTTTACAACGTTCTTAGCACTGAACAAATAAGAATAGTTCGTTTCGGTTGATATCCAAGCACTTCGCAATTACAGGGTACAAAAACTAAACATTATTCAACATTTCAACATAACAAAACACACTTTTTCTTTCCCAAACTTGATGAATTTCAATTCCTCTTTTTTTAAATCTGATTTTTCTTTCTATTTTTGTTGTTTTTTTTGTTTTTTTGAATTTTTCGAAACTGATATATATATATTTTTGTTTTGAATTTCAAATTTTCTTGTTAGAGAAGAAAAGTACAACAATTCCAACCCTAGGCTCTGATACCAGATGATACGATGTAGCCTAACGAACAGACTATCTTCGTATGTTACGGATCTAGGAATGTTGTAAGCACGTTCCTGTAACAAGAAAATAGCAAGGAATTAAAGAAATAATCATGGTAAAATATGGGTATAAAGAAAAGAACGAAAATGGAAGGAAAATGAAGTTGTTGGAGTTTAAAACAAAATCGGTGAAGTCAAACGCTTCATGAAACGGCCAAGGCATCAACTTGAGTGTTCAACAATGGCAAAAGTAATTGTTGGGTTAGAATAACGTTAAACTCGAAAGAACCTGCACAATCTACTGAGCAAACCCGAATCGAATCTGTTCAACGTCAAAAAGGACTTGGACCCTCTAGATAGCGATCTAGGAACCCGAAGTATCAAGAAAATTTGACACAACAAACTAAGTCTGAAATGCCAAGGAAAGTTCAATGAAGAACCGAAATTGAGAGAAATTCTCAAACGTAATTGTTTTCATAAATCATATACCCTGAATACATCATTTTTAATATGTATTTATAAGTACAAAGAGGGGTGTTGAATGGAAATTCGTGGCTGTAATCAAAAGGGTTTAAAATAAGAAGTTATAACTCCTTTTGGTGTCATTTTAATAGCAGCCATACATTTAAATTTCAAATGACAACCTCCCTTGTTCTTATCCTTGTATATTCAGCTACACATGCACACACACACTCTTGTGCACAAGCGGTCATGTGCTCCTCACATGTTTGGACGCCACATGGGCTGCCACAAATGCATAAGACACTTGCCATTACGTAGGACACGTTTTAGCTGCTTCTGGACTCGTCAGCTGGAGTTAAGCTGGTGGAGCTGAGTTTGAGCTAGCTAGAAATGTACTGAGCTGAAATGAGCTGAAAATAATCTTTCAGAACTATTTCGAGCTGAGATGAGCTGCATGCACATATTTGAGCTTCAACCGAGCTAGAAATGAGGTCTTAAGCTGTTGTCCATTACTTTTCCTTATGGTAAACAAAACAAACATGCATTAAAGTAATGCAAACTTATTGAAAACTTATTAACAAGCTGTAAATATAATGCAAACTTATTCATTAAAACACAAACAACATCAAATCAATACCAAAACATACGTAACTCAATATGTACCTACTTAAACACACATAATACATAGTAGAACCTCAATACGTCACATATCAGCATGCAACATGTTATAAAGCCTATGTTATAAGGCATGAACATGATCGAATAAATCTGGAATCGTAGCACAAATAAGGAACAGGCTTCCCTGAATTTCTTTGCCTTAGATCGGGTAATAGGTCCTAATGGTAAGACCTCCGGATTAGTTTGCTTTGTTGGTGTAAGCGTGCGCACATCAGGTCACCTAAAGAACTTCAAAAATCAGCACACCATTTTTAATGTAGTTCATGCATGTATCGCTAGGTGCATTGAATCAAACATGCATGCATCTTGTTTAATGTACTCCAAATTCGGCCAACCTCTCCCATGCATCTTCTCATTTGGCTGAACCTAAACAAATGAACTTCTTGAAAAGGGCTATGTGCGTGAAAGCCTTAGTCCATGCGCCGTGCCTGTTTTGCTTGTCCCGAAGAAGGATGGAAATGGAGGATGTGTGTGGACTGCCGTGCTATAAACAAAATAACTATCAAGTATCGTCATCCTATACCACGATTGGATGATATGCTTGACGAGTTAAGTGGCGCAAGTTTATTTTCAAAAATCAACCTTAAGAGCGGTTATCACCAAATACGGATGCGTGAGGGTGATGAGTGGAAGACTGCGTTCAAAACGAAGCATGGGCCTTATGAATGGCTCGTTATGCCATTTGGCTTAACAAACGCCCCAAGCACATTCATGAGGCTTATGAATCACGTTTTAAGACCTTTTATTGGTAGATTTTGCGTAGTATACTTCAATGATATATTAATTTATAGCAAGACTTTGGATGACCATGTATTGCATTTAAAAGTTGTTTTGGAGGTTTTGAGGAAAGAAACCTTGTATGCTAATTTGAAGAAATGTGATTTTTGCACTAACAAGGTTGTGTTTTTAGGTTTCGTTGTTAGTTCGGAGGGCCTTGAAGTCGATCAAGAGAAGGTCAAGGCGATCCAAGAATGGCCTCGTCCGACAAACATCTCCCAAGTTCGAAGTTTCCATGGCTTAGCAAGTTTCTACCGTCGATTCGTGCCAAACTTCAGCACCTTAGCTGCACCCTTGACTGGGGTTATTCGTAAGAATTCCAACTTCGTTTGGGGAGAGGAGCAAGAAAAATCCTTTCTGAAAATTAAAGATTGTCTAACTCATGCACCGTTATTAGCTTTGCCTAATTTTGATAAAACTTTCGAGTTAGAATGTGATGCATCAGGTTTAGGCATTGGAGCCGTGTTGATGCAAGATGGTCGTCCTATTGCCTATTTTAGTGAGAAACTCAATGGTGCTGTCTTAAACTATCTGACGTATGACAAGGAGCTCTACGCGTTGATCCAAGCCTTAGAAACGTGGCAACACTATCTTTGGCCCAAAGAATTCATCATACACACCGATCATGAGTCCTTGAAGTATTTGAAAGGGCAGCACAAGTTGAATAAGCGACATGCTAAGTGGGTAGAATTTCTCGAATCTTTTCCCTACGTTATTAAATATAAGAAAGGTAAGGAAAATGTAGTGGCTGATGCACTATCTCGAAGGTATACGTTGCTAAATATTTTGGATGCAAAATTGATGGGGTTTGTATTTCTTAAAGATTTATATGCCGATGATGCTGACTTTGGTGAACATTTTAGGTTATGCGAAAAAGGAGCTTATGAGAAGTACTATCGACATGATGGGTAATTATTTCGAGAAGGGAAGCTTTGTATACCCCAAGGGTCCGTTCGAGAGGTATTGATTGAGGAAGCTTATAGTGGTGGATTAATGGGGCACTTCGGAGTTGCCAAGACTTTAGCCACACTCAACGAACACTTCTTTTGGCCCAAGATGCGACGAGATGTCAAACGATATTGTAATCGATGCATTGTTTGCAAACGGGCTAAGTCACGAATAAAGCCCCACGGTTTGTATAAACCATTGCCCATTCCCGAAACCCCTTGGTCTGATATCTCAATGGATTTCGTGCAACAAAACAAATGAACTTCATTACTTTAACTCAATTCAGCTGAATATAATATGAACATACTAATTAACATTAGAACAAATTAAATTAAAACTAAACAAGACATTAATTTGGCTGGACATAATTAACATGTATTATATTCAGACAAATTAAATGACATCTAGACACATTCAATAACATATTAAACATTTGTACCAAAAAAACATATTTATAAGCTGTAGTAAAACTTAATTAAATGCTTATTTAAATGGTCCAAAAATTCCAGCAGTAAATTAATTAACTGGAACAAAATTCAACTTCAAAGAAGTTGAAAATGTTCAGCTCGTCTCTAAGCTCTTTGCTAATATTTTCCTCAACTCGTTCCACCATTGTTGAGATGGCATCTTTGAATCGTTTAGCTCTAGCTCGCGTTATCGGACCAATGGGCAACTTGATATCTTCTTGTTCGATCTCTACTTGGTTCGTAGGCAAGCTCACATCACCAACAACAGTTAGACGAACAGGCTGCCGTACTTCAAATTTTGAGTGCTACTATCAACGCGGTATGATTGAATCAAGAGCCTCAATATCGAGATCCAATTAAAGATGATGTGGATAACCAGCCTCCTGCTCATAGGCGCGCTCCTCGACGTGTTCCTAGAACTGATTATGATTTTCATGATCATGGGCAACCCTCCTTGGCAAAACCGAAGTTCACAATTCCTCAATTTCGTGGTAAGAATGATCCAGAAGCTTATTGTGATTGGGAATCTAAGATTGAACTTATGTTTCGATATTATAAATGTCCAGATGATGAAAAGGTAGCATTAGCAACGCTAGAATTTTCAGATTATGCATTAAGTTGGTGGACTCAACTTGGGGTAAATCGTCATCGGAATTATGAAGGTGAGATTTCAACATGGGATGAGTTGAAACAAATTGTGCGTAAAAGATTTATTCCACCTGATTACTATAGAGAGATTAAAACAAAGCTTATAAGACTTGTTCAAGGTAGTAGGACGGTGGATGAATATTTTAAGGAGATGGAGATGCTCATTCAGAGAGCTAATGTGGAAGAGGATGAAGAAATAACTATGGTTCGATTTATTGATGGTTTGAATAGGCCAATAGCTAATACATTGCGGCTACAAACTTACATTGATTTAGAAGAAGCAGTTCATAAAGCCATTGAGATCGAGCAACAATTAAAGGAACAAAGGTTTGGTTCCTTCTCTACTTCACAATATTACAGAGGTAACACTTCCAATTCTGATTTTAAAAGTTCAAAATCACCTTTTGTTACTAATAAGTCTTCTTTGAGTAATTGAAGTAAGCAATCAGATTGGAAAAAAGGGGCTCCTGTTAAAGCTCAAACATCTTCTAAGCAGCCCAATTTAGGTGACTCGAATGTGAAGAGGACTCGTGAGATTGAATGTTTTAAGTACAAAGGGCGTGGTCATTATAGTAGGGAATGCCCTAACATGAGATTACTTCTTCTGAAAGATAATGGTGAATACACTTCTGACTCTGATAAAACAGATCCAGATATGCCAGAACTTATGGATGACAGTGATATTGGTGAAGAGTTGGTTGAACCACCAAAAGAAGAGGACTTTGCTGATTTTTAATGCCTTATAGTTCACCGAACCCTTAACATCCAGATGAAAGATGATGTTAACCAAAGGACAAATATTTTCCATTCTCGGTGTTGTATTAAAGGTAACTTATGTTCACTCATTACTGATAGTGGGAGTTGCTCGAATGTAATGAGTAGCTATTTGGTGGATTCTTTACAGTTGCCTTGTACCAAACACCCTAAGCCATATCACCTTCAGTGGCTTAATGAATGCTCCGAAGTTAAAGTTACAAAATAGTCCTTGGTCACTTTTAAGCTCGGGAATTATGAGGATGAGATATTGATATGAGTCACAAAGGCCCAACCCAAGTTCAAGAACGTGATGGGCTCAAATTACCACAAGGCCCAATAACGAGATCAAAGGCCCAAAAAATGCGTTCCAAACTAAATGGGACCATTCAGTAGTTTGTTAGCAAGGCCTTAGATGTGTACACAAAAGAACGAGAAAATCAAGATTCACTTTCTTGTTTTCAAGAAAATCAAGAAACCGAATCTTAGCCCAATTTTGCTGTTTGGCGCGATTTCAAGAATCAAGAAAATCAAAATTGCAAATCTTGGAAATCTTGGTCCAAGAAATCGAATCTTGCAGCCAAAGCGCATTGGATCTCCGTCACGAGCATCAACGACTCAATTTCGGTAAGAGATGGATCACAAGCCTAAGTTCTTGAAGGCAAGGCCCAATAAGAAAAGTCAAAGCCCAATCAAGAAATCCACCCATACTTAGTTGAAAATCAGGCCAAATTGTCAAAAGGCCCAATTTGTAAACATTTTAATTGTTAATTTAATTTTTAGGCTTTAGGAATATTACATGTTAAAATTCGGCCCAAAACAGTCCATTTAAGTGCCTGGCCGAATTTCCCTATTATTTTTATTAATTAGGTTAATTCTTAAGTTTTCCTAAAGAGATTAGGATTAGTACAAGGCCTATTTAAAGGCATGGCTGGCCACCCTTGTATTCACTTCTCAATTATATTAAAAATTTCAGATTTGTTTAAGTGCAAAATTCTCTTTGAGTTTTTCTCCAAGAATTCTCTCTTGAGTTTTCTTTAGAAGTTGTTTTAACAATCTTTTGATTGTGGGAGCCATCTTCATCCTTCTTCTTGCCATTGATATTCTTTGGAGGGGAGATTAGAGCCGTTTGAAGGGAGTTGTGGAATCTTTCGGGATTTCAAGGCTTCTTAAGACTTATCTTTTTTTTATTTCTTGCTGTTCATTCTTTCTTTTAAATTCTGATTGTGTCGTGTTCTTTATCTAACTTATTTCAATTCTTTTATTATTTATTCAGCCATATTTAACCTTAAAGAATCCGATCAGTCCCTTGTTATTAGCAGCAAAGATCGTTCAAGATCCCTAAAATTCATTGTTCTTGTCGATTTCTTCTTTTCAAATCTGAGTGATTCGGTTGCTAGAATTTTTGGGGAAAATTAGTTGCTGTTTCGATTTAGGCAAATCAACATCTCCTTGGGTTTCAAGAATCGTTTTAATTCATCAATTTTTTCTTTTCTTTTGCCGACCCAAATCCCTAATTTTCTATTTAAAATCTGATTATTTTTTTTATTTGAATTCTAATTCGTTTTCTTTCGTAATTGATAGGATCGGCTGTTGGGGAATTACTTCCTAATTTCAAATTGATTCTTGGTTTCCAAGAATAGCCGTCTCTAAGGGTTTTTGATTCTTGCTGTTCCTTGATAGTTATTATTTCAGATCTATTCGAATTTAACTTGAATTCCTTCTTTCGTTTCAGATCTGATCGTCTAGAGCCTCGTGGAGTTTTTCGTGACTTGGCAACTCGATCTTGGTCAGCGCGCAACCTTATATCATTTGGTATCAAATTTTGGGCGTTTTGGGTGTTCTTGGTTGATTTCTAAACTGATCTCTATTTTTTAAAACTACAAACAACAGTTTTACCCAGAAAAATTTTTTGAAAAAATTTCATTTGAGTGGGTAAACATTGTCCGATTGATTTGAAATTTTACGTACATATTTTTGGAAATATTATTGAACATAAAAAATATTTTCCGCAAAAAAGTCAGTCGAAAAAGTCAAAAAATTGAAAAAGATGAAATCTAATAAATTTTTTAAAAAAGATCCAGCGAGTTGAGTTTGGTGCCCAAACTTTCCAGATCAAAAATTAAATATTTAAGGACATTCCAAATTTAATTTCGTGATTTTTGGAGATCGGGAACACCTCGAATGAAGTTGTCAAGTTACTCCACAGTTTTTTGGGTTTTTCGATTTCAGCAATTTTTATTAATTCTTAGCTGTAGGTTTTCGTTTGTTTGCCTTTATTCTTCCCTTTCTTGTTTCTTGTGTTAGTAGGATTTTAAAGTGTGCACAATTCTTCCTCAGTGCGACACAAATGAATTGGTGTCTCGTCAGTTTTTGGCATCCTAGTGCAAATTAGGACTCTTTGTTAGTTTAGGTTCATACACTTGCTAATTGGTTGATATAGACTCTACTAAAGAACTCACAAGACTGAATTCTACCTCATTGAGAATTTAATTTTTCTTTTTGAGTGATTAACAGTAAGGTTTGCTAATTTTTCTTTTTGAGTGTTGAGTGTTTATTTTGCAGGTTTTTTTTTGAAAAATGTCTAAGGTTGGTCAAGGTGATAGTGACCATAATGATACATTTGTGAAATTCCAACAACAGTTAGACGAACAGGCTGCTTACTTCGATTGTTGAGCGCTACTATCAATGAGGTGAGATTGAATCAAGAGCCTCAATATCGAGAACCAATTAAAGAAGATAGGGATAACCAGCCTCCTAATCATAGGCGCAGCCCTCGACATGTCCCTAGAACTGATGATGATTTTCATGATCGTGGGCAACCCTCTTTAGCAAAATCGAAGTTCACAATTCCCCAATTTAGTGGTAAGAATGATCCAGAAGCTTATTGTGAATGGAAATCTAAGATTGAACTTATGTTTCGATATTATAAATGTCCGGATGATGAAAAGGTAGCGTTTGCAACGCTGGAGTTTTCAGATTATGCATTAAGTTGGTGGACTTAACTTGGGGTAAATCGTCATCGGAATTATGAAGGTGAGATTACGACATGGGATGAGTTGAAACAGATTATGCGTAAAAGATTTATTCCACCTCACTACTATAGAGAGATTAAAACAAAGCTTAGAAGACTTGTTCAAGGTAGTAGGACGGTGGATGAATATTTTAAGGAGATGGAGATGCTCATTCAGAGAGCTAATGTGGAGGAGGATGAAGAAACAACTATGGTTTGATTTATTGATGGTTTGAACAGGCCGATAGCTAATACATTGAGGCTACAAACTTACATTGATTTGGAAGAAGCAGTTCACAAAGCCATTGAGATCGAGCAACAATTAAAGGAACAAAGGTTTGGGTCCTTCTCTACTTCACAATATTACCGAGGTAACAATTCCAATTCTGATTTTAAGAGTTCAAAATCACCTTTTGTTACTAATAAGTCTTCTTTGAGTAACAAGCAATCAGATTGGAAAAAATGGGCTCCTGTTAAAGTGCAAACACCTTCTAAGCAGCCCAATTTAGGTGATTCACATATAAAGAGGACTCGTGAGATTGAATGTTTTAAGTACAAAGGGCGTGGTCATTATAGTAGGGAATGCCCTAACACAATTACTTCTTCTGAAAGATAATGGTGAGTACACTTCCGACTCTAATAAAATAGATCCAGATATGCCCGAACCTGTGGATGATAGTGATAATGGCAAAGAGTTGGTTGAACCACCAAAAAGAAGGGGACTTTGCTGATTTTCAATGCATTGTAGTTCGTCGAATCCTTATCATCCAGATGAAAGATGATGACAACCAAAGGACCAATATTTTCCATTCTCAGTGTTTTATTAAAGGTAACTTATGTTCACTCATTATTGATAGTGGGAGTTGCTCGAATGTAGTGAGTAGCTATTTGGTGGATTCTTTAAAGTAGCCTTGTACCAAACACCCTAAGCCATATCACCTTCAGTGGCTTAATGAATGTTCTGAAGTTAAAGTTACGAAACAGCCCTTGGTCACTTTAAGCTCAGGAATTATGAGGATGAAGTATGGTGTGATGTGGTCCCAATGCATGCAGCACACTTGCTCCTTGGACGGCCTTGGCAATTTGATCGCGATGTTACACACCAAGGTAAACTTAATTGGTACTCCCTTGTGTTTAAAGGTTGGAAATTCACTTTTGCTCCTTTAAATCCCACTGATGTATATAAAGATCAATTGAAGAGGCCCAACCCAAGTTCAAGAACGTGATGGGCTCAAATTACCACAAGGCCCAATAACGAGATCAAAGGCCCGACAAATGCGTTCCAAACTAAATGGGACCATTCAGGAGTTCGTTAGCAAGGCCTTAGATGCATACACAAAAGAACGAGAAAATCAAGATTCACTTTCATGTTTTCAAGAAAATCAAGAAACCGAATCTTGGCCCAATTTTGCTGTTTGGAGCGATTTCAAGAATCAAGAAAATCAATATTTTAAATCTTGGAAATCTTGGTCCAAGAAACCGAATCTTGCAGCCAAAGTGCATTGGATCTCCGTCACGAGCATCAACGACTCAATTTCGGTAAGAAATGGATCACAAGCCCAAGTTCTTGAAGGCAAGGCCCAATAAGAAGAGTCCAAGCCCAATCAAGAAATCCACCCATACTTAGTTGAAAATCAGGCCAAATTGTCAAAGGGCCCAATTTGTAAACATTTTAATTGTTAATTTAATTTTTAGGCTTTAGGAATATTACATGTTAAAATTCGGCCCAAAACAGTTCATTTAAGTGCCTGGCTGAATTTCCCTATTATTTTTATTAATTAGGTTAATTCTTAAGTTTTCCTAATGAGATTAGGATTAGTACAAGGCCTATTTAAAGGCATGGCCGGCCACCCTTGTATTCACTTCTCAATTATATTAAAAATTTCAGATTTGTTTAAGTGCAGGATTCTCTTTGAGTTTTTCTCCAAGAATTCTCTCTTGAGTTTTCTTTAGAAGTTATTTTAACAATCTTTTGATTGTGGGAGCCATCTTCAGCCTTCTTCTTGCCATTGATATTCTTTGGAGGGGAGATTGGAGCCATTTGAAGGGATTTGTGGAATCTTTCGGGATTTCAAGGCTTCTTAGGACTTACCTTTTTTTTTTTATTTCTTGCTGTTCATTCTTTCTTTTAAATTCTGATTGTGTTGTGTTCTTTATCTAACTTATTTCAATTCTTTTATTGTTTATTCAGCCATCTTCAACCTTAAAGAATCCGATCAGTCCCTTGTTATTAGCAGCAAAGATCGTTCAAGATCCCTAAAATTCATTGTTCTTGCCGATTTCTTCTTTTCAAATCTGAGTGATTCAGTTGCTAGAATTTTTGGGGAAAGTTAGTTGCTGTTTCGATTTGGGCAAATCAACATCTCCTTGGGTTTCAAGAACCGTTTTAATTCATCATTTTTTTTCTTTTACCGACCCAAATCCCTAATTTTCTATTTAATAACTGATTGTTTTCTTTGATTTGAATTCTAATTTATTTTCTTTCGTAATTGATAGGATCGGCTGTTGGGGAATTACTTCCTAAGTTCAAATCGATTCTTGGTTTCCAAGAATAGCCGTCTCAAAGGGTGTTTTTATTCTTGCTATTCATTGATAGTTATTATTTCAGATCTATTCGAATTTAACTTCAATTCCTTGTTTCGTTTCAGATCTGATCGTCTAAAGCCTCATAGGAGTTTTCCATGACTTGGCAACTCGATCTTGGTCCGCGCGCAACTTTCTATCAGATATGGTGTGATGTGGTCCCAATGCATGAGGCACACTTGCTCCTTGGACGGCCTTGGCAATTTGATCGCGATATTACACACCAAGGTAAGCTTAATCAATACTCCCTTGTGTTTAAAGGATGAAAATTCACTTTTGCTCCTTTAAATCCCACTGATGTATATAAAGATCAATTGAAGATGATGAAATTTTGTGAGGGGGTAAGGGAGAAAGGACAAGTACAAAAGACAGAGAGTAAAGAGGCTCGTAGTGAAAAAAGTCAAAATCAAAAAAGCCCAAAGGTGAGTGAATCCACAAGTGGTAAAATGAGAGAAAAAAAATTTTGGCAACAAAAAAAGATGTGCGGAGAGCCCTACTCAATAAACAGCCTTGTATCCTTGTGAGGTTTAGGTAAAATTATTTATCTTTATCTGACATTAATGAAAATTTACCTAGTGTGTTTCAGTGTGATACGATCTCGGTTTAGTAGATGATTTCGAGTCGTTTAGTTGCCCGATCGATAAACGAAGAAGTATGCTTTGTTTTAGAGTTTAAAAGAAGATAGGCTAAGTTCGAGTGTACGAAAAGAAGGTTGATTCGTAAAAGAGAAAAGTTAATGTGTGTGGTTAGGTTAGATAAGGAATGTGTTTAGATTTGGTCGTTTACGGTTTATGATAGGGGGTTGCGCGCGAACCAAGATCGAGTTGCCAAGTCACGAGAAAACTCTTATGAAAACTCTAAACGTTTGGATCTAAAACGAAACAGCAAAACTTAATTAGAATCAATTAGATCTGAAAACTAAAAAATCCCCAAATCAATAAAGAACAGCCAATAATCAAAACACTTATGAATAGATGTTCTTGGAAGCCAAGAACACGAAACTAAGCCCCAAGATTAACTTCCAATCAGCCGAAACTATCAAAGAACACAAAATAGCAAATAAATTAAAAACAGATTGCGAAATCAATTGAAACTAGTTCTAGGAATTGGACGGCAAGAAAAGGGGGATTTTGTTAATCAAAAACGTTTCTTTATGTCCAAGGAAGTGTCGAATTAGATCTTGAAGTTTGGAATGGCTAAAACGAAACAAGAACAATTAATCCCAAATTATTCAACAAATCGGCACAAGCAGAATTTAATAAAGAAGAATGAACAGCTATAGAATAAAGAAAAGTCCTAAGAAGCCTTAAAATCTCGAAAGATTTCATAACTCCCTTCAAACGGCTCTAATCTTCCCTCCAATGAAGAACAACAGCAAGAAGAAGGCTGAAGATGGCTCCCACAATCAAAAAGATTGTTAAAACTACTTCTAAAGAAAACTCAAGAGAAAATTCTTGAAGAACTCAAAGAGAATTTTCACTCAAAGCAAATCTAAAATTTTCAATGTAATTGTAATGTCCCTCACAAGGTGGCCGGCCATGCCTATTAATAGGCCTTCTAACTATTTCCTAATCGCATTAGGAAAACTTAAAAAAAACCCTAATTAATGAATTGAGAGAGAAAATTCAGCCAAGGCAATTAATGGGCTGCTTGGGCTGAATTTTTACATAAATAATAATCCTAAAGTTTAAAAAATAAAACTAGGTATTTAAATAATTAAAATTTTACAAATTGGGCCACTTTAACAATTTGGCCTGATTTTCAACTAAGTATGGTTTGAACATCTTGGTTGGGCTTGGAATCTTCTTATTGGGCCTTGCCTTCAAGAACTTGGGCTTGTAGTCCGTCTCCTACCGAAATTGGTTCGTTGATGCTCGTCACGGAGATCCAATGCGCTTTAGCTACAAGATTTGGTTTCTTGGACCAAGATTTCCAAGATTTGAAATCTTGATTTTCTTGATTCTTGAAATCGCTCCAAACAGCAAAATTGGGCCAAGATTCAGTTTCTTGATTTTCTTAAAAACAAGAAAGTGAATCTTGATTTTCGTTTTCCTTCATATACGCATCTAAGGCCTTTGTGACTCGTATCAGTTTAGGTATTAAAATGGAATGGTTTTGGTATGTGTAGGAAATGGTATGGTTTTAAACTAAAATAGACCAAATTGGCTCAAAAAGGTTAAGGATGAACCAACACTAAAGAATAGTGTTGACCTGAAACTTATAGGACCTAAAAGAGTCAGAATTGGTAATTTGGAAACCTTGACCCGATACTTAGGAAAGTATGAACCAAAGGTATTATGGGTGAACGCCACACTCAGGTTTAGGGAGTGATAAGTTTAGAAAAGACTCAGGAAGACGCCACTAGAAGCTAGATAAGTCTCACGGGTCTTGAACGAAATTTGAAAGAAAAATACCTCACAAATTAGGCAGAAATTCATTAACAATATGCCAAAAGTCTTTACAAAAATGAAGAAGACAACTATTTATAGACAGCATGATACGAGTCACAAAGGCCTTAGATGCGTATATGACGAAAAAAGAAAATCAAGATTCACTTGTTTTTAAGAAAATCAAGAAACTGAATCTTGGTCCAATTTTGCTGTTTTGAACAATTTCAAGAATCAAGAAAATCAAGATTTCAAATCTTGGAAATCTTGGTCCAAGAAATCGAATCTTGCAACTAAGGCGCATTGGACCTCAGTTACAAGCATTAACAAGCCAATTTTGGGAGAGAACGGATTACAAGCCCAAGTTCTTAAAGACAAGGCCCAATAAGATGTTCCAAGCCCAATCCAGAAATTTAAATCAGATTTAGTTGAAAATCAGGCCAAATTGTCAAAGTCGCCCAATTTACAAAAATTTTAATTGTTTAATTTAATTTTTAGACTTTAGGAGTATTATATGTAAAAATTCGGCCCAAACAGCCCATTAAGATGCCTTGGCCGAATTTCCCTCTTAAATTTGTTAATTAGGTTTTTTTAAGTTTTCCTAATGAGATTAGAAAATAGTTATAAGGCCTATTTATAGGCATGGCCGGCCACCCTTGAAAAACACATTACATTTACATTGAAAATTTCAGATTTGTTTTGAGTGAAAATTCTCTTTGAGTTCTTCAAGAATTTTCTTTTGAGTTTTCTTTAGAAGTAGTTTTAATAATCTTTTTTTTTTTATTGTGGGAGCCATCTTCAGCTTTCTTCTTGCCATTGATCTTCATTGGAGGGGAGATTAGAGCCGTTTGAAGGGAGTTGTGAGATCTTTCGGGATTTCAAGGCTTCTTAGGACTTTTCTTTATTCTATTGCTGTTCATTCTTCTTTATTAAATTCTGCTTGTGCCGATTTGTTGAATAATTTGGGATTGATTGTTCTTGTTTCGTTTCAGCCATTCCAAACTTCAAGATCTGATTCAGCACTTCCTTGGACATAAAGAAACGTTTTTGATTCACAAAAATCCCCCTTTTCTTGTCGTCCAATCCCTAGAACTAGTTTTAATTGATTTCGCAATCTGTTTTTAATTTATTCGCTGTTTTGTGTTCTTTGATAGTTTCGACTGATTGGAAGTTAATCTTGGGGGTTATTGACACAAACTCGTTTCGTGTTTGATTCGAGTCGTTAGTGATGCCCGATCGTGAATTGAGTAGAATAGAATCGTTTCGGTTTAAAAGAAACAAAATAAAGATAATGGCTTCAATCAAAGGTAATAAACATAATAGATAGGAAACAATAACAAATTAATTGGCTAAGACCGAGAATGAACCAGCAATAATGAATTGTTGACCCGAGTCTCAAAATGGTTCTTACGTGTTTTTCGGTTTAAAGAAATAACAAGGAACCTTGACCCACTCTCAACTGTGATAGGAACCAAAGGTATATAGAATGCCACACCAAAGGTGATAAGTTCAGCAACAAAGAAAAGATGGACGCCACAAGCTATGCTTGATAAGTCAAATCAATTCCGTAAGAATAAAGAGAATTGGATAGCTCACAATTCAAATATTTCATTTATATTCAGCAAAAAGGTCCCCCATCTCTATGGCTGATTACATCTATTTATAATGCTAAAACAAGGTAACTGAATGGTCAAAAACATCCACTTAATGTGCCATAAAAAACTGATGTCTTTTCTTATTCTTTGAACCAAATAACTCCTTCCATAAAATCACTTTATATCAGCTGATTTTAATGTCTTTAATGGCTTAGAAAATGACTCTTGAGTTGTCCTTGGCTAGTTGAATAGACATCTTCTCTTAACCAGCTCCTTAATGACATTCAAAAGCTTGATTAATTTCTCTTGAAAGCTCCAAAAACAGCTGGAAGTGGAAGAGTTGCTGCCAAATTTTAAAGGGCATAAAATACTCTTTAAAAACTCCTTTAATGATTTTTAAGCTCCCTTTATAACAGCCCCTTTAATTGTAACTCAAAAGAACTTGAACAGCCACTTAATTCAATGTATAATAGCCTTGAATTGTAACAATTATGAGCTGAAAAGTCACCTGCAATAAACACATTAAAATGAGTTTATTAAACACATGAAAAATTAATCATAACACACATTAAACTTACTTAAATAAATGAACTAAAAACATATATGCAATAATTATTCCAGAAACTAGTTTAATCAAAGAAGCATAATTAAAAGAACTTAATTTATGCATCAATAAATAATCCTAAGAACTAGATCAATTAAGAACAACACTTCTTAAATAAAGTTCAACAAAAACACTTATTAATTAAAACTAAGATGAGTTGAATAAATGTCCATCAACTCATTTATTAAACTAAGATACTTAAATGCATGGTTTTGAAATGCAAATTTAACTAACATGAAAGTTACATAATTAAACTAACTTGACTTAATTTAATGATGCAAACTTAACTAACATGAAAGTTACATAATGCATGACTTTTTTAAATGCAGAACACATATTAATGATGTGCAGACTATGACATAATTAAAAACACAAACTAAAATAACTAAAATTAATGAATCAAAGTCTTTATTTTCCAGCAGCCAAATTGAAAAACTGAAATTAAAAACTTCATTTTGCACTTGGGCCCCTCGAGTTTGGGCCAATCTCGGTAGCATGGAGTTGTGTCGTAACATGATGCGACCAGGATCAGATCACTTAATTTCGTGTTCTTGGCTTCCAAGAACATCTATTCATAAGTGTTTTGATTCTTGGCTATTCTTTATTGATTTGGGGATTTGTTTTAGTTTTCATATCTAATTGATTCTAATTAAGTTTTGCTATTTCATTTCAGATCCAAACGTTTAGAGTTTTTGTAGGAGTTTCCCGTGACTTGACAACTCGATCTTGGTCCGCGCACAACCCTCTATCATTTGGTATCAGATTTTGGGCATTTTGGGTGTTCTTGGTTGATTTCTAAACTGATCTCTATTTTTTAAACTACAAACAGCAGTTTTACCCAGAAAAATTTTTCAAAAAAAATTCATTTGAGTGGGTAAACGTTGTCTGATTGATTTGAAATTTTACATACATATTTTTGGCACTATAATTGAATATAAAAAAATATTTCCCGAATAAAATTCAATCGAAAAAGTCAAAAAAAGTGAAAAAGACGAAATCCAATAAAAATTTAAAAAATATTCCGCGGGTTGAATTTGGTGCGCAAACTTTACATATCAAAAAGTAAATATTTACGGACATTAAAAATTTAATTTCGTGATTTTTGGAGATTGGGAATACCTCGAACGAAGTTGTCAAGTTACTCCACAGTTTTTTTGAGTTTTCGGGTATCAGCAATTTTATTGATTCTTACCTGTAGGATTTCATTTCTTTTGCTTTTATTCTCCCTTTACACTATCTAACACCTTCTTGTTTCTTGTGTTAGTAGGATTTAAAAGTATGCACAATTCTTCCTCGGTGCGACACAAATCAATTGGTGTCTCGTCAGTTTTTGGCATCCTAGTGCAAATTAGGATTCTTTGGTAGTTTCGGTTCATACACTTTCTAATTGGTTGATATGGACTCTACTAAAGAACTTACAAGACTGAATTCTACCTCTTTGAGAATTTGATTTTCCTTTTGAGTGATTAACGGTGAGGTTTGTTAATTTTTTTTGAGTGTTGAGTGTTTGTTTTGCAGGTTTTAAAATAAGATGTCTAGAATTGGTCAAGTTGATGATGAGAATAATGACCATAATGAGGTCCTTGTAGTCCGCCGCACCCTTAACATCCAAATGAGAGACGATGTGGATAATCAAAGCCCAATATTTTTCATTCTAGGTGTTTTATAAAAGGTAACATGTGTTCACTTATTATTGATAGTGGGAGTTGTTCGAATGTAGTGAGCAGTTATTTGGTGGATTCTTTAAAGTTACTGACACAACCACGCCCCGGGCACTCTTTTGGACCAGCTCCCTAAGCTTTGCTTGCAAACCGATGCGAGCTGACTTAGCTCGATTCCATCTCGTTGAGCTCCGTTTAGTTCATTTCCAGCTCCATGAGCTCGAATAATCTCAAATTCAGCTTGGTTTAATTTTATGCTATTAGTTTGCTGGAATAAGTTTTATTTAATTCAGCTCGTTTGAGCTCGGTTTAATTTCTTTCAGCTCATTTTAGTTTATATTTATTTTGTTGGAAGCTAAATTTTATTCAGCTAGCTAAATCAATTGCTGGAATTTTCGGACTTTATATTTGCATTTATTTAAGCATTACTACAGCTCATAAGTGTGTCCTAAACTATTACAAGTATTTAATATGTTTTGTCTTAGCTGAGATAAATGTGTCCAGATTTAATTAATTTTGTCTTAATACATGTTTTAATTTGTCCAGCCGAATTAATGTGTCTTGGTTAGTTATATTTAATTTGTTCCAATGTTAATTAGTATGTTCACATTATGTTTTAAATTGGTTCAGCTGAATTTGTTTAATTTAATTAAGTTCATGTGTGTTGTTTAGGTGCATCCGAATTTGAAGATACATTACAGATTTTTACATTCATTTGCTGCTAAATTTAATTTGTTTAATTTGCTACAGGTACATTCATCTCTTGGATGGCAAGGTGCATGGATAAAATTAATTAGTGAGCTAATTGTTGGTGTTTTCCAAGTGATTATTCAGCCAAGCTTTCCAACTCTCCAAGAATGAACATTCGGCTGCCCAAAGCTCCTTTAGATGCTGTTCATACTAACCGAATATACCTTTCACATTGGGGGCTGTTCATTTTCGTGTGTTCACATTGCTTGATCATTCAAATTCTTTTGTTCACACCTTTTGGCTATTGAAGTGTTCCAAGCAGCCCAATTAATATCAAGAATGTTCAGCCAAATCAAAGAACCTAATTAAGTGACATTCAAGCATATGGCTGCACCCAAATTAATGCTAATCAGCCCTCCAACGTTTTATTCATTGTTCCAGCTGATTAACGCCCTATGGTTATGAAGCTTCAAGGAAGTTTCATTAGAATTTCTGGAATTTTTAGCTGACTATTCAGCTCCTTAAAGAGCCTATTCGGCTAACTCATGTAGAGCCTATAAATAGAGGCTTATTTCACCATGTAAAGGACTTTTTGCCAATTTTATAATTAATCTGAACATTTTGGTGAGATTTCTTCTCTCAATTTCGTCCAAAGACTCCGTTGGCTTATCTACTAGTTAGTGGCGTCAACCTGCTCTTTGCAAAACCGAACTTATCACTTTCAACCAAAGTGTGGTGTTCAACTTATACCGAGGTTCCTATCTCCGATAGATAGTGGGTCGAGGTCCTTTATCGTCGTCCATTTTCCATCTTAAGAACATATAAGATTCGGGTCAGCACTTTCCTATAGTGTTGGTTCTTTCTTATTTTTAAGCCAATCTTTCCATCTCCCATTAAACCGATATTCAATACCCTTTCAACGTTATTCTTCCTTTCTTAACTGAAACAAATTACATAAACCACTTCCCTTGAACCTCACTTGAACCATAAACATCTTCATTGAACGAATATATTTCTTTGACTCAAGACGAACGAAACTTCTTCGTTAGACGATCGGGCAACGAAAGTGACTCAACTCATTCAACCGAGGCTGTATCGTATCATTTGGTATCAGAGGTACTTAAAATGAAGAGTTCGGACGTTTGGAACAACCCCAGAGTAGGTTTATTGTAAAAAAATTAAAAAATTCATTCAAGTTCTAGTATTGTATTTAGCTTGCTAATTTTGAATATATTGTAAAAAAAAAAGAGTTACAAAATTAAAAAAAGTATAAAAAAAGAAGAAATTTCAAAAAAAAGTGAGCAAAAAAATCGAGGAAAAAAAAAGAGTTGAAAGTTTGTTACTGTTTTCATTTATTCCTACTCCGATCATCAAGTTTTCCCTTCCTACCATTATTTACCCATTCCAACGCCACAATTTAAACCAAAATTTTTCTTTGTTCAGCCTACCCACATCCCAATACATCTACCTTCCCATGTAACCCTTTTGAAACTGACCTTCTAAACTAAAGAATAAAACTTACTGAGTCTTATACGAAATTACAATAGGAGAAATGAGAGGTAAAAGGCACGAGTGAAAATACATCAAGATAAAAGCCAAAATAAGAGTGAAACACGAGTGGAGTGCCATCTATTATTTTTCTTTCCGAGAGAACTTGTGAGATTTTATGGTGAGGATTATTTTTCTTTCTAATTTATCTTTTGTGTTCTAACCTTTTGTTGAAACATGTCTGAAGAATTTTCTAAATTTGAATTCCAAATGTGGAAGCGAGAAATGCAAAGGATAATGCAGTCTGAATTCCGACGAATACAAAAAGGAGAACTCTAAGTACCATCCGACAAAGATAAAGAAGATTTGACACCTGTTAACGTTGACATCAAAATGAGTTCAAGTCTTCAACGATTGGAGAACGAACCGCAACATAAGAATCTGTTTCATACTCGATGCCGTGTCCACGATAAAATCTGTTGCATCATTGTTAATGGTGACATTAGTTCAAATGTGGCCAGCACTAGAATGGTGGAAAAACTTGGCTTACTCGTTACCAAGCATCCTCAACCTTATAAGCTGCGGTGGTTTAACGACAAAGGTGAATTTGAAGTTACTCAACAAGTGCATGTTGCATATTCCATCGGCAGATACCAAGACAAAGTCGTTTGTGATGTGGTACCTATTCAAGCCTACCATTTGTTGCTAGGAGCACCATGGCAATTGGATCGCAAGGTCACTCACGATGAACGTACCAATAGGTATTCCTTCAAGCATCAAGGAAGGAAAATCACCTTAGCACCGCTCACACCGGAACAAGTCCATGAGGACCAAATCAAATTGAAAATTTCGATTGTAAAAGAAAGTGAGCGAGAAAATAACAAAGAAAATGAAAAAGAAAAATATGAAAATGAGATTTTAAAAACAAAAGAGAGTGAAAAGCAAAAAGAGATTGAAAAAGAAATTGAAAGAGAACAAAAAGAAAAAAAAAGTGGAAAGGAAAGAGAGCTTGAAAAGAAATTGAGTGAAAAAGAAAAAAAGTCTGCAAAAGAAACGAGTGAAGAAAGAAATAAAGAAAAAGCGAGGAATATTTTTGCTAACCACCGTTCAAGTTTGCTTTCTGATTCTTCTTTGTTATAGGTTTGTAAGTTTTCAATCCAAGATAAGTTCCAACATCAATATCTTTCTGACATACGACGTTTTTAATTAATTGAAAAAGGTAAGTTGGATGTTCTGAATAATTTTTAGATTTTCGAAGGTAAGTCAGGTAAGAATCCTTTTGGTCTTCATTCTGATTGTGATATGATTTCTATTGACCAATTCGGTCATTTTGTTGGTCTTAGAGAAAGTCCATTCAAACATTTGTCTTGTTATTTAACCTTGAAGCAAATTGATGAATCTGTTCTGAAAGGTGTCTTACAATGCTCTAATCATCATTTATTTCCTATTAATTCACATCATGTCCAATTGCAAGACATCATCTTTCCAACTCTTCAAGGTAAGCAAGGTAAGGTATCTTTTGTTATTCAATCTGATTGGAATTTGTTGACTTTCATTGATAAACGTGCTCATGTTGTTAATCTTAACGAAATTCATTATACTGCTTTGTCTGGTCGCTATAAATTGAATCGATTTGCTGATTTTGATCTGATTAGTATCTTGGAATTTTCTTCTCATCATTTGTTCCATGTCGATTCAAATAACCTCGAGTTGCAAGTTAAATTGGTTGCTGATAATGTTGGCCTGATTCTAAGTCAGCAAAACGTGTTTGTCATATGTGATAAAAATTATTCATGTAAAATGATTAATTTGATTAGTCTTAATTCCTACATGAATTCTTTCAATCAATGCAATGAAGTTTTGTGTATACCTCTGATTGTTCGAAAGATTTTTGGGAGGACTGATTGCTTGAATCTATCCATGCTTAAATCTTATTCGTTTAACACTGGTGAACTGTTGTTGATTAAAAGTTTTCATTGTATTTGCAAACAAGTGACCCGAATCGTGTGTTTAACCCTGGAACATATTTATCTAAGTTGTTGGTAAGAGAAGGTGAGCATTGTAGTCTTCTTTTGATTAAACATTCCGACCCCTTCTATTTGTTCCATTTTTTATCATTTGATTCGAAAACCACATATGTGAACTCAGCTGGTGTACATAGTCAAAATCAATTCATTGCTTGCAAGAATTTCATTTTCCTATATTATAACCTTCGAATGCTTTCTGATTTTGGCATGTTAATATTGGTGAAGTTTTTGATTTATTATGTTAAGGTATGGTCGATTTCTATTTTTGATCCCGGTATTGGTTTACTTGTTCAAGTTGTGAATAAATTCTCAAAAGGTTTCTTTGTGATTGATCGTGTTACTAATTGGTTTTATTCTTTTGTAGGTGACGCCTTGAAATGGTTGCCTCGTAAAGAGGGAGGGCATACAAATCCATTACTTTCTTATCGAGTCATGTTTGATTGTCAGTTTCGTGGGAGCAATTTTGTCAAAGTCACTAACCAAGGTGCTGGTGAAGTTGAATAATTTTTCTCGAGCAAATGGACCGATTTGGGGACAAATCACTTTAAAGAGGGAGGGGATGATACGACCACGCCCCGGCACTCTTTTGGACCAGCTCCCTAAGCTTTGCTTGCAAACCGATGTGAGCTGACTTAGCTCGATTCCATCTCGTTGAGCTCCGTTTAGTTCATTTCCAGCTCCATGAGCTCGAATAATCTCAAATTCAGCTTGGTTTAATTTTATGCTATTAGTTTGCTGGAATAAGTTTTATTTAATTCAGCTCGTTTGAGCTCGGTTTAATTTCTTTCAGCTCATTTTAGCTTATATTTATTTTGCTGGAAGCTGAATTTTATTCAGCTAGCTAAATCGATTGCTGGAATTTTCAGACTTTATATTTGCATTTATTTAAGCATTACTACAGCTCATAAGTGTGTCCTAAACTATTACAAGTATTTAATATGTTTTGTCTTAGCTGAAATAAATGTGTCCAAATTTAATTAATTTTGTCTTAATACATGTTTTAATTTGTCCAGCCGAATTAATGTGTCTTGGTTAGTTATATTTAATTTGTTCCAATGTTAATTAGTATGTTCACATTATGTTTTAAATTGGTTCAGCCGAATTTGTTTAATTTAATTAAGTTCATGTGTGTTGTTTAGGTGCATCCGAATTTGAAGATACATTACAGATTTTTACATTCATTTGCTGCTGAATTTAATTTGTTTAATTTGCTGCAGGTACATTCATCTCTTGGATGGCAAGGTGCATGGATAAAATTAATTAGTGAGCTGATTGTTGGTGTTTTCCAAGTGATTATTCAGCCAAGCTTTCCAACTCTCCAAGAATGAACATTCAGCTGCCCAAAGCTCCTTTAAATGCTGTTCACACCAACCGAATATACCTTTCACATTGGGGGCTGTTCATTTTCGTGTGTTCACATTGCTTGATCATTCAAATTCTTTTGTTCACACCTTTTGGCTATTGAAGTGTTCCAAGCAGCCCAATTAATATCAAGAATGTTCAGCCGAATCAAAGATCCTAATTAAGTGACATTCAAGCATATGGCTGCACCCAAATTAATGCTAATCAGCCCTCAAACGTTTTATTCATTGTTCCAGTTGATTTGTTGCATCTAGAAGCTGTCCATTACCGTTCCCTATGGTTATGAAGCTTCAAGGAAGTTTCCTTAGAATTTCTGGAATTTTTAGCTGACTATTCAGCTCCTTAAAGAGCCTATTCGGCTAACTCATGTAGAGCCTATAAATAGAGGCTTATTTCACCATGTAAAGGACTTTTTGCCAATTTTATAATTAATCTGAACATTTTGGTGAGATTTCTTCTCTCAATTTCGTCCAAAGACTCCGTTGGCTTATCTACTAGTTAGTGGCGTCAACCTGCTCTTTGGAAAACCGAACTTATCACTTTCAACCAAAGTGTGGCATTCAACTTATACCGAGGTTCCTATCTCCGATAGATAGTGGGTCGAGGTCCTTTATCGTCGTCCATTTTCCATCTTAAGAACATATAAGATTCGGGTCAGCACTTTCCTATAGTGTTGGTTCTTTCTTGTTTTTAAGCCAATCTTTCCATCTCCCATTAAACCGATATTCAATACCCTTTCAACATTATTCTTCCTTTCTTAACCGAAACAAATTACATAAACCACTTCCCCTGAACCTCACTTGAACCATAAACATCTTCATTGAACGAATATATTTCTTTGACTCAAGACGAACGAAACTTCTTCGTTAGAAGATCGGGCAATGAAAGTGACTCAACTCATTCAACCGAGGCTGGATCATATCAGTTACCTTGTACCGAGCACCCTAAGCTGTATCACCTTCAGTGGCTTATTGAATGCTCGGAAGTTAAAGTTACAAAACAGGCCTTGATCACTTTTAAGCTCAGGAATTACGAGGATGAGGTATGGTGTGATGTGGTCCCAATGCATGCGACACACTTGCTCATTGGACGGCATTGGCAATTTGATCGTGATGTTACACACCAAGGCAAGCTCAATAGATACTCTCTTGTGTTTAAAGGCCGAAAATTCACTTTTGCTCCTTTAAATCCCAATGATGTATATAAAGATCAATTAAAAATGTTGAAATTTTGTGAGCGGGGTGGGAGAGAAAGGTCAAATAAAAAAGACAGAGAGAAAAGAGGCTAGTAGTGAAAAAAGTCAAAATTTAAATGGCCCAAAGGTGAGTGACTCCGCAAGTGGTAAAACTAGAGTGAAAATTTTAATTGCAACAAAAAAAGATGTGCGGAGAGCCTACTCAATAAACAGCCTTGTATCCTTGTGAGGTTTAGGCAAAACTATTTATCTCTATCTAACATTAATGAAAATTTGCCTAGTGTGTTTCAATGTCTTTTGCAGGATTATGAGGATGTTTTAAGTGAGGCCCCTAAAGGTTTACCACCTTTACATGGGATAGAACACTTCCATTGGCCACATATGAAGAAGGATGTCGAAAAGGTTCCCGAAAGACCGAAAGATAACTTTTAACTTCAATACCTTTCCAATGAAAGATGCTTTTATACGATCAACATAGGCAAAGATGAAATCACACTACATGAGCCCGAAGGTAAGCGAGGTAAGGAAATTTTAGCAACCGAGTCCCGTGCAGATTTGAAAATTATTGATAAAACTTTTGGTGACTTAGTTCTTAAATGATCCCCTCATTTTGATCCAATTAATTGTTATTCTTCGATTGTGGTTGATAAAGTCATTACGAAAGGAAGCGTGAGTTGTTATTCTCTTTCCACAAATTTGTGCAAATCTGTTTTGGTGAATAAAAAAAGTTTTGAATGTATGTTGGTATGTATGCGAAAATCCTCATGGTTTAACTTGATTGGTTTAATGAAATCTTTGTTACACTTCGGCATGACTAATCAAAATCAAGTTTTTAAACCCGAAATCTGGTTTGGTCTATTTTGTTGGAAAATCAAGCATCATCTATTGTGTGCAAATACTTTCTATTGTTTTGATACTTGGTTTTTGAATAAGGTAACGAAATTTTCCAAATTTGTTTTCAATTTATATTCGTGCCTTAAACAGTTTCTGTGGTTATACATAAAGTTTGAGTTCCATTTCAACAACGGAGCTTCGACTACACTATGCCCCTGATGAGCGAAGGTTTGTATTAAATGGAAAAGGTAAAATCGACCCTTATTCTTCTGCTTATAAAGGTAAGATGCTTGAAACTTTTGAAACACCTTTGTACTCATCGGATAGTGACAAAGATCGTGTTGATGATTTAATTTTTGTAAAACACTTAGATCGAAACGTGGTTGACTGTCCTATTTTATTTATTGATGATCTATCTATTTTGATAGTTGATAAAAAGATTCTTGTTTTTGATAATGCATGTGTTAGTGAATCTATAGATCGTCGATTAATGCATGGTATGATTGTGCAACTCTATGAACCGTGTGAACCTTTTCAAATACCTACTTGTGATGATTACGTTTACCATTTGATTTATTACTCGCGATTTATTCATGGTTTGTGGAAACAATTTGAGATGATTGAATGACTTAAAACATGTCCATCTTTGTTTCGAATATTTAACGAGGCATTGGCAAGTAAATTAGCTTGTTTGCATGGTAATCTGAATCTGTCCATTCGCATGTGTTATACTTGTTTTGTTATGCTTATGATTGGACTACAAGTTCTACTTTCAATGTGGCTGACTTATTGATGTGATCCGGCTCGAGTTAATCGAGTCGTTTCACGTAATTGCCCGATCATCGACGAGGAATAGTTGAGTTATCAAAAATAGGATGAAATAAGGCTAAAGATGCGGAAGCTTTCTGATATGACCCTGGCCAAGGACGCCCTTGATTTCAGCTTGAATTCAGCTCCTCAAGCTCCATTCAGCTTGGTTCAGCTCACGAATTTTATTTTAGCTCATATGAGCTTAATTTAGCTCGTTTGAGCTTGGTTTAAATTCAATTCAGCTCATTGAGCTTGTTATTAGCTCTTTAGCTAAATTAATTTTATTTGCTGGAATAAATTAATTATTTAAGTTAATTAGTTAATTTAGTTACAGCTCTTAATTACTTGTCAGCTTATTACATGTTATAATTATGTTGTGTTAGCCAAATTTAATTAGGTGGCTGGATTATATTTAATTTGTCTTAATACCATTTAGTTCAGCTGAATATACATTTGCACTTAATTTAGTTCATGTTTTTCTTGTAGGATGGCTGAATGCATGAAGGAGCATTAAAGTCCAAGTGCATGAATGGCTCAATACAACGTATGGGAGTATACATGAATGGCTGAATACATGAATGGTTGGATTCATGGATATGGCTCATTTTATGATAATTCAAGGTGTTTATTCAGCCAAGAAGAGCAACTAAATTCATTCTCCAAAAGCTGGCCGATGTACTTCCCAAAACAGCACCTATGCGTTCACATTTGGAGTTCACACCAAGGACTATTTGGCTGATCATTGTTCACACTTCCAAAGACTTTTCCAACTCCTTTTTCACACCTTCAAGGCTGTTCACGTTCACCTTTAATGCTGGTATCTTTTCAGCCAAGAATTACATTTTAATGAGCTCATTTAAGCTCAATTGGTTGAACCTAGCTGCTGCCATTTCTCCAAGTGCATTTGCTCTTCTAGAAATCGTCCCTTGAGCTTCAAATTCAGCTGAATTTAGCTCCAGCAATTTAGTTTTTATTTCTAAAATTTTCTAGCATTTTCTAGCCTAATTAATTACTTAGACATTAAGTCTTTGTTTTGGCCATTCGGCTACCTTAGCTGAACACTATAAATAGTTGTTCATTTTCATTGTAAAAGGACTTTTGACTTTTAATCATTTGAATGAACTTTGTTCAAAGAGTGAGTTTTCTCCTCTCTAAATTCGTACGAGTTTCGATCTGACTTATCTAGCGTGCTAGTGGCGTCTATCGTTCTCTTTTGAACTTATCACCTTACTTTGGTGTGGCGTTCAACCCTTCTATCATTCCGCAAATCCACCTTAACCAAATAGAAATTGGGGTGACACTTTTAGTGTTGAATCGTTTCTGGAGTTAAGTCCATTTTCTTCATTCCCACAAATTATCCCAAATTAACTATCCTTTGATTCTTTTACTAAGCCTATCCTTCATCCTTTCTAAACCTTCCATCCACCTTAAAAATCACCTTGTAAGCCCCTACAAACCATAATCAAATTTACACCTTTTGATTATCGAAACTTCTCCTCGTCGACGATCGGGCAAGCTTTGTGAATCGACTCGATTAACTCGGGCCGAATCATATCATTTGGTATCAGAGCTACTAAAATGAGGAGTGCCGACGTTCGTATCAAGCTCGGAGTAGGTTCGTAACGTGAAAAAAAAATTAAAAAATTTTCAGGTTGTAATTTTTTTTCCTTTCTTCGTTTGTATTTTAGCATATTGTAATTGAAAAAAAATCAATCAAAAAAAGGAAATTCGAAAAAAAAGAAGAAAAAAATTGAAAAAAAATAATTGAAAAAAAAGGATTCAAAAAAAAATTCGAAGTATAAAAAAAAGGTGAAAAGTCTTTGAGATTTATTTTGTTATTATTTCTTGTTGCTTCCGAGCATCCATTCATTCCACATTCCTTCTACCCCCTAAAACGCCACACATACTTTGATTTTTGTTTTCCTTGTTTCAGCCTACCCTATACACCCTAACGTTTTCCTTTGCACCAATTTGAAGCCGACCCTCTAAGCCGCAATAAGTCTTCTTGAAACAAAATACGAATTCACGAGAGTGAGACAAGCGGTAAAAGGCAAGAGCGATTGGTGAGTCCATTCGAGAGAAGTAAAAGCCAAATTGTGTGAATTTTCTTTGCGAGAGATTGGTGAGGATTTTGAATTGGTGAGGTATAATTGCTGTTTGTTTAATTTTTTTTTCATTTTCTAACATTATCTTGAATCATGTTCCAAGAATATTTTGAGTCTGATTTGCAACTAGCTTTCGATGATGAAGCCCATGACATCAAGATGAGTTCAATCCTTCAAAGAATGGAAAATGAACCACATCATGAAGATATGTTTCATACGCGTTGCCGTGTCCACGATAAAGTTTGTTGCCTCATTATTGATGGTGGAAGTAGATCAAACATGGCTAGTATTCGAACGGTGGAAAAACTTGGCTTGGCAACTACCAAACATCCACGACCCTATCAACTGCAAGGACTTGGTGTTGAAGGCAAATTTAAAGTCAATCAACAAGTGCGCATCACCTTCTCCATCGGTAGATACCAAGATGAAGTTATTTGCGACGTTGTGCCTATTCATACTTGCCATCTATTGCTAGGAAGGCCATGGCAATCGGATCGTAAGGTTACTCACGATGAACGTACCAATAGGTATTCCTTCAAGCATCAAGGAAGGAAAATTACCTTAGCGCCGCTCACACCGGAACAAGTCCACGAGGACCAAATCAAATTGAAAAACTTGGTTGTAAAAGAACATGAGCAAGAAAAGAACAAAGAAAAAGAAAAAGAGTGCGAGCGAGAAAATGAAAAAGAAAAAGAAATGAAAGAAAAAGAAGATGAGTGTAAGATAGAAAAGAAAATTGAAAATGAGATTGAGAATAAAAACAAGCGTGAAAAAGAAAAGAAAACTGAAAAAGAAGTTGAGATTAAAAAAAACGAGAGAAAAAGAGAAAAATGAACCAGAAAAAGTGAGGAGCATTTCAACTAATCCATATGAAACTTGTTCTTGTTCTGTTTCTGCTTTTCAGGTATCCACAAGGCCAAGTGACGATAATTTTCAACTCCAATACCATTCCAAGGAGAGAAGGTTCACTTTGGTTGAAAAAGGTAACGTTCTCAACGATCTTAGTTCGCCTATGCCAAAAGAGGAGCAAGGTATGAGTTTTGAAATTCTTAAAGCACTTCTGCCTTATTCGATTATTGATGGAAACCTTGTTGATGAATTGTCCTTTAGAAGTGATCTGAACTTTGATGTGGTTACTTGCCATCCTTTGATTGATGATAATACATTTGCATGGAATGATGGCAAGAAGAATAACACTTTTGGAAATTGTGATGCTGATGAGTTCATTAGTGAAATGATAATTATTCGGCATTTGCAAGATAAGAAGACATATAAGCCATTCCATCAGCTTGATTTGGGTAAAAATATGCACTCATTGATCTTTTATGAGAAACTACTTTGTATAGACAAGAATGTGCGTATGAGATTTGAGACGTATGAATGCTTGAAAACATGCATGTCTTTGATTTGTTTGTTTGATATGACGATGACATGTAAAATGGTTAGTGCACTTAAAGTTGAAGATGGTGTTTCAAATCTGCTTTGTTATCCAAATTCTGCATTTTTGAGCAAAATTGACCGACTGAAATTTAGATTACATGATCATTTGGATGAGTTCTCGATGTACTTTGATTATAATGCCAATTTGATTATGATGCATGCTCTATTGTCGAATATGGAGATCCATTTTGAAAAGGTTAAATCAAGCAAGGAATTTCGACTACTTTACAACGCCGAGGAGCGAAGGTTTTTGTTAAGCGAGCGAGGTAAAAATGAACTTTATTTTCCTGCTCTAAAAGGTAAGCCTCCTGAAATTTCTGAAATATTTTTGTTTCCCTCAGATGGTAATAACAATCTTGTTCGTGAATTGGTTTTTGAAAGATACTTTGATTGTGATATGGTTAATTGTTTTGCCTCAATTGAACACGATCTATCTATTTTTAATGGTGACAAAAAGATTCTTGTTTTTGATAATTGTGTTGATGTAATTGTAATAAAATCGATAGTCAATCGTCTAATGCACGGTATGATTGTGCATCTTCGAGAACCATGTAAATATTTTTCATTACCTGTTTGTGATGCCTATGTACATATTTTGACTCATTACTCGGGATATAGCTTGTGTAATCAATTTAAGATGTATGCATGCTCAGCAATCTATTCGATTTTGTTTCGAACATTTTTCATGGCCTTGTCGAGTAAACTAGTTCGCTTGCATGGTAATCTAAATCTTTCCAATAGCCTGCATTACATTTGTCTTGTTATACTCGAATTGCAAATTTGTTTGCACTGCTTTTTGCTAACTCATGGATATTCTTTTCAGTTGCTTCAATTGCCATTCGTTCCATTTGATCGAGGAAAGATGAGTGAGTGGAGTTATGATCGAGTGAACCAACGGCTCGACTTGAGGACAAGTCGTTCTAAAGAAGGGGGGAATGATATGACCCTGGCCAAGGACGCCCTTGATTTCAGCTTGAATTCAGCTCCTCAAGCTCCATTTAGCTTGGTTCAGCTCACGAATTTTATTTTAGCTCATATGAGCTTAATTTAGCTCGTTTGAGCTTGGTTTAAATTCAATTCAGCTCATTGAGCTTGTTATTAGCTCTTTAGCTAAATTAATTTTATTTGCTGGAATGAATTAATTATTTAAGTTAATTAGTTAATTTAGTTACAGCTCTTAATTACTTGTCAGCTTATTACATGTTATAATTATGTTGTGTTAGCCAAATTTACTTAGGTGGCTGGATTATATTTAATTTGTCTTAATACCATTTAGTTCAGCTGAATATACATTTGCACTTAATTTAGTTCATGTTTTTCTTGTAGGATGGCTGAATGCATGAAGGAGCATTAAAGTCCAAGTGCATGAATGGCTCAATACAACGTATGGGAGTATACATGAATGGCTGAATACATGAATGGTTGGATTCATGGATATGGCTCATTTTATGATAATTCAAGGTGTTTATTCAGCCAAGAAGAGCAACTAAATTCATTCTCCAAAAGCTGGCCGATGCACTTCCCAAAACAGCACCTATGCGTTCACATTTGGAGTTCACACCAAGGACTATTTGGCTGATCATTGTTCACACTTCCAAAGACTTTTCCAACTCCTTTTTCACACCTTCAAGGCTGTTCACGTTCACCTTTAATGCTGGTATCTTTTCAGCCAAGAATTACATTTTAATGAGCTCATTTAAGCTCAATTGGTTGAACCTAGCTGCTGCCATTTCTCCAAGTGCATTTGCTCTTCTAGAAATCGTCCCTTGAGCTTCAAATTCAGCTGAATTTAGCTCCAGCAATTTAGTTTTTATTTCTAAAATTTTCTAGCATTTTCTAGCCTAATTAATTACTTAGACATTAAGTCTTTGTTTTGGCCATTCGGCTACCTTAGCTGAACACTATAAATAGTTGTTCATTTTCATTGTAAAAGGACTTTTGACTTTTAATCATTTGAATGAACTTTGTTCAAAGAGTGAGTTTTCTCCTCTCTAAATTCGTACGAGTTTCGATCTGACTTATCTAGCGTGCTAGTGGCGTCTATCGTTCTCTTTTGAACTTATCACCTTACTTTGGTGTGGCGTTCAACCCTTCTATCATTCCGCAAATCCACCTTAACCAAATAGAAATTGGGGTGACACTTTTTAGTGTTGAATCGTTTCTGGAGTTAAGTCCATTTTCTTCATTCCCACAAATTATCCCAAATTAACTATCCTTTGATTCTTTTACTAAGCCTATCCTTCATCCTTTCTAAACCTTCCATCCACCTTAAAAATCACCTTGTAAGCCCCTACAAACCATAATCAAATTTACACCTTTTGATTATCGAAACTTCTCCTCGTCGACGATCGGGCAAGCTTTGTGAATCGACTCGATTAACCCGGGCCGGATCATATCACTTTCAAATGGTTTTAAAGGTTGGCTAAGGTGATGGTAAATTTATAAGGGGTAGTAGGTTCGATTTAAGGATAAAAATAAGAAAATGGAAGTTGGATAAATGAAGGCTCGATTTTGTAAAAAGATATTATAGTTGGGTAAAATCTAGGATATTCGGTGGAATGGATAAATGAGCTTAAACACCAAAAACGATTCAACACAAAAAAGTGTCACCCCAGTTTCTATTTGGTTAAGGTGGATTTGCGGAATTATAGAAGGGTTGAACACCACACCAAAGCAAGGTGATAAGTTCAAAAGAGAACGATAGACGCCACTAGCACGCTAGATAAGTCAGATCGAAACTCGTACGAATTTAGAGAGGAGAAAACTCACTCTTTGAACAAAGTTCATTCAAATGATCAAAAGTCAAAAGTCTTTTTTACATGTTTGAACTCGAAATTTATAGCCAAATAAGGGCTAGCCGAATGGACAAAATACTTGGCTGAAATTCCATATCTAAATTCACTTAATTAAGCTAAAAATTCTAAGTTGCTTCCTGATGCATTTGGGAGGTCAAATTCAGCTTCTAGATGCCTTGAAATTCGGCTGGAGTAAATTGGAGGCCTTGGTTGCTGAATGGTGCATGTAAAGTCGACCTAGGGAATGAAACTTGGCCTTAATTGCGGCTCCTTGATCAGCTAAACAGTTTGGACTTCTTAAAATTCAGCTTGGGTTCTCCAACCGTTTTTATGTGTGAACTAAAGGAAATGATCAGGCCTTGTGTATGAACACACGAAATTGAAAGGCCTTAGTGTGTGAAGGGAACATTTCGGCTAGTGGAGCTTTAAAGATGCCTCGGTGAGCTGAATAATCAACTTGGAATGGTGCAACACCAGCATCCTCTTTTAATGCCGTCCCAAGTCCCATGCACACATTAACTCGGCAGCTTGGAAAGGTGCAACAGCAGCCACTCTTTTTAATGTCGTCCATGTACAATTAAATTCAGCTGGACACCATTTAAGACATCACTAAATTCGGCAGCTCCTTTATTGCACCCACACATGATCTTCTTTAATGTTCTACCTTGCCATTAAATAAGCCGAATTTAATGACCTGCATGGAACAATTAAATTCGGTCAATGCATATTAATAACCTGCTCATTAAATTTGTTCTTTAAATTTCGGCTGGGCTAAGACATGTTTAATATTCTGCATTAAACAACAGCATTAAACAACAGCAGCATTAAACAATAACAGCAAAACACATTAATTAGCAGCATTAAATTCGTCCAAAGTACACAATAACCTGCACATTAAATTCGTCTGGAAAATTAATTGAAAACATGAATTAAATTTGTCTTAAATTTAGACACACTTAATTAACGATTAAACATCTATTTAATAGGTAATAAACTAAGACACATTAAAATAAAAATGTCCTAATTTTTAAACAAATTAATTAACTAATCAGCAACTTATTTGTTTTATTCCAGCAAAATAAATGTAAACTTAAGAAAGCTAAACACGAGCTGAACTTAAATAAAATTTATTCCAACAAACTAAAAGCATAAAATTAAATAAATTGAAGTTCAAGCTCAATGAGATAGAATCAGCTCGATTGAGCTCTATTGAGCCAGAACAAGCTAGTTTAGCTTGCAAGAGCTTGTGAATGAGGCCTGATGAGCTACACCAAAGACGTTTCCAGGGCAGGGTCGTATCACTTATCTCCGTTTGATTTTTCAGATTCGAGGACGAATCTTTTTGAGGAAGGGGGAAATGATATGAGTCACAAAGGCCTTAGATGTGTATACGAAGAAAAAAGAAAATCAAGATTCACTTTCTTGTTTTCAAGAAAATCAAGAAACCGAATCTTGGTCCAATTTTGCTGTTTTGAGCGATTTCAAGAATCAAAAAAATCAAGATTTCAAATCTTGGAAATCTTGGTCCAAGAAATCGAATCTTGCAACTAAGGTGCATTGGATCTCAGTTACAAGCATTAACAAGCCAATTTCGGGAGAGAACGAATTACAAGCCCAAGTTCTTAAAGACAAGGCCCAATAAGATGTTCCAAGCCCAATCTAGAAATTTAAATAAGATTTAGTTGGAAATCTGGCCAAATTGTCAAAGTGGCCCAATTTGTAAAATTTTAATTGTTTAATTTAATTTTTAGACTTTAGGAGTATTATATGTAAAAATTCGGCCCAAACAGCCCATTAAGATGCCTTGGCCGAATTTCCCTCTTAAATTTGTTAATTAGGTTTTTTTAATTTTTCCTAATGAGATTAGGAAATAGAAGGCCTATTTATAGGCATGGCCGGCCACCCTTGAAAAACACATTACAATTACATTGAAAATTTCAGATTTGTTTTGAGTGAAAACTCTCTTTGAGTTCTTTAAGAATTTTCTTTTGAGTTTTCTTTAGAAGTAGTTTTAACAATCTTTATTTTATTGTGGGAGCCATCTTCAGCCTTCTTCTTGCCATTGATCTTCATTGGAGGGGAGATTAGAGCCGTTTGAAGGGAGTTGTGAAATCTTTTGGGATTTCAAGGCTTCTTAGGACCTTTCTTTATTCTATTGCTGTTCATTCTTCTTTATTAAATTCTGCTTGTGCCGATTTGTTGAATAATTTGGGATTGATTGTTCTTGTTTCGTTTCAGGCATTCCAAACTTCAAGATCTGATTTGGCACTTCCTTGGACATAAAGAAACGTTTTTGATTCACAAAAATCCCCCTTTTCTTGCCGTCCAATCCCTAGAACTAGTTTCAATTTTCGCAATCTGTTTTTAATTTATTCGCTGTTTTGTGTTCTTTGATAGTTTCGGCTGATTGGAACTTAATCTTGGGGCTTAATTTCGTATTCTTGGCTTCCAAGAACGTCTATTCATAAGTGTTCTGATTCTTGGCTGTTCTTTATTGATTTGGGGATTTGTTTTAGTTTTCATATCTAATTGATTCTAATTAAGTTTTGCTGTTTCGTTTCAGATCCAAACGTTTAGAGTTTTTGTAGGAGTTTCCCGTGACTTGACAACTAGATCTTGGTCCGCGCACAACCCTCTATCAGAGCACCTAAGCTAGCCGAATAGTCACATACATTCTTAAGAATTAAGCAAATGAAGCCAATTAATTGAGCTAGCTAGATTCGGCTGAATGTAAGCTCCAATGGTCAGCTTCTAGATGGATAATTGAATCTTGGACAACTTGGATGGTGCATGGATGAGCTAGGTTCGGCCAATGTGCACAAATGAGCTCATTTAAGTTGTAACTTTTGCTGAAAAGTGACCAACAATTAAAAGGGATTTGAACAGCCAAATGAAGTGTGAAAGCTCAGCTTTGAAGAGTCCTTGAATGTGAACACATGAACCGAGTAGCCAAAATGTATCCAGCAATGTGAAAGGAATAAATGGCATCTTTGGAGTTAGAAATATCATCTCTTTTGGTCGAATGGTCACATAGAAGACTTCAAAAATCAGCACACCATTTTGAATGCATTCCATGCATGTATTGCCAGATACATTGAACCCAACATGCATGAATCTTGTTAAATGCTCTCCACATTCGGCCAACCTACAAAATGAGCAAAATGAACTTATTTAATTGATATTCAGCTGAAACATAATTAAAACATAATCTAGACATCTTAAATTCTTATAATTAAAACAAAACACAATTAATTAAAATAAGACCTAATTAATTCAGTTAAGACAAGACATATTAAAAACATGCAATAAAACATATTTATAGGCTGTAGGAATTAAAATGACTTAAAATCATGTAAGAAAAACATATTTAACATGCATAATTAAATTTGTCCAGATTTAAGACCAATTAATCAACAAAAATTAATTGAGCTGTATCCTAAGTGTTTGAGCTAAAATTGAGCTGGTTCGAGCTCACTGAGCTGAAATGGAACTTAATTCAGCTCGCAACAAATTGCACGGAATGCTCATTGAGTTGGTCCAAGCTTCTTCGATGTGGCCAACCAAAGTCTCACCCCAAACTTTATCCACTAAAGCCGAAACAGCCTTCTTGAATTGTTTGGCTCGTGATCAGGTGATAGGACCTTGGGGCAGCTCCAAAGGTTCCTTGTTCGAGCTTGGTAGGACTTGGGGCGTGGCCGTATCATCCTCCCCCTCTTCAAAGCAATTTGCCCTCAAATCAAAATATGCATTAAAAAGGGATAAGTCAGACACATTAAAGCTTGCACTTATGTTATACTCACCTGGTAGATCAAGTCGATAAGAATTCTCGTTGATTCGTTCCAATACTTGGAAGGGTCCGTCACCACGCGGTAATAACTTTGACCTACGTTAGGCTAGAAAACATTCCTTCCTCATGTGAACCCAAACCCAATTGCTAGGTTCGAATACAACTATTTTTTAACCCTTATTCGCTTTTTGGGTATAACTTTCGGTCCTTGCTTCAATGCTGGCTCGAACTTTTCGATGTAACTCCTTCACATATTCGGCCTTTTTCTTAGCATTTGCATGAATAATTTGATCGTTAGGCAAAGGTACCAGGTCTAAGGGGGTTAAGGGATTAAATCCATAAACGATTTCAAAAGGGGAGTGTTTGGTTGCCGAGTGAACGGATCGGTTATATGCAAATTCAATGTGCGGTAAGCACTCCTCCCATGACTTAAGATTTTTCCGTATAATGGCACATAATAAAGTGGATAGCACACGATTAACGACTTTCGTTTGGCCATCTGTTTGGGGGTGGCAAGTTGATACGAGATCAAAGGCCCGACAAATGCGTTCCAAACTAAATGGGAGCATTCAAGAATTTGTTAGCAAGGCCTTAAATGCGTACGCGAAAGGACAAGAAAATCAAGATTCACTTTCTTGTTTTCAAGAAAATCAAGAAACTGAATCTTGGCCCAATTTTGCTATTTGGAGCGATTTCAAGAATCGAGAAAATCAAGATTTCAAATCTTGGAAATCTTCGTCCAAGAAACCGAATCTTGCAGCCAAAGCGCATTGGATCTCAGTTTTGAGCATCAACGACCCAATTTCGGTAGGAGATGGATCACAAGCCCAAATTCTTGAAGGCGAGGCCCAATGAGAAGATTCCAGGCCCAATCAAGAAACCCACCCACACTTAATTGAAAATCAGGCCAAATTGTCAAAGTGGCCCAATTCGTAAAGTTTTATTTTTTTAATACTTAGTTAAATTTTTTATGTAAATATTCTGATACGAACTCGTTTCGTGATTGATTCGAGTTGTAAGTGATGCCCGATCGTGAATTGAGTAGAATAGAATCGTTTCGGTTTAAAAAGAAACAAAATAGAGATAATGGCTTCAAACAAAGGTAATAGACAAAATAAATAGGAAACAATAACAAATTAATTTGGCTAAGACCGAGAATGAACCAGCAATAATAAATTGTTGACCCGAGTCTCAAATGGTTCTTAGGTGTTTTTCGGTTTTAAAAGAAACAGCAAGGAACCTTGACCCACTATCAACTATGATAGGAACCAAAGGTATATTGAACGCCACACCAAAGGTGATAAGTTCAGCAACAAAGAAAAGATAGACGCCACAAGCTATGCTTGATAAGTCAAATCAATTTCGTAAGAACAAAGAGAATTGGATAGCTCACAATTCAAATATTTCATTTATATTCAGCAAAAGGTTCCATCTCTATGGCTGATTACACATATTTATAATGCTAAAACAAGGTAACCGAATGGTCAAAAACATCCACTTAATGTGCCATAAAAAACTGATGTCTTTTCTTATTCTTTGAACCAAATAACTCCTTCCATAAAATCACTTTATTTCAGCTGATTTGAATGACTTTAATGGCTTAGAAAATGACTCTTGAGTTGTCCTTGGCTAGTTGAATAGACATCTTCTCTTAACCAGCTCCTTAATGACATTCAAAGGCTTGATTAATTTCTTTTGATAGCTCCAAAAACGGCTGGAAGTGGAAGAGTTGCTGCCGAATTTTAAAGGGCATAAAATGCTCTTTAAAAACTCCTTTAATGAATTTTATGCTCCCTTTATAACAGCCCCTTTAGTTGTAACTCAAAAGAACTTGAACAGCCACTTAATTAAATGTGTAACAGTCTTGAATTGTAACCACTATAAGCTTAAAAGTCACCTGCAATAAACACATTAAAATGAGTTTATTAAACAAATGAAAACACTTATTAATCATAACAAACATTAAACTTACTTAAATAAATGAACTAAAACATATATGCAATAATTATTCCAGCAACTAGTTTAATTAAAGAAGCATAATTTAAAGAACTTACTTTATGCATCAATAAATAATCCTAGGAACTAGATCAATTAAGAAGCATCTTTATTTAATAAAGTTCAATAACTAACTCAATTATTAAAACTTAAGATAAGTTAAATTAATTGATCAGCTACTCATTTATTAAACTAAAATAAGTTAATTAAAAGAAACAAAAGCTTGCATAAATTGCAAGTACACTTTTTAAACGGTTCGAAGCACGACAATCAAATTCGGCCACTTGCTCTTCCAAGCTCGTTCCATATAGCTTGCTATTGCATTTCGAAATCTCTTAGCTCGTGATCGAGTTATTGGTCCTCGTGGCAGCTCAATGGATTCAGTAGTAATTTCCCGGGCTAAGGTTGCATCATTCCCCCCCTCTTCGAGGCGATTTGCTCCTAAATCGTCACCTACATCAAAAGGGATAAATCAGCAACATTAAAAGTAGCACTAACCCCATACTCACCAGGTAAATCTAACTTATAAGCATTATCATTAATCCTCTCCAAGACTTGAAAAGGTCCATCTCCTCGTGGTAAAAGCTTGGAACGTCTTTGATCGGGAAATCTCTCCTTGCGCATGTGAATCCAAACCCAATCACCAGGTTCAAATATTACTCGTTTACGGCCCTTGTTAACTTGATGAGCATATTGCTCTGTTCTTCGTTCAATATTATCCCTAACTCGCTGATGTAATTGTTTCACAAAATCTGCCTTTTTCTTTCCATCTACATGCACCAATTTATCAGAAGGTAAAGGCAAGAAATCCAATGGAGTTAAGGGATTAAATCCATACACTACCTCAAATGGTGAAAACTTGGTAGCTGAATGTACCGATCGATTGTATGCAAATTCAATGTGAGGTAGACACTCCTCCCAAGTCTTTAAATTCTTACGTATAATGGCCCGCAGTAGTGTTGACAGAACTCTATTAACAACCTCCGTTTGGCCATCAGTTTAGGGATGACTTGTTGTGGAAATAATAGCTTAGTTCCAATTTTTCCCCATAAAGTCCTCCAAAAGTGGCTGAGAAATTTAGTGTCTCGATCCGAAACAATGGTTCTTGGAATGCCATGCAATCGTACAATCTCCCTAAAAAATAGATTGGCAACATTTAAAGCATCATCAGTTTTGTTACATGCTATGAAATGAGCCATTTTTGAAAACTGATCAACTACAACAAACACGGAATCTTTGCCATTCTTTGTTCTAGGAAGACCCAAAACAAAGTCCATAGAAATATCCATCCATGGCATTTCTGGGATCGGTAATGGAGTATAGAGTCCATGTGGCTGGACCCTTGATTTCGCCTTCTTGCAAACAATACAACGATTGCACACTTTAGCCACATCTCGTTTCATCTTTGGCCAATAAAAGTGTTCTTGAAGAACGGCCAAAGTTTTGGCAATACCAAAATGTCCCATTAAACCCCCACTATGTGCTTCATGAACAAGCAAATTTCTAGTTGATCCTTGGGGTATGCACAACTTATTTTCTCAAAATAGGAATCCATCTTGTTTGTAGTACCTGTCATACGCACCTTGCATACATAACTTGTAAACTTCTCCAAAATCAGAATCATCAGCATATAATTCCTTTAAATAAGCAAAACCAAGTAACTTGACATCCAAATAATTTAGAAGAGCATACCTTCGCGATAAAGCATCCGCAACGATATTTTCCTTACCTTGCTTATACTTAATCACATATGGAAAGGATTCTAAGAATTCTACCCATTTTGCATGTCGCTTGTTAAGCTTAGTTTGCCCTCTCAAATGCTTCAAAGCCTCATGGTCCGTGTGTATAACGAACTCTTTAGGCCAAAGGTAATGCTGCCATGTTTCTAATGCACGTATCAATGCGTACATTTCTTTGTCATAGGTGGGATAATTGAGCGTAGCTCCATTAAGTTTCTCGCTAAAATAAGCCACCGGTCGCCCATCTTGCGTTAAAACCGCACCTATTCCTATTCCAGAAGCATCACATTCCACCTCGAAAATTTTGTTAAAATCTGGCAAACATAAAAGTGGAGCATTAGTCAAACAGTCTTTGATTTTAACAAAAGCAGATTCTTGTTCATCAGACCAAATAAAAGGTGATTTTTTTGATAATACTGGTTAATGGGGCAGCAAGAGTGCTAAAATTTGGTACAAACCTCCTATAGAAGCTTGCAAGGCCATGAAAGCTTCTAACTTGGCTGATGTTATTCGGTCGTGGCCATTCTTGTATTGCTTTAATCTTCTCTTGGTCCACCTCTAGTCCATTCGCACTTACAACAAAACCGTATTTAGTTTTAAACGCAGTCTTCCACTCGTCCCCCTCCCGCATACGAATTTGATGATAGCCGCTTTTCAGATCAATCTTAGAGAACAATTTTGCACCACTAAGCTCATCTAACATATCATCAAGTCTAGGAATGGGATGACGGTATTTGACGGTAATTTTGTTGATAGCTCGGCAATCTACGCACATCCTCCATGAACCATCTTTTTTAGGCACCAACAGAACGGGAACTGCACATGGACTTAAACTCTCCCTTATATAGCCTTTTTCCATTAATTCCGCTACTTGTCGTTGCAACTCTTTAGTTTCCTCCGGGTTGCTTCAATAAGCTGGCCGATTTGGAATTGTAGCTCTGGGAATAAAATCTATTTGATGTTCAATACCTCGAAAAGGAGGCAATCCACTTGGCACATCTTCCGGGAAAACGTCTTTGAATTCCTGAATCAATGAAACAATAGACAAAGGTAAAGACTTATCAAGTTCGTTAGCATCGAATAAGCATTCCTTGTACATAAGTACAAGTACGGGTTGATGCAACAACAATGATTTTCTTATCTCCTTTTCTCTCGCAAATACGCTCATTTTACCACTCTCAATTTCTTTTTGACTTTCTTGTTCCTCTCGTACTTTTACCTCCACTCCTTCAATTTTTTCTTTCTTTTTTTCATTTTTCTTGTCTCTCTCTTTTTCAATCTTTCTTTCAACTTCAATTGATCTTGATACACTTGCTTTGGAGTCAATGGCGCTAAAGTTACATTCTTGCCTCGATGCTTAAATGTATAGCGATTTGTATAACCATCATAGATCACGCGCCTATCAAACTGCCATGGACGTCCCAAAAGTAGATGTCTCGCATGCATAGGAACTACATCGCACACCACTTCATCTTGGTACTTTCCAATAGAAAATGCCACCACAGCTTGTTTGTTACTTTCAGCTCACCTCCATCATTTAACCATTGCAACTTGTATGGAGTTGGATGTTTAGTTGTAGCCAAACCTAGCTTTTCCACCAACATAATACTAGCTACATTAGTACAACTACCACCATCAATGATCATACTACATACCTTGCCTTGAATGTGGCATCGAGTGTGAAAAATATTCTCCCTTTGTTGATCAGTTTCAACACTTTGAATGCTGAGGCTACGCTTCACCACAAGAATTTCTCCTTCAACGGGTAACTCTAAATCTTTCTCTTCATCATCGGATGGCATTTCAGGTGCATTTTCATCCTCTTCCTCCGACTCAATTTCTCCATCAGCTCTTATCACCATTATTCGTCTATTGGGACATTGACTAGCTATGTGCCCCCGGCCTTGACACTTGAAACATTTATGTCTCTCGTGCGATTTGGCGCTTGCTCATTTTTATTTCGACTTGTCTCTCCAACAGGCTGATTTGATTTAGCTGCTACAATCGGCTCCTTTGTTCTAATAGGGGGTTTGTTGACTCCTTGACTCCATTTGTTGGTTGAAGAATTGGCATAGGGTCTACTAACTCCTTTTCGCTTAAGTTACTTTTCAACCTTAATCGCCATATGAACCATGTCCATCACTTCAACATAGTGTTGTAGTTCAACTATGTTGGCAATGTCACGATTTAAACCCGCAAGGAACCTAGCCATGGTTGCCTCTCGATCCTCCTCGATATCAGCTCGAATCATCGCTATCTCCATCTCCTTATAATAATCTTCAACACTTCTATTTCCTTGAGTAAGGTTTTGAAGTCGTTGATAAATATCTCGATGGTAGTATGATGGATAAATCTTTTCCGCATGACTGATTTCATTTCTCCCCAAGTAGAGATGGGTCTTTCACCATTTCGTCGTCGACTTGTTACAAGCTGGTCCCACCACACTATGGCATAATCAGAAAACTCAATTGCTGCGAGTTTCACCTTTTTACTCTCTGAATAGTTGTGGCAATCAAAAACAAGCTCAATCTTCTTTTCCCACTCCAAATAAGCTTCAGGGTCATTCTTACCTTGGAATGGTGGAATTGTCATCTTGATATTCTTAAGATTGTCATCGGGTCGATCATGATCTCTAGGACCTCGTTGTCGTTGACGGCCTCGACGTCGTACACTTCGGGCAGATGAACGATCACTTTCTTGTTCACTTACTTCAGAAGGATCTTGGATTGGACATTCTCGCTCTCGTGTTGCACCTTCCGGAGTCATCTCACGTGGTTCACGTGTCTCGACTCGATATAATCGATCTTCAATCGGTTCAAGTTTTCTATCAAATAATTGCTCCATCTCCCGCATAATTGCTTGAAGGGTAAGATCTGGCACTCCTCTTCCAACATTTCTTACGGGACGTAACCCTCCTTCCACATTTTGATTTCTTTCCAGACTTCGTGACATTTTTTTAAATAAACTCACAACAAAGAATCTCACTATCCACTCACAAAGAAGTCTCACTCACTTGGCTTTTGTACTCTCGAATAAACTCACCACTCTCTTGCCTCTTTCCACTCACTCCTCCTCTCTAAGTTCTTAGGAATTATTTAAACTTAATAGGCAGTTGTTGTGGGTCAGCTTACAAACTTGATGTTTGGGCTTGGTAAGAATATTGTAGGACAAAGGAAAGTAGGCTTAAAACAAAGAAATGAAAAGGTTGGGTGCGGCGAAAAAAAATAGAAGGTAGTAATGACTAAAATTTGGGCAGCAAACAACAACAAAATTTCAAAACTAGCTTTCTTTTTTTTTTTTCACAATTTTTTTTTTCACGATTTTTTTTTTGTTTTCAACTTAATATCCAATCTTTTGAATTTGAATGGAAACTAATTTTTTTTTGAATTTTTTTTCAAATTTTTTTAAAATTTTTTTCAAAGAAACTACTATACCGTAATGCCGACAACGTTGATTCTTACTCCAAATTCGCTAGCTCTGATACCAATTTGATACGAACTCGTTTTGTGATTGATTCGAGTTGTAAGTGATGCCCGATCGTGAATTGAGTAGAATAGAATCGTTTCGATTTAAAAAGAAACAAAATAGAGATAATGGCTTCAAAAAGGTAATAGACAAAATAAATAGGAAACAATAACAAATTAATTTGGCTAAGACCGAGAATGAACCAGCAATAATAAATTGTTGACCCAAGTCTCAAATGGTTCTTAGGTGTTTTTCGGTTTTTAAAGAAACAGCAAGGAACCTTGACCCACTATCAACTATGATAGGAACCAAAGGTATATTGAACGCCACACCAAAGGTGATAAGTTCAGCAACAAAGAAAAGATGGACGCCACAAGCTATGCTTGATAAGTCATATCAATTCCGTAAGAACAAAGAGAATTGGATAGCTCACAATTCAAATATTTCATTTATATTCAGCAAAAGGTTCCATCTCTATGGCTGATTACACATATTTATAATGCTAAAATAAGGTAACCGAATGGTCAAAAACATCCACTTAATGTGCCATAAAAAAACTGATGTCTTTTCTTATTCTTTGAACCAAATAACTCCTTCCATAAAATCACTTTATTTCAGCTGATTTGAATGACTTTAATGGCTTAGAAAATGACTCTTGAGTTGTCCTTGGCTAGTTGAATAGACATCTTCTCTTAACCAGCTCCTTAATGACATTCAAAGGCTTGATTAATTTCTTTTGATAGCTCCAAAAACGGCTGGAAGTGGAAGAGTTGCTGCCGAATTTTAAAGGGCATAAAATGCTCTTTAAAAACTCTTTTAATGAATTTTATGCTCCCTTTATAACAGCCCCTTTAGTTGTAACTCAAAAGAACTTGAACAGCCACTTAATTAAATGTGTAACAGCCTTGAATTGTAACCACTATAAGCTTAAAAGTCACCTGCAATAAACACATTAAAATGAGTTTATTAAACAAATGAAAACACTTATTAATCATAACAAACATTAAACTTACTTAAATAAATGAACTAAAACATATATGCAATAATTATTCCAGCAACTAGTTTAATTAAAGAAGCATAATTTAAAGAACTTACTTTATGCATCAATAAATAATCCTAGGAACTAGATCAATTAAGAAGCATCTTTATTTAATAAAGTTCAATAACTAACTCAATTATTAAAACTTAAGATAAGTTAAATTAATTGATCAGCTACTCATTTATTAAACTAAAATAAGTTAATTAAAAGAAACAAATTCAGCTTGCAATAAATTGCAAGTAACACTTTTTGAACGGTTCGAAGCACGACAATCAAATTCGGCCACTTGCTCTTCCCAAGCTCGTTCCATATAGCTTGCTATTGCATTTCGAAATCTCTTAGCTCGTGATCGAGTTATTGGTCCTCGTGGCAGCTCAATGGATTCAGTAGTAATTTCCCGGGCTAAGGTTGCATCATATTCAGTCCAAGAGGCCCAATTAAAAGCCCTTAGCCAAATTTCCATTTAAATATTAAATTAATTAGGAGTTTTTAATTTTAGTTTTCTAATTAGATTAGGGAAAACACTTGAGAGGCCTATATAAAGGCTTGGCCAGCCACCTTGTTACTAACTTCTCAAATATATCAAAATTTCAGATTTGTTTAAGTGCAGAATTCTCTTTGAGTTTTTCTCCAAGAATTCTCTCTTGAGTTTTCTTTAGAAGTTGTTTTAACAATCTTTTGATTGTGGGAGCCATCTTCAACCTTCTTCTTGCCATTGATATTCTTTGGAGGGGAGATTAGAGCCGTTTGAAGGGAGTTGTCAGATCTTTCGGGATTTCAAGGCTTCTCAGGACTTATCTTTTAATTTCTTGCTGTCAATTCTTTCTTTATTTCTGCTTGTGCCGAATCTTTATCTAATTTATTTGTTGTTCTTATTTTCAGCCTTTTTTTTCTATCTTAAGAATCAGCCAAAAATCCCCAATTTCTAGGGTTCTTGCCGATTCATCCATACTCTTTTTTGGGTGAAATTAGATTGCCAAAATTTGGAGAAAACTATCTTGGTGTTCAATTGGGCAGAATCGCAACCTCCTTTAGGGCTTAAAGAACCCTTATTAACACTTATTTCTATTCTCAATTTGACTCTTTGCTGATTTCGGGATTTTATTTCAGATCTGGAAATTCAAAGTTCTAATCTTTTTAATTTCTGTTTCGTTTCAGATCTGATTGTTTAGAGCTTTTGTAGGAGTTTCCCGTGACTTGATGACTCGATCTTATTCTACGTGTAACCCTTTATCATTTGGTATCAAATTTGGGCGTTTTGGGTGTTCTTGGTTGATTTTTAAACTGATCTCTATTTTTTAAACTACAAACAACAGTTTTACACAGAAAAATTTTTCGAAAAAAATTCATTTGAGTGGGTAAACATTGTCCGATTGATCTAAAATTTTACAAACATATTTTTGGCACTGTGATTGAATATAAAAAAAATTTCCCACAAAAAGTCAGTTGAAAAAGTCAAAAAAATTGAAAAAGATGAAATCCAATAACAATTTAAAAAATATTCAGCAGGTTGATTTTGGTGCCCAAACTTTCCAGATCAAAAATTCAATATTTAAGGACATTCCAGATTTAATTTCGTGATTTTTGGAGATCGGGAACACCTCAAACAAAGTTGTCAAGTTACTCCGCAGTTTTTCGGGTTTTTCGATTTCAACAACATTTATTGATTCTTAGCTGTAGGTTTTCATTTGTTTGCTTTTATTCTTCCTTTACACTATCTAACACCTTCTTGTTTCTTGTGTTAGGAGGATTTTAAGGTGTGCACAATTCTTCCTCGGTGCGACACAAATTAATTGGTGTCTCGTCCGTTTTTGGCATCTTAGTGCAAATTAGGACTCTTTGGTAGTTTCGGTTCATACACTTTCTAATTGGTTGATATAGACTCTACTAAAGAACTCACAAGACTGAATTCTACCTCATTGAGAATTTGATTTCTTTTTAAGTGATTAACGGTGAGGTTTGCTAGTTTTTCGTTTTGAGTATTGAGTGTTTGTTTTGCAGGTATTTCAAAAAAAAGAGGAAAAAAATAAGATGGTAGTCCGCCGCATCCTTAACATCCAAATGGGAGACGATTTTGATAACCAAAGGACCAATATTTTCCATTCTAGGTGTTTTATAAAAGGTAACTTGTGTTCACTTATTATTGATAGTGGGAGTTGTTCGAATGTAGTTAGCAGCTGTTGGTGAATTCCTTAAAGTTACCTTGTATCGAGCACCCTAAGCCGTATCACCTTCAGTGGCTTAATGAATGCTCAGAAGTTAAAGTTACAAAACAGTCTTTGATCACTTTTAAGCTTGGCAATTATGAGGATGAAGTATGGTGTGATGTGGTCCCAATGCATGCGGCACACTTGCTCCTTGGACGGCCTTGGCAATTTGATCGCGATGTTACACACCAAGGTAAACTTAATGATACTCCCTTGTATTTAAAGGTAGGAAATTCACTTTTGCTCCTTTAAATCCTACTGATGTATATAAAGATCAATTGAAGATGATGAAATTTTGTGAGGGGGTAAGGGAGAAAGAGCAAGTACAAAAGACAGAGAGAAAAGAGGCTAATAGTAGAAAAAGTCAAAATTAAAAAGCCCAAAGGGGAGTGAATCCACTAGTGGTAAAATGAGCGGAAAAAGTCTTTTGGCAACAAAAAAAGATGTGAAGAGAGCCCTGCCTTAATAAACAACCTTGTATCCTTGTGAGGTTTAGGCAAAATTATTTATCTTTATCTAACATTAACGAAGATTTGCCTAGTGTGTTTCAATCTCTTTTGCAGGATTATGAGGATGTTTTTAGTGAGGCCCCTAAAGGTTTACCATCTTTACGAGGGATAGAACATCAAATTGACTTAGTACCTGGAGCTTCAATCCCAAATCGATCAGCCTATAGATGCAATCCCGAGGAGACAAAGGAATTGCAAAGGTAAGTTGAGGAGTTACTAGAAAAAGGGTACATTCGTGAGAGCCTAAGTCCTTGTGCCGTTCCTGTCTTATTGGTACCAAAGAAAGATGGTACGCATCGAATGTGTGTTGATTGCCTTCCAATCAACAAAATAACGGTAAAGTATAACACCCAATTCCTATACTTGATGATATGCTTGATGAATTACATGGTTCAGTTATATTTACTAAAATTGATTTAAAAGCGGTTATCATCAAATTCGAATGAGGGAAGGGGATGAATGGAAAACAACCTTTAAAACAAAATTGGATTGTATGAATGGTTAGTTATGCCTTTCGGCCTTACTAATGCACCTAGTACATTTATGAGATTAATGAATCATGTTTTAAGGCTTCACTTGGGTAAATTTGTAGTAGTTTACTTTGATGATATTTTAATTTACTCCAAGTCATTAGATGATCGTGTTTTCCATGTTAGAACCATTTTGGATATTCTGCGAGCTGAAAAATTATTTGCCAACCTTGATAAATGCACATTCTGTTGTGATAAACTAATATTCTTAGGTTTCATAGTTAGTGCTCAAGGTATTCATGTCGATGAGGACAAAGTCAAGGCAATTAAGGAGTGGCCGACTCCTAAATCAGTAACTGAGGTGAGATCTTTCCATGGTTTAGCTAGTTTTTATAGACGATTTGTGAAGGATTTCTCTACTATTGCTGCCCCATTAACAGAGGTGATAAAGAAATTAGTGGGTTTCAAATGGGATGAAACCCAAGAAAAGGCTTTTCAGACCCTAAAAGCTAAGTTATGTTCTGCTCCTCTTCTTAAATTACTTGATTTTTCTAATACTTTTGAACTTGAGTGTGATGATTCAGGAATTGGAATTAGCGCCGTTTTAATGCAAGATAAGCAACCTATTGCTTATTTTAGTGAGAAATTGAATGGTGCACAATTAAACTACTCGACTTATGACAAAGAACTATTGGCATTGGTTCGTGTACTCCAAGTATGGCAACATTACTTGCAGCCTAATGAATTTGTCATACATACAGATCAAGAATCCCTTAAATGGTTTGATACGACTCTCAAAGGCCCAACCCAAGAACGCGATGGGCTCAAATTGCCACAAGGCCCAATAACGAGATCAAAGGCCCGACAAATGCGGTCCAAACTAAATAGGACCATTCAAGAGTTTGTTAGCAAGGCCTTAGATGCATACATGAGAGAACAAGAAAATCAAGATTCACTTTCTTGTTTTCAAGAAAATCAAGAAACCGAATCTTGGCCCAATTTTGCTGTTCGAAGAGATTTCAAGAATCAAGAAAATCAAGATTTCAAATCTTGGAAATCTTGGTCCAAGAAACCAAATCTTGCAGCCAACATGCATTGGATCTCTGTTACGAGCATCAATGACCCAATTTCGGAAGGAGATGGATCACGAGCCCAAATTCTTGAAGGCGAGGCCCAATAACCAAATTCCAGCCCAATCAAGAAATTCCTTCATACTTAGTTGAAAATCAGGCCAAAATGTCAAAGGGCCCAATTCATAAACATTTTACTTGTTTAATTTAATTTTTTTAGGAACATACATGTAAAATTCGGCCCAAAAACAGCCCATACATAAGCTTGGCCGAATTTTCCCTTGTTATTTTATTAATTAGGTTTAATTTTATTAGTTACTTGTTAGATTAGGATTACTTGAGGCCTATTTAAAGGCATGGCCAGCCACCCCTTGTAAACACAACACTTATCATTATTATTAAAATTTCAGATTTGTTGAGAGCAGAATTTTCTTTGAGTTTTCTCCAAGATTTCTCTCTTGAGTTTTCTTTAGAAGTTGTTTTAACAATCTTTTGATTGTGGGAGCTATCTTCAACCTTCTTCTTGCCATTGATATTCTTTGGAGGGGAGATTAGAGCCGTTTGAAGGGAGTTGTGAATTCTTTCGGGAATTCAAGGGTTCTTAGGACTTTTCTTTATTTCTTGCTGTTTCGTTTTAATTCTTTGTTCCTCTTGGATCGATTCTTTATCTTACTTGTTTGCTGATATTCTTGTGTTCTTTTCAGCCACGTTTCAACTCCAAGAATCGATAATTCAATTTTCCCTTGTTGGCAGCAACGATTCAATATAAAAATCCCCAATTCCTAGGGTTTGGCCGATTGGGTTTCTTTCAAATTGGGGGTCAATTGATTGCTGGAAATTAGGCATTATTGGCCGAATCAATTCATTGGCAGATTTGCGTTCTTTCTTTCCTTTCAATTGTGCTTAATCATTCGATTCTACTTCTTTCTTCTTGCTGTCCAAAATCCCCAATTTTACTCCATTTATTTGCTGAAATTTAAGTTTAATTTGCTACTTGTGTTTGTTTTCTCAGATTCGGCAGATTGGTTCTTTCTTTGTTTGCTAAATCGAGCTATTGGCTTCCAAGAAACCCCCTTTCATAAGTGTTTTGATTCTTGATAAATCTTGCTGTTTATAGTGTTTTTGTTCCAGATCTGAATTTTCCAGATTTAATTTCATTATTCGTTTTGATTTCAGATCTGTTCGTTAGAGCTTTCGTAGGAGTTTCCCGTGACTTGGCAACTCGATCTTGGTCCGCTTGCACTCCTCTATCATTTGGTATCAGATTTTGGGCGTTTTGGGTGTTCTTGGTTGATTTCTAAACTGATCTCTATTTTTTAAAGCACAAACAGCAGTTTTACCCAGAAAAATTGTTCGAAAAAAATTCATTTGAGAGGGTAAACATTGTCCGATTGATCTGAAATTTTAGATACATATTTGTGGCACTGTGATTGAATATAAAAAAATTAATCCCGCAAAAAAATCAGTCAAAAAAATAAAAAAAGATGAAATTCGATAAAAATTTAAAAAAAGATTCAGCGGGTTGAATTTGGTGCCCAAAATTTCCAGATCAAAAATTCAATATATAAGGACATTCCAGATTTAATTCGTGATTTTGGAGATCGGGAACACCTCGAACGAAGTTGTCAAGTTACTCCGCAGTTTTTCGGGTTTTCTATTTTCAGCAATTTTTATTGATTCTTAGCTGTAGGTTTTCATTTGTTTGCCTTTATTCTTCCTTTACGTTATCTAACACCTTCTTGTTTCTTGTGTTAGTAGGATCTAAACGTGTGCACAACTTCTTCCTCGGTGCAACATGAATCAATTGGTGTCTCGTCAGTTTTTGGCATCCTAGTGCAAATTAGGACTCTTTGGTAGCTCGGTTCATTCACTCTCTAATTGGTTGATATAAACTCTCCTAAAGGACTCACAAGACTAAATTCTGGCTCATTGAAAATTTAAATTTCTTTTTGAGTGATTAACGGTGAGGTTTGGTAACTTTTATTTTTGAGTGTTGAGTGTTTATTTTTGCAGGTTTTTAGAAAATGTCTAAAGGTGATAATAATGATGATACATTTATGAAAGTACAAACAACAGTTAGACAGACATGCTGCTGCAATCACGCAAATAAATGCTACACTTCAAGCATTGAATGTTACTTTGAATGAGGTGCGATTGAATCAAGAACCTCAATATCGAGATCCAATCAAGGAAGATAGGGATAACCAGCCCCATAGGCGCGGCCCTCGACGTGCCTCTAGAATGGATGATGATTTTCATGATCGTGGGCAACCTTCTTTGGCAAAACCAAAGAGCGAGCAGCAACAAGAACATCTCTTTCATACTCGCTGCCATGTACAAGGTAAGCTTTGTAGAGTTATTATTGATGGTGAAAGTTGCTCGAACGTAGCCAGCACGACGATGGTGGAAAAGCTTTGCTTAACCACTACCAAGCATCCACAACCTTATCAACTACAAGGGCTTAGCAACGAAGGCCGATTTAAGGTCACTCAACAAGTGCGCATCGCCTTTTCTATCGGTAAGTATCAAGACGAAGTTGTGTGCGACGTGGTGCCTATTCAAGCCTGCCATTTGTTGCTAGGAGAACCATGGCAACTGGATCGAAAGGTCACTCATGATGGTCATACAAATAGGTATTCTTTCAAACATCAAGGAAGGAAATCACCTTAGTGCCGCTCACTCCGAAACAAGTCCATGAGGACCAAATCAAACTGAAAAATTATGTTGTTAAAACAAGTGAGGAAAAAGAAAAAGAGAATGAAAAGAGCAAAAAGAGATTGAGAGTGAAAAGGAATGTGAAACAGACAAGAAAATTGAAAAAGAAGTTGAAGAAAGAAGAGACAATGAGTTAGAAAAAGAAACAAAAGAAAAAGAAGAGGAAAGGGTAGTGAGGAATGTTTTCACTAACCAAGATATGAATTTTTCTTGTGTTGCTACTTTTCAGGTTCCCGAAAGACCGAAAGATAACTTTCAACTTCAATACCTCTCAAATGAAAGATGCTTTCATACGATCAACATAGGCAAAGATAAAATCACACTACATGAGCCCGAAGAGCTTCAACTACCCTATGCCCCCGATGAGCGAAGGTTTGTATTAAATGGAAAAGGTAAATCGACCCTTATTATTATGCTTATAAAGTGGACTCAATTGCCATTAGTCCCGTTCGATCGAGGAAAGTGAGTCCATTTGATTTTTCCGATTCGAGGACGAATCTTTTTGAGGAAGGGGAATGATACGAGTCTCAAGGCCCAACCCAAGAACGCGATGGGCTCAAATTGCCACAAGGCCCAATAACGAGATCAAAGGCCCGACAAATGCGGTCCAAACTAAATGGGACCATTCAAGAGTTTGTTAGCAAGGCCTTAGATGCATACATGAGAGAACAAGAAAATCAAGATTCACTTTCTTGTTTTCAAGAAAATCAAGAAACCGAATCTTGGCCCAATTTGCTGTTCGAAGAGATTTCAAGAATCAAGAAAATCAAGATTTCAAATCTTGGAAATCTTGGTCCAAGAAACCAAATCTTGCAGCCAACATGCATTGGATCTCCGTTACGAGCATCAATGACCCAATTTCGGAAGGAGATGGATCACGAGCCCAAATTCTTGAAGGCGAGGCCCAATAACCAAATTCCAGCCCAATCAAGAAATTCCTTCATACTTAGTTGAAAATCAGGCCAAAATGTCAAAGGGCCCAATTCATAAACATTTTACTTGTTTAATTTAATTTTTTTAGGAACATACATGTAAAATTCGGCCCAAAAACAGCCCATACATAAGCTTGGCCGAATTTTCCCTTGTTATTTTATTAATTAGGTTTAATTTTATTAGTTACTTGTTAGATTAGGATTACTTGAGGCCTATTTAAAGGCATGGCCAGCCACCCCTTGTAAACACAACACTTATCATTATTATTAAAATTTCAGATTTGTTGAGAGCAGAATTTTCTTGGAGTTTTCTCCAAGATTTCTCTCTTGAGTTTTCTTTAGAAGTTTTTTAACAATCTTTTGATTGTGGGAGCTATCTTCAACCTTCTTCTTGCCATTGATATTCTTTGGAGGGGAGATTAGAGCCGTTTGAAGGGAGTTGTGAATTCTTTCGGGAATTCAAGGGTTCTTAGGACTTTTCTTTATTTCTTGCTGTTTCGTTTTAATTCTTTGTTCCTCTTGGATCGATTCTTATCTTACTTGTTTGCTGATATTCTTGTGTTCTTTTCAGCCACGTTTCAACTCCAAGAATCGATAATTCAATTTTCCCTTGTTGGCAGCAATGATTCAATATAAAAAATCCCCAATTCCTAGGGTTTGGCCGATTGGGTTTCTTTCAAATTGGGGGTCAATTGATTGCTGGAAATTAGGCATTATTGGCCGAATCAATTCATTGGCAGATTTGCGTTCTTTCTTTCCTTTCAATTGTGCTTAATCATTCGATTCTACTTCTTTCTTCTTGCTGTCCAAAATCCCCAATTTTACTCCATTTATTTGCTGAAATTTAAGTTTAATTTGCTACTTGTGTTTGTTTTCTCAGATTCGGCAGATTGGTTCTTTCTTTGTTTGCTAAATCGAGCTATTGGCTTCCAAGAAACCCCCTTTCATAAGTGTTTTGATTCTTGATTAAATCTTGCTGTTTATAGTGTTTTTGTTCCAGATCTGAATTTTCCAGATTTAATTTCATTATTCGTTTTGATTTCAGATCTGTTCGTTAGAGCTTTCGTAGGAGTTTCCCGTGACTTGGCAACTCGATCTTGGTCCGCTTGCACTCCTCTATCATGGTTAAAGGGACAAGGTAAGTTGAGTAAACGACATGCCCAATGGGTAGAATTCATTGAAACATTCCCTTATGTGATACAATATAAAACAGGTAAAGATAATGTAGTTGCAGATGCTTTGTCTAGACGATATGCTTTAATAACTACATTGAATGCTAAAGTCTTAGGGTTTGAACATATTAAGGAGCTATATGATGATGATGCTGATTTCGGCCATATTTATAAGAATTGTGGACATACTACTTTTGAAAAGTTTTATCTTGTAGATGGCTTTCTTTTTCGCATAAACAGGTTATGCATACCAAAGTGTTCCATGAGAGACTTATTGATTCATGAGGCCCATAGTAGGGGTTTAATGGGACATTTAGAGTGGCCAAAACACTAGACATCTTGCAAGAACACTTCCATTGGCCACATATGAAAAAGGATGTTGAAAAGGTATGTTCCAAGTGCATTACATGCAAACAAGCAAAATCTAAGGTAATGCCTCATGGCCTTTACACTCCTTTACCAATTCCTACTTCACCTTGGGTAGATTTGTCCATGGATTTTATTCTAGGTTTGCCTCGAAATAAGAAAGGAAGGGATAGTATATTTGTTGTTGTTGACAGGTTTTCAAAGATAGCACATTTTATTTCTTGTCACAAAACAGATGATGCTACACATGTGGCAGACTTATTCTTTAAAGAGGTGGTAAGACTTCATGGCATCCCTAAAACAATTGTTTCTGACAGAGATGTCAAATTCCTTAGCCACTTTTGGAAGGTATTGTGGGGTAAGCTTGGTACTAAATTACTTTATTCCATTACATGTCACCCCCAAATTGATGGCCAAACCAAAGTAGTTAATCAGATCTTAGGGACTTTATTACGATTGTTGTAGGAAAGAAAATTAGAAATTGGGAGAATGCCTACCGTTTGTTGAATTTGCATATAATAGATTTATTCATTCTACAACTGGTTATTCTCCATTTGAACTTGTTTATGGTTTTAACCCACTAACAGTACTTTATCTTGCACCATTACCACTTGAACACATTGTTAATTTAGATGGCGAACAGAAAGCTGAGTTGGTGAAATCCTTACATGAGAAGGCTAGGCAACGAATAGCCAAAACAAATTATGCCAACACCAACAAAGCAAACAAGGGGCGCAAACGGGTTGTCCTAGAACCCGAAGATTGGGTTTGGGTCCATATGAGAAAGAACAATTTCCTGCAAAAAGAAAGACCAAATTGGACCCAAAGGGCGATGGGCCTTTCCAAGTACTCGAGAGGATAAACGATAATGCCTATAAAATTGATCTACCTGGTGAGTACAATGTAAGTTCTACTTTTAATGTGGCTGACTTGTCCCTATTTGATTTTTCAGATTCGAGGTCGAATCTTTTTAAGGAAGGGGGAATGATACGAGATCAAAGGCCCGACAAATGCGTTCCAAACTAAATGGGACCACTCAAGAATTTGTTAGCAAGACTTAGATGCGTACGCGAAAGAACAAGAAAATCAAGATTCACTTTCTTGTTTTCAAGAAAATCAAGAAACTGAATCTTGGCCCAATTTTGCTGTTTGGAGCGATTTCAAGAATCGAGAAAATCAAGATTTCAAATCTTGGAAATCTTTATCCAAGAAACTGAATCTTGCAGCCAAAGTGCATTGGATCTCCGTTTCGAGCGTCAAAGACCCAATTTCGGTAGGAGATGGATCACAAGCCCAAATTCTTGAAGGCAAGGCCCAATGAGAAGATTCCAGGCCCAATCAAGAAACCACCCATACTTAATTAAAAATCAGGCCAAATTGTCAAAGTGGCCCAATTCGTAAAGTTTTATTTTTTTAAATACTTAGTTAAATTTTTATGTAAATATTCAGTCCAAGAGGCCCAATTAAAAGCCCTTGGCCAAATTTCCATTTAAATATTAAATTAATTAGGATTTTTTTTATTTTAGTTTTCTAATTAGATTAGGAAAACACTTGAGAGGCCTATATAAAGGCTTGGCCAGCCACCCTGTTATTAACTTCTCAAATATATCAAAAATTTCAGATTTGTTTAAGTGCAGAATTCTCTTTGAGTTTTTCTCCAAGAATTCTCTCTTGAGTTTTCTTTAGAAGTTGTTTTAACAATCTTTTGATTGTGGGAGCCATCTTCAGCCTTCTTCTTGCCATTGATATCCTTTGGAGGGGAGATTAGAGCCGTTTGAAGGGAGTTGTGAGATATTTCGAGATTTCAAGGCTTCTCAGGACTTATCTTTTAATTTCTTACTGTCAATTCTTTCTTTATTTCTGCTTGTGCCGAATCTTTATCTAATTTATTTGTTGTTCTTATTTTCAGCCTTTTTCTATCTTAAGAATCAGCCAAAAATCCCCAATTTCTAGGGTTCTTGCCGATTCATCCATACTCTTTTTGGTGAAATTAGATTGCTGAAAATTGGGGGAAACTATCTTGGTGTTCAATTGGGTAGAATCGCAACCTCCTTTAGGATCTGATTGTTTAGAGCTTTCGTAGGAGTTTCCCGTGACTTGACGACTCGATCTTGGTCTGCGTGCAACCCTCTATCACAAGTGGTTGAGAACAGCAACTTAGTTTCGAGCTTTCCCCACAACGACCTCCAAAAGTGACTCAAAAACTTTGCATCCCGATCAGAAACTATCGTCTTGGGATGCCATGCAAATGAACAATCTCCTTAAAGAAAAGTTTAGCAACATGAACGTCATCATCAGTTTTGTACAAGAAAGAAAATGAGACATTTTTGAAAAATGATCAACAACAACAAAGATTGAGTCCTTCCTGTTTTAGTCCTAGGAAATCCAAGGACAAAGTCCATGGAAATGTCCTCCCAAGGTGCGTCGGGTATGGGGGGAGTATATAGCCCGTGCAGTTTAATCTTGGATTTGGCCTTCTTGCATGTCACACATCGCGCACAAACTCGTTCAACATCTCGTTTCATTTTCGGCCAATAGAAATGTTCTTGAAGAGTTGCTAAGGTCTTTTCGATGCCGAAATGGCCCATGAGGCCTCCGTTATGCTCCTCATCTAATAATTCTCGTACGGAACTCCGCGGCACACACAATTTTCCTTCTCTAAAAAGGAAACCATCGCACCTATAAAACTTATCAACATCAACATTTTCACATGCAACAAATATTTCTCCAAAATCATCGTCAGTAGCATATAAATCTTTCAGCAATGTAAAACCAAGTAGTTTAGAATCCAAATATGACAAGAGGGTATACCTTCTCGATAGAGCATCAGCCACTATGTTTTCCTTACCCTTTTTATACTTAATAACATAGGGAAATGATTCCAAATACTCTACCACTTAGCATGGCGTTTGTTTAATTTGTGCTGACCTTTAATGTGCTTTAACGCCTCATAATCAAAATGGATCACGAACTCCTTTGGCCACAAATAATGCTGCCAAGTCTCAAGAGCGCGAATGAGTGCATACATCTCTTTGTCGTAGATTGGATAGTTCAATGTGGCCCCATTCAATTTTTCACTAAAATAAGCGATAGGTCTTCCGTCTTGTGCTAATACGGCTCCAATTCCTACACCCGAGGCATCACATTCAATCTCAAACATTTTAGAAAAATTAGGCAATGCTAATAATGGAGCTTTAGTAAGACAATCTTTAATAACATTAAAAGAATTTTCTTGCTCTTCACCCCAATGGAAAGTTGAATTCTTCTTGATGGTGCTTGTCAATGGTGCAGCCAACGTGCTAAAATTGGGTACGAAGCACCTATAGAAACTTGCCAAGCCATGGAAGCTTCGCACTTGACTTATACTCATCGGTCTCGGCCATTCCTGAATTACTTTAATCTTTTCACTATATACTTCAAGGCTTTCCGAGCTGACCACGAAACCTAAGAAAATCACTTTGTCAGAACAAATTGTACACTTTTTAAGGTTAGCATACAAAGTCTCCTTTCTAAGAACTTCCATAACAGATCGAAGATGCATTACATGCTCATCCAACGATTTACTATATATGAGAATATCATCAAAGTACACAACACAAAACTTACCAATGAAATTTCTCAAAACATAATTCATAAGTCTCATAAAGTACTAGGAGCGTTGGTTAAGCCGAATGGCATGACCAACCATTCATACAAACCATGTTTCGTTTTAAAAGCAGTCTTCCACTCATCACCTTCACGCATTCGAATCTGATGGTATCCGCTTTTGAGGTCAATTTTCGAGAATAACTTTGCACCACTTAACTCGTCGAGCATGTCATCTAAGCGTGGTATGGGATGTCTATACTTGATAGTTATTTTATTTACAGCGCGGAAATCAACACACATGCGCTAAGTTTCGTCCTTCTTTGGTACCAACAAAACTGGAATAGTGCAAGGGCTAAGGCTCTCTCGGATGTAGCCCTTTTCAATGAGTTCATTGACTTGTCTTTGAAGCTCATTGTTTTCTTCGGGGTTGATTCGGTATGCTGGTCGATTCGGAATAACGGTTCCTGGCACAAAATCAATTTGGTGCTCAATCCACGAAGTGGTGGCAACCCACTTGGCACCTCATCCGGAAAGACGTCTTGGAAATCTTACAAAAGGGAAACAATAGAAGAAGGGGGATTTTTGGTTAAGTCATTAGCATTAAACAAATTTTCCTTATACATGAGTACAAGGATTGGTTGCTTCGCGAAAAATGCCTTTCGAACATCACTTTCTTTTGCAAATACATTCAGTTTTTCACTCACTTTTTCTTTTTCATCTTTCTCTTTTCTCACTTTCTTTTCACTCTCTTTTTCAAATTTTCTTTCTTTTTCTCATTTTTCTTTTCTTTTTTGTTCTCACTCTTTTCTTTTTCTCTCATTTGATCCACAGAAGTTTTCAACTTGATTTGGTCCTCATAAACTTGCTTTGGTGTCAACAGCGCTAGTGTCACATTCCTTCCCATGTGCTTGAATGAACAACGGTTGATGTATCCATCGTGCATAACTCGTCGATCAAATTGCCATGGGCAGCCAAGTAACAAATGACCCGCATGCATTGGGACAACATCGCAAAGTACTTCGTCACAATACTTTCCAATGGAGAATGAGACACGTACTTGCTTTGTCACCTTTAACTCTCCTCCATCATTGAGCCATTGGATTTGTACGGATTTGGATGCTTAGTGGTCGGTAGATTTAGTTTTTCCACCATAAGAGTGCTCGCCACATTCGTACAACTTCCTCTGTCGATGATGACACTACAAAGTTTTCCTTGTACCTGACTGATACGAGCTCGTTTCGTAAGAAATAACAAGTCATAATATTTCCCGATCGAAATTAAGTAGGGTCAGTTTTGAAACAAATTCAAGTCTTGGTGTTTAAAATTAAATGGCTTTGGGAACAAAGGAGTTTGTTTGAGTGTTGTTTGCTGGATAATTCGATGAAACAAGTCGAACCCTTATTAGCAAATAAGGACCCGGGCTTAAGGTTTCAAAGAAAGGACAAAAGAGTTAGGATAATTACCGAGACCCTCTATTTAGCAAAATAGGAACCTACAGTATGAAGAACGCCACACCAACGGTGATAAGTTCGGAACAAAGTCAGATTGACGCCACTCGTTGAAGATAAGTCAATTTGAGCTTTGGAGAATAAAGAGAGTGAATTAACTCACTAAAATGATATTTCATTCAGAAATTTGTCAAAAGTCCTTTTACAAGAAATTCAACAACTATTTATAGCCTAAGTACTGGTAACCGAATAGACATATTCTAGGCTTAATTCTTAAGCAAACATTGAACAAAAATTCAGCATGAATGCACAATTATTAGCCCATGTAGATTCGGCTGAATGGTGACCAACTATGAAGCTTCCACATTAAGCAAATGGATCTTGGAGATTCATGTAGCAGCCAAGTACATCTAATGAATTTAATTGATTCATTCATTAGGCAACTCTTGATGAAAAGTGACCAGCATTAAAAAGGAACTTGAGTAGCTTTTTGGGTGTGAATGGACGGTTTTGAAAAGTCCCCATGGTGTGAACATGGCTAAACCGAACAGCCATAGTGTGAATAGCCTTTATGCTCCCTTGAGAAGAGAATCGGCCAAGCTTGAAAGGATGAAAAGCTTGGACACTCTTGGCTGAATAGTTGTCTTGAAAAACACCAAAATTAATCAGCTTTAATGCATTAAATCAGCTGCACATGCATCTTCAAATTCATTGAACCTCCATGCATGAATCTGCCTAATTCATCTTCAAATTCGGCTGCACCTAAAAACATACATGAACTTAATTAATTTCAAGCAAATTCAGCTGAACTAAATTAAAGTATAATGTGAACATCCTAATTAACATTGAGACAACTTAAATATTAATAAAACATGACACCTAAATTCGGCTGGACATATTTAAGACATGTATTAATTTAGACAAACTAAATGACATCAAGACATCTTAATTTAACTAAATCAAGACATATTAAATACTTATATTAATTAAAGACATATTTATAAGCTGTAGTAAAACTAAATTAAAGCTTATTTAAATGGTCCAAAAATTCCAGCAGCAAATTAATTAGTTGGAACGAAATTCAACTTCAAAGAAGTTGAAAATGTTCAGCTCATCTCTAAGCTCCTTGCTATCTTTTTCCTCAATTCGTTCCACAAGTGCTGAAATAGCATCTTTGAATCGTTTAGCTCTAGCTCGCGTTATCAGACCAATAGGCAATTTGATATCTTCTGGTTCGGTCTCTACTTGGTTCGTAGGCAAGCTCACATCATTCCCCTCCTCTTCAGAACGATTTGTCCTCAAATCGAATTCTGCATCAAACGGAGACAAATCAGAAACATTAAAGGTCGCACTAACATTATATTTCCAGGCAAGTCCAATTTATAAGAATTATCGTTAATTCGTTCAAGGACTTGAAACGGGCCATCCCCTCTCGGAAGAAGTTTAGATCGTCGTTGCATAGGAAATCTCTCTTTGCGCATATGCAACCACACCCAATCTCCCGGCTCGAACACAACTCGTTTACGACCTTTGTTAGCATGTTGTTCATAGTTCTTGGTCTTTGCCTCAATGTTGTCTCGAACTCGTTGGTGCAATTGCTTGACAAAATCAGCTTTACGCTTTCCATCTCCATGCACAAGTTGGTTAGAAGGCAATGGCATTAAATCAAGTGGTGTTAATGGATTGAAACCATAAACGATTTCAAAAGGAGAAAATTTGGTAGCTGAGTGAACAACTAGATTGTACGCAAACTCCACATGCGGTAGATATTCTTCCCAAGCCTTCAAATTTTTCTGAATGATGGCACGAAGCAATGTAGACAAAATCCGATTGACCACTTCAGTTTGGCCGTCCGTTTGCGGATGGCAAGTGGTTGAAAACAGCAACTTCGTTCCAAGACGCCCCCATAGTTTCCTCCAAAAATGGCTAAGGAATTTTGCGTCTCGGTCGGACACGATCGTTCTAGGCATGCCATGCAACCTGACCACCTCTTTGAAAAATAAGTTAGCAATATTAACGGCGTCATCAGTTTTATGACATGCTATAAAATGGGCCATTTTTGAGAACCTATCTACAACCACAAATATTGAATCTCGGCCATTTTTACTCCTTGGTAAACCTAGCACAAAATCCATTGAGATATCGGACCAAGGGGTTTCGGGAATGGGCAATGGTTTATACAAACCGTGGGGCTTTATTCGTGACTTAGCCCGTTTGCACGCAATGCATCGATTACAAAACCGTTCTACATCTCTTCGCATCTTGGGCCAAAAGAAATGTTCGTGGAGTGTAGGTAAAGTCTTAGCGACACTAAAGTGCCCCATTAATCCTCCGCTATGAGCTTCTTCGATCAACACTTCTCGTACAGAACCGTGGGGTGTATACAAAGCTTTCCTTCTCGAAATAAGTACCCATCATGTCGATAATACTTCTAATAAGCTTCTTTTTGCACAACCTGAAATGTTCACCAAAGTCAGCATCATCGGCATATAAATCTTTAAGAAATACAAACCCCATCAATTTTGCATCCAAAATATTTAGCAACGCATACCTTCGAGATAGTGCATCAACCACTACGTTTTCCTTACCTTTCTTATATTTAATAACGTAGGGAAAAGATTTGAGAAATTCTACCCACTTAGCCTGTCATTTATTCAACTTGTGTTGCCCCTTTAAATACTTTAAGGACTCATGATCGGTGTGTATGACGAATTCTTTGGGCCAAAGATAGTGTTGCCACGTTTCTAAGGCTCGGATCAACAAATAGAGCTCCTTGTCATATGTCGGGTAGTTTAGGACAGCACCATTGAGTTTCTCGCTAAAATAGGCAATAGGACGACCGTCTTGCATCAACACAGCTCCAATGCCTAAACCTGATGCATCACATTCTAACTCGAAAGTTTTATCAAAATTAGGCAAAGCTAATAACGGTGCATGAGTTAGACAATCTTTAATTTTCAGAAAAGATTTTTCTTGCTCCTCTCCCCAAACGAAGTTGGAATTCTTACGAATAACCCCAGTCAAGGGTGCGGCTAAGGTGCTGAAGTTTGGCACAAATCGACGGTTAAAAGCTTGCTAAGCCGTGGAAACTTCGAACTTGGGAGATGTTTATCGGATGGGGCCATTCTTGAATCGCCTTGACCTTCTTTTGATCGACTTGAAGGCCCTCCGAACTAACAACGGAACCTAAAAACACAACCTTGTTAGTGCAAAAATCACATTTCTTCAAATTAGCATACAAGGTTTCTTTCCTCAATACTTCCAAAATAGCTTTTAAATGTAAAACATGATCATCCAAATTTTTACTATAAACTAATATATCATCAAAATATACTATGCAAAATCTACCAATAAAAGGTCTTAAAACGTGATTCATAAGCCTCATGAATGTGCTTGCGGCATTTGTTAAGCCAAATGGCATAACGAGCCATTCATAAAGCCCATGCTTTATTTTGAACGCAGTCTTCCACTCATCACCCTCACGCATCCGTATTTGGTGATAACCGCTCTTAAGATCGATTTTTGAAAACAAACTTGCGCCACTTAACTCGTCAAGCATATCATCCAATCGTGGTATAGGATGACGATACTTGATAGTGATACGAGTCACAAAGGCCTTAGATGCGTACACGAAAGAACAAGAAAATCAAGATTCACTTTCTTGTTTTCAAGAAAATCAAGAAACCGAATCTTGGCCCGATCTTGCTGTTTGGAGCGATTTCAAGAATCAAGAAAATCAAGATTCACTTTCTTGTTTTCAAGAAAACCAAGAAACCGGATCTTGCAGCCAAAACGCATTGGATCTCCGTTACGAGCTTCAACGACCCAAGTTTCTGTAAAAGATGGATCACAAGCCCAAATTCTTAAAGGCGAGGCCAATAAGCAAATTCCCAGCCCAATCAAGAAATCCATACATACTTAGTTGAAAATCAGGCCAAAATATCAAAGGGCTCAATTTGTAAACATTTTATTTGTTAATTTAATTTTTTAGGCTCTAGAGATATTACATGTTAAATTCGGCCCAAAACAACCCATTTAAGTGTTAGGACGAAATTCCTTTTTTTTTATTATTTAGGGTTAATTTTTAAGTTTTCTAATGAGGTTAGGATTAGTTTGAGGCCTATATAAGTGATGGCCAGCCACCCCTTGTAAAACACAACACTTAGATTTATTTTTTAATTTCAGATTTGAGAGAGCAGAATTTTCTTTGAGTTTTCTCCAAGATTTCTCTCTTGAGTTTTCTTTAGAAGCTGTTTTAACAATCTTTGGATTGTGGGAGCCGTCTTCAACCTTCTTCTTGCCATCGATATTCTTTGGAGGGGAGAATAGAGCCGTTTGAAGGAATTTGTGAATTCTTTCAGGAATTCAAGGGTTCTTAGGACTTTTCTTTATTTCTTGCTGTTTCGTTTTATTTCTTTGTTCCTCTTGGATCGATTCTTTATCTTACTTGTTTGCTGATATTCTTGTGTTCTTTTCAGCCACGTTTCAACTCCAAGAATCGATAATTCAATTTTTCCTTGTTGGCAGCAACGATTCAAAAATCAAAAATCCCCAATTCCTAGGGTTTGGCCGATTGGGTTTCTTTCAAATTGGGGGTCAATTGATTGCTGGAAATTAGGCATTATTGGCTGAATCAATTCATTGGCAGATTTGTGTTCTTTCTTTCCTTTCAATTGCGCTTAATCATTCGATTCTACTTCTTTCTTCTTGCCGTCCAAAATCCCCAATTTTACTCCATTTATTTGCTGAAATTTTAAGTTTAATTTGCTGCTTGTGTTTGTTTTCTCAGATTCGGCAGAGTGGTTCTTTCTTTGATTGCTAAATCGAGCTATTGGCTTCCACGAAACCCCTTTCATAAGTGTTTCGATTCTTGATTAAATCTTGCTGATTTTAGTGTTATTGTTCCAGATCTAAATTTTCCAGATTTAATTTCATTATTCGTTTTGATTTCAGATCTGTTCGTTAGAGCTTTCATAGGAGTTTCCTGTGACTTGGCAACTCGATCTTGGTCCGCGCGCAACCCTATATCATTTGGTATCAGATTTTGGGCGTTTTGGGTGTTCTGGGTTGATTTCTAAACTGATCTCTATTTTTTAAAGCACAAACAGCAGTTTTACCCAGAAAAATTGTTCGAAAAAAATTCATTTGAGTGGGTAAACGTTGTCCGATTGATCTGAAATTTTACATACATATTTGTGGCACTGTGATTGAATATAAAAAAATTAATCCCGCAAAAAAATAGTCAAAAAAGTCAAAAAAATAAAAAAAGACGAAATTTGATAAAAATTTAAAAAAAGATTCAGCGGGTTGAAGTTGGTGCCCAAACTTTCCAGATCAAAAATTCAATATATAAGGACATTCCAGATTTAATTTCGTGATTTTTGGAGATCGGGAACACCTCGAACGAAGTTGTCAAGTTACTCCGCAGTTTTTCGGGTTTTCTGTTTTCAGCAATTTTTATTGATTCTTAGCTGTAGGTTTCATTTGTTTGCCTTTATTCTTCCTTTACGTTATCTAACACCTTCTTGTTTCTTGTGTTAGTAGGATCTAAACGTGTGCACAACTTCTTCCTCGGTGCAACACGAATCAATTGGTGTCTCGTCAGTTTTTGGCATCCTAGTGCAAATTAGGACTCTTTGGTAGCTCGGTTCATTCACTCTCTAATTGGTTGATATAAACTCTCCTACAGGACTCACAAGACTGAATTCTGGCTCATTGAAAATTTAAATTTTCTTTTTGAGTGATTAACGGTGAGGTTTGGTAACTTTATTTTTGAGTGTTGAGTGTTTATTTTTGCAGGTTTTTAGAAAATGTCTAAAGGTGATAATAATGATGATACATTTATGAAAGTACAACAACAGTTAGACGGACATGCTGCTGCAATCACGCAAATAAATGCTACACTTCAAGCATTGAATGCTACTTTGAATGAGGTGCGATTGAATCAAGAGTCTCATTATCGAGACCCAATTAAAGAGGATAGGGACAACCAACACCATAGGCGTGGCCCTCGACGTGCCCTTAGAATGGATGATGATTTTCATGATCGTGGGCAACCTTCTTTGGCAAAACCAAAGAGCGAGCAGCAACGAGGACATCTCTTTCATACTCGCTGCCACGTACAAGGTAAGCTTTGTAGAGTTATTATTGATGGTAAAAGTTGCTCGAACGTAGCCAGCACGACGATGGTAGAAAAGCTTTGCTTAACCACTACCAAGCATCCACAACCTTATCAACTACAAGGGCTTAGCAACGAAGGCCGATTTAAGGTCACTCAACAAGTGCGCATCGCCTTTTCTATCGGTAAGTATCAAGACGAAGTTGTGTGCGACGTAGTGCCTATTCAAGCCTGCCATTTGTTGCTAGGAGAACCATGGCAACTGGATCGAAAGGTCACTCACGATGGTCATACAAATAGGTATTCTTTCAAGCATCAAGGAAGGAAAATCACCTTAGTACCGCTCACTCCGGAACAAGTCCATGAGGACCAAATCAAATTGAAAAATTCTATTGTTAAAACAAGTGAGGAAAAAGAAAAAGAAAAAGAGAATGAAAAAGAGCAAAAAGAGATTGAGAGTGAAAAGGAATGTGAAACAGAAAAGAAAATTGAAAAAGAAGTTGAAGAAAGAAGAGAAAATGAGTTAGAAAAAGAAACAAAAGAAAAAGACGAGGAAAGGGTAGTGAGGAATGTTTTCACTAACCAAGATATGAATTTTTCTTGTGTTGTTACTTTTCAGGTTCCCGAAGGACCGAAAGATAACTTTCAACTTCAATACCTCTCAAATGAAAGACGCTTTCGTACGATCAACATAGGCAAAGATGAAATCACACTACATGAGCCCGAAGGTAAGCGAGGTAAGGAAATTTTAGCAACAGAGTCCCGTGCAGATTTGAAAATTATTGGTGACTTAGTTCTTAAAAGATCCATTCATTTTGATCCAATTAATTGTTATCCTTCGGTTGTGGTTGATAAAGTCATTATGAAAGGAAGCGTGAGTTGTTATTCTCTTAATTTGCCTTGTGTAAAATCCTCAAATTTGTGTAAATCTGTTTTGGCAAATACTTTTTATTATTTTGATACTTGGTTTTTGAATAAGGTAACGAAATTTGCCAAATTTGTTTTCAATTTATATTCGTGCCTTAAACAATTTCTGTGGTTATACATAAAATTTGAGTTCCATTTGACAAAGGTTAACTCAACAACGGAGCTTCGACTACACTATGCCCCCGATGAGCGAAGGTTTGTACTCAATGAAAAAGGTAAAATCGACCCTTATTCTTCTGCTTATAAAGGTAAGATGCTTGAAACTTTTAAAACACCTTTGTACTCCTCGGATAGTGACAAAGATCGTGTTGATGATTTAATTTTTGTAAAACACTTAGATCGAAACGTGCTTGACTATCCTATTTTATTTCTTGATGATCTATCTGTTTTAATGGTTGATAAAAAGATTATTGTTTTTGATGCATGTGTGAGTGAATCCATAGTTCGTCGATTAATGCATGGTATGATTGTGCAGCTCTATGAACTATGTGGACCTTTTCAAATACCTACTTGTGACGATTACGTTTACCATTTGATTTATTACTCGCGATTTCTTCATGGTTTGTGGAAACAATTTGAGATGATTGAATGCCTTAAAACATGTCCATCTTTGTTTCAAATAATTGATGAGGCATTGGCGAGTAAATTAGGTTATTTGCATGGTAATCTAAATCTGTCCATTCGCATGCATTATACTTGTTTTGTTATGCTTATGATTGGACTACAAGTTTGTTTGCGTTGCTATTTACTAACTCATGGCTATTCTTTTTAGTGGGCTCAATTGCCATTAGTCCCGTTCGATCGAGGAAAGTCGAGTCCATTTGATTTTTTAGATTCGAGGATGAATCTTTTTGAGGAAGGGGGGAATGATACGAGTCACAAAGGCCTTAGATGCGTACACGAAAGAACAAGAAAATCAAGATTCACTTTCTTATTTTCAAGAAAATCAAGAAACCGAATCTTGGCCCGATCTTGCTGTTTGGAGCGATTTCAAGAATCAAGAAAATCAAGATTTCAAATCTTGGAAATCTTGGTCTAAGAAACCGGATCTTGCAGCCAAAATGCATTGGATCTCCGTTACGAGCTTCAACGACCCAAGTTTCTGTAAAAGATGGATCACAAGCCCAAATTCTTAAAGGCAAGGCCCAATAAGCAAATTCCCAGCCCAATCAAGAAATCCATACATACTTAGTTGAAAATCAGGCCAAAATATCAAAGGGCCCAATTTGTAAACATTTTATTTGTTAATTTAATTTTTTAGGCTCTAGAGATATTACATGCTAAATTCGGCCCAAAACAGCCCATTTAAGTGTTAGGACGAAATTCCTTTATTTTTTTTATTATTTAGAGTTAATTTTTAAGTTTTCTAATAAGGTTAGGATTAGTTTGAGGCCTATATAAGTGATGGCCAGCCACCCCTTGTACAACACAACACTTATATTCATTCTTAAATTTCAGATTTGAGAGAGCAGAATTTTCTTTGAGTTTTCTCCAAGATTTCTCTCTTGAGTTTTCTTTAGAAGTTGTTTTAACAATCTTTTGATTGTGGGAGCCATCTTCAACCTTCTTCTTGCCATTGATATTCTTTGGAGGGGAGATTAGAGCCGTTTGAAGGGAGTTGTGAAATCTTTCGGGATTTCAAGGCTTCTTAGGACTTTTATCTTTATTTCTTGCTGTTCAATTTATTTTCTTTGTTATGCTTGTGCCGATTCTTCTTCTAATTTCTTTGCTGTTCTTGTTTGTGTTTCAGCCTTGATTTAACTTCAAGAACTCTTCACTTAATCGGTCCTCTTATTGGCAGCATCTGTTCGATCCAAAAATCCCCAAATTCTAGGGATTTGCCGATTCTTGTTTGGTCTTGTTGGGGTCTTTTCGGTTGCTGAAATTTGGGCAATTCATCTTGGGTGTTCAATTGGACCAAGTCGCATCTTAAATTCACTTCTTGAATCCTCAATTTCATCAATTTCTTTCTTTTCTTCTTGCCGCCCCAAATCCCTAATCTTCCATTATTAATCTGATTGTTTTCCTATTCATCTAAAAATCTGATTCATTGTTTCCTAATAGGTTCAGCTGTTGGGGAATTCACTTCCTAAGTACAAATCGGTTCTTGGCTTCCAAGAATAAGCCGTATTCAAGGGTTTCTTTAATCTTGCTGTTCTTTGATAATTTTAATTCCAGATTTGATTATTTTAAATTTGTCTTGCTGTTTCGTTTTCAGATCTGTTCGTTAGAGCTTTCGTAGGAGTTTCCCGTGACTTGGCAACTCGATCTTGGTCCGCGTGCACACCTATATCAGATAGTTATTTTGTTTATAACCTGGTAGTCCACACACATCCTCCACGATCCATCCTTCTTCGGAACAAGCAAAACAGGCACGGCGCATGGACTAAGGCTTTCACGCACATAGCCCTTTTCAAGTAGTTCATTTACTTATTTTTGTAGTTCTTTCGTCTCTTCAGGATTACTCCGGTAAGCAGGACAGTTTGGAATCGCGGCTCCCGGCACAAGATCTATTTGGTGTTCAATTCCATGAATAGGTGGTAACCCACTCGGGATTTCTTCCGGGAATACATCCTGAAATTCCTGCAACAAAGACAAAACAGAAGAGGGTAACTTGTCATCAAATTCGTTAGTGCCAAGCAAGCTCTTCTTGTACAAAAGAACCAACAATGGTTGTTTCAATAACATCGATTTTCGAACTTCCCTCTCTTTTACAAACAAATTCTTTTTTTCAATCTCATCACTCATTTCTTTTTCTTTTGAATCACTCTCTCTTTTTTTATCACTCATCTTTTTGTTTTTCTTCTTTTCAATCTTTTGCTCTCGCTCATTTTTTTTTGATTTTTCAATTGAACTCCTCATTTTGAGCTGATCCTCGTAAACTTGTTTCGGTGATAATGGAGCTAGTGTCACCATTCATCCCATATGTTTGAAAGAGAAACGGTTTGTGTATCCATCATGTATTGCTCGCTTGTCGAATTGCCAAGGGTGTCCCAACAGGAGATGCCTCGCATGCATTGGTACAACGTCACACATCACTTCATCTTGATATTTTCCGATTGTGAATGAAATGAGCACTTGCTTCGTTACCTTCAATTCTCCACCATCGTTAAGCCATTGGAGTTTATACGGATGGGGATGTTTGGTGGTGGCCAATCTGAGTTTTTCCACCATCAATGTACTAGCCACATTTGTACAACTCCCCCCATTGATTATAATGCAACAAATCTTACCTTGCACTTGACATCGCGTATGGAAGATGTTTTCGCGTTGTTGATCATTTTCGGCACCTTACAAAGTGAGACTTCTTTTCACCACCAATATTTCTCCATTTTCGGCTTGTTCAACATCATCCTCATCTTTGATTGGTTCAACAGCCTCATTCTCTTGTTCACTTTCGGATTCAATCTCTCCATCATCTCGAACAAACATCGCATTTCGGTTTGGGCATTGGCTCACGATGTGGCCCCTTCCAAGGAATTTGAAACATTTTATGTCTCGAGATCGAATTGGTTGGGCTTCCATCTTCCCTTTACTTGTTTCGACATTCGGTTTATTAAACTTTGCTGCTCCACTCACTTCTTTGCTTCGATTTGGTATGTCTCGTTTGTTGGTCCCTTGCCCCCATCTAGACATCGAAGAAGTGTTAGGGAAAGAACGGGACGTACCTTTTCTCTTTAATTGTTTTTCAACCTTTATGGCCATATGGACCATATCAATGACTTCGACATAGTGGTGTAGCTCCACAATATTGGCGATATCACAGTTAAGGCCAGCGAGAAATCGAGCCATAGTGGCTTCTCGATCTTCCTCCACATCGGCGCGGATCATGGCCACTTCCATTTCCTTGTAGTAATCTTCCACGCTTCATTGGCCTTGAGTTAAACTTTGGAGCTTTTGATACAATTCCCGGTGATAGTAGGCCGATATGAATCGTTTTCTCATTATCGCCTTCATTTCCGCCCATTTAGACACGGGACATTCTCCATTGCGTCTTCAACTCAACGCAAGTTGATCCCACCATATTATAGCATAGTCGGAGAATTCAATAGCAGCTAGCTTCACCTTCTTACTCTCGGAGTAATTGTGGCACTCGAAAACTAACTCGACCTTTTTCTCCCATTCAAGATAGGCCTCGGGATCTGACCTCCCTTGAAAAGTAGGAATCGCCATTTTAATATTCTTTAAATCATCGTCGGGCCGCTCTCGATCTCTTCATTCCCGTGCTCGATGGCCTCGTCGTCTTTCGCTTTGCCACGAACCTTGTTCACTTTCTACGTCACTTGGTTCATATAAGTCGTTTGCATGTTGCCAAGGACGTTCTTGCTCTCTTCTAGGGATCGGAGTGGTATTTGCACGTTGACTTCGTACTTCCATTTGTTCCATTCGCTCGTTGATGGAATCGAATTGGGGTTGGAACAAACGGGAGATTTCTCGTACTATAGCTTGCACTTGAAGATCGGGCACATTCCTTCTTGGTTGAAGGTTTGCTCCTCCACCCGCGGCATTTGAAGCTCCTCCACTTGTTGCCCGTTGTTCCGGGCTCCTAGACATGATAATTAAAATTAAGAAAATTTTTTCCTCACCACAAAGACCTCACAAATTCGTTCACAAGAAAAGAATTCACTCCTCTCGTGTTTCACTCGATTTTTGGCTTTTAACTTGATGTAACTCTCTTGCCTTTTACCTCTCAAATCCAACTCTCGATATTCTAGAAAGCTACTTAGACTTTTCCACACTTGTGGGTCGGCTTCAAGGGGCTAAACAAAGGAATATGATATGGTTTGGGTAGGCTCGAAAGAAAAGAAAGGTTTGAAGATGTGGCGTATAGAATGAATTCGATATTTGGAAAAGAAGATCCACTTGTTCGGAACAAGAATCAACACTTGCAAAATTTTCTCTTTTTTTTTTTTAACTCGAAATTCTTTTTTTTTCAAGGAATTTCGTAATATATATATGCTTCTTCTTTTTTTAATTTCGAATTTTTTTGATTTTTTTCAAATTTTTTTAAAACTACGAATACGTACCTAATTTAACTAGCTCTGATACCAACTAATACGAGCTCGTTTCGTAAGAAATAATGAGTCGTAATATTTCCCGATCGAAATTAGGTAGTGTCGGTTTTGAAACAAATTCAAGTCTTGGTGTTTAAAATTAAATGGCTTTGGGAACAAAGGAGTTTGTTTGAGTGTTGTTTGCTGGATAATTCGATGAAACAAGTCGAACCCTTATTAGCAAATAAGGACCCGGGCTTAAGGTTTCAAAGAAAGGACAAAGGAGTTAGGATAATTACCGAGACCCTCTATTTAGCAAAATAGGAACCTACGGTATGAAGAACGCCACACCAACGGTGATAAGTTCGGAACAAAGTCAGATTGACGCCACTCGTTGAAGATAAGTCAATTTGAGCTTTGGAGAATAAAGAGAGTGAATTAACTCACTAAAATGATATTTCATTCAGAAATTTGTCAAAAGTCCTTTTACAAGAAATTCAACAACTATTTATAGCCTAAGTGCTGGTAACCGAATAGACATATTCTACGCTTAATTCTTAAGCAAACATTGAACAAAAATTCAGCATGAATGCACAATTATTAGCCCATGTAGATTCGGCTGAATGGTGACCAACTATAAAGTTTCCACATTAAGCAAATGGATCTTGGAGATTCATGTAGCAGCCAAGTACATCTAATGAATTTAATTGATTCATTCATTGGGCAACTCTTGATGAAAAGTGACCAGCATTAAAAAGGAACTTGAGTAGCCTTTTTGGGTGTGAATGGACGGTTTTGAAAAGTCCCCATAGTGTGAACATGGCTGAACCGAATAGCCATAGTGTGAACAGCCTTTATGCTCCCTTGGGAAGAGAATCGGCCAAGCTTGAAAGGATGAAAAGCTTGGACACTCTTGGCTGAATAGTTGTCTTGAAAAACACCAAAATTAATCAGCTTTAATGCATTAAATCAGCTGCACATGCATCTTCAAATTCATTGAACCTCCATGCATGAATCTGCCTAATTCATCTTCAAATTCGGCTGCACCTAAAAACACACATGAACTTAATTAATTTCAAGCAAATTCAGCTGAACTAAATTAAAGTATAATGTGAACATCCTAATTAACATTGAGACAACTTAAATATTAATAAAACATGACACCTAAATTCGGCTGGACAGATTTAAGACATGTATTAATTTAGACAAATTAAATGACATCAAGACATCTTTAATTTAACTAAATCAAGACATATTAAATACTTATATTAATTAAAGACATATTTATAAGCTGTAGTAAAACTAAATTAAAGCTTATTTAAATGGTCCAAAAATTCCAGCAGCAAATTAATTAGCTGGAACGAAATTCAACTTCAAAGAAGTTGAAAATGTTCAGCTCATCTCTAAGCTCCTTGCTATCTTTTTCCTCAATTCGTTCCACAAGTGCTAAAATAGCATCTTTGAATCGTTTAGCTCTAGCTCGCGTTATTGGACCAATAGGCAATTTGATGTCTTCTGGTTCGGTCTCTACTTGGTTCGTAGGCAAGCTCACATCACTGACAATGAGTATGGAAGATGTTTTCTCGTTGTTGCTCGTCTTCCACACTTTGAATACTTACGCTCATTTTAACTACAAGGAGTTCTCCATCAAGGGCATGTTCGACTTCGTCTTCGTTGTCAGAAACGATTTCGGGCTCATCTTCAAGTTCTTCTTCCTCCGATTCAATTTCTCCATTAGTACGAACCATAATATTGTTACGGTTGGGACATTGGCTGGCGATATGCCCCCTTCCGAGGCACTTAATATCCCTTGTTAAATTGGAAAATGAATCGGTTGCCTTGTCTTTGCTCGTGTCGCCCATAGGCTTATTTGTTTTGGCAGGCACCATTGGCTCCTTGGCACGACTTGGTGGATTATTTTTACTCGTGCTTTGCCCCCATCTCGTTGTGCTCGTAGTGGGGTAGTTTCGAACGGTGCTCTTTTGCTTGATTTGCTTCTCCACCTTAATGGCCATATGCACCATGTCCACAATTTCAATGTAATGTTGTAGCTCCACAACATTGGCGATGTCTCGATTAAGACCAGCAAGGAAACGCGCCATCGTTGCTTCACGATCTTCTTGGACATCGGCACGGATCATTGCAATCTCCATCTCTTTGAAATAATCTTCAACACTCCTTGAACCTTGAGTGAGATTTTGAAGCTTTTGATAGAGTTCTTGGTGATAGTAAGAGGGAATGAAACGTCGTCGCATCACAGCCTTCATTTTGGCCCAAGTAGATATTGGTTGTTTGATGTGATCCCGATCGCATCATGTAATGACACAACCCAATGCCGTCGAGATTGGCCTAAACACGAGGGCCCCAAGTGCAAGATGAAGCTCATTTTTAGCTCATTTGAATTTCTTTTCATGTGGTTCAGCTTATTCGAGCTCAATTCAACTCATTGAGCTCGTTACTAGCTTTTTAGCTCATTTAATTTAATTTGCTGGAAAAAATAATTGTTGCTAGTTAAATTAGTTAATTAGTTTAAGTTAATAAATTTGTTTAAAAATCTGGACATATTAATTTCCATGATAAATATGTTTTATTTGTTTTAATGCATGCTTTAATTTGTCTTAAGTCTATTTAATGTGTTTTGTCGTAGTTAATGCTATTGTTTAATGTGTCTAGACGAATTTAATGCTGCTACTACATGTTATAAATATGTTTGGATGAATTTAATGCTGCTACTTAATGTGTTTTTGCTGCTGTTGTTTAATGTGTCTTAAGTGCTTTAAAGTGACGAATTTAATGTGCCTAAGTGTCTTGTTTTATTTTATCCAAAACATGATTAATGAGCTGAATTAGTTGTGTCTTAACTTAAATAAATGTGTCTAAATGTTAATCAATGTTTTTACTTCTTTAATTTAATGCGTCCTGCTGCTGCAGAATTTTAATTTGTCTTGCTGATTGAAATTCTTGTCTAGCCGAAAATTAAAGAACCATTTAATGTGCAGGTTTAATTCTTTGCTGCCGAATTTAATGCTAAATCAATTCATGCTGGTACATTCTCCCTTGGACGGCATTAAAAGGAGCTGCTGTTTTTTTTTTCCCATGTGCTTATTTAATGGACGGTATTTAATGGAGAAGCATGCACTTTGACTTGCATTGAAGAAGAGGCTGCTGATTGATTCTCTCCAAGTACCTTTTTCGTGGGGAATACATGAATTAAAGGATGTGATAAGTTCTATTGGCTTCCCAAGGCTTGGCCGAACCTTTTCCCAAAGCAGCACCATTATTTTCACATTTTCTGCTCACACCATGCCCATTCGTTTCTGCCATGTTCACACTATGAAGACCTTTCAAAACCGGCCATTTACACTCCAAATGGCTGTTCAAGACCTCCTTTATTGTTGGTACAAGCAATGGACGGCACATGCATGTTTGGTAATTAAAGTTGGGTTGCTGTTTGGTGTCTCCTATGTGACTATTTGGCCAAAGGGGTTGCTGATTTATTTTCCCAAGCCACCCTTTGTGCATACATTAATGTGCAGCCACCACCATTATTCCAAGTGCATGGATAGGAGCTTGATTAACTTACTTCCTAGCTAAGGATGAATGAACGGATTTAAGAAGCCAATATTGGCTGTTCGGCTGAAGTGAAGAGTTTAAGCATTTTATTCATCATTCTAGAACAATACTAAGGGCTGATTTGTGGCCATTCGTTTTACCTTTTTTTGTCTATAAATACTTTGGTTATAAGCTTTGTAAAGGTTAGACAATATACTTTTGAAACTTATATGAAATCTGATTACTTTGTGAGTTTGTTTTCAACTCTCATTGTTCTCCAAAGACTCGTCTGACTTATCAAGTAACCCTTGTGGCGTCAACCCATCTTTCTTTTCCGAACTTATCACTTTGCACCCAAAGTGTGGCGTTCAAGTTATATCGAGGTTCCTATCATTTTTGATAGTGGGTCGAGGTTCCATTTTATTCGTTTTCCATCCATACAACATTTAACATTTTCTAAGTATTCATATAAGTCCCGGGTTAACACACTTATATTGTGTTGGTTCAACTTGAATACTTGGTTTTCGTTCACTTATCAACCTCAATACATTCCATAACCTCTTTTGAACCAAATTTGAGCCTTTATCGATTCTTTCATAATCTATTTCAGCCACCCTCAAGTATTACTCCTATTGACGATCGGGCACTTCAACGACTCGACTCTCATCACCGAGTCGATTCGTGTCATTTGGTATCAGAGCTAGCTAAATCGGAGTAAGAATTGACATTATCGGCAATACGATATTGTAAAAAAATTTGAAAAAAATTGAAAAAAATTCAAAAAAATTGTATTCAATTTTTTTCCTTGTCTTCTTTTGTATTCAGTATTGAAAAAAAAAGAGAAATTAAAAAAAAGAAGAAAAAAAGTTTTCAGAATTAAAAAAAAAGTGATTGAAAGTTATTTTGAGTTTGTAAAGCATTGTTTGCTGCCCGAAGTACTAAATTCATTTCCAGCCACACTTAACATTTCCATTTCTCCTCTTTGTTTGATAGCCTACCATTTTCGACATCATTACCCACCAAGCCAAATCAATTTTGTAAGCCAACCCCAAACGGTATTGATTCATCTATCTAGTTTGCGGAGAACTTCGAGAGGCAAAAATCGAGTGGTAAAAAGGCAAGAGCGTTTGTGAGACCATTCGAGAGAAGTAAAAGCCAAATTGTGTGACTTTTCTTTGTGAGAGAAGTGTGAGTTTTGTTGTGTGATTAAACAAGATGTTAAGAAGTTTTGAAGGGATTGATGGTGAAGAATATGGCAATGTTCTGATCGACCCAACATATCAAACAATTATTCACGAGGTGGGTCAAATGCTTCAAAGAAAATTGGAACCAATTAAAGAACGATTGAAGAAGTTGGATGGATGATTCCAACGGGAGTGAATTTCTTCAATTCAAGAGACGAAAACAAGATCATCGTGGAGAAAAACATCCAATAACTTGGTGAGAAGAGATTTTCATGATTCCTACTCAAGAAGAGATTCATACCAAGATTACTACTCATCAAAGAATTTGAGTAGAAAAAAAGAAAGTTTTGAGAATGAGGTTTTTCAAGATGATACCCGAGAAAGAAGATATCTCTCTTCAAGTGAATCAAGGCATTCATCTACGAAGGATTATTTACGAGGAGGCGAACGTGTTTCAAGAGTGTCAAAGTACTCGGCTACGAAAGATCTATCACAAAGAGATGATTGTCATTTGAATGAAGAACCTTTTTCCTATTCTCAACAAAAGGTTTCTCATTTTGATGATTTCTTCTTTGTAATGAAATCGAAATAGCATGTGAAAAAGAAAAAGAAAAAGAGTGCGAGCAAGAAAATGAAAAAGAAAAGGAAATGAAAGAAAAAGAAGATGAGTGTGAGATAGAAAAGAAAATTGAAAATAAGATTGAGAATAAAAACGAGTGTGAAAAAGAAAAGAAAACTGAAAAAGAGAGTGAGATTGAAGAAAGAAACGAGAGTGCAAAAGAAATGAGTGATATGGTAAAAGAAAGAGGATTTGAAAATGAGTTGGAAAAAGAAATAAGTGAAAAGGATGAAAGTGAACAAGCAAGGAGTGTTTTTACTAACCATCCTATGAGTTTTCCTTGTATTGTTTCTACTTTTCAGGTTTCTCAAATTCCCATTGATCAATTTCAACTTCAATACTTTTCTGAGGAGAGACGATTTCGATTAGTCGAGAAAGGTAAGATCGTAGATGACCCTAGTCCACAAGTGCTTAAAGGTAAGCCATGTAAGGGTTCTACTGTAGTCTTCCCAATCTTACTTGATTCTTGATGACAAGATTACCAAAGACTTAGTTTGTGAGAAAGTTTTTCATCTTGATTTGATTGGAAATCATAATTTGATTGTTGATGAATGTATTTTACATAGCAATGCGAAATATCTTTCTACTCATGAGCCTATCATTGTCAAGATTGATCAAGAAGTAAGTCCAGGTGAGCCCGAACAATTTGTGATAAAAGGTTGGCATATCACACGTCAAATCTGCTTGTATGTGATGACAATTTGAATTTGCTGATTTGTTTGTGTGATAAAACGTTGATGAGTAAAATATCTAGTTCATTTGCTTGTGATGGTGGTGAGACGTTACTATTTTGTTTTGTAAATTCTGCATGTTTGTGTAAGTTAGATCAGGTGAAATTTGATATATCTGGCTGTTCTAGAACAAAGCATGTGAATATTGTTAGCTTGCAAAGCCAAAATTTGATTTATGATTCTAGTAATTGCTCCATACTTTGGTTTAAAAGGTTCGAATATGTTTTGCATAATCATTCCTTAAAATTACATCATTTCCTTTTTATGATACCGATTTTGAAATTGTCATATCAAATTGGAATGGCAAGAGGAAACTTTGTTTTTGACCCCGGTGCATATCATTTTAAACTGTGCCTTGTGACTCAGGTTTGTTGCAATCAATGAATTTTTTAATTCATTATGATAAGGTGAGACCAACTTCTATTTTTGATCCTGGCATTGACTCATATGTTCACTTGTTGAATAAGATCTTCAAAAGTTCTTTTGAGTTTATAATTTCTAGTGTTTCTAACCTATCTCTTTCTTGTGTAGGTGACACTTCGGAATGGTTCCCTCCAAAAGAGGAAGGGCGTGGAAATAATTCAATTCTTTCTCGAACCATTTGTGATTTTCAAAGTTTTGGAAATGATTCTATTCGGGTCATGAACAAAAGGGTTCGAGATCTTGAAAATTTTTTTTTCGAGCAAGTGGCCCGATTTGAGGACAAATCATCTTCAAGAGGGAGGGTATGATGTGATCCCGATCGCATCATGTAATGACACAACCCAACGTCGTCGAGATTGGCCTAAACACGAGGGCCCCAAGTGCAAGATGAAGCTCATTTTTAGCTCATTTGAATTTCTTTTCATGTGGTTCAGCTCATTCGAGCTCAATTCAACTCATTGAGCTCGTTACTAGCTTTTTAGCTCATTTAATTTAATTTGCTGGAATAAATAATTGCTGCTAGTTAAATTAGTTAATTAGTTTAAGTTAATAAATTTGTTTAAAAATCTGGACATATTAATTTCCATGATAAATATGTTTTATTTGTTTTAATGCATGCTTTAATTTGTCTTAAGTCTATTTAATGTGTTTTGTCGTAGTTAATGCTGTTGTTTAATTTGTCTAGACGAATTTAATGCTGCTACTACATGTTATAAATATGTTTGGACGAATTTAATGCTGCTACTTAATGTGTTTTTGTTGCTGTTGTTTAATGTGTCTTAAGTGCTTTAAAGTGACGAATTTAATGTGCCTAAGTGTCTTGTTTTATTTTATCCAAAACATGATTAATGAGCTGAATTAGTTGTGTCTTAACTTTAATAAATGTGTCTAAATGTTAATCAATGTTTTTACTTCTTTAATTTAATGCGTCCTGCTGCTGCAGAATTTTAATTTGTCTTGTTGATTGAAATTCTTGTCTAGCCGAAAATTAAAGAACCATTTAATGTGCAGGTTTAATTCTTTGCTGCCGAATTTAATGCTAAATCAATTCATGCTGGTACATTCTCCCTTGGACGGCATTAAAAGGAGCTGCTGGTTTTTTTTTCCCATGTGCTTATTTAATGGACGGTATTTAATGGAGAAGCATGCACTTTGACTTGCATTGAAGAAGCGGCTGCTGATTGATTCTCTCCAAGTACCTTTTTCGTGGGGAATACATGAATTAAAGGATGTGATAAGTTCTATTGGCTTCCCAAGGCTTGGCCGAACCTTTCCCAAAGCAGCACCATTATTTTCACATTTTCTGCTCACACCATGCCCATTCATTTCTGCCATGTTCACACTATGAAGACCTTTCAAAACCGGCCATTTGCACTCCAAATGACTATTCAAGACCTCCTTTATTGCTGGTACAAGCAATGGACGGCACATGCATGTTTGGTAATTAAAGTTGGGTTGCTGTTTGGTGTCTCCTATGTGACTATTCGGCCAAAGGGGTTGCTGATTTATTTTCCCAAGCCACCCTTTGTGCATACATTAATGTGCAGCCACCACTATTATTCCAAGTGTATGGATAGGAGCTTGATCAACTTACTTCCTAGCTAAGGATAAATGAAAGGATTTAAGAAGCCAATATTGGCTGTTCGGCTGAAGTGAAGAGTTTAAGCATTTTATTCATCATTCTAGAACAATACTAAGGGCTGATTTGTGGTGATTCGTTTTACCTTATTTTTTTTTTATCTATAAATACTTTGGTTATAAGCTTTGTAAAGGTTATACAATATACTTTTGAAACTTATATGAAATCTAATTACTTTGTGAGTTTGTTTTCAACTCTCATTGTTCTCCAAAGACTCGTCTGACTTATCAAGTAACCCTTGTGGCGTCAACCCGTCTTTCTTTTCCGAACTTATCACTTTGCACCCAAAGTGTGGCGTTCAAGTTATACCGAGGTTCCTATCATTTTTTATAGTGGGTCGACGTTCCATTTTATTCGTTTTCCATCTATACAACATTTAACCTTTTCTAAGTATTCGTATAAGTCCCGAGTTAACACACCTATATTGTGTTGGTTCAACTTGAATACTTGGTTTTCGTTCACTTATCAACCTCAATACATTCCATAACCTCTTTTGAACCAAATTTGAGCCTTTATCGATTCTTTCATAATCTATTTCGGCCACCCTCAAGTATTACTCCTATTCACGATCGGGCACTTCAACGACTCGACTCTCATCACCGAGCCGGTTCATATCATCGTTCCCTATTCCTTCTCCGGCTCATGGTGAGTTGGTGATAGAGGGTTGCACGTGGACCAAGATCGAGTTGTCAAGTTACGGGAAAACTCCTATGAAAACTCTAAACATTTGGATCTGAAATGAAACAGCAAAACTTAATTAGAATCAATTAGATATGAAAACTAAAAAATCCCCAAATCAATAAAGAACAGCCAAGAATCAAAACACTTATGAATAGATGTTCTTGGAATCCAAGAACACAAAATTAAGCCCCAAGATTAACTTCCAATCAGCCGAAACTATCGAAGAACACAAAATAGTAAATAAATTAAAAACAGATTGCGAAATCAATTGAAACTAGTTCTAGGGATTGGACGGCAAGAAAAAGGGGGATTTTTGTGAATCAAAAACGTTTCTTTATGTCCAAGGAAGTGCCGAATCAGATCTTGAAGTTTGGAATGGCTGAAACGAAATAAGAACAATCAATCCCAAATTATTCAACAAATCGGCACAAGCAGAATTTAATAAAGAAGAATGAACAGCAATAGAATAAAGAAAAGTCCTAAGAAGCCTTGAAATCCCGAAAGATCTCACAACTCCCTTCAAACGGCTCTAATCTCCCCTCCAATGAAGATTAATGGCAAGAAGAATGATACGCCCCGGCCTCGCGAATGAATCCGAATGTATGACAAACTCTTTTGGCCAAAAGTAGTGCTGCCACGTCTCGAGAGCTCGAATTAGAGCGTACATTTCCTTGTCGTAAGTCGGATAGTTGAGAACGGCTCCACTTAACTTCTCACTAAAGTATGTTACGGGCCTTCCATCTTGTGTTAAAATGGCTCCAATTCCGACACCTGATGCATCACATTCAACTTCAAACATTTTAGCGAAATTAGGCAAAACAAGCAATGGAGCATTAGTTAAACAAGATTTAATAGCAATAAAAGATTTTTCTTGTTCTCATTCCAATAGAAAGCTGAAGATTTCTTAATCACACTAGTTAAAGGTGCTGCCAACGTGCTAAAGTTAGGAACAAATCGATGATAGAAGCTTGCCAACCCATGGAAGCTCCTCACTTGGCTGATGCTCGTGGGCCTTGGCCACTCTTGAATTGCTTTCACCTTGTCTTGGTCAACCTCCAATCCCTCCAAGCTGACCACAAAACCTAAGAAAATAACCTTGTTAGTGCAAAATGTGCATTTCTTAAGATTAGCATACAAGGATTCTTTTCTAAGCACACCCAAAACAAATTTTAAATGCAGCAAATGTTCATCTAAAGACTTGCTATAGATGAGTATATCATCAAAATAGACAACGCAAAATTTTTCGATAAAAGATCATAAGACATGATTCATCAATCGCATGAAGATGCTGGGAACATTGGTAAGCCCGAATGGCATGACCAGCCACTCGTATAGTCCATGCTTTGTCTTGAAAGCGGTTTTCCACTCGTCCCCTTCACGCATTCGAATTTGGTGGTATCCGCTCTTTAGGTCAATTTTGGAAAACAATTGAGCACCACTTAATTCATCTAACATGTCATCTAGTCGCGGTATCGGATGTCGATACTTAATAGTGATCTTATTCACCGCGCGACAGTCCACGCACATACGCCATGTTCCGTCCTTCTTTGGCACCAATAATACCGGTACAGCGCATGGGCTAAGGCTTTCTCGTATATATCCCTTCTCCATAAGTTCGTTAACTTGTTTTTGCAACTCTTTGGTCTCTTCGAGATTAGTACGATAAGCTGGATGATTGGGAATAGAGGCTCCGAGAATGAAATCAATTTGATGTTCTATTCCTCGAATGGGTGGCAACCCACTAGGAATGTCTTCCGGAAATATGTCCTCGAATTCCTGCAAAAGAGAAACAAACGAAGAGGGCAGATTTGGATCTAACTCGTTAGTATTCAAAAGAGTTTCCTTGTACATAAGTACAAGAACCGATTGCTGCATCAAATAAGATTTCCTAAAATTACTCTCTCTCGCATAAACACTCATCTTCTTTTGCTTTTTTTCTTCTCTCTTTTTTTGTTCAATCGATTTATTATTTTCTCTCACACTTTTCAAAAGTTTTTCTTTTTTCTTCTCAATGTGTTTTTTGCTCTCTTTTCATTCTTTTCTTTTTGTACATTCTCTCGAAATTTTTCTACAGACTCTCTTAACTTTAATTGATCTTCATAAACCTACCTCGGCTTCATTGGAGCTAAGGTTACATTCTTCCCTTCATACTTGAAAGTGTAGCAGTTTGTGAAACCATCATGAATAGCTTTACGGTAGAATTGCCATGGACGACCCAATAACATATGACCAGCGTGCATAGGTACCACGTCGCATAAAACCTCGTCGGAATATTTTCCAATAGTAAACGGCACCACAACTTGCTTAGTTACCTTCAACTCCCCTCCGTCATTAAGCCATTGAAGCTTGTAAGGTTGAGGGTGCTTAGTTGTTGGCAAGCAGAGTTTTTCAACCATTAAGGTGCTGGCCACATTTATACAACTCCCGCCATCCACGATCAAGCTACACACCTTGCCTTGGACATGGCAATGTGTATGAAAAATGTTCTCCCTTTGCTGTTCGTTTTCAACACTTTGAAGACTAAGACTTCGTTTAATGACGAGGATTTCGCCATCAACAGCAAATTCAAGTTCGTCTTCCTCTTCGGCAGTTTCATTGGGTTCTTCATCATCTTCTTCCTCCGATTCGATTTCCCCATTAGCCCGCACGATCATGTTACTTCGGTTAGGGCATTAACTTGCAATATGGCCCCTCCCTAAGCACTTGAAGCACTTTATTTCTCTCGATCGATTCAGCATGGCAACTTCTTTGCCTTTGCTAGTTTCACCAATAGGTTCGTTCATCTTAGAAGACAAAGGTTGATCCTTAGTACGATTAGAAAAGTCTTTCTTACCCGTGCCTTGGTTCCACCTTTGAGGGTTGTTGGTGCTAGGAAAGGTTCGGCTAGAACTTTTTCTCTTCAATTGCTTTTCAACTTTGATGGCAACATGCACCATATCAACAATGTCAACATAGTGTTGAAGCTCCACCACATTAACTATGTCACGATTAAGTCCGGCCAAAAATTGAGCCATGGTTGCTTCGCAATCTTCATCCACGTTCGTACGTATCATGGCGATCTCCATCTTTTTAAAGTAGTCTTCCACACTTTGATTTCCTTGCGTAAGATTAAGCAACTTTTGATAAAGTTCATGATAATAATAAGAAGGTATAAATCTCTTACGCATTACGGCCTTCATTTCGGTCCAAGTTGAGATTGGCCGCTCCCCGTTCCTTCTTCGACTTGTGGTAAGTTGATCCCACCATATCATTGCTTAATTGGAGAACTCTATTGCTGCCAATTTCACCTTTTTACTTTCCGAGTAGTTGTGACACTCGAAGACCAACTTGATTTTCCTCTCCTATTCTAAGTAGGCTTCCGGATCAGTTTTCCCTTGAAACGGAGGAATGGATAGCTTAATACTTTTTAAACCATCATCAACTTGGCCTCGTTCTCTAGGGCCCCTATTCCTTTGACCCCGTCGCCTCTCGCCTTGATTCGACGCTTGGTCACTTTCCAACTCGCTTGGCTCGTAGGGATCATCTTCAAAAAGTCTTGCTCTCCCTTGCTCCCGTCTCGGCCCTTGAGGGGTTCCTTCTTGTGTTCCCCTTCATTCCACTCGATCTAGCCTCTCATTGATGGATTCAAGCTCGTTTTGGAGCATTCGTTGAAATTCTCTTAAGAGGGCTTGTTGGCCTAAATTGGGAACTCCTCCTCCTCTCAGTGCGACATTTCTTACCGGTTGCCTTTAGGTCTTCCCACCACGTTTTGCTCGGGATCTTGAGACATAGTAATATTTCCTCACCACAAATTCTCACGTTCACTCAAAAAGAAAGGAAGAACGACACTCACACTCGTGTTTACACTCTTTTGGCTTTTACCTCCTCTCAAATGTGCTCACACACTCGTGCCTTTTTCCTCTCGTTTCTTCTTTTGAAACTTCGTATAAGACTCGGTAAGGCTTAATCCTTAGTTTAGAGGGTCGATTTTCAAAAGGGTTACAAGGGAAGGTAGATGAATTGGGATGTAGGATGGCTTGAAAGAAAAAAAAAGAATGAGATTTAGATGTGGCGAATGATGAATTAAAACTTGAACAGATTTTTGCTGATTGGGAAAATCAACCAACGAACACTTTTGCAATTTCCTCTTTTTTTTTACAATATAAGCAAAATACACAAACTAATTTAAATACAATAATTTTGGAATTTCAATTTTTTTCGAAATATTTTTTACAAACTCACTCCGTAATTGTTCCGAACGTCTGAACTCCTCGCGGATGAATCTGAGTTGATTTCGTTGCCTGATCGTTCTAACAATGAAGTTTCGTTCGTATTGTTTCAAAACGATATATTCGTTCAATAAAGATGATAATGGTTCGACTAATGTTAAAAGGCAATGTTTATAAGGTGTTTCGGTTAAGAATGAAAGGAATGGATATTAAAAGTTTGGAGTTTTCGATTTAAGGTGAAATGGAAAGAAAGGCTTAAAAACAAGAGTGAACCAACTTTAAGGGTTAAAAGTTGACCCGTTTCTTATATGTCTTTAAGGTGGATTAAGAAAGATGTAAATAGGACCTCGACCCACTATCTAACAAAGATAGGAACCTCGGTATAGTTGAACGCCACACTTAGGTTAAAAGTGATAAGTTTGGGTTGCAAAGAACATAGGTTGACGCCACTAACTAGTAGATAAGCCAACTAAGTCTTTGGACGAAATTGAGAGAAGAAAATCTCACAACTAAGCAAATATATTATCAAATTGGCAAAACTCCTTTTACAAATGATCAAGCAAATATTTATAGTTCCTCATAAGCTAGCCGAACAGTCAATCTTAAAAGATAAGAAAAATCAAGAAAATTCCAGAATTAATTCCCTAAGAAGATTCGGCTGAATAAGAGCTCCAATGGACAGCTTAAGAATTAAGCAAATGAATTTTGTAGAGATGAATGCACCGGTAGTCAAATGGCCATGTCTAGGTTCGGCCAAGTCTTTAAATGACTCCTTAAAGTGGCACTTGTTGGTTGAAAAGTTAGGAGCATTGAAGAGGGTTTTGAACAGCCACACAAGTGTGAAAAGTCAGTTTTGGAGAGTCACTTGTGTGTGAACATCTTCAGCTGAAAAGTCTTTGGTGTGAATGCTTAAAAATAAGCTGAATGTAGATATTTGAAGATGACAAAATTCGGCTGAACATTCATTAGGAGTGTCATGCATGTATCGCCCAAATGCATTGAATCTAAGGTGCATGCACCTTAGCCGTCCAAGGTAAATTCCTGCACCAAATTAAAACAACAAATTAATCATGTACAAACATATTAAATTCGGTAGCAAATACTTATAAAAATCTGCACATTAATCATGTATAAGCTTAGGACATATTTAAAACACTTGAACTAATTAGGACATATTTAATAATATCTAATTATTATTTGACCAGAATTAATAACTTAAATACTTGGACTTATGACAAATTAAATAATTATTTCAACAAAATAATTATTAAGTCAAATAAGTCTAAGATAAGATGAATGAGCTAAAACGAGCTCGTTGAGCTAAAATTAAGCTGGAAGAGCTTGAAGTAGAGTGCACGATTTGCTCATCTTGCTGGTCCATGAGCTTTCAAGTAGACCGGCCACGGATTCACCCCAAACCCGATCAAAGAAAGCTGAAATTGCGTCTTTGAACTTCTTAGCCCTAGCTCGGGTAATAGGTCCTTTGGGCAACTCGAGGGAGACATCGTTTGCACCAGATAGCTCATGGGTCTCGCTTGCATCAAAGAAGGCTGAAGATAGCTCCCACAATCAAAAAGATTGTTAAAACTACTTCTAAATAAAACTCAAGAGAGAATTCTTGGAGAAAAATCATAGAGAATTTTTACTTAAAACAAATCTGAAATTTTCAATGTAATTGTAATGTATCTCACAAGGTGGCCGGCCATGCCTATTAATAAGCCTTCTAACTATTTCCTAATCTCATTAGGAAAACTTAAAAAAAAAACCCCTAATTAATGAATTGAGAGGGAAAACTCAGCCAAGGCAATTAATGGGCTACTTGGGCCAAATTTTTACATAAATAATAATCCTAAAGTCTAAAAAATAAAACTAGGTATTTAAACAATTAAAATTTTACAAATTGGGCCACTTTAACAATTTGGCCTGATTTTCAACTAAGTATGGTTTGAACTTCTTGGTTGGGCTTGGAATCTTCTTATTGGGCCTTGCCTTCAAGAACTTGGGCTTGTAGTCCGTCTCCTACTGAAATTGGTTCATTGATGCTCGTCACGGAGATCCAATGCGCTTTAGCTGCAAGATTCGATTTCTTGGACCAAGATTTCCAATATTTGAAATCTTGATTTTCTTGATTCTTGAAATCGCTCCAAACAGCAAAATTGGGCCAAGATTTGGTTTCTTGATTTTCTTGAAAATAAGAAAGTGAATCTTGATTTCTTTTTCCTTCGTATACGCATCTAAGGCCTTTGTGTCTCGTATCAGTTGGTCCCACCAAATCATGGCGTAGTCAGAGAACTCTATGGCTGCCAACTTGACCTTCTTGATCTCGGAATAATTATGACAATCAAAAACCAATTCAATCTTTTTTTCCCACTCCAAGTAGGCTTCCGGATCAGATTTTCCTTGGAAAGATGGAATAGAAAGTTTAATGTTCTTCAAGTCGTCATCCACACGTCCTGGATCCCGATTGCCTCGGTTCCTTGGACCTCGTCTCCTTTCGCTTTGGTTTGATCCTTGATCACTTTCGACTCTACTCGAATCATAGAGATTGTCTTGATTGATTTCCGGTCAGCCCTGTTCTCTTTGTGGCCCTTGAGGTGTATGTTCTCGTTGAGTCCTCTCTTCGACTCGTTCCAAACATTCGTGGATGGATTCCAACTCGTTTCGGAGCATGCATTGAAATTCTCGCAGCATGGCTTGTTGAGCCAAATCCGGTACCCCACCTCCTCCAGGCGCAACATTTCGGATTGGTTGCCTTCCACCTCTGATACGAGTCATAAAGGCCCAACTCAAGTCAAGAACGTGATGGGCACAACTTACCATAAGGCCCAATGACGAGATCAAAGGCCCGAAAAATGCATTCCAAACTAAATGGGACCATTCAGGAGTTTGTTAGCTAGGCCTTAGATGCGTACACGAGGGAACGAGAAAATCAAGATTCACTTTCTTGTTTTCAAGAAAATCAAGAAACCGAATCTTGGCCCAATTTTGCTGTTTGAAGCGATTTCAAGAATCAAGAAAATCAAGATTTCAAATCTTAGAAATCTTGGTCCAAGAAACCGAATCTTGCAGCCAAAACGCATTGGATCTCCGTTACGAGTGATGCAATCGAGCACCATGAGCTATCAGGTGCAAACGATGTCTCCCTCGAGCTGCCTAAAGGACCTATTACCCGAGCTAGGGCTAAGAAGTTCAAAGACGCAATTTCAGCTTTGGTTGATCGGGTTTGGGGTGAATCTGTGGCTGATCTACTTGAAAGCTCATGGACCAGCAAGATGAGCAAACCGTGCACTCTACTTCAAGCTCTTTCAGCTTAATTTTAGCTCAACGAGCTCGTTTTAGTTCATTCATCTTATCTTAGACTTATTTGATTTAATATTTATTTTGTTGAAATAATTATTTAATTTGTCATAAGTCCAAGTATTTGAGTTATTAATTCTGGTCAAATAATAATTAGATATTATCAAATATGTCCTAATTAGTTCAAGTGTTTTAAATATGTCCTAAGCTTATACATGATTAATGTACAGATTTTTATAAGCATTTGCTGCCGAATTTAATATGTTTGTACATGATTAATTTGCTGTTTTAATTTGGTGTAGGAATTTACCTTGGACGGCTAAGGTGCATGCACCTTAGATTCAGTGCATTTGGGCGATTCATGCATGACACTCCTAATGAATGTTCAGCCAAATTTTGTCATCTTCAAATATCTACATTCAGCTTATTTTAAGCATTCACACCAAAGACTTTTCAGCTGAAGATGTTCACACACAAGTGACTCTCCAAAACTAACTTTTCACACTTGTGTGGCTGTTCAAGACCCTCTTCAATGCTCCTAACTTTTTAGCCAAAAAGTGCCAATTTAAAGAGTCATTTAAAGACTTGGCCGAACCTAGACATGGCCATTTGACTACCGGTGCATTCATCTCTACAAAATTCATTTGCTTAATTCTTAAGCTGTCCATTGGAGCTCCTATTCAGCCGAATCTTCTTAGGGAGTTAATTCTGGAATTTTCTTGATTTTTCTTAGCTTTTAAGTTTGTCTATTCGGCTAGCTTATGAAGAACTATAAATATTTGCTTGTTCATTTGTAAAAGGACTTTTGCCATTTTGATTTTGAATTAAGTATTTTGTGAGGATTTCTTCTCTCAATTTCGTCCAAAGACTTAGTTGGCTTATCTACTAGTTAGTGGCGTCAACCTTTGTTCTTTGCAACCCGAACTTATCACTTTCAACCGAAGTGTGGTGTTCAACTATACCGAGGTTCCTATCTTCGTTAGATAGTGGGTCGAGGTCCTATTTACATCTTTCTTAATCCACCTTAAAGACATATAAGAATCGGGTCAACTTATAACCCTTAAAGTTGGTTCACTCTTATTTTTAAGCCTAACTTTCATTTCACCTTAAATCGAAAACTCCAAACTTTTAATATCCATTCCTTTCATTCTTAGCCAAAATACCTTCTAAACATTGTTTTTTTTAACCTTAGTTGAACCATTATCATCCTTATTGAACGAGTATATCGTTTTGAAACAATACGAACGAAACTTCATCGTTAGAACGATCGGGCAACGAAAATGACTCGAATTCATCCATGAGGCCGGGACGTATCAGTGGGTATCAGAGCTACTTAAAACGAGGAGTTCGAACGTTCAAAACAATTACGGAGTGAGTTTGTAAAAAAAATTTGAAAAAAATTTGAAATTCCAAAATTATTGTATTTAAATTAGTTTGTGTATTTGTTTATGCTGTAAAAAAAAGGAAATTACAAAAGAGTTCGTTGGTTGATTTTCCCGAACAGTAAAAATTTGTTCAAATTTTAATTCATCATTCACGCCACATCTAAATCTCATTCTTCTTTTCTTTCAAGCCTTCCTACATCCCAATACATCTACCTTCCCTTGTAACCCTTTTGAAAACTGACCCTCTAAACTAAGGATTAAGCCTTACCGAGTCTTATACGAAGTTTCAAGAGAAGAAACGAGAGGAAAAAGGCACGAGTGTGTGAGCACATTTGAGAGGAGGTAAAAGCCAAAAGAGTGTAAACACGAGTGTGAGTGTCGCTCTTCCTTTCTTTTTGAGTGAACGTGAGAATTTGTGGTGAGGAAATATTACTATGTCTCAAGATCCCGAGCAAAATGTGGTGAGAAGACCTGAAAGGCAACAGGTAAGAAATGTCGCACTGGGAGGAGGAGGAGTTCTCGATTTAGGCCAACAAGCCCTTTTAAGAGAATTTCAATGAATGCTCCGAAACGAGCTTGAATCCATTAATGAGAGGCTAGATCGAGTGGAAGGAAGGGGAACACGAGAAGGAACCCCTCAAGGGCCGAGACGGGAGTAAGGGAGAGCAAGACTTTTTAAAGATGATCCTTACGAGCCAAGCGAGGTGGAAAGTGACCAAGCGTCGAATCAAGGCGAAAGGCGATAGGGTCAAAGGAATCGGGGCCCTAGAGAACGAGGCCAATTTGATGATGATTTAAAGAGTATTAAGCTATCCATTCCTCCATTTCAAGGGAAAACTGATCCGGAAGCCTACTTAGAATGGGAGAGAAAAAATTGAGTTGGTGTTCGAGTGTCACAACTACTCGGAAAGTAAAAAGGTGAAATTGGCAGCAATAGAGTTCTCTGATTACGCAATGATATGGTGGGATCAACTTACTACAAGTCGAAGAAGGAACAGGGAGCGGCCAATCTCAACTTGGACCGAAATGAAAGCCGTAATGCGTAAGAGATTTATACCTTCTTATTATTATCATGAACTTTATCAAAAGTTACAGAATCTTACGCAAGGAAATCGAAGCGTGGAGGACTACTTTAAAGAGATGGAGATTGCCATGATACGTGCGAATGTGGATGAAGATCGCGAAGCAACCATGGCTCGATTTTTGGCCGGACTTAACCGTGACATAGCTAATGTGGTGGAGCTTCAACACTACATTGACATTGTTGATATGGTGCATGTTGCCATCAAAGTTGAAAAGCAATTGAAAAGAAAAAGTTCTAGCTGAACCTTTCCTAGCACCAACAACTCTCAAAGGTGGAACCAAGGCACGGGTAAGAAAGACTTTCCTAATCGTACTAAGGATCAACCTTTGTCCTCTAAGATGAGCAAACCCGTTGGCGATACTAGCAAAGGCAAAGAAGTTGCCATTCCGAATCGATCGAGAGAAATAAAGTGCTTCAAGTGCTTAGGGAGGGGCCATATTGCAAGTCAATGCCCTAACTGAAGTAACATGATCGTGCGGGCTAATGGGGAAATCGAATTGGAGGAAGAAGATGATGAAGAACCCAATGAAATCGCCGAAGAGGAAGACGAACTTGAATTTGCTGTTGATGGCGAAATCCTCATCATTAAACGAAGTCTTAGTATTCAAAGTGTTGAAAACGAATAGCAAAGGGAGAACATTTTTCATACACGTTGCCATGTCCAAGGCAAGGTGTGTAGCTTGGTCGTGGATGGCGGTAGTTGTACAAATGTGGCCAGCACCTTAATGGTTGAAAAACTCAGCTTACCAACAACTAAGCACCCCAACCTTACAAGCTTCAATGGCTTAATGATGGAGGGGAGTTGAAGGTAACTAAGCAAGTTTTGGTGCCGTTCACTATTGAAAAATATTCCGACGAGGTTTTATACGACGTGGTACCCATGCACGCTGGTCATATGTTGTTAGGTCGTCCATGGCAATTCGACCGTAAAGTCATTCATGATGGTTTTACAAACCGCTAAACTTTCAAGTATGATGGAAGAAGTGTAACCTTAGTTCCAATGATGCCGAGGCAGGTTTATGAAGATCAATTGAAGCTAAGAGAGTCTATGGAAAAATTTCGAGAGATTGTACAAAAAGAAAAGAATGAAAAAGAGAGCGAAAAACACATTCAGAAGAACAAAGAAAAACCTTTGAAAAGTGTGAGAGAAAACAATAAATCGATCGAACAAAAAAAGAGAGAAGAAAAAGAGCAAAAGAAGATGAGTGTTTATGCAAGAGAGAGTGATTTTAGGAAATCTTATTTGATGCAGCAATCGGTTCTTGTACTTATGTACAAGGAAACTCTTTTGAATACTAACGAGTTAGATCCAAATCTGCCCTCTTCGATTGTTTCTCTTTTGCAGGAATTCGAGGACATATTTTCGGAAGACATTCCTAGTGGGTTGCCACCCATTTGAGGAATAGAACATCAAATTGATTTCATTCTCGGAGCCTCTATTCCCAATCGTCCAGCTTATCGTACTAATCCCAAAGAGACCAAAGAGTTGCAAAAACAAGTTAATGAACTTATGGAGAAGGGATATATATGAGAAAGCCTTAGCCCATGCGCTGTACCGGTATTATTGGTGCCAAAGAAGGACGGAACATGGCGTATGTGCGTGGACTATCGCACGGTGAATAAGATCACTATTAAGTATCGACATCTGATACCGCGACTAGATGACATGTTAGATGAATTAAGTGGTGCTCAATTGTTTTCCAAATTTTATTTAAAGAGCAGATACCACCAAATTCGAATGTGTGAAGGGGACGAGTGGAAACTGCTTTCAAGACAAAGCATGGACTATACGAGTGGCTGGTCATGCCATTCGGGCTTACCAATGCACCCAGCACCTTCATGCGATTGATGAATCATGTCTTACGATCTTTTATCGAAAAATTTTGCGTTGTCTATTTTGATGATATACTCATCTATAGCAAGTCTTTAGATGAACATTTGCTGCATTTAAAATCTGTTTTGGGTGTGCTTAGAAAAGAATCCTTGTATGCCAATCTTAAGAAATGCACATTTTGCACTAACAAGGTTATTTTCTTAGGTTTTGTGGTTAGCTCGGAGGGACTGGAGGTTGACCAAGACAAGGTGAAAGCGATTCGAGAGTGGCCAAGGCCCATGAGCAGCAGCCAAGTGAGGAGCTTCCACGGGTTGGCAAGCTTCTATCGTCGATTTGTTCCTAACTTTAGCACGTTGGCAGCACCTTTAACTAGTGTGATTAAGAAATCTTCAGCTTTCTATTGGAATGAGGAACAAGAAAAATCTAAATCTTGTTTAACTAATGCTCCATTGCTTGTTTTGCCTGATTTCGCTAAAATGTTTGATGTTGAATGTGATGCATCAGGTGTCGGAATTGGAGCTGTTTTAACACAAGATGGAAGGCCCGTAGCATACTTTAGTGAGAAGTTAAGTGGAGCCGTTCTCAACTATCCGACTTACGACAAGGAAATGTACGCTCTAATTCGAGCTCTCGAGATGTGGCAGCACTACTTATGGCCAAAAGAGTTTGTCATACACTCGGATCATGATGCGTTGAAACATATCAAGGGCCAAGCAAAGTTGAACAAATGGCATGCCAAATGGGTAGAGTTTTTAGAGTCATTTCCTTATATCATTAAATATAAGAAAGGTAAGGAAAATGTTGTGGCTGACGCGTTATCTCGACGATATACATTGCTATCATATTTGGATTCAAAATTGCTTGGATTTGCCTTTTTGAAGGAATTATATAATGATGATGTTGATTTTGGTGATATTTATAAATCTTGTGAAAACAAAGCTGTTGATAAGTTTTTCAAGTTTGATGGATTTCTTTTCCGCGAAGGCAAGCTTTGTATTCCTTAAAGTTCAATACGAAAATTGTTGGTGATCGAGGCATATGGTGGTGGACTCATGGGCCATTTTGGGGTGGCCAAGACGTTTTCAACCCTCCAAGAACATTTCTTTTGGCCTGGAATGAGAAAAAAAGTCGAACGAATTTGTAGCCAATGCATAACTTGCAAGAAGGCCAAGTCCAAGATTAACCCACATGGGCCCTACAAACCGTTGCCCATATCTAATGCACCATGGGTCGATCTTTCTATGGATTTGATCTTAGGACTCCAAGGACTAAAACGGGGAAGGATTCTATCTTTGTTGTTGTAGATAGATTTTCCAAAATGTCACATTTTATAGCTTGTTCTAAAACTGATGATGCTGTCCATATTGCTATTTGTTCTTTAGGGAGGTTGAACGACTTCAATGCATTTCGAAGACCATCGTATCCGATCGAGACGCAAAGTTCCTAAGTCATGTTTGGAGGTCTTTATGGGGAAAGCTAGGAACGAAACTGCTATTTTCAACAACATGTCATCCCCAAACGGATGGACAAACGGAGGTTGTGAATCACGTGTTATCAACCTTATTGTGAGCGATTATTCAAAAGAATCTCAAAGCGTGGGAGGAATGTCTACCGCATGTGGAGTTCGCTTACAATAGATCCATCCATTCTGCTACTAAATATTCACCATTTGAGGTTGTGTATGGGTTCAATCCTCTAACTCCATTAGATTTGCTTCTTTTGCCTAATGATCAGCTCGTTCATGCCGATGCCAAGCGAAAAGCTGATTATGTGAAGCAACTTCACCAAAAGGTGAGAACCAACATTGAAGCTCGAACCGAACAATATATGCGAGCTGCAAATAAAGGAAGAAAGCAAATAGTGTTCGAACTCGGAGATTGGGTTTGGGTTCACATGAGGAAGGAAAGGTTTCCGGCCCAACGAAGGTCCAAACTATTGCCAAGAGGAGACGGTCCCTTTCAAGTGTTGGAACGAATTAATGAGAACTCTTACAAGCTTGATCTCCCAGGTGATTACAATATTAGCGCAAGTTTTAACGTGGCTGATTTATCTCCCTTTGATGCAGGTAGCGATTTGGGGACAAATCGCCTCGAAGAGGGAGGGAATGATGCAATCGAGCCTCATGAGCTATCAGGTGCAAACGATGTCTCCCTCGAGCTGCCTAAAGGACCTATTACCCGAGCTAGGGCTAAGAAGTTCAAAGACACAATTTCAGCTTTGGTTGATCGGGTTTGGGGTGAATCCGTGGCCGGTCTACTTGAAAGCTCATGGACCAGCAAGATGAGCAAACCGTGCACTCTACTTCAAGCTCTTTCAGCTTAATTTTAGCTCAACGAGCTCGTTTTAGCTCATTCATCTTATCTTAGACTTATTTGACTTAATATTTATTTTGTTGAAATAATTATTTAATTTGTCATAAGTCCAAGTATTTAAGTTATTAATTCTGGTCAAATTATAATTAGATATTATCAAATATGTCCTAATTAGTCCAAGTGTTTTAAATATGTCCTAAGCTTATACATGATTAATGTGCAGATTTTTACAAGTATTTGCTCCCGAATTTAATATGTTTGTACATGATTAATTTGCTGTTTTAATTTGGTGCAGGAATTTACCTTGGACGGCTAAGGTGCATGCACTTTAGATTCAATGCATTTGGGCGATTCATGCATGACACTCCTAATGAACGTTCAGTCGAATTTTGTCATCTTCAAATATCTACATTCAGTTTATTTTAAGCATTCACACCAAAGACTTTTCAGCTGAAGATGTTCACACACAAGTGACTCTCCAAAATCGACTTTTCACACTTGTGTTGCTGTTCAAGACCCTCTTCAATGCTCCTAACTTTTCAGCCAACAAGTGCCAATTTAAAGAGTCATTTAAAGACTTGGCCGAACCTAGACATGGCCATTTGACTACCGGTGCATTCATCTCTACAAAATTCATTTGCTTAATTCTTAAGCTGTCCATTGGAGCTCCTATTCAGCCGAATCTTCTTAGGGAATTAATTCTGGAATTTTCTTGATTTTTCTTAGCTTTTAAGTTTGTCTATTCGGCTAGCTTATGAAGAACTATAAATATTTGCTTGTTCATTTGTAAAAGGACTTTTGCCATTTTGATTTTTGAATTAAGTATTTGTGAGGATTTCTTCTCTCAATTTCGTCCAAAGACTTAGTTGGCTTATCTACTAGTTAGTGGCGTCAACCTTTGTTCTTTGCAACCCGAACTTATCACTTTCAACCGAAGTGTGGCGTTCAACTACACCGAGGTTCCTATCTTCGTTAGATAGTGGGTTGAGGTCCTATTTACATCTTTTTAATCCACCTAAAAGACATATAAGAATCGGGTCAACTTATAACCCTTAAAGTTGGTTCACTCTTGTTTTTAAGCCTAACTTTCCATTTCACCTTAAATCGAAAACTCCAAACTTTTAATATCCATTCCTTTCATTCTTAGCCGAAATACCTTCTAAACATTGATTTTTTAACCTTAGTTGAACCATTATCATCCTTATTGAACGAGTATATTGTTTTGAAACAATACGAACGAAACTTCATCATTAGAACGATCGGGCAACGAAAACAACTCAGATTCATACACGAGGCAGGGACGTATCAACGAGCATCAATGACCCAATTTCAGTAGGAGATGGATCACAAGCCCAAATTCTTGAAGGCGAGGCCCAATAAGAAGATTCCGAGCCCAATCAAGAAATCCACACATACTTAGTTGAAAATCAGGCCAAATTGTCAAAAGGGCCCAATTTGTAAACATTTTAATTGTTAATTTAATTTTTAGGCTCTAGGAATATTACATGTTAAATTCGGCCCAAAACAGTCCATTTAAGTGCATGGCCGAATTTCCTTTATTATTTTTATTAATTAGGTTTAATTTGTAAGTTTCCTAATGAGATTAGGATTATTTTAAGGCCTATTTAAAGGATGGCCGGCCACCCCTTGTACTCACTACTTAGATATATCAAAATTTCAGATTTGTTAAGTGTAGAATTTTCTTTGGGGTTTTCTCCAAGAATTCTCTCTTGAGTGTTCTTTAGAAGTTGTTTTAACAATCTTGTGATTGTGGGAGCCATCTTCAACCTTCTTCTTGCCATCGATATTCTTTGGAGGGAGATTAGAGCCGTTTGAAGGGAGTTGTGAAATCTTTCGGGATTTCAAGGCTTCTTAGGACTTATCTTGGGTTTATTTGCTGTTCAATTTCTTTTCTTTATTTTTGCTTGTGCCGAATCTTTAACTAATCTATTTGCTATTCTTTTTGTGTTTCTAGCCCTCTTCCATCTTAAAGAATCGAATAACACTCCTTTTGTTGTCAGCAAAGAATAGGTCATAAAATCTCCAATTTCTAGGGTTCTTGCCGATTTTATATAATCTGTTTGGGGGCCATTCGATTGCTGAAATTTGGGGAAACCATCTTGGGTGTTCAATTGGGCAGCATCGCAATCTTTTGTTCACTTCCTGAATCGTTCTATTCCATCAATTTTTTTCTTGTCTTCTTGCCGCACCAACCCTTAGATTCCTTTAAAAATTCTGATTGTTTAAATTTGTTTACTGTTTTGGTGTTCTTGGACAGATTCGGCTTGTGGAGAATCAATCTTGGAGTTCGATTTCGTCTTCTTGAACTCTGAAAACATCTATTCATACGTTCTTTGGTTCTTGGCTGTTTTTAATTATTTTTGGGGATTTTAATTTCAAATCTGATTCGTTTTAATCTTATTCTTTGTTTTGATTTCAGATCTGTTCGTCTATAGCCTCGTAGGAGTTTTCTCGTGACTTGACAACTCAATCTTTGTCCGTGCACAACCCTCTATCATTTGGTATCAGATTTTGGGCATTTTGGGTGTTCTTTGTTGATTTCTAAACTGATTTCTATTTTTTAAAATTACAAACAGTAATTTTACCCAAAAAAGTTTTCGAAAAAAATTCATTTGAGTAGGTAAACGTTGTCTGATTGATCTGAAATTTTACATACATATTTTTGGCACTGTGATTGAATATAAAAAAATATTTTCCGCAAAAAAGTCAGTTGAAAAAGTCAAAAAGAATCGAAAAAGATGAAATCCAATAAAAATTTTAAAAAAATTTAGCGGGTTGAGTTTGGTGCCCAAACTTTCCAGATCAAAAATTAAATATTTAAGGACATTCAAGATTTAATTTCATGATTTTTAGAGATCAGGAACACCTCGAACAAAGTTGTCATGTTACTTTACAGTTTTTCAGGTTTTTTCAATTTCAGCAATTTTTATTGATTCTTAGCTGTAGGTTTTCATTTGTTTGCCTTTATTCTTCCTTTACACTATCTAACACCTTCTTTTTTCTTGTGTTAGTAGGATTTTAAGGTGTACACAATTCTTCCTCGGTGCGACACAAATTAATTGGTGTCTCGTCAGTTTTTGGCATCCTAGTGCAAATTAGGATTCTTTGGTAGTTCGGTTCATACACTCTCTAATTGGTTGATATAAACTCTCCTAAAGAACTCACAAGACTAAATTCTACCTCATTGAGAATTTGAATTTTTCTTTTTGAGTGATTAACGGTGAGGTTTGCTAACTTTTCTTTTTGAGTGTTGATTGTTTATTTTGCAGATTTTTGAAAATGTCTAAGGTTGGTCAGGGTGATACATTTATGAAAGTCCAACAACAGTTAGACGGACATGCTGCTGCAATCACACAAATAAATGCTACACTTCAAACATTGAATGCTACTTTGAATGAGGTACGATTGAATCAAGAGCCTCAATATCGAGATCCAATTAAGGAAGATAGGGATAACCAGCCTCCTACTTATAGGCGCGACCCTCGACATGTCCCTAGAATGGATGATGATTTTCATGATCGTGGGCAACCATCTTTGGCAAAACTGAAGTTCACAATTCCCCAATTTCGTGGTAAGAATGACCAAGGAGCTTATTGTGAATGGGAATCTAAGATTAAACTTATGTTTCGGTACTATAAATGTCCTGATGATGAAAAGGTAGCATTAGCAATGCTGGAGTTTTCAGATTATGCATTAAGTTTGTGGATCAACTTGGGGTAAATCGTCATCGGAATTATGAAGGTGAGATTTCGACATGGGATGAGTTGAAACAGATTATACGTAAAAGGTTTATTCCACCTCACTACTATAGAGAGATTAAAACAAAGCTGAGAAGACTTATTCAAGGTAGTAGGACGGTGAATGAATATTTTAAGGAGATGGAGATGCTCATTCAGAGAGCTAATGTGGAGGAGGATGAAGAAACAACTATGGTTCAATTTATTGATGGTTTGAACAGGCTGATAGCTAATACATTGAGGCTACAAACTTACATTGATTTGGAAGAAGCAATTCACAAAGCCATTGAGATCGAGCAACAATTAAAGGAACAAAGGTTTGGGTCCTTCTCTACTTCACAATATTACCGAGGTAACAATTCCAATTCTAATTTTAAGAGTTCAAAATCACCTTTTGTTACTAATAAGTTTTCTTTGAGTAACAAGCAATCAGATTGGAAAAAAATGGCTCCTGTTAAAGCGCAAATACCTTCTAAGCAGCCCAATTTAGGTGATTCACATATGAAGAGGACTCGTGAGATTGAATGTTTTAAGTGCAAAGGGCGTGGTCATTATAGTAGGGAATGCCCTAACACGAGATTACTTCTTCTGAAAGATAATGGTGAGTACACTTCCGACTCTGATAAAACAGATCCAGATATGCCAGAACTTGTGGATGACAGTGATAATGGCGAAGAGCTGGTCGAACCACCAAAATAAGGGGACTTTGCTGATTTTCAATGCCTTGTAGTTCGCCGAAACCTTAACATCCAGATGAAAGATGATAACAACCAAAGGACCAATATTTTCCATTCTCGGTATTTTATTAAAGGTAACTTATGTTCACTCATTATTGATAGTGGGAGTTGCTCGAATGTAGTGAGTAGCTATTTGGTGGATTCTTTAAAGTTGCCTTGTACCAAACACCCTAAGCCATATCACCTTCAATGGCTTAATGAATGTTCCAAAGTTAAAGTTACGAAACAGTCCTTGATCACTTTTAATCTCGAGAATTATGAGGATGAAGTATAGTGTGATGTGGTCCCAATGCATGCGGAACACTTGCTCTTTGGACGGCCTTGGCAATTTGATCGCGATGTTACACACTAAGGTAAACTTAATCGATACTCCCTTGTGTTTTGATACGAACCGGCTCAGTGATGAGAGTCGAGTCGTTGAAGTTCCCAATCGTGAATAGGAGTAATACTTGAGGGTGGCCGAAATAGATTATGAAAGAAGCGATAAAGGCTCAAATTTGGTTCAAAAGAGGTTATAGAAAGTATTAAGGATGATAAGTGAACGAAAAAAACCAAGTATTCAAGTTGAACCAACACAATATAGGTGTGTTAACCCGGGACTTATACGAATACTTAGGAAAGGCTAAATGTGGTATGGATGGAAAACGAATAAAATGGAACCTCGACCCGCTATCAAAGATGATAGGAACCTCGGTATAACTTTGAACGCCACACTTTTGGGATTAAAGTGATAAGTTCGAATAGAAAGACGGGTTGACGCCACAAGGGTTACTTGATAAGTCAGACGAGACTTTGGAGAACAATGAGAGTTGAAAACAAACTCACAAAATGTATAAACATTAATCAAAGTTCAAAAAAAAAGTCCTTACAAAATGCAAATGAGCAAAAATTTATAGCCTAAGCCTAAGGTAGCCGAATGGACTAAAAAGATGCTGAATGGTCAGCCAAAATTAAAGCAAAAGGGGCTGGAAATTTCCAGCAACCTTCCTAGAACATCCCTTGAAGGTTCCTTGAGCATGAAGAATGTTAATGGGCAGCTTCTAGAGTGTCTTTATTCAGCTGAAATTGTTGTCAATTTAATAAGGAGCTAAAATGAGTTGAATGGCCTTAATTAGGTTCGGTCAAAGTGATTGAATGAGCTGCCTTGAAGAACTAATTAGTCTTGGACTTTAAATATCAGCTTAGGGCACTTCAATAGCCATGGAGTGTGAACCAACGAAATTGAGAAGCCTTTGTGTGTGAAAGCAAGTGACCGAATGGTCATGAGTGTGAATGGAACCTCCAGCAAGTGTGAACACGTTTGGGGCTGTTGGATACACGATGAGGCAGCTTGGGGAAGAGAAACCAGCAGCTCACTTGTCCCTTGATGTGCACGAAGAGTTGCTTGGGCATTTCAATCAGCAGCCCACCTTGCATTCATGTCGTTCATGTATGTAGCTTCACCTAATAAATTCAACAATTTAATTAGCTTAAGACACATTAAAACACACACATTAAAATCAGCAGCAACCTTAAGACATTTTAAACCTGCACATTAATTCAGCTGAACTAAGACATATTAAATTGGCAGCAAGACACATTAAATGGATGTAATGAGCTGAACACTTTTAAATTATGTACTAACTGAAACATATTAAAAACATGCATTAAAAAATGTTCAGCTAAAGACACATTAAAATGCTGTAGCTAGACATATTAAAAACAAATATGAATTAAGACTCAAATTAAACTCAACAGCAGCTAAGACAAATTAATTAAAAACACAAAATTAATTTGTCTCAACTTTAGACACATTTAAACACTTCTAATTAAAACATGCAGAATTAAATTGCAAATTAATTATTTAAGCTGAATAAACTAATTGGCATTTATTTTATTCCAGCAACTAAATTATAGAAATTAAAGTAAACTAAAAACGAGCAAAACAAGCTTATTGAGCTGGAAACGAGCCGAATTGAGCTCAACGAGCTAGAATCGAACTAATTCAACTTGCAAAGGATTGCAAGCAACGCTTTGAGAGCTGGTCCAAGAGTGTGCTCGGGGCATGGCCGTATCATCCCCTCCCTCTTTAAAGCGATTTGTCCTCAAATCGGGCCACTTGCTCGCGAAAAATTTTTCTTTGTCACAAACCCCTTTGTTGATGAATTGGACAAAGTTGCTCCCAAGAACCTGAAAATCAGAAATAACTCGAAAAGAAAATAGATCATGTTCATGCCCTCCCTCTTTAGGAGGAAACCACTTTGAAGTGTCACCTACACAAAAATGAAATAGATTAGTGACACCATGGTTTATAAGTTCAAAAGGACTTCCTAAGATCTTATTCACAATTTGAACAACTAAACCAAAATCGGAATCAAAGATAGAAATTAGTCTTACATTTTTCTTTGATGGAAACAAACCTAACTCACAAGGCATTCGATAACTATCGTTTTGAAAATCAACTTTCCAAGGTTCGATTCCCTTAGACGAAGATATCGAATGATGTGCACCGGGGTCAAAGACAAAGTATTCTCTTGACATTTCAATTTGATGTAACAATTTCAAGATCGGCATCATAGAAAGGAAACGATGAAATCTTAAGTCATTTTCATGCAAAACATGTTCAAACCTTTTAAACCACAACATGGAGCAATTTCCAGAATCATAAATCGAATTTTGACTTTGCAAGCCAACGATATTCACATGATTTGTTCTCAAACAGAATAAAGATATAACTCGGAGCAAATAGAAGGGATCAACACAATGATTCAGAATACAAATTTGATGCTCACCTTCGCTTGACATCAACTTAGGAGTACATGCTCCGGGTTTAAAAACATGATTTTGATCAGTCGTTCCGTAACACAACAAAAACTTCACTTTCACCAAAATATCACACATGCCAAATAAAGAGGATGTAGGCAAGAATGAATTCAAACAATCAGACTTCTTGATTCTCTTTTGAACTGACATGTAGAGACATGAATATATCACACAAGAATTTAAAGATGTCTCAGGAACAACACAAATTAAATAGATTAATTGTCTTACACGAAAACCTTTTACCAAATGCATTAAACAAAGAAAATGTGAACATATTAACATTCGAACAGCCATATATCTCAAATTTCACTCGATTAAACTTACACAAACATGCAGAATTTTCACAACAAAGCAGAAACGTCTCACCACCATCACAAACAATTGAACTAGGAATTTTACATGGCAACTTTTTAACACTCAAGTTCGAAAGTTGTTTGTACTGATTTATACTTACTTCACTAATACACTTGTCAATGCAATAATTTGCATTAGAGAAACTCATCTTGCCATCTTTTAAAAGAGGCACGTCAACATTAAACAAAGAATGACAATTAGCCATGTCAAGACATGAAACCTTTTCAAAGACTAAGTCATCAGCAATATTATCACAAATGTTCAAGTGGGATAATGGAGACTCACACGGCATAGAACCCTCACCTTTCTTACCTTTATGTGCCGGTGGACAAAGGTCTTCTATGTTCTTACCTTTCTGAATCAACTTGAATTGCCTCTCATCAGGGAAATATTGTAATTGAAAATCATCGCACGAATCTTTAGGAATCTGAAAAGAAGAAACAAAACAAGAACAACTCACATGTGGGTTAGTCAAAACAACGCTCACTTTTTCTTGTTCTCTCTCGTCTCTTTCACTATTTTCTTTTGCAAACTCTTTTTCTTTTCCACTCGATTTCTTTTCAATCTCTTTTTCAATTTCTTTTTCCACTCTTCTTTTTCTTCTTTTTCTTTTTCATTTCTTACATTTTCATTTTCTTTGTTCTTTTCCCGCTCAAAATCTTCTACAACCAATTTTTTCAATTTAATTTGGTCCTCATGGACTTGTTCCGATGTGAGCGGCACTAAAGTGATTTTCCTTCCTTGATGCTTGAAGGAATACCTATTGGTACGTTCATCGTGAGTGACTTTGCGATCTGATTGCCATGGCCTTCCTAGCAATAGATGGCAAGTATGAATAGGCACAACGTCGCAAATAACTTCATCTTGGTATCTACCGATGGAAAAGGCGATGCGCACTTGTTGATTGACGTTAAATTTGCCTTCAACACCAAGTCCTTGCATTTGATAGGGTCGTGGATGTTTGGTAGTCGCCAAGCCAAGTTTTTCCACCGTTCGAATGCTGGCCACGTTTGATCTACTTCCACCATCAATAATGAGGCAACAAACTTTATCGTGGACACGGCAACGCGTATGAAACATATCTTCACGATGTGGTTCATTTTCCAATCTTTCAAGGATTGAACTCATCTTGATGTCATGGGCTTCATCTTCGAAAGCTGGTTGCAAGTCAGGCTTAAAATATTCTTGGAACATGATTCAAGAAAATGTTAGAAAATGAAAAATTAAACAAACAGCAATTGAACCTCACCAATTCAAAATCCTCACAATCTCTCGCAAAGAAAAAAAAATAAAATAAAAATAAAGTGATGGACACTCCACTCGTGTTTTCACTCTTATATTGGCTTTTAAACTCTCGGATAGTCTCACCAACTCTCTTGCCTTTTACCACTCGATTTTTGCCTCTCGAAGTCCTCCGTAAACTAGATAGACGAATCAATACCGTTTGGGGTCGGCTTACAAAATTGATGTGGTTTGGTGGGTAATGATGTCGAAAATGGTAGGCTATCAAACAAAGAGGAGAAATGGAAATGTTAAGTGTGGCTGGAAATGAATTTGGTACTTCGGGCAGTAAACAATGCTTTACAGACTCAAAATGAATTTCAATCACTTTTTTTTAATTCCGAAACTTTTTTTCTTCTTTTTTTCGAATTTTTCTTTTTTTTTTCAATACTGAATACAAAAGAAGACAAAAAAAATAAATTGAATACAGTTTTTCTTTTTCGAATTTTTTTTCAATTTTTTCCAATTTTTTTTGGTTTTTTTTACAATACCGTAATGCCGATAACTTTAATTCTTACTCCGATTCAGCTAGCTCTGATACCAAATGATACGAATCGGCTCAGTGATGAGAGTCGAGTCGTTGAAGTTCCCAATCGTGAATAGGAGTAATACTTGAGGGTGGCCGAAATAGATTATGAAAGAAGCGATAAAGGCTCAAATTTGGTTCAAAAGAGGTTATAGAAAGTATTAAGGATGATAAGTGAACGAAAAAAACCAAGTATTCAAGTTGAACCAACACAATATAGGTGTGTTAACCCGGGACTTATACGAATACTTAGGAAAGGCTAAATGTGGTATGGATGGAAAACGAATAAAATGGAACCTTGACCCGCTATCAAAGATGATAGGAACCTCGGTATAACTTTGAATGCCACACTTTTGGGATTAAAGTGATAAGTTCGAATAGAAAGACGGGTTGATGCCACAAGGGTTACTTGATAAGTCAGACGAGTCTTTGGAGAACAATGAGAGTTGAAAACAAACTCACAAAATGTATAAACATTAATCAAAGTTCAAAAAAAAGTCCTTACAAAATGCAAATGAGCAAAATTTATAGCCTAAGCCTAAGGTAGCCGAATGGACTAAAAAGATGCTGAATGGTCAGCCAAAATTGAAGCAAAAGAGGCTGGAAATTTCCAGCAACCTTCCTAGAACATCCCTTGAAGGTTCCTTGAGCATGAAGAATGTTAATGGGCAGCTTCTAGAGTGTCTTTATTCAGCTGAAATTGTTGTCAATTTAATAAGGAGCTAAAATGAGCTGAATGGCCTTAATTAGGTTCGGTCAAAGTGATTGAATGAGCTGCCTTGAAGAACTAATTAGTCTTGGACTTTAAATAGCAGCTTAGGGCACTTCAATAGCCATGGAGTGTGAACCAACGAAATTGAGAAGCCTTTGTGTGTGAAAGCAAGTGACCGAATGGTCATGAGTGTGAATGGAACCTCCAGCAAGTGTGAACACGTTTGGGGCTGTTGGATACACGATGAGGCAGCTTGGGGAAGAGAAACCAGCAGCTCACTTGTCCCTTGATGTGCACGAAGAGTTGCTTGGGCATTTCAATCAGCAGCCCACCTTGCATTCATGCCGTTCATGTATGTAGCTTCACCTAATAAATTCAACAATTTAATTAGCTTAAGACACATTAAAACACACACATTAAAATCAGTAGCAACCTTACGACATTTTAAACCTGCACATTAATTCAGCTGAACTAAGACATATTAAATTGGCAGCAAGACACATTAAATGGATGTAATGAGCTGAACACTTTTAAATTATGTACTAACTGAAACATATTAAAAACATGCATTAAAAAATGTTCAGCTAAAGACACATTAAAATGCTGTAGCTAGACATATTAAAAACAAATATGAATTAAGACTCAAATTAAACTCAACAGCAGCTAAGACAAATTAATTAAAACACGAAATTAATTTGTCTCAACTTTAGACACATTTAAACACTTCTAATTAAAACATGCAGAATTAAATTGCAAATTAATTATTTAAGCTGAATAAACTAATTGGCATTTATTTTATTCCAGCAACTAAATTATAGAAATTAAAGTAAACTAAAAACGAGCAAAACAAGCTCATTGAGCTGGAAACGAGCCGAATTGAGCTCAACGAGCTAGAATCGAACTAATTCAACTTGTAAAGGATTGCAAGCAACGCTTTGAGAGCTGGTCCAAGAGTGTGCTCGGCGGGGCTGTTGGATAATGGCAAAGAGTTGGTCGAACCACCAAAAGAAGGGGACTTTGCTGATTTTCAATACCTTGTAGTTCGCCGAAACCTTAACATCCAGATGAAAGATGATAACAACCAAAGGACCAATATTTTCCATTCTCGGTATTTTATTAAAGGTAACTTATGTTCACTCATTATTGATAGTGGGAGTTGCTCGAATGTAGTGAGTAGCTATTTGGTGGATTCTTTAAAGTTGCCTTGTACCAAACACCCTAAGCCATATCACCTTCAGTGGCTTAATGAATGTTCCAAAGTTAAAGTTACGAAACAGTCCTTGATCACTTTTAATCTCGAGAATTATGAGGATGAAGTATAGTATGATGTGGTCCCAATGCATGCGGAACACTTTCTCTTTGGACGGCCTTGGCAATTTGATCGCGATGTTACACACTAAGGTAAACTTAATCGATACTCCCTTGTGTTTAAAGGTAGGAAATTCATTTTTGCTCCTTTAAATCCCACTGATGTATATAAAGATCAATTGAAGATGATGAAATTTTGTGAGGGGGTAAGGGAGAAAGGACAAGTACAAAAGACAGAGAGAAAAGAGGCTAGTAGTGGAAAAAGTCAAAATTAAAAAGCCCAAAGGTAAGTGAATCCACAAGTGGTAAAATGAGTGGGAAAAATTTTTTGGCAAAAAAAGATGTGAGGAGAGCCCTACTCAATAAACAGCCTTGTATCCTTGTGAGGTTTAGGCAAAATTATTTATCTGTATCTAACATTAACGAAAATTTGCCTAGTGTGTTTCAGTCTATTTTGCAGGATTATGAGGATGTTTTCAGTGAGGCCCCTAAAGGTTTACCACCTTTACGAGGGATAGAACATCAAATTGACTTAGTACCCGGAGCTTCAATCCCAAATCGACCAGCCTATAGATGCAATCTCGAGGAGACAAAGGAATTGCAAAGGCAAGTTGAGGAGTTACTAGACAAAGGGTACATTCGTGAGAGCCTAAGTCCTTATGCCGTTCTTGTCTTATCGGTACCAAAGAAAGATGGTACGTATCGAATGTGTGTTGATTGTCGTCCAATCAACAAAATAACGGTAAAGTATCGACACCCAATTCCTAGACTTGATGATATGCTTGATGAATTACATGGTTCAGTCATATTTACTAAAATTGATTTAAAAAGCAGTTATCATCAAATTCGAATTAGGGAAGGGGATGAATGGAAAACAGCCTTTAAAACCAAATTTGGATTGTATGAATGGTTAGTTATGCCTTTCGGCCTTACTAATGCACCTAGTACATTTATGAGATTAATGAATCATGTTTTAAGGCTTCACTTGGGTAAATTTGTAGTAGTTTACTTTGATGATATTTTAATTTACTCCAAGTCATTAGATGATCATGTTTTCCAAGTTAGAACCGTTTTGGATATTCTGCGAGCTGAAAAATTATTTATCAGCCTTGATAAATGCACATTCTGTTGTGATAAACTAATATTCTTAGGTTTCATAGTTAGTGCTCAAGGTATTCATGTCGATGAGGACAAAGTCAAGGCAATCAAGGAGTGGCCGACTCCTAAATCGGTAACTGAGGTGAGATCTTTCCATGGTTTAGCTAGTTTTTATAGACGATTTATGAAAGATTTCTCTACTATTGCTACCCCATTGATAGAGGTTATAAAGAAATCAGTGGGTTTCAAATGGGGTGAAACCCAAGAAAAGGCTTTTCAGACCCTAAAAGCTAAGTTATGTTCTGCTCCTCTTCTTAAAATACCTGATTTTTCTAATACCTTTGAACTTGAGTGTGATGCTTTAGGAATTGGAATCGGCGCCGTTTTAATGTAAGATAAGGAATCTATTACTTATTTTAGTGAGAAATTGAATGGTGCACAATTAAACTACTCGACTTATGACAAAGAACTATTGGCATTGGTTCGTGCACTTCAAGTACGGCAACATTACTTGTTGCCTAATGAATTTGTCATACATACAAATCACGAATCCCTTAAATGGTTAAAGGGACAAGGTAAGTTGAGTAAATGACATGCCCGATGGGTAGAATTCATTGAAACATTCCCTTATGTGATAAAATATAAAATAGGTAAAGATAATGTAGTTGCAGATGCTTTGTCTAGACGATATGCTTTAATAACTACATTGAATGCTAAAGTCTTAGGGTTTGAACATATTAAGGAATTATATGATGATGATGCTGATTTTAGCCATATCTATAAGAATTGTGGGCATACTGCTTTTGAAAAGTTTTATCTTGTAGATGGCTTTCTATTTTGTATAAACAGGTTACACATACCAAAGTGTTACATGAGAGACTTATTGATTCATGAAGCCCATAGTGGAGGTTTAATGGGACATTTTGGAGTGGCCAAAACACTAGATATCTTGCAAGAACACTTCCATTGGCCACATATGAAGAAGGATGTTGAAAAGGTATGCTCCAAGTGCATTACATGCAAACAAGCAAAATCTAAGGTAATGCCTCATGGCCTTTACACTCCTTTACCGATTCCTACTTCACCTTGGGTAGATTTATCCATGGATTTTATTCTAGGTTTGCCTCGAACTAAGAAAGGAAGAGATAGTATATTTGTTGTTGTTGACAGGTTTTCAAAGATGGCACATTTTATTTCTTGTCACAAAACAGATGATGCTACACATATGGCAGACTTATTCTTTAAAGAGGTAGTAAGACTTCATGGCATCCCTAAAACAATTGTTTGTAATAGAGATGTCAAATTCCTTAGCCACTTTTGGAAAGAATTGTGGGGTAAGCTTGGTACTAAATTACTTTATTCTACTACATGTCACCCCCAAACTGATGGCCAAACTGAAGTAGTTAATCGAATATTAGGGACTTTATTACGATCTATTGTGGGAAAGAACATTAGAAATTGGGAAGAATGCCTACCGTTTGTTAAGTTTGCATATAGTACAACTGGTTATTCTCCATTTAAACTTGTTTATGGTTTTAACCCACTAACAGTACTTGATCTTACACCATTACCACTTGAACACATTGTTAATTTAGATGGCGAACAGAAAGCTGAGTTGGTGAAATACTTACATGAGAAGGCTAAGCAACGAATAGCCAAAACAAATGATGCCAACACCAGCAAAGCAAACAAGGGGCGCAAACGGGTTATACTAGAACCCGGAGATTGGGTTTGGGTCCATTTGAGGAAAGAATGATTTCCTAAAAAAAGGAAGACCAAGTTGGACCCAAGGGGCGATGGACCTTTCCAAGTACTCGAGCGGATCAACGATAATGCCTATAAAATTGATCTACCTGGTGAGTACAATGTAAGTTCTACTTTTAATGTGGCTGACTTGTCCCCATTTGATTTTTCAGATTCGAGGACGAATCTTTTTGAGGAAGGGGGAATGATACGAGTCATAAAGGCCCAACTCAAGTCAAGAACGTGATGGGCTCAAATTACCACAAGGCCCAATAACGAGATCAAAGGCCCGACAAATGCGTTCCAAACTAAATGGGACCATTCAGGAGTTTGTTAGCAAGGCCTTAGATGCGTACACGAGGGAACGAGAAAATCAAGATTCACTTTCTTGTTTTCAAGAAAATCAAGAAATCGAATCTTGGCCCAATTTTGCTGTTTGGAGCGATTTCAAGAATCAAGAAAATAGAGATTTCAAATCTTAGAAATCTTGGTCCAAGAAACAGAATCTTGCAGCCAAAATGCATTGGATCTCTGTTACGAGCATCAACGACCCAATTTCGATAGGAGATGGATCACAAGCCCAAATTCTTGAAGGCAAGGCCCAATAAGAAGATTCTGAGCCCAATCAAGAAATCCACACATACTTAGTTGAAAATCAGGCCAAATTGTCAAAAGGGCCCAATTTGTAAACATTTTAATTGTTAATTTAATTTTTAGGCTCTAGGAATATTACATGTTAAATTCGGCCCAAAACAGTCCATTTAAGTGCATGGCATAATTTCTTTTATTATTTTTATTAATTAGGTTTAATTTTTAAGTTTCCTAATGAGATTAGGATTATTTTAAGGCCTATTTAAAGGATGGCCGGCCACCTCTTGTACTCACTACTTAGATATATCAAAATTTCAGATTTGTTAAGTGCAGAATTTTCTTTAGGGTTTTCTCCAAGAATTCTCTCTTGAGTGTTCTTTAGAAGTTGTTTTAACAATCTTGTGATTGTGGGAGCCATCTTCAACCTTCTTCTTGCCATCGATATTCTTTGGAGGGGAGATTAGAGCCGTTTGAAGGGAGTTGTGAAATCTTTCGAGATTTCAAGGCTTCTTAGGACTTATCTTGGGTTTATTTGTTGTTCAATTTCTTTTCTTTATTTCTGCTTGTGCCGAATCTTTAACTAATCTATTTGCTGTTCTTTTTGTGTTTCCAGCCCTCTTCCATCTTAAACAATCAAATAACACTCCTTTTGTTGGCAGTAAAGAATCGGTCATAAAATCCCCAATTTCTAGGGTTCTTGTCGATTTTTATATATTCTGTTTGGGGGCCATTCGATTGCTGAAATTTGGGGAAACCGTCTTGGGTGTTCAATTGGGCAGCATCGCAATCTTTTGTTCACTTCCTGAATCATTCTATTCCATCGATTTCTTTCTTGTCTTCTTGCTGCACCAACCCTTAGATTCCATTAAAAATTCTGATTGTTTAAATTTGCTTACTATTTTGGTGTTCTTGGACAGATTCAGCTTGTGGAGAATCAATCTTGGAGTTCAATTTCATCTTCTTGAACTCTGAAAACATCTATTCATACGTTCTTTGGTTCTTGGCTATTTTTAATTGTTTTTGGGGATTTTAATTTCAGATATGATTCATTTTAATCTTATTCTTTATTTTGATTTCATATTTGTTCGTCTATAGCTTCGTAGGAGTTTTCTCGTGACTTGACAACTCGATCTTGGTCCACGCGTAACCCTCTATCAACCTCCTTCTGCCATGTTTTGTTCAGGATTTTGAGACATTAAAATAAAGTCCTCACAACAAAGCCTCACGATTCTCTCGGAAAGAAAAGTTGGTGTCACTTACACTCATGTTTACGCTCGTTAGGCTTTTACCTCCACTCTATGCGCTCACACACTTGTTCCTTGTACTACTCAATTTCCTCTTGTGATTTCGTAGGAGACTCGATTTGACGTTATCTTAGTCCAGAGGGTCAGCTTCAAAATGGTTCACAAGGGATTGATGTTAGGTTATGGGTAGGTTAAATGAAACAAGGGAGGCTTTGAACTAAGTGTGGCTTGAAAGAAAGTAAGAAGAGTATTAGGGAATGATCGGTATTACAGAGAAGCGAACAACTGATACAAGTCACAAAGGCCCAACCCAAGCTCAAGAAAATGATGGGCTCAAATTACCACAAGGCCCAATAACGAAGTCAAAGGCCAGACAAATGCGTTCCAAACTAAATGGGACCATTCAGGAATTTGTTAGCAAGGCCTTAGATGCATAAACGAAAGAAAGAGAAAATCAAGATTCACTTTCTTGTTTTCAAGAAAATCAAGAAACTGAATCTTGCCCCAATTTTGTTGTTTAGAGCGATTTCAAGAATCAAGAAAATCAAGATTTCAAATCTTGGTCCAAGAAACCGAATATTGCAGCCAAAGCACATTGGATCTCCGTTACGAGCATCAACGAACCAATTTCGGGAGGAGATGGACTACAAGCCCGAGTTCTTGAAGGTGAGGCCCATTAAGACGATTCCAAGCCCAATCAAGAAGTCAAACCATACTTAGTTGAAAATCAGGCCAAATTGTTAAAGTGGCCCAATTTGTAACAATTTTAATTATTTGAATATTTAGTTTAATTTTTAGACTTTAAGAATTTTATTTGTCAAAATTCGGCCCAACCAGCCCATTAAAAATGCCTTGGCCGAATTTTCCTCTTATTTTAATTAATTAGGTTTTTTTTTTTAGTTTTACTAATGAGATTAGGAAATAGATTGAAGGCCTATTAATAGGCATGGCCGGCCACCCTTGTAGATACTTTGAATCACATTAAAATTTTCAGATTTGTTTTGTGAGTGAAAAATTCTCTTTGAGTTCTCCAAGAATTTTCTCTTGAGTTTTCTTTAGAAGTAGTTTTAACAATCTTTTTGATTGTGGGAGCCATCTTCAGCCTTCTTCTTGCCATTGATCTTCATTGGAGGGGAGATTAAAGCCGTTTGAAGGGAGTTGTGAAATCTTTCGGGATTTCAAGGCTTCTTAGGACTTAATCTTTTATTTCTTGCTGTTCATCTTATCTTTTAAATTCTGCTTGTGTCGATTTTTATTAGCTAACTTGTTTGCTGTTCTTGTTGCGTTTTAGCCTTTCCAAAACTCCAAGATCTCTTCATCATTCAAAATCGGATCGGCCCCTTTGTTCTTGGTAGCAAAGATCGTTCAAGATCCCTAAATTCCATTGTTCTTGCCGATTTCTCCTTTTCAAATCTGATTGAATTCGGTTGCTGGAATTTTAGGGGAAATTAATTTGCTGTTTCAATTTGGGCAAATCGACATCTCCTTGGGCTCCAAGAACTGTTTTCGATTCTTAAATCTTTCTTTTGTTCTTGTCGTCTATACCCTATCTTTTATTCCATCAATTTGCTGGTTTTTTTTAAATTAGCTTACTGTTTGTGATTGTTCTTTTCAGATTCGGCAGATTGGGGTTTAATTCGATTACCAATCCGTGTTCTTGGTATCCAAGATTTGTTATTCTTAAGGGCGTTTGTTTCTTGGCTGTTCTTTATTGTTTTGGGTACTATCTATTCAGATCTAATCGAATCTAATCTTGTTTTCTGTTTCATTTTCAGATCTGATCGTCTAGAGCCTCGTAGGAGTTTTCCCGTGACTTGACAACTTGATCTTGGTCCACGCACAATCTTCTATCATTTGGTATCAGATTTTGGGCGTTTTGGGTGTTCTTGGTTGATTTCTAAACTGATCTCTATTTTTTAAATTACAAACAGCAGTTTTACCCAAAAAAATTTCGAAAAAATTCATTTGAGAGGGTAAACGTTGTCCGATTGATCTAAAATTTTACATACATATTTGTGGCACTGTGATTGAATATAAAAAAATATTTCCCGCAAAAAATCAGTCAAAAAAGTCAAAAAATTGAAAAATACGAAATCCAATAAAAATTTAAAAAAAGATTCAGCGGGTTGAGTTTGGTACCCAAACTTTCCAGATCAAAAATTAAATATTTAAAGACATTCCAAATTTAATTTTGTGATATTTGGATATCGGGAACACCTCGAACGAAGTTGTCAAGTTACTCTACAGTTTTTTCGAGTTTTTCGATTTCAGCAATTTTTATTGATTCTTAGCTGTAGGTTTTCATTTGTTTGTCTTTATTCTTCCTTTATACTATCTAACACCTTCTTGTTTCTTGTGTTAGTAGGATTTTAAAGTATGCACAATTCTTCTTCGGTACGACACAAATCAATTGGTGTCTCGTCAGTTTTTGGCATCCTAGTGCAAATTAGGATTCTTTGGTAGTTCGGTTCATACACTTTCTAATTGGTTGATATAGACTCTACTAAAGAACTCACAAGATTGAGTTCTACCTCATTGAGAATTTGATTTTTTCTTTTTGAGTGATTAACGGTGAGGTTTGCTCACTTTTCTTTTTGAGTGTTGAGTGTTTATTTTGCAGGTTTTTGAAAATTTCTAAGGTTGGTCAACGTGATAATGACCATAATGATGCTATGACAGATTTAAAAAATTCCAACAATAGTTAGATGAACAGGCTGCCGCACTTCGAACTTTGAGTGCTACTATCAATGAGGTGAGATTAAATCAAGAGCCTCAATATCGAGATCCAATTAGAGAAGATATGGATAACCAGCCTCCTGCTCATAGGCGCGGTCCTCGACGTGTCCCTAGAACTGATGCTGATTTTCATGATCGTGGGCAACCCTCTTTGGCAAAATCGAAGTTCATAATTCCCCAATTTCCTGGTAAGAATGATCCAGAAGCTTATTGTGAATGGGAATCTAAGATTGAACTTATGTTTCTATATTATAAATGTCCGGATGATGAAAAGGTAGCGTTAGCAACGCTGGAATTTTTAGATTATGCATTAAGTTGGTGGACTCAACTTGGGGTAAATCATCATCGATATTATGAAGGTGAGATTTCGACATGGGATGAGTTGAAACAGATTATGCGTAAAAGATTTATTCCACCTCAGTACTATAGAGAGATTAAAACAAAGCTTAGAAGACTTGTTCAAGGTAGTAGGACGGTGGATGAATATTTTAAGGAGATGGAGATGCTCGTTCAGAGAGCTAATGTGGAGGAGGATGAGGAAACAACTATGGTTCGATTTATTGATGGTTTGAACAGGCCGATAGCTAATACATTGAGGCTACAAACTTACATTGATTTGGAAGAAGCAGTTCATAAAGCCATTGAGATCGAGCAACAATTAAAGGAACAAAGGTTTGGTTCCTTCTCTATGATGTGAGCTTGCCTACGAACCAAGTAGAGATCAAACAAGAAGATACCAAGCTGCCCATTGGTCCGATAACGCGAGCTAGAGCTAAACGATTCAAAGATGCCATCTCAGCAGTGGTGGAACGAGTTGAGGAAAATGATAGCAAAGAGCTTAGAGACGAGCTGAACATTTTCAACTTCTTTGAAGTTGAATTTCGTTCTAGCTAATTAATTGTTGCTGGAATTCTTGGACCATTTAAATAAGCACTTAATTAAGTTTTACTACAGCATATAAATATGCCTCTAATTAGTACAAGTGTTTAATATGTTATTTTAGCTGAAATTGAATGTGTCTAGATGTTATTAAATTTGTCTGAATATTAGACATATTTAATTAAGTCTAGCCGAATTAATATATCTTATTTAGTTATAATTTAATTTGTTCTAATGTTAATTAGTATTCATAGTATGTTTTACATTAATTCAGCTAAATTAAGTTAAATTAATGAAGTTCATTTGCTTTGTTTAGGTGCAGCCGAATTTGAAGATACATTGGGCAGATTCATGCATGTAGATTCAATGAATTTGAAGATGCATGTGCAGCTGATTTAATGCATTAAAGCTGATTAATTTTGGTGTTTTTCAAGGCAACTATTTGATATAGGAGTGCGAGCGGACCAAGATCGAGTTGCCAAGTCACGGGAAACTCTTACGTAAGCTCTAACGAACGGATCTGAAATCTAAAACAAAGAACAAGATTAAACCAATTAGATCTGGAGTTAAATCCCCAAATTCAATTAAATGAGCAGCAAGAAACAAAGAACGAATGAATGGATGTTTTCGAAGTTCAAGAAGATGAAATCGAACTCCAAGATTAATTCTCCCCAAGCCGAATTTGATTTGGCCAAGAACACCCAAATTCCAGCAGCCTAATTTCACCCAACAAGAAGATTTAGAAATCGGCAAGAACCCTAAATTTTGGGGATTTTTGAATCGAATAGTTGCTACCAATAAAAGGGATCGATTAAACGAGGAGTTCTTGGAGTTTAATCAAGGCTGAAACACAAACAAGAACAGCAAAAAGATTAGATAATGAATCGACACAAGCAATAATAAAGAAAATAGATTGAACAGCAAGGAATTAAAGAAAAGTCCTAAGAACCCTTGAATTCCTGAAAGAATTCACAAATTCCTTCAAACGGCTCTAATCTTCCCTCCAAAGAATATCGATGGCAAGAAGAAGGTTGAAGATGGCTCCCACAATCAAAAGATTGTTAAAACAACTTCTAAAGAAAACTCAAGAGAGAAATCTTGGAGAAAACTCAAAGAAAATTCTGCTCTCTCAAATCTGAAATTTAAGAATGAATATAAGTGTTGTGTTGTGTACAAAGGGTGGCCGGCCATGCCTTTAAATAGGCCTCAAGTAATCCTAATCTAACAAGTAACTAATAAAATTAAACCTAATTAATAAAATAATAAGGGAAAATTCGGCCAAGCTTATGTATGGGCTATTTTTGGGCCGAATTTTACATGTATGTTCCTAAAAGCTTAAAAAATTAAATTAAACATATAAAATGTTTATGAATTGGGCCCTTTGACATTTTGGCCTGATTTTCAATTAAATATGCATAAATTTCTGGATTGGGCTGGAAGTTGCTTATTGGGCCTTGTCTTCAAGAATTTGGGCTCGTGATCCATCTCCTTCCGAAATTGAGTCGTTGATGCTCGTAACGGAGATCCAATGCGTGTTGGCTGCAAGATTTGGTTTCTTGGACCAAGATTTCCAAGATTTGAAATCTTGATTTTCTTGATTCTTGAAATCTCTTCGAACAGCATACTTGGGCCAAGATTCGATTTCTTGATTTTCTTGAAAACAAGAAAGTGAATCTTGATTTTCTTGTTGTCTCGTGTATGCATCTAAGGCCTTTGTGACTCGTATCATTCCCCCCTTCCTCAAAAAGATTCGTCCTCGAATCTAAAAAAATCAAATGGACTCGACTTTCCTCAATCGAACGGGACTAATGGCAATTGAGCCCACTGAAAAGAATAGCCATGAGTTAGTAAATAGCAACGCAAACAAACTTGTAGTCCAATCATAAGCATAACAAAACAAGTATAATGCATGCGAATGGACAGATTTAGATTACCATGCAAATAACCTAATTTACTCGCCAATGCCTCATCAATTATTTGAAACAAAGATGGACATGTTTTAAGGCATTCAATCATCTCAAATTGTTTCCACAAACCATGAAGAAATCGCGAGTAATAAATCAAATGGTAAACGTAATCGTCACAAGTAGGTATTTGAAAAGGTCCACATAGTTCATAGAGTTGCACAATCATACCATGCATTAATCGACGAACTATGGATTCACTCACACATGCATCAAAAACAATAATCTTTTTATCAACTATTAAAACATATAGATCATCAAGAAATAAAATAAGATAGTCAAGCACGTTTCGATCTAAGTGTTTTACAAAAATTAAATCATCAACACGATCTTTGTCACTATCCGAGGAGTACAAAGGTGTTTTAAAAGTTTCAAGCATCTTACCTTTATAAGCAGAAGAATAAGGGTCGATTTTACCTTTTTCATTGAATACAAACCTTCGCTCATCGGGGGCATAGTGTAGTCGAAGCTCCGTTGTTGAGTTAACCTTTGTCAAATGGAACTCAAATTTTATGTATAACCACAGAAATTGTTTAAGGCACGAATATAAATTGAAAACAAATTTGGCAAATTTTGTTACCTTATTCAAAAACCAAGTATCAAAACAATAGAAAGTATTTGCCAAAACAGATTTGCACAAATTCGAGGATTTTACACAAGGCAAATTGAGAGAATAACAACTCACGCTTCCTTTCGTAATGACTTTATCAACCACAATCGAAGAATAACAATTAATCGGATCAAAATGAATGGATCTTTTAAGAACTAAGTCACCAATAATTTTCAAATCTGCACGGGACTCTGTTGCCAAAATTTCCTTACCTCGCTTACCTTCGGGCTCATGTAGAGTGATTTCATCTTTGCCAATGTTGATCGTACGAAAGCGTCTTTTATTTGAGAGGTATTGAAGTTGAAAGTTATCTTTCGGTCTTTCGGGAACCTGAAAAGTAGCAACACAAGAAAAATTCATATCTTGGTTAGTGAAAACATTCCTCACTACCCTTTCCTCGTCTTTTTCTTTTGTTTCTTTTTCTAACTCATTTTCTCTTCTTTCTTCAACTTCTTTTTCAATTTTCTTTTCTGTTTCACATTCCTTTTCACTCTCAATCTCTTTTGCTCTTTTTCATTCTTTTTTTCTTTTTCCTCACTTGTTTTAACAACAGAATTTTTCAGTTTGATTTGGTCCTCATGGACTTGTTCCGGAGTGAGCGGCACTAAGGTGATTTTCCTTCCTTGATGCTTGAAAGAATACATATTTGTACGACCATCGTGAGTGACCTTTCGATCCAGTTGCCATGGTTCTCCTAGCAACAAATGGCAGGCTTGAATAGGCACTACGTCGCACACAACTTCGTCTTGATACTTACCGATAGAAAAGGCGATGCGCACTTGTTGAGTGACCTTAAATCGGCCTTCGTTGCTAAGCCCTTGTAGTTGATAAGGTTGTGGATGCTTGGTAGTGGTTAAGCAAAGGTTTTCCACCATCGTCGTGCTGGCTACGTTCGAGCAACTTTCACCATCAATAATAACTCTACAAAGCTTACCTTGTACATGGCAGCGAGTATGAAAGAGATGTTCTCGTTGCTGCTCGCTCTTTGGTTTTGCCAAAAATGGTTGTCCACGATCATGAAAATCATCATCCATTCTAAGGGCACGTCGAGGGCCACGCCTATGGGGTTGGTTGTCCCTATCCGCTTTAATTGGGTCTCGATAATGAGACTCTTGATTCAATCGCACCTCATTCAAAGTAGCATTCAATGCTTGAAGTGTAGCATTTATTTGCGTGATTGCAGCAGCATGTCCGTCTAACTGTTGTTGTACTTTCATAAATGTATCATATTATTATCACCTTTAGACATTTTCTAAAAACCTGCAAAAATAAACACTCAACACTTAAAAATAAAAGTTACCAAACCTCACCGTTAATCACTCAAAAAGAAAATTTAAATTTTCAATGAGCCAGAATTCAGTCTTGTGAGTCCTTTAGGAGAGTTTATATCAACCAATTAGATAGTGAATGAACCGAGCTACCAAAGAGTCCTAATTTGCACTAGGATGCCAAAAACTGACGAGACACCAATTGATTCGTGTTGCACCGAGGAAGAAGTTGTGCACACGTTTAGATCCTACTAACACAAGAAACAAGAAGGTGTTAGATAACGTAAAGGAAGAATAAAGGCAAACAAATGAAAACCTACAGCTAAGAATCAATAAAAATTGCTGAAAACAGAAAACCTGAAAAACTATGGAGTAACTTGACAACTTTGTTCGAGGTGTTCCCAATCTCCAAAAATCACGAAATTAAATCTGGAATGTCCTTATATATTGAATTTTTGATCTGGAAAGTTTGGGCACCAAATTCAACCCGCTAGATCTTTTTTAAATTTTTATTGAATTTCGTCTTTTTTGATTTTTTTGACTTTTTTGATTGATTTTTTTGCGGGATTAATTTTTTTATATTCAATCACAGTGCCAAAAATATGTATGTAAAATTTCAGATCAATCGGACAACATTTACCCACTCAAATAAATTTTTTTCGAACAATTTTTCTGGGTAAAACTGCTGTTTGTGCTTTAAAAAATAGAGATCAGATTAGAAATCAACCAAGAACACCCAAAACGCCCAAAATCTAATACCAAATGATAGAGGGTTGCGAGCGGACCAAGATTGAGTTGCCAAGTCACGAGAAACTCCTACGTAAGCTCTAACGAACAGATCTAAAATCTAAAACAAAGAACAAGATTAAACCAATTAGATCTGGAGTTAAATCCCCAAATTCAATTAAATGAGCAGCAAGAAACAAAGAACGAATGAATGGATGTTTTCGAAGTTCAAGAAGACGAAATCGAACTCCAAGATTAATTCTCCCCAAGCCGAATTTGATTTGGCCAAGAACACCCAAATTCCAGCAGCCTAATTTCACCCAACAAGAAGATTTAGAAATCGGCAAGAACCCTAAATTTTGGGGATTTTTGAATCGAATAGTTGCTACCAATAAAAGGGATCGATTAAACGAGGAGTTCTTGGAGTTTAATCAAGGCTGAAACACAAACAAGAACAGCAAAAAGATTAGATAATGAATCGACACAAGCAATAATAAAGAAAATAGATTGAACAGCAAGGAATTAAAGAAAAGTCCTAAGAACCCTTGAATTCCCGAAAGAATTCACAAATTCCTTCAAACGGCTCTAATCTTCCCTCCAAAGAATATCGATGGCAAGAAGAAGGTTGAAGATGGCTCCCACAATCAAAAGATTGTTAAAACAACTTCTAAAGAAAACTCAAGAGAGAAATCTTGGAGAAAACTCAAAGAAAATTCTGCTCTCTCAAATCTGAAATTTAAGAATGAATATAAGTGTTGTGTTGTGTACAAAGGGTGGCCGGCCATGCCTTTAAATAGGCCTCAAGTAATCCTAATCTAACAAGTAACTAATAAAATTAAACCTAATTAATAAAATAATAAGGGAAAATTCGGCCAAGCTTATGTATGGGCTGTTTTTGGGCCGAATTTTACATGTATGTTCCTAAAAGCTTAAAAAATTAAATTAAACATATAAAATGTTTATGAATTGGGCCCTTTGACATTTTGGCCTGATTTTTAATTAAATATGCATAAATTTCTGGATTGGGCTGGAAGTTGCTTATTGGGCCTTGTCTTCAAGAATTTGGGCTCGTGATCCATCTCCTTCCGAAATTGAGTCGTTGATGCTCGTAACGGAGATCCAATGCGTGTTGGCTGCAAGATTTGGTTTCTTGGACCAAGATTTCCAAGATTTGAAATCTTTATTTTCTTGATTCTTGAAATCTCTTCGAACAGCATACTTGGGCCAAGATTCGATTTCTTGATTTTCTTGAAAACAAGAAAGTGAATCTTGATTTTCTTGTTGTCTCGTGTATGCATCTAAGGCCTTTGTGACTCGTATCACTATTCGGCCAAGAGTGTCCAAGTTTTTCATCCCTTCAAGCTTGGCCGATTCTCTTCTCAAGGGAGCATAAAGGCTGTTCACACCATGGCTGTTCGGTTCAGCCATGTTCACACCATGGGGACTTTTCAAAACCGTCCATTCACACCCAAAAAGGCTACTCAAGTTCCTTTTAATGCTGGTCACTTTTCATCAAGAGTTGTCTAATGAATGAGTTAATTAAATTCATTAGATGTACTTGGCTGCTACATGAATCTCCAAAATCCATTTGCTTAATTTGGAAGCTTCATATTTGGTCACCATTCAGCCGAACCTACATGGACCAATAATTGTGCATTCAAGCTGAATTTTTGTTCAATGTTTGCTTAAGAATTAAGCCTAGAGTATGTCTATTCAGTTACCAGCACTTAAGCTATAAATAGTTGTTGAATTTCTTGTAAAAAGACTTTTGACAAATTTCTGAATGAAATATAATTTTAGTGAGTTCATTCACTCTCTTTATTCTCCAAAGCTCAAATTGACTTATCTTCAACGAGTGGTGTCAATCTGACTTTGTTTCGAACTTATCACCGTTGGTGTGGCGTTCTTCATACCGTAGGTTCCTATTTTACTAAATAGAGGGTCTTAGTTTTTTATCCTAGTTCCTTTTCTTTCTTTGAAACCTTAAGCCCGGGTCCTTATTTGTTAATAAGGGTTAGTCCTTGTTTCATTGAATTTTCCAGCAAACAACAACCTACCAAACACCTTTGTTTCCAAGTTAATCAACCTTTTGGCCTTACTATGCACCTAGTACATTTATGAGATTAATGAATCACGTTTTAAGGCTCCACTTGGGTAAATTTGTAGTAGTTTACTTTGATGATATTTTAATTTACTCCAAGACATTAGATGATCATGTTTTCCATGTTAGAACCGTTTTAAATATTCTATGAGCTGAAAAATTATTTGCCAACCTTGATAAATGCACATTCTGTTGTGATAAGCTAATATTCTTAGGTTTCATAGTTAGTGCTCAAGGTATTCATGTCGATGAGGACAGAGTCAAGGAAATCAAGGAGTGGCTGACTCCTAAATCGGTAACTGAGGTGAGATCTTTCCATGGTTTAGCTAGTTTTTATAGACAATTTGTGAAAAATTTCTCTACTATTGCTGCCCCATTAACAGAGGTTATAAAGAAATCTGTAGGTTTCAAATGGGGTGAAACTCAAGTAAAGGCTTTTCAGACCCTAAAAGCTAAGTTATGTTCTGCTTCTCTTCTTAAATTACCTGATTTTACTAATACTTTTAAACTTGACTGTGATGCTTCATGAATTGGCATTGGCGCCGTTTTAATGCAAGATACGCAACCAATTGCTTATTTTAGTGAAAAATTGAATGGTGCACAATTAAACTACTCAACTTATGACAAAGAACTATTGGCATTGGTTCGTGCACTTCAAGTATGGCAACATTATTTGCTGCCTAATGAGTTTGTCATACATACAGATCATGAATCCCTTAAGTGGTTAAAGGGATAAGGTAAGTTGAGTAAATGGCATGCCCGATGGGTAGAATTCATTAAAACATTCCCTTATGTGATAAAATATAAAACACGTAAAGATAATGTAGTTGCAGATGCTTTGTCTAGACGATATGCTTTAATAACTACATTGAATGCTAAAGTCTTAGGGTTTGAACATATTAAGGAGTTATATGATGATGATGCTGACTTGTCCACATTTGATTTTTCAGATTTGAGGACGAATCTTTTTGAGGAAGGGGGAATGATACGAGTCACAAAGGCCCAACCCAAGCTCAAGAATGTGATGGGCTCAAATTACCACAAGGCCCAATAACGAGGTCAAAGGCCAGACAAATGCGTTCCAAACTAAATGGGACCATTCAGGAATTTGTTAGCAAGGCCTTAGATACGTATACGAAAGAAAGAGAAAATCAAGATTCATGATAGGGGTTTGCACGCGGACCAAGATCGAGTTGTCAAGTCACGGGAAAATCCTACGAAAGCTTTAGACTCTTAGATCTGAAACGAAACAGAAAAAATTAAATCTTAGAATTCCAAATCTGAAAAAAAAACCCCAAAACAATAAAGGATCAGCCAAGAATCAAAAACACTTATGAATAGCTATTCTTGGAAGCCAAGAATACGAAATTGAATTCAAGAGAGACTCCAAACAGCCGAATCTGAAAAGAATAACACCAAACAACAAATTAAATTCAAAAGTCCAGCAAAACAAATTGAATCAGATTTAGAATGATAGGACGGCAAGCTCAATTGAAAAGGATGACTAAGGAACGTTTCTTGCTGCCAAGAAGGGTGCCGATCAGATTCTTGAAGACTATAATGGCTGGAAACACAACAAAAGACATTAACATAAGTTAATCAATAGATCGGCACAATCAGAAAAATTTAAAGAGGAATAACAGCAAGAAAAATAAAGAAAAGTCCTAAGAAGCCTTAAAATCCCGAAAGATTTCACAACTCCCTTCAAACGGCTCTAATCTCCCCTCCAATGTAGAACAATGGCAAAAAAGGCTGAAGATGACTCCCACAATCAAAAAGATTGTTCAAACTTGATGTGATCCGGCCCGAGTTAATCGAGTCGTTTCACGTAGTTGCCCGATCGTCGGCGAGGAGTAGACGGAGTTGTCAAAATTGGGTGATTTAGGCTAAGGGTTGCGAAAGCTTTTAAAGGGGTTTAGATGAGTGGTTTGGTGCTGGTAGGTTCAATTTAGAATAGAAACAAGGTAGGATAGAAAAGGTAATTGATGGAGATGGAAAATAGAACTTAAACGTCAAGAAAGTTTCAATACTATAATGAGTATTGCCCCAAATCTTATATGGTTTAAAAACTTGATTTTGATTATTCATGCCAAAGTGTAGCAAGGAGTTCATTAAGCCAAACTTGTCAAACCAAAAGGATTTTTGTGTCCACAGAAACAAATGTTCAAATCTCTTTACGTCATTCAAATTAGATTTGTAAAAACTCGAAGATTTCAAACAAAATAGTAAAGGGTTCACATAATAACCACAATTAATTAAATTGAGATGTTTATATGTGATACGAACCGGCTCGGTGTTGAGAGTCGAGTCATTGATGTGCCCGATCGTGAATTGGAGTAATATTTGAGGGTAGCTGAAATAGATTAAGAAAGAAGTGATAAAGGCTCAAATATAGTTCTAAAGAGGCTATGGAATGCAATGAGGTTGATAGGTGGACGAAAACCAAGTATTCAAGTTGAACCAACACAATATAAGTGTGTTAACCCGGGACTTATATGAATACTTAGGAAAGGTTAAATGTTGTATGGATGGAAAACGAATAAAATGGAACCTCGACCCACTATCAAAGATGATAGGAACCTCGGTATAACTTGAACGCCACACTTTGGGTGCAAAGTGATAAGTTCGGAAAAGAAAGACGGTTTGATGCCACAAGGGTTACTTGATAAGTCAGACAAGTCTTTGGAGAACAATGAGAGTTGAAAACAAACTCACAAAGTAATCAGATTTCATATAAGTTTCAAAAGTATATTGTCTAACCCCAAAACAATTACAAAGCAAACTATTTATAGTCTAAGAAGTGCCCAACCGAATAGTCACAATAAACAGATTTAATTGAGCTAAATTAATAAGCTGAAATATCTTAATAACTAAGCTCAATGCTTTTGAAATATTCTAGGCCTTGGAAACGGTAATGGGCAGCAGCTTAAAGTCCCAATTCAGCTGAATAAATGAGTTGATTTCTTAGGCTGGAAGAGTTCAATGTTTTTAATAGATAATGGCTTAAATTCTCTTCATTAAATCAGCCTTGAGAATCCTAATGATCAGCAGCAGCATTAGTGACGTCTTGGGCACACAAAACAGCTTCTACAATGCTTTCTTCAGCTTTGGAACCTTAATAAAGCTTTCATGCTTCTTGGGAGTATGAAACGTCACTTAAAAATTCCCCAAACAGTAGCTCTTTGCTGTATCCGAAATAACAAGCTGGAATTGAATGCTTTGAGCATTGGTTTCCACGAAAAGGAAGAAAGAATGATTTAGCTACTTAAATGCTGTCCCCTAGCATGCTGGACACTCTTTTAATTGTTTTTGCTGCACATTGAAGACAGCAAGCATGCCCATTAATGTCGTTCATGCACCAAACATTCCACCTGCATTTTAACATTAAAATTCGGTCAAGCATGCACATTGAAATCAGCAAACATGCCCATTAATGCCGTCCATGCACCAAGCATTCCAGCATCTCATTGAATGGCCGTCCATTGCATGTGGAACATCTCATTTAATTCATGGCTTTGCTGTACATTAAATCAGCAAGCAGCTTCTTTAATTTCGTCCATTAAATGGCCACATGAAAAAGCACAAGCAACTCTTTTAATGCCGTTCCTTGCATGTAGAATAGCATCTTTAATGCATGTCTTGCTGTACATTAAATTCGGCCAACATCCACTTCCTTAAATGCCGTCCAAGCCATTAAACCTGCAGACAAGTAATTAAATTCGGTATCAGCATCTTAAGACAATAAAATTCTCATTAAATTCGACAGCCTCAATTAACTTCAACTGGACATCATTTAAGACATCATTAAATTCGGCTAAAACTAAAACACATTAAGTAGCAGCATTAAATTCGTCCAAACATGTAATAGCAGCATTAAATTCATCCAGACATATTTATAACATGTAATAGCAGCATTAAATTCGTCCAGACACATTAAACAACAGCATTAACTACAACAAAACACATTAAATAGACTTAAGACAAATTAAAGCATGCATTAAAACAAATAAAACATATTTATCATGGAAATTAATATGCCCAGATTTTAAAACAAATTTATTAACTTAAACTAATTAACTAATTTAACTAGCAGCAATTATTTATTCCAGCAAATTAAATTAAATGAGCTAAAAAGCTAGTAACGAGCTCAATGAGTTGAATTGAGCTCGAATGAGCTTCATCTTGTACTTGGGGCCCTCGTGTTTAGGCCAATCTCATCGGTGTTGGGTTGTGTCATTACATGATGCGATCGGGATCACATCATACCCTCCCTCTTGAAGACGATTTGTCCTCAAATCGGGCCACTTACTCGAAAAAATTTCAAGTTCTCGAATCCTTTTGTTCATGACCTGAATAGAATCGTTTCCAAAACTTTGAAAATCACAAATGGTTTGAGCTCATTGAATGGCCGTCCATTGCATGTGGAACATCTCATTTAATTCATGGCTTTGCTGTACATTAAATCAGCAAGCAGCTTCTTTAATTTCGTCCATTAAATGGCCACATGAAAAAGCACAAGCAACTCTTTTAATGCCGTTCCTTGCATGTAGAACAGCATCTTTAATGCATGTCTTGCTGTACATTAAATTCGGCCAACATCCACTTCCTTAAATGCCGTCCAAGCCATTAAACCTGCAGACAAGTAATTAAATTCGATATCAGCATCTTAAGACAATAAAATTCTCATTAAATTCGGCAGCCTCAATTAACTTCAACTGGACATCATTTAAGACATCATTAAATTCGGCTAAAACTAAAACACATTAAGTAGCAGCATTAAATTCGTCCAAACATGTAATAGCAGCATTAAATTCATCCAGACATATTTATAACATGTAATAGCAGCATTAGATTCGTCCAGACACATTAAACAACAGCATTAACTACAACAAAACACATAAATAGACTTAAGACAAATTAAAGCATGCATTAAAACAAATAAAACATATTTATCATGGAAATTAATATGTCCAGATTTTAAAACAAATTTATTAACTTAAACTAATTAACTAATTTAACTAGCAGCAATTATTTATTCCAGCAAATTAAATTAAATGAGCTAAAAAGCTAGTAACGAGCTCAATGAGTTGAATTGAGCTCGAATGAGCTTCATCTTGCACTTGGGGCCCTCGTGTTTAGGCCAATCTCATCGGTGTTGGGTTGTGTCATTACATGATGCGATCGGGATCACATCATACCCTCCCTCTTGAAGAAGATTTGTCCTCAAATCGGGCTACTTGCTCGAAAAAAATTTTCAAGTTCTCGAATCCTTTTGTTCATGACCCGAATAGAATCGTTTCCAAAACTTTGAAAATCACAAATGGTTTGAGAAGAATTGAATTATTTTCACGCCCTCCCTCTTTCGAAGGGAACCATTCCAAAGTGTCACCTACATAAGAAAGAGATAGGTTAGTGACACTAAAAATTATAGACTCAAAAGAATTTTTGAAGATCTTATTCAACAAGTGAACATATGAGTCAATGCCGGGATCAAAAATAGAAGTTGGTCTTACCTTATCATAATGAATTAAAAAATTCATTGATTGCAACAAACCTGAGTCACAAGGCACTTGATAGCTATAATTTTTGAAGTCAACTTCCCATGGTTCGAATCCTTTTGACAATAATTTAAAATGATATGCACCGGGGTCAAAAACAAAGTTTCCTCTTACCATTCCAATTTGATATGACAATTTCAAAATCGGTATCATAAAAAGGAAACGATGTAATTTAAGTAATGATTATGCAAAACATGTTCAAACCTTTTAAACCACGACATGGAGCAATTTTCAGAATCACAAATTAGATAATTCACATGATCAACACAAGCAAATAGATTAGATGTCAACTTTTTTTACACAAGTCCAAATTTTGTTTGTGTTGTTTAATCTTGCTTCATCATCGAACTTGTAAACATCAGGAATATCATGAGGAAAACTCTTCAATCCATCATCCCAATCAAAGTCATCACCAATCAAAAATTGATACTTAGACAAATCAGGATAGGAAAGTCTTCTACTAACTAATTCTTCAGCAATCTCAACATTATCATGCATATGAATTTGTTGAAGCTCGACTAACATAGAACCCTTACCATGCTTACCTTTAGGCGCTGGTGGAATAGAGTCATCTATGATCTTACCTTTCTCGATTAATCGAAATCGTCTCTCCTCAGAAAAGTATTGAAGTTGAGATTGATCAATGGGATTTCGAGAAACCTGAAAAGTAGAAACAAAACAAGGAAAATTCATAGGGTGGTTAGTAACAACACTCCTTTCTTGTTCACTTTCATCCTTTTCGCTTATTTCTTTTTCCAACTCATTTTCAAATCCTCTTTCTTTTATCATATCACTCATTTCTTTTGCACTCTCGTTTCTTTCTTCAATCTCACTCTTTTTTCAGTTTTATTCTCTTTTTCACACTCGTTTTTATTCTCAATCTCGTTTTCAATTTTCTTTTCTATCTCACACTCATCTTCTTTTTCTTTCATTTTTCTTTTCTTTTTCATTTTCTCGCTTGCACTCTTTTTCTTTTTCTTTTTCTTTTTCACATGCTATTTCAATTCCATTACAAAAGTAGAAATCATCAAAATGAGAAACCTTTTGTTGAGAATAAGAAAAGGATTCTTCATACAAATGACAATCATCTCTTTGTAATAAATCTTCCGTAGCCGAATACTTTGACACTCTTGAAACACGTTTGTCTCTTCGTAAATAATCCTTCGTAGATGAATAAATTGAGGCACTTGTAGAGACATGTTTACCTTTTTGTTTATTATCTCGAAAGGACTCAAACTTGGAGTTTGCTTCTCTTGGTCTCGAACGCCTTATTGAATAGGAGTCTTGATAAGAGTCTCTTGTCGAGTAGCATCGTCATGATGATCTTTTCTTCGTCTCTTGACTTGAAGAAATTTGCTCCTGTTGGAATCGTTCATCCAACTTCTTCAATCGTTCTTTAATTGGTTCCAATTTTCTTTGAAGCATTTGACCCACCTCGTGAATAATAGTTTGGTATGTTGGGTCAATCAGAACATAGCTATATTCTTCACCATCAATCCCTTCAAAATTTCTTATCATCTTTTTTTTTAATCACACAACAAAACTCACACTTCTCTCTCAAAGAAAATTCACACAAGTTGGCTTTTACTTCTCTCGAATGGTCTCACCAATCGCTCTTGCCTTTTACCACTCGATTTTCGCCTCTCGAAGTTCTCCGCAAACTAGATAGATGAATCAAAACCGTTTGGCATCGGCTTACAAAATTGATTTGGCTTGGTGGGTAATGATGTCGGAAATGGTAGGCTATCAAACAAAGAGGAGAAATGGAACTGTTAAGTGTGGCTGGAAATGAATTTAGTACTTCGGGCAGCAAACAATGCCTTACAAACTTAAAATGAATTTCAATCACTTTTTTTTAATTCCGATTTTTTCTTTTTTTGTTTTTTTTCAAATTTTTTTTCAATACTGAATACAAAAGAAGATAAGGAAAAATAAATTGAACACAATTTTTTTCGAATTTTTTTTCAAATTTTTTTCGAATTTTTTTACAATACCGTAATGCTGATAGCGTCAATTCTTACTCTGATTTAGCTAGCTCTGATACCAAATGATACGAACCGGCTCGGTGTTGAGAGTCGAGTCGTTGATGTGCCCGATTGTGAATTGGAGTAATATTTGAGGGTGGCCGAAATAGATTAAGAAAGAAGCGATAAAGGCTCAAATATAGTTCTAAAGAGGCTATGGAATGCAATGAGGTTGATAGGTGGACGAAAACCAAGTATTCAAGTTGAACCAACACAATATAAGTGTGTTAACCCGGGACTTATACGAATACTTAGAAAGGTTAAATGTTGTATGGATGGAAAACGAATAAAATGGAACCTCGACCCACTATCAAAGATGATAGGAACCTCGGTATAACTTGAACGCCACACTTTGGGTGCAAAGTGATAAGTTCAGAAAAGAAAGACGGTTTGACGCCACAAGGGTTACTTGATAAGTCAGACGAGTCTTTGGAGAACAATGAGAGTTGAAAACAAACTCACAAAGTAATCAGATTTCATATAAGTTTCAAAAGTATATTGTCTAACCCCAAAACAATTACAAAGCAAACTATTTATAGTCTAAGAAGTGCCCAACCGAATAGTCACAATAAACAGATTTAATTGAGCTAAATTAATAAGCTGAAATATCTTAATAACTAAGCTCAATGCTTTTGAAATATTCTAGGCCTTGGAAACGGTAATGGGCAGTAGCTTAAAGTCCCAATTCAGCTGAATAAATGAGTTGATTTCTTAGGCTGGAAGAGTTCAACGTTTTTAATAGATGATGGCTTAAATTCTCTTCATTAAATCAGCCTTGAGAATCCTAATGATCAGCAGCAGCATTAGTGACGTCTTGGGCACACAAAACAGCTTCTACAATGCTTTCATTCAGCTTTGGAACCTTAATAAAGCTTTCATGCTTCTTGGGAGTATGAAACGTCACTTAAAAATTCCCCAAACAGCAGCTCTTTGCTGTATCCGAAATAACCAACTGGAATTGAATGCTTTGAGCATTAGTTTCCACGAAAAGGAAGAAAGAATGATTTAGCTACTTAAATGCTGTCCCCTAGTATGCTGGACACTCTTTTAATTGTTTTTGATGCACATTGAAGACAGCAAGCATGGCCATTAATGCCGTCCATGCACCAAACATTCCACTTGCATTTTAACATTAAAATTCGGTCAAGCATGCACATTGAAATCAGCAAACATGCCCATTAATGCCGTCCATGCACCAAGCATTCCAGCATCTCATTGAATGGCCGTCCATTGCATGTGGAACATCTCATTTAATTCATGGCTTTGCTGCACATTAAATCAGCAAGTAGCTTCTTTAATTTCGTCCATTAAATGGCCACATGAAAAAGCACAAGCAACTCTTTTAATGCCGTTCCTTGCATGTAGAACAGCATCTTTAATACATGTCCTGCTGTACATTAAATTCGGCCAACATCCACTTCCTTAAATGCCGTCCAAGCCATTAAACCTGCAGACAAGTAATTAAATTCGGTATCAGCATCTTAAGACAATAAAATTCTCATTAAATTCGGCAGCCTCAATTAACTTCAACTGGACATCATTTAAGACATCATTAAATTCGGCTAAAACTAAAACACATTAAGTAGCAGCATTAAATTCGTCCAGACACATTAAACAACAGAATTAACTACAACAAAACACATTAAATAGACTTAAGACAAATTAAAGCATGCATGAAAACAAATAAAACATATTTATCATGGAAATTAATATGTCCAGATTTTAAAACAAATTTATTAACTTAAACTAATTAACTAATTTAACTAGCAGCAATTATTTATTCCAGCAAATTAAATTAAATGAGCTAAAAAGCTAGTAACGAGCTCAATGAGTTGAATTGAGCTCGAATGAGCTTCATCTTGCACTTGAGGCCCTCGTGTTTAGGCCAATCTCATCGGTGTTGGGTTGTGTCATTACATGATGCGATCGGGATCACATTAATATGAAAATTCGTTGTTACACAGAATCGAGTTTCGCATTTACCGATTAAACACGACTTCACCTTTAAACTTGTCAACGAAAAGATTTGTTTTGGAAAAGCTCGTCTCACCACCATTTGAGATTACAACACTAATTGATGAAGGAAAATCAACCAATTTTTGGCAGGAGCTTTTACATAGATGAAGTTTTCGACATTATGTTTATCCACATCCAAGGAAGATAGTGGAAATTCAAGTGCTAGGTGTTCCTTACCTATCTTACCTTCGGGCTCGTTTGGTTCGATTTCAACTTCATCCTTACCTTTTTCAGTCATGCAAAAACGTCGCTCGTCAGGAAGATATTGAAGTTGATATTCGTCATAGGGATTTCTCAGAACCTGAAAAGAAGGAACAGAACAAAAGTAAACATCATGGGGGTTAGTTAAAATTTCGTTCTCCTTTTCTTGTTCTCTCGCGCACTATCTTCATTTTCTCTCGATTCTTTTTCAACATTTTTTTCTTTTTTAATTTTTTACTCGTTTTCAAATTTTTTTTTCACCCTCACTCTCTTTTTTCTTTTCTTCACTCTCTTTTTCTTTTTCGATTGCTTGTTTTTTTCTTTCATTTCTTTTTTTCATCTCTCAATCTCATTCCATATTCGCTCATTTTCTCGCATCAACATCTCTTGCCTCTCTTTTCTTCTATTTTCTTTTTGTCTTGTTCTTTCATTACAAAAAGATGATAACTTATAAGAATCATAACGACAAGCTTCTCGTTGGAAAGAAATGGCAGATTCATCATGCAAGTCACGATCATCTCTTTGTGAATAACCCTCCGTGGGCAAATATCTTGATGCATAAGAAACTCGTTCATCTCTTCGTGTTTGATCCTTCATGGACAAGTACCTTGGTGCATACAAAGACCAACTTGTGATTTCTTGTTCTTCGCCTTGAAAAACTTCATTCTTGAAACTTATTTTTTGTCTCCTTGAATTCCTTGTTGAGTAGGAATCAGGATATAAATCTCTTCTTGAGTAATCATTAGATGTATGCTTTCGTGATGATCTTGGCTCTGTCTCTTGACTCGGTGAATTTGGCTTCCATCGGGCTCTTTCCTCCCGCTTTATCCAATCGATCATGCAATTTATCAAATATTGCATCAAATATTGGAATTCTGATTCGAAAAATTCTTCTTGAGACATAATTTTTTTTTGCTAAAAAGAAAAAAAATGATTAAAATAAAATAGAAAGTAAATACTTCACCACAAAATCTCGCAAGTCACTCGAAAAGAAAAATTTCACTCCACTCGGGTTTATGCTCACTTTGGCTTTTCTTCTCTCGAATGAACTCACGCTCTCTCTTGCCTTTTACCAATCTTCTCACTCTCATAATTTTGTATTTTGTCTCGTATAAACCTATTGCGGCTTTGGGTCAGCTTTAAAATGGGTTACAAAGGGAATAATGAAATGGTGTAAGGTAGGCTAAAACAAAAAAACAAATTCGGTTTAAGATGTGGCGTTTTAGGGGGGTAGAAGGAATGATAGAATGAATGGATGCTCGGAAGCAACAAGAAATAATAACAAAATAAAACTCACAAGACTTTTCACTTTTTTTATACTTCAAAAAAATTTTTGAATCCTTTTTTTTCAAATTTTTTTCGATTTTTTTTTGAATTTCCTCCTTTTTTTTTTTGATTTTTTGTTCAATTACAATATGCTGAAATAAAAAGGGAAGAGAAAAGAAGAAAAAAAATTACAACCTGAATTTTTTTGATTTTTTTCACGTTACGAACCTACTCTGAGCTTGATACGAACGTCGGCGTTCCTCATTTTAGTAGCTCTGATACCAAATGATGTGATCCAGCTCGATGATGTAGAGTCGAGTCACTTGTTTGCCCGATCGTCGACGAGAAGAGTTGTTCGTTTGGTGAGAAAATAGATTTTGATTAACTTTAAGCGGAAGTTGGCAAAAGGGTTCAAAAGGATAGGTGATGTTTGATAATTGATGTTAGGTTTGGTTTAAACAAGAAAATAAATATTATAATTTTATAGTTAAAATGGGGATTGTAAAGTGAACTCAAGCGGAATACCGATTCAATACTATATGAAGTATTACCCCGGGACTTGTGTTGCTTAAGGTGAAATTGATGGAAAGTCAAAGATGGACCTTGACCCGTTACCTATACAGAGGTAAGAACCAAGGTATAAAAAGGTGGAGAACGCCACACCAGAATGGTGATAAGTTCAAGGAGTCGGGTTGACGCCACTAGCGAGCTAGATAAGTCAGAACGAGACTCGAACGAAATAGGATAGGAGGAAACCTCACAATCAAGTTTTCAATAATCAAATTCTGTAACCTTTTTACAAAGAGAAATAAACTATTTATAGTTTCTCTAAGATAGCCGAATGGACAAAACAAACAAGCTTTAATGACTAAGAAATTCGGCTATAAATGTATTAAACTAATCTAAAAATGTATCCCATAAACCTATGCCTAAATTCGGCTGAATGGATCTGCAATTGGGCAGCTTCATGATTAAGAAATGTACTTGAAGGCTGATGAATGAATGGGATGCCAATAGCTTTGTCTAGATTCGGCCAAGGTGTGAATGGACACACCAAAAGATGCCTTTTGGCCGAATAGGTGCATAGGAAATTCAATGGATAGCAATCGATGCATGTAAGTGGATATTCATGCACTCTCCCCTTCATTGTATTGGAATATTCATGTATCATCCTTATAGCATCCATTCATTGAAGGAAGCTTATTCATGCATCCACACATTCGTTGAATCAACAAGTTCATGAATCGGCATTAATTGAGTTCCCACATTCGGCTGCACCTTGTGAATTAATTGAACAGCTAACTCTTGGCCGAATAAACACTTAGATTGTCAAAAATAATTAGCCATCATTCGTTGTAGGTAACCATGCATGAATCCAGCTTGCAATGAATCTAGCCGTACATGCACCTAGCTTTAAATGAGTTTCCAAATTCAACCGTACCTACATGAAACATGAACACAATAATTAAAATGTATATTCGGCTGTACTAAGACTAAATAACATCAAGACATATTAAATTATCAAATTAAAACACATAAATAAAACATAGCTAATAAATTCAGCTAGCTCAAAATTAGATGAAATTCTTAATGAGCTGAATTGAGCTAGAGAATTCAATCATGAGCTGTATAATTTAAACTAAGTTAATAAAATACTTTAATTACTCAACCAATAACATAAATGAGCTGAATTGTAGCTAAATTGAGCTCGAACGAGCTGAAATGAGCTCAATTGAGCTGGTCGGAGCTGAAACGAGCTGGAGGAGCTAAAATGGAGCTGAAGTGAGCTTGCACGAAAATGCATGGTTTTGAGGAAAAGTTGACTTGAGCTCCTTCTTCGGTTTTGAGCTGATTCTCATTCCAAAATTTGATGAGTAAAGCCGAAACAGCCTCTTGGAAGAGCTTAGCTCGTGCTCGGGTCATTGGCCCCTTTGGAAGCTCGATGGACTCAATACGTTGGCTTGGTGGAGCTAGGGACGTGGTCACGTCAAAACCAATTCTAAAGAAAACCCAAGAGAGAATTTTTGGAGAAAACTCAAAGAGAATTTTTCACTCAATAAAAATCTGAAATTTTCAATGTAATTGTAATGTGTTCGACAATGTGGCTGGCCATGCCTATTAATAGGCCTTCTAACTATTTTCCTAATCTCATTAGGAAAACTAAAAAAAACCCTAATTAATAAATTGAGAGGGAAAATTCGGCCAAGGCATTTAATGGGCTGCTTGGGTCGAATTTTTACATATAATAATCCCAAAGTCTAAAAATTAAACTAGGTATTTAAACAATTAAAATTTTACAAATTGGGCCACTTTAATAATTTGGCCTGATTTTCAACTAAGTATGGCTTGAATTTCTTGGTTGGGCTTGGAACCTCTTATTGGGCCTTACCTTCAAGAACTTGGGCTTGTAGTCCATCTCCTACCGAAATTGGTTCGTTGATGCTCGTAACGGAGATCCAATGCGCGTTAGCTGCAAGATTCGATTTCTTGGACCAAGATTTCCAAGATTTGAAATCTTGACTTTCTTAATTCTTGAAATCGCTCCAAACAGCAAAATTAGGCCAAGATTCGGTTTCTTGATTTTCTTGAAAACAAGAAAGTGAATCTTATTTTCTTTTTCTTTCGTGTACGCATCTAAGGCCTTGTTAACAAATTCCTGAATGGTTCCATTTAGTTTTGAACGCATTTGTCTGGCCTTTGACCTCGTTATTGGGCCTTGTGGTAATTTGAGCCCATCACTTTCTTGAGCTTGAGTTGGGCCTTTGTGACTCGTATCAATTCACTTTCTTGTTTTCAAGAAAATCAAGAAACCGAATCTTGCCCCAATTTTGCTGTTTAGAGCGATTTCAAGAATCAAGAAAATCAATATTTCAAATCTTGGAAATCTTGGTCCAAGAAACCGAATCTTGCAGCCAAAGCGCATTGGATCTCCGTTACGAGCATCAACGAACCAATTTCGGTAGGAGATGGACTACAAGCCCAAGTTCTTGAAGGCAAGGCCCAATAAGATGATTCCAAGCCCAACCAAGAAGTCAAACCATACTTAGTTGAAAATCAGGCCAAATTGTTAAAGTGGCCCAATTTGTAAAAAATTTAATTGTTTAAATATCTAAGTTTAATTTTTAGACTTTAGGATTATTATATGTAAAAATTCGGCCCAAGCAGCCCATTAAAATGCCTTGGCCGAATTTCCCTCTTAATTTATTAATTAGGTCTTTTTTAAGTTTTCCTAATGAGATTAGGAAATAGATAGAAGGCCTATTAATAGGCATGGCCGGCCACCTTATTGAATACATTACAATTACATTGAAAATTTCAGATTTGTTTGGAGTGAAAATTCTCTTTGAGTTCTTCAAGAATTTTCTCTTGAGTTTCTTTAGAAGTAGTTTTAAACAATCTTTTTGATTGTGGGAGCCATCTTCAGCCTTCTTCTTGCCATTGTTCTTCATTGGAGGGGAGATTAGAGCCGTTTGAAGGGAGTTGTGAAATTTTTATCGATTTCAAGGCGTCTTAGGACTTTATCTTTGTTTTCTTGCTGTTCAATCTCTTTTTAATTTCTGCTTGTGTCGATTTCATTATCTAACTTGTTTAACTTCTCTTATTACGTTTCCAACCCCGTTCAACCTTCAAGAATCTGATCGGCACCACCCTTGGACATCAAGAAACGTTTTGATTCTCCAAACCCATCTTTCTTGCCGTCCAAACCCCTTTTCCATTGTTTTGATTATTTTAATTTCAGATCTAATTGATTCTACATTGGTCTTGCTGTTTGGTTTCAGATTTTATTATTTTGTTCGTTTCGACCATTCCCAAAGTTCAAAGTCTATCTTGCAACAATCTTTGGCATCAAGAAAACGTTATCCAATCTTCAATTTCAATTGATCTTGCCGACCCAATTCCCTATTTTCTAATTCAATCGATTTGCTGGATTTTTAAAATTAACTTGCTGTTTTGTGTTATTCTTTTCAGATTCGGCAGATTGGATCCTACCTGGAACGCAATCCCGTGTTCTTGGCTACCAAGATTAGTCATCCCTAAGGGCGTTTGATTCTTGTTGTTTATTTATTGTTTTGGGAATCTTTGTTTTCAGATCTAATCGAATCTAATATTAATTCTCTGTTTCATTTCAGATCCAATCATTTAGAGTTTTTCGCAGGAGTTTCTCGTGACTTGACAACTCGATCTTGGTCCGCGCGCAACCCTCTATCAAGCTCAAACTACCACAAGGCCCAATAACGAGGTCAAAGGCCAAATGCATACGAAACTAAATGGAACCATTCAAGGCTTCTTAGGACTTTATTCATCTTTCTTACTGTTCTTTCTTCTTTAGTTGTTTCTGTTTATGCCGATTGGTTGATTAACTTGATTTAATTTCTCTTGTTGCGTTTTCAGTCATTCCAATCTTCAAGAATTTGTTCGGCACCATTCTTGGCATTAAAGAAATGTCCCTTAGTCATACTCTTCAATAGATCTTGCAGCCCAAGCCTCCTAATTCTGATTCAATTCGGTTTGCTGGGTTTTGAGTTTAATTCTCTGTTTTGTGTTCTCCTTTGCAGATTCGGCTTGGGAGAGTCTTTTCTTGAAGCTAAATTTTTGTTTCTTTGCTTCCAATCAATGCTATTAATAAGTGTTTCGATTCTTGGCTGATTCTTTCTTGTTTTGGGCGTTTTGTTTCAGATCTGTTAGTTCTAAGTTTAATTTTCTATTTCATTTCAGATCCGAGTGTATCATTTTGTAGGATTTTCTCATGACTTGACAACTCAATCTTGGTCCGCATGCAACCCTTTATCATTTGGTATCAGATTTTGGGCGTTTTTGGTGTTCTTGGGTGATTTCTAAACTGATCTCCTTTTAAAATATTAAACAGCAGTTTTTACCCAGAAAAATTTTTGGAAAAAAATTCATTTGAGTGGGTAAACATTTTCTAATTGGTCTAAAATTTTACATGCATATTTGTGGCACTGTGATAGAATATTAAAAAATATTTCCCGCAAAAAAATCAGTAGAAAAAGTCAAAAAAATTGAAAAAGATGAAATCAAGTAAAAATTAAAAAAATATTCAACGGGTTGATTTTAGTGCCGAAACTTTCCAGATCAAATATAAAATATTTAAGAACATTCCAGTTTAAATTTCATGATTTTTGGAGATCAGGAACACCTCGAACGAAGTTGTCAAGTTACTCCGCAGTTTTGTCAGGTTTTCGAGTATCAGCAATTTTTATTGATTCTTAGCTATAGGTTTTCATTTGTTTTGCTTTTATTCTTCCTTTATACTATCTAACACCTTCTTATTTCTTGTGTTAGTAGAATTTAAAAGTGTGCACAATTCTTCCTCGGTGCGACACAAATCAATTAGTGTCTTGATAGGAGTCACAAAGGCCCAATTCAAGCTCAAGGATGTGATAGGCTCAAACTACCACAAGGCCCAATAACGAGGTCAAAGGCCAAATGCGTACGAAACTAAATGGAACCATTCAAGGCTTCATTAACAAGGCCTTAGATGCGTATAAAATGGAAAAAAAAATCAAGATTCACTTTCTTGTTTTCAAGAAAATCAAGAAACCGAATCTTGGGTCAATCTTGCTGTTTTGAGCGATTTCAAGAATCAAGAAAATCAAGATTTCAAATCTTGGAAATCTTGGCCCAAGAAACCGAATCTTGCAGCTAAGGTGCATTGGATCTCAGTTACGAGCATCAACGAACCAATTTCGGGAAAGAACGGATTGCAAGCCCAAGTTCTTGAAGACATGGCCCAACCAAGAAGTTGAAATTAGACTTAGTTGAAAATCAGGCCAAAATTGTCAAAGTGGCCTAATTTGTGAAATTTTAATTCTTTAAATACTTAGTGTTAATTTTTAGACATTATAATTAAATTCTTCTGTAAAAATTCAGCCCAAGAAGCCCATTAAAAGGCCTTGCATGAATTTCCCTTGAAAAGTCAATAATTAGGGTTTTTTTTATTTTACTAATAGGGTTAGGAAAATAGTTAGGAGGCCTATGTATATGGCTTGGCCAGCCACCATTGATAGAGGGTTGCGCGCGGACCAAGATCGAGTTGTCAAGTCACAAGAAACTCCTACGAAAACTCTAAACGATTGGATCTGAAACGAAACAGCAAAACTAATTTAGAATCAATTAGATCTGAAACGAAAATAACCAAAACAATAAAAGATCAGCCAAGAATTAAAAACACATATAGATAGCTAATCTTGGAAGCCAAAAACACGGAATTGAATTCAATAGAGGCCCCAAATAGCCGAATCTGAAAAGAAGAACCCAAAATCAGCAAACTTAAACTCAACAGATCACGAAATCAATTAGATCTAGGATTTGGATAGCAAGAAAGAGGGGTTTTGTGAAATCAAAACGTTTCTTGTTGTCCAAGGGTGGTGCCGAACAGATTCTTAAAGGTTGAACGAGGCTGGAAATGCAACAAGAGAGTTTAAACAAGTTAGATATTGAAAACGACACAAGCAGAAAATTAAAAGATTGAATAGCAAGAAAAATAAAGATGAAGTCCTAAGAAGCCTTGAAATCGAAAAAAGATTTCACAACTCCCTTCAAACCGCTCTAATCTCCCCTCCAATGAAGATCAATGGCAATAAGAAGGCTAAAGATGGCTCTCACAATAAAAAAGATTGTTAAAACTACTTCTAAAAAAAACTCAAGAGAAAATTCTTGGAGAACTCAAAGAGAATTTTCACTCAAAAACAAATCTGAAAATTTAATGTAATTGTAATGTATCTCACAAGGTGGTCGGCCATGCCTATTAATAGGCCTTCTAACTATTTCCTAATCTCATTAGGAAAACTTAAAAAAAAAAAAACCTAATTAATGAATTGAGAGGGAAAATTCAGCCAAGGCAATTAATGGGCTGCTTGGGCCAAATTTTTACATAAATAATAATCCTAAAGTCTAAAAAATAAAACTAGGTATTTAAATAATTAAAATTTTACAAATTGGGCCACTTTAACAATTTGGCCTGATTTTCAACTAAGTATGGTTTGAACTTCTTGGTTGGGCTTGGAATCTTCTTATTGGGCCTTGCCTTCAAGAACTTGGGCTTGTAGTTCGTCTCCTACCGAAATTGGTTCGTTGATGCTCGTCACGGAGATCCAATGCGCTTTAGCTGTAAGATTCGGTTTCTTGGACCAAGATTTCCAAGATTTGAAATATTGATTTTCTTGATTCTTGAAATCGCTCCAAATAGCAAAATTGGGCCAAGATTCGGTTTCTTTATTCTCTTGAAAACAAGAAAGTGAATCTTGATTTTCTTTTTCCTTCGTATATGCATCTAAGGCCTTTGTGACTCGTATCATTCCCCACTTCCTTAAAAAGATTCGTCCTTGAATCTGAAAAATCAAATGGAGATAAGTCAACCACATTGAAAGCAGAACTTGTAGTCCAATCATAAGCATAACAAAACAAGTATAACGTATGCGAATAGACAGATTCAGATTACCATGCAAACAAGCTAATCTACCCGCCAATACCTCGTTAAATATTCGAAACAAAGATGGACATGTCTTAAGGCATTCAATCATCTCAAATTGTTTCCACAAACCATGAATAAATCGCGAGTAATAAATCAAATGGTAAACGTAATCATCAAAAGTAGGTATTTGAAAAGGTTCACACGGTTCACAGAGTTGCACAACCATACCATGCATTAATCGACGGTCTATAGATTCACTCACACATGCATTATCAAAAACAAGAATCTTTTTATCAACCATCAAAATAGATAGATCATCAATAAATAAAATAGGACAGTCAAGCACGTTTCGATCTAAGTGTTTTACAAAAATTAAATCATCAACATGATCTTTGTCACTATCCGAGGAGTACAAAGGTGTTTCAAAAGTTTCAAGCATCTTATCTTTATAAGAAGAAAAATAATGGTTGATTTTACCTTTTTCATTTAATACAAACCTTCGCTCATCGGGGGCATAGTGTAGTCGAAGCTCCGTTGTTGAGTTAACCTTTGTCAAATGGAACTCAAACTTCATGTACAACCACAGAAATTGTTTAAGGCACGAATATAAATTGAAAACAAATTTGGCAAATTTCGTTACCTTATTAAAAACCAAGTATCAAAACAATAGAAAGTATTCGCACACAATAGATAACACTTGACTTTCCAACAAAATATACCAAACAGATTCCGGGTTTAAAAACTTGATTTTGATTAGTCATGCCGAAGTGTAACAAAGATTTCATTAAACCAATCTCATTAAACCAAGAGGATGTTCGCATACATACCAACATACATTCAAAACTTTTATTATTCTTCAAAATAGATTTGCACAAATTCATAGATTTTTCACAAGGCCAATCAAGAGAATAACAACTCACGCTTCCTTTCATAATGACTTTATCAACCACAATCAAAGAATTATTCGGAACAAAATGAAGGGATCTTTTAAGAACTAAGTCACCAAAAGTTTTACCAATAATTTTCAAATCTGCACGGGACTCGGTTGCTAAAAATTCCTTACCCCGGTTACCTTCGGGCTCATGTAGTGTGATTTCATCTTCAACCTTGCCTATGTTGATCGTATGAAAGCGTCTTTCATCGGAAAGGTATTGAAGTTGAAAGTTATCTTTCGGTATTTCGGGAACCTGAAAAGTAGCAACACAAGAAAAATTCATATCTTGGTTAGTGGAAACATTCCTCACTACCTTTTCCTCGTCTTTTCTTTTTTTCTTTTTTCTTCTTCAATTTCTTTTTCATTTTCTTGTCTGTATCACATTCCTTTCCACTCTCAATCTCTTTTTGCTCTTTTTCATTCCCTTTTTCTTTTTGATTTCTTTTTGTGTCTTCCTTTCATTACAAGATAGAGATGTTTCAAATGAATCAGGACAGAAAGACTCTTGTTGGGTATGTACGAAATGACCTGCATACGAACAATGATCACCTTTTTGAATTTGATTCTCAGTGGACGAGTACCTTGGGGCATACGAAGGATTACTTATGATTTCTTGTTCGTCCCCTTGGAAAACTTCACACTCAAAACTTGCTTTGCATCATCTTGAATTCCTCGTTGAATAGGACTCATGATATGAATCTCTTCTCGAATATTCGTTGGATGTTCGTCTTCTTGGCACTCTCATTTCTGCCTTTTCACTTGAATTAAGTTGTCCTCGTTGGGCTCTTTTCTCCACCCGCATCTCATTGATAGTAGCACTCAATGTTCGAAGTATGGGAGCCCGTTCGTCTAACTATTGTTGGATCATTTTAAGTTTATCATGGACATCATTATGGTCATCATCAACTTGACCAACCTTAGACATTTTCAAAAACCTGCAAAATAAACACTCAACACTCAAAAAGGAAAGTTAGCAAACCTCACCGTTAATTACTCAAAAAAAAGGAAAATCAAATTCTCAAAGAGGTAGAATTCAGTCTTGTGAGTTCTTTAGTAGAGTCTATATCAATCAATTCGAACGTGTATGAACCGAAACTACCAAAGAATCCTAATTTGCACTAGGAGTCTAAAAAAATGATGAGACACCAATTGATTCGTGTTGCACCGAGGAAGAATTGTGCACACGTTTAAATCCTACTAACACAAGAAAAAAGAAGGTGTTAGATATTGTAAAGGGAGAATAAAAAGCAAACAAATGAAAACCTACAGCTAAGAATCAATAAAAATTGTTGAAACCTGAAAACCCGAAAAACTGCGGAGTAACTTGACAACTTCGTTCAAGGTGTTCCCGAGCTCCAAAAATCACAAAATTAAATCTGGAATGTCCTTAAATATTGAGTTTTTGATCTGAAAAGTTTGGGCACCAAACTCAACCCGCTGAATATTTTTTAAAATTTTTATTAGATTTCGTCTTTTTCAATATTTTTGACTTTTTCGACTGATTTTTTTGCGGGAAATATTTTTTATATTCAATCACAGTGCCACAAATATTCATGTAAAATTTCAGATCAATCGAAAAATGTGTACCCACTCGAATGAATTTTTTTCTAAAAAATTTTCTGGCTAAAACTGCTGTTTGTTGTTTAAAAAATAGAGATCAGTTTAGAAATCAACCAAGAACACCCAAAACGCCCAAAATCTGATATCAAATGATAGAGGGTTGCGTGCGGACCAAGATCAAGTTGTCAAGTCACGAGAAACTCCTGCGAAAACTCTAAACGCTTGGATCTGAAACGAAACAGCAAAACTAATTTAGAATTAATTAGATCTGAAATGAAAATAACCAAAACAATAAAAGATCAGCCAAGAATTAAAAACACTTATAGATAGCTAATCTTGGAAGCCAAGAACACGGAATTGAATTCAATAGAGGCCCCAAACAGCCGAATCTGAAAAGAAGAATCCAAAAATCAGCAAACTTAAACTTAAACTCAACAGATCACGAAATCAATTAGATCTAGGATTTGGATGGCAAGAAAGAGGGGTTTTGTGAAATCAAAACGTTTCTTGTTGTCCAAGGGTGGTGCCGAACAGATTCTTGAAGGTTGAACGGGGCTGGAAATGAAACAAGAGAGTTTAAACAAGTTAGATATTGAAAACGACACAAGCAGAAAATTAAAAGATTGAATAGCAAGAAAAATAAAGATAAAGTCCTAAGAAGCCTTGAAATCGAAAAAGGATTTCACAACTCCCTTCAAACCGCTCTAATCTCCCCTCCAATGAAGATCAATGGCAATAAGAAGGCTGAAGATGGCTCCCACAATAAAAAAGATTATTAAAACTACTTCTAAAGAAAACTCAAGAGAAAATTCTTGGAGAACTCAAAGAGAATTTTCACTCAAAAACAAATCTGAAAATTTAATGTAATTGTAATGTATCTCACAAGGTGGCTAGTCATGCCTATTAATAGGCCTTCTAACTATTTCCTAATCTCATTAGGAAAACTTAAAAAAAAAAAAACCCTAATTAATGAATTGAGAGGGAAAATTTAGCCAAGGCAATTAATGGGCTGCTTGGGCCAAATTTTTACATAAATAATAATCCTAAAGTCTAAAAAATAAAACTAGGTATTTAAACAATTAAAATTTTACAAATTAGGCCACTTTAACAATTTGGCCTGATTTTCAACTAAGTATGGTTTGAACCTCTTGGTTGGGCTTGGAATCTTCTTATTGGGCCTTGCCTTCAAGAACTTGGGCTTTTAGTCCGTCTCCTATCGAAATTGGTTCGTTGATGCTCGTCACGGAGATCCAATGCGCTTTAGCTGCAAGATTCGGTTTCTTGGACCAAGATTTCCAAGATTTGAAATATTGATTTTCTTGATTCTTGAAATCGCTCCAAACAGCAAAATTGGGCCAAGATTCGGTTTCTTGATTTTCTTAAAAACAAGAAAGTGAATCTTGATTTTCTTTTTCCTTCGTATATGCATCTAAGGCCTTTGTGACTCGTATCAACCCTTCACATACATTACACTTGAAGATAACATTGAAATCAGATTTTTATTGAGTGAAAAATTCTCTTTGAGTTTTCTCCAAGAATTCTCTCTTGAGTTTTTCTTTTAGAAGTAGTTTTAACAATCTTTTTGATTGTGGGAGCCATCTTCAGCCTTCTTCTTGTCGTTGTTCTACATTGGAGGGGAGATTCGAGCCGTTTGAAGGGAGTTGTGAAATCTTTCTTGATTTCAAGGCTTCTTACGACTTTATTCATCTTTCTTGCTGTTCTTTCTTCTTTAGTTGTTTCTGTTTATGTCGATTGATTGATTAACTTGATTTAATTTCTCTTGTTGCGTTTTCAGCCATTCCAATATTCAAGAATTTGTTCGGCACCAGTCTTGGGCATCAAGAATCGTTCTTGATTCATAATTCTTCTTTTTCTTGCCGCACAAAACCTTGTTCTACTTTAATTTGGGGTTTCGTGATCTGTTGAGTTTAATTCTCTGTTTTGTGTTCTCCTTGGCAAATTCGGCTTGGGGGAGTCTTTTCTTGAAACTAAATTTTTGTTTCTTTGCTTCCAATCAACGCTTTTAATAAGTGTTTCGATTCTTGGCTGATTCTTTCTTGTTTTAGGTGTTTCGTTTTAGATCTGTTAGTTCTAAGTTTAATTTTCTGTTTCGTTTCAGATCCGAGTGTCTATCGTTCTCGTAGGAGTTTCCCGTGACTTGACAATTCGATCTTGGTCTGCGCACAACCCTCTATCATTTGGTATCAGATTTGGGGCGTTTTGGGTGTTCTTGGTTGATTTCTAAACTGATTTCCAGCAAATAATAGTTTTTGCCCGGAAAATTTTTTGGAAAAAATTCATTTGAGTGGGTAAACGTTTTCTGATTGGTCTGAAATTTTACATCCATATTTGAGGCACTGTTATAGAATATTAAAAAATATTTCCTGTAAAAAGATCAGTAGAAAAAGTCAAAAATTGAAAAATATGAAATCAAGTAAAAATTAAAAAAATATTCAGTGGGTTGAGTTTAGTGCCAAAACTTTCCAAATCAAATATAAAATTTTTAAGGACATTCCAGTTTAAATTTTGTGATTTTTGGAGATCAGGAACACCTCGAACGAAGTTGTCAAGTTACTCTACAGTTTTTCGAGTTTTCGGGTATCAGCAATTTTTATTGATTCTTAGCTGTAGGTTTTCATTTGTTTTGCTTTTATTCTTCCTTTATACTATCTAACACCTTCTTATTTCTTGTGTTAGTAGGATTTAAAACTCTGCACAATTCTTCCTTGGTGCGACACAAATCAATTGGTGTCTCGTCATTTTTTTGGACTCCTAGTGCAAATTAGGATTCTTTGGTAGTTACGGTTCATACACTTTCTAATTGATTGATATAGACTCTACTAAAGAACTCACAAGACTGAATTCTACCTCTTTGAGAATTTGATTTTCCTTTTTGAGTGATTAACGGTGAGGTTTGTTATTTTTTTCAGTGTTGAGTGTTGTTTTGCAGGTTTTAAAATAAGATGTCTAGAATTGGTCAAGTCGATGATGAGAATAATGACCATAATGAGGTCCTTGTAGTCTGCCGCACCCTTAACATCCAAATGAGAGATGATGTTGATAATCAAAGGACCAATATTTTCCATTCTAGGTGTTTTATAAAAGGTAACTTGTGTTCACTTATTATTGATAGTGGGAGTTGTTCGAATGTAGTGAGCAGCTATTTGGTGGATTCTTTAAAGTTACCTTGTACTGAGCACCCTAAGCCGTATCACCTTTAGTGGCTTAATGAATGCTCAGAAGTTAAAGTTACAAAACAGGCCTTGATCACTTTTAAGCTCAGGAATTACTAGGATGAGGTATGGTGTGATGTGGTCCAAATGCATGCGACACACTTGCTGATACGACCACGCCTGATACGATCTCGGTTTAGTAGTTGAGCCCGAGTCGTTTAGTTCCCGATCGTAAACGAAGAAGTATATTAGACAAGAAGAAGATAGAATATATTTGTATTCAAAGAAGCAAGTAAGTTCGTGCAAAGTTGGATGTGGATTTGGGTTAAGTCGAAATGGTATGACTAGAATGGTCGAGTTCGGTTTAGGATTAATTAAGAAATGGTCTTTGGTTTTGGTACGTTTTGGTATTTAGGAATTGGTACGAAATGGTAAGGGATTTGATACGAAATGGTAATGGAATTGGTACGAAATGGTAATGGTTCAAAAAGGCCAAGAGTGAACCAACACTAAAGAAAAGTGTCGACCCGAAACTTATAGGACCTAAATCAGTTGGAAATGGTTGATAAGGACCTTGACTTGATACTTAGGAAAGTATGAACCAAAGGTATCAAAAGTGAACGCCACACTCGAGTTTAGGGAGTGATAAGTTCGGAAAAGACTTGGAAAGACACAATTAATTAAACTAAGTCTAATTAATTCGGTTTGGACAAGACACATTAAAAACATGTTTTAAGACATATTTATAAGCTGTAGGAAATTAATTTGACTTAATAACATGTAAGAAAAACACAATCAATCATGCATAATTAAATCCGATCAGATTTGAAACTAATTAAATAGCAAAAATTAATTTAGCTGAATTTGAAAGTATTTGAGCTAAATAGAGCTGATTTGAACTCATTGAGCTAATTTGGAAGTTAATTCAGCTCATAGTAAAGTGCATGGAATGTTCTTCGAGTTGGTCCAAGCTTCTTCGACGTGCCCAACCAAAATCTCGCCCCAAACTTTGTTAACTAAAACCGAAACAGCCTTCTTGAATTGTTTAGCTCGTGATCGAGTGATAGGACCTTGAGGCAGCTCCAAAGGTTCCTTGTTCGAGCTAGGTAGGACTTGAAACGTGGCCGTATCATCCTCCCCCTCTTCAAAGCGATTTGCCCTCAAATCAGAATCTGCATCAAAAGGGGATAGGTCAGAGACATTAAAACTTGCACTTATATTATACTCACCTGGTAGATCAAGTCGATAAGAATTTTCGTTAATTCGTTCCAAAACTTGGAAAAGTCCGTCGCCACGCGGTAGTAGCTTTGATCGACGTTGGGCTGGAAAACGTTCCTTTCTTATGTGTACCCAGACCCAATCACCAGGTTCGAAGATAACTCTTTTTCGACCCTTGTTCGCCTTCCGAGTATAACTTTCAGTTCTTGCTTCAATGTTGGCTCGAACTTTCCGATGCAACTCCTCTATGTACTCGGCCTTTTTTCTAGCATCTGCATGAATAAGTTGATTGTTAGGTAAAGATACTAGATCTAAAGGAGTCAACGGATTAAATCCATAAACGACTTCAAAAGGTGAGTGTTTAGTTGCCAAGTGAACGGATCGATTATATGCAAATTCTATATGCGGCAAACACTCTTCCCACGACTTGAGATTTTTTCGTATGATGGCTCGTAACAAAGTGGATAGCACTCGGTTGACCACTTTCGTTTGGCCATCTGTTTGGGGATGGCAAGTGGTGGAAAACAGCAACTTAGTTCCGAGCTTTCCCCACAGTGATCTCCAAAAGTGACTCAAAAACTTCGCGTCTCGATTAGAAACAATCGTCCTCGGGATGCCATGCAAACGAACAATTTCCTTAAAGAAAAGATTAGCAATGTGAAGAGCATCATCAGTTTTTGAGCAAGAAATAAAATGAGACATTTTGGAGAAGCGATCAACAACAACAAAAATAGAGTCCTTCCCCGTTTTAGTCCTAGGCAATCCAAGGACAAAATCTATGGAGATGTCCTCCCAAGGTGCGTCGGGTATAGGAAGCGGCGTATACAACCCGTGCGGCTTAATCTTGGATTTGGCCTTCTTGCACGTCACACATCGCGCACATACTCGTTCAACGTCTCGTTTCATTTTTGGCCAATAGAAATGCTATTGAAGGGTTGCTAAGGTTTTTCCAACGCCGAAATGGCCCATGAGGCCTCCGCTATGCGCCTCATGTACTAATAAGTCTCGTACGGAACTCCGAGGCACACATAATTTTCCTTCTCTAAAAAGGAAACCGTCACTTCTATAAAACTTATCAATAGTAACACTTTCACAAGCAACAAATATTTCTCCAAAATCATCATCAGAAGAATATAAATCTTTTAATAATGTAAAACCAAGCAGTTTAGAGTCCAAACACGACAAAAGGGTATACCTTCTTGAAAGAGCGTCAGCCACGATATTTTCCTTATGCTTTTTATATTTTATGACATAGGGAAATGTCTCCAAATACTCTACCCACTTAGCATGACGTTTGTTTAATTTGTGCTGACCTTTAATGTGCTTTAATGCTTCATGATCCGAATGGATCACGAACTCCTTTGGCCACAAATAGTGTTGCCAAGTCTCGAGAGCGCGGATAAGTGCATACATCTCCTTGTCATAAACGGGGTAGTTTAGCGCAGCACCATTCAACTTTTCACTAAAGTAAGCGATCGGTCTTCCGTCTTGTGTTAACACAGCTCCGATCCCCACACCTGAGGCATCACACTCAATTTCAAATGTCTTAGAAAAATCAGGCAATGCTAACAATGGAGCTTTAGTAAGACAATTTTTAATAAGATTAAAAGAATTTTCTTGTTCTTCGCCCCAATGAAATGTGGAGTTCTTCTTGATAGTGCTTGTCAATGGTACAGCCAACGTGCTAAAGTTAGGTACAAAACGCCTATAGAAACTTGCTAGGCCATGGAAGCTTCGCACTTGGCTTATGCTCGTCGGTCTCGGCCATTCCTGAATCGCCTTAATCTTTTCGCTATCTACTTCGAGGCCCTCCGAGCTAACCACGAAACCTAAGAAAATCACTTTGTTAGAACAAAATGTACACTTCTTAAGATTAGCATACAAAGTCTCTTTTCTAAGTACTTCTAAAACAGTTCGCAAATGAATCACATGCTCATCTAACGATTTACTATATATGAGAATATCGTCGAAGTACACAACGCAAAACTTACCAATGAAATTTCATAAAACATAGTTCATAAGTCTCATAAAAGTGCTAGGGGCGTTGGTTAAGCCGAATGGCATTACCAACCATTCATACAAACCATGTTTCGTTTTAAAAGCAGTTTTCCACTCGTCACCTTCGCGCATTCGAATCTGATGGTATCCACTTTTAAGATCGATTTTCGAGAATAACTTTGCACTGCTCAACTCATTGAGCATGTCATCTAAGCGCGGTATGGGATGCCTATACTTAATGGTGATTTTATTTACAGCGCGGCAATTGACACACATGCACCATGTTCCGTCCTTCTTTGGCACCAACAAAACTGGTACAGTGCATGGGCTAAGGCTCTCTCGAATATAGCCTTTTTCCATGAGTTCGTTGATTTGACGTTGAAGCTCTTTGGTTTCTTCGGGATTGGTTCAATATGCCGGTCGATTCAGAATAACGGCTCCGGGCACAAAATCGATTTGGTGCTCAATCCCACGAAGTGGTGGCAAACCACTTGGCACTTCATCCGAAAAAACGTCTTTGAAATCCTGCAAGAGAGACAAAACAGAAGAAGGGGGATCTTCGGATAAGTCGTTAGTATTAAACAAATTTTCCTTATACATAAGTACAAGGATCGGTTGTCTTGCCAAAAACGCTTTTCGAACATCACTTACTTTTGCAAAAACATTCAATTTTTCACTCAATGTTTCTTTTTCATCTTTTTCTTTTCTTGCTTTCTTTTCATTCTCTTTTTTGAATTTTCTTTCTTTTTTTCATTTTTCTTTTCTTTTGTATTTTCCCTCTTTTCTTTTTCTCTCATTTGATCTACAGAATTTTTCAACTTGAGTTGATCCTCATAAACTTGCTTTGGCTTCAATGGGGCTAAGGTTACATTTCTTCTCATATGCTTGAAAGAATATCGATTTGAGTAACCATCGTGCATAACTCGACAATCGAATTGCCATGGACGGCCCAATAACAAGTGACCCGCGTGCATCGGAACAACATCGCATAACACATCATCGGAATATTTTCCAATGGAAAAGGAGACTAAAACTTGCTTTGTCACTTTTAACTCTCCTCCATCATTGAGCCATTGAAGTTTGTACGGATTTGGATGCTTGGTGGTCGGTAGACTCAACTTTTCCACCATGAGAGTACTCGCCACGTTCGTACAACTCCCTCCATCGATAATGACACTACAAAGTTTCCCTTGTACTTGACAACGAGTATGAAAGATGTTCTCTCGTTGTTGCTCATCTTCAACACTTTGGATGCTTAGACTTCTTTTAACGAGGAGTTCTCCATCAAAAGCGTGTTCAACTTCTTCATCGTTGTCAGAATCGATTTTGGGCTCGTCATCAAGTTCTTCTTCCTCCGATTCTATTTCTCCATTTGCACGAACCACCATGACGTTGCGGTTGGGACATTGACTTGCAATATGGCCCCTTCTAAGGCACTTAAAACACTTAATATCCCTTGAACGATTAGCAAATGAATCGGTTACCTTACCTTTGCTTGTGTCGCCCAAAGGTTTGTTTGCTTTGGCAGGCACCATTGGCTCCTTGGCACGACTTGGTGGATTGGTTTTACTCGAACTTTGCCCCCATCTAGTTGTGCTTGGGGTAGGAAAACTTCGAGTGGTATTCTTTCGCTTGAGTTGCTTCTCCACCTTAATGGCCATGTGTACCATGTCCACTATCTCAACATAATGTTGGAGTTCCACAATATTAGCGATGTCTCAGTTGAGACCAGCAAGGAATCGCGCCATCGTTGCTTCACGATCTTCTTGGACATCGGCACGGATCATTGCAATCTCCATCTCTTTGAAATAATCTTTGACACTCCTTGAACCTTGAGTGAGGTTTTGGAGTTTTTGATAAAGTTCTCGGTGATAATAGGAGGGAATGAATCATCGACGCATCACAGCTTTCATCTCGGCCCAAGTGGATATTGGCCGTTCCCTATTCCTCCTCCGACTCGTAGTGAGTTGGTCCCACCAAATCATAGCATAATCAGAGAACTCTATGGCCGCCAACTTCACTTTCTTGATCTCGGAATAATTGTGACAATCAAAGACCAATTCGATCTTCTTTTCCCATTCTAAGTAGGCTTCCGGATCAGACTTTCCTTGAAAAGATGGAATAGAAAGTTTAATGTTCCTTAAGTCGTCATCCATTCGTCTTTGATTCCAATTACCTCGGTTCCTTGGACCTCTTTGTCCTTCACTTAGATTTGACCCTTGATCACTTTCGGCTCCACTCGGATCATAGAGGTCATCTTGGTTGAGTTCTAATTGGCCTCGCTCCCTTTGCGGCCCTTGGGGTGTACGCTTTCGTTGATTCCTTAATTCAACTCGATCCAAATGTTCGTTAATGGATTCTAATTCTCCTCGGATCATACGTTGGATTTCTCGCAACAAGGCTTGTTGAGCCAAGTCCGGCACTCCACCTCCTCCAGGCGCAACGTTTCGGATTGGTTGCCTTCCACCTCCTTCCGCCATATTTCACTCAGGACTTTGAGACATGAAAATAAAAACCTCACAGCAAAAACCTCACAAAGTCTCTCACAAGAAGAATAAACACTCCACTCATGTTTCACTCAATTTCAGCTTTTAACTTGATGTAACTCTCGTGCCTTTTACCACTCACTTTCCTCTCGTGATTTCGTAAGTGACTCGTTATGACTTTGTCTTAGTTCAGTGGGTCGGCTTCAAAAGGTTTAACAAAGGAATATGATATGGTTTAGGTAGGCTCGAAAGAAAAGAAAGGTTTTAAAATGTGGCGTATAAATTTTTTTTAATAGCGTGAAATTTCACTAAGAGGGGTATAAAAGAGTGTAGAATGTGATTTTGAAAAAAAATTTGTTGAAGTGTCTCCAGACTCTTTTTTTTTTACGGATCTTTCACGTTCTTTTCATCCGCACCTAGACCGTATACAATTTTTTTGATTTTTTCTTTTCGATTTTCTTTTTTGAATTTTTTTACGTACCTATTTCAAATTGACTTCGAGTGCTCGTACTTCTCGTTTTAACCAGCTCTGATACCAAATGATACGATCTCAGTTTAGTAGTTGAGCCCGAGTCGTTTAGTTCCCGATCGTAAACGAAGAAGTATATTAGACAAGAAGAAGATAGAATATATCTGTATTCAAAGAAGCAAGTAAGTTCGTGCAAAGTTGGATGTGGATTTGGGTTAAGTCGAAATGGTATGACTAGAATGGTCGAGTTCGGTTTAGGATTAATTAAGAAATGGTCTTTGGTTTTGGTACGTTTTGGTATTTGGGAATTGGTACGAAATGGTAAGGGATTTGATACGAAATGGTAATGGAATTGGTACGAAATGGTAATGGTTCAAAAAGGTCAAGAGTGAACCAACACTAAAGAAAAGTGTCGACCCGAAACTTATAGGACCTAAATGAGTTGGAAATGGTTGATAAGGACCTTGACCCGATACTTAGGAAAGTATGAACCAAAGGTATCAAAAGTGAACGCCACACTCGGGTTTAGGGAGTGATAAGTTTAGAAAAGCCTCGGAAAGACACAATTAATTAAACTAAGTCTAATTAATTCGGTTTGGACAAGACACATTAAAAACATGTTTAAGACATATTTATAAGCTGTAGGAAATTAATTTGACTTAATAACATGTAAGAAGAACACAATCAATCATGCATAATTAAATCCGATCAGATTTGAAACTAATTAAATAGCAAAAATTAATTTAGCTGAATTTGAAAGTATTTGAGCTAAATTGAGCTGATTTGAACTCATTGAGCTAATTTGGAAGTTAATTCAGCTCGTAGTAAAGTGCATGGAATGTTCTTTGAGTTGGTCCAAGCTTTTTCGATGTGCCCAACCAAAATCTCGCCCCAAACTTTGTTAACTAAAACTGAAACAGCCTCCTTGAATTGTTTAGCTCGTGATCGAGTCATAGGACCTTGAGGCAGCTCCAAAGGTTCCTTGTTCGAGCTATGTAGGACTTGAAACGTGGCCGTATCAACGCCCGGGGTACATTTTTGGACCAGCTCTCTAAACACTGTTTGCAATTTGTTGTGGGCTAAACTAAGCTCCATTTTAGCTCATTCGAGCTCAAGTCAGCTCATTCGAGCTCAATTCAGCTCATTGAGCTCGTTATTAGCTCTTTAGCTCATTTATTTTTAATTGCTGGAATAAATTAAATATTTAAGTTAATTAGTTAATTTAGTTACAGCTCTTAATTACTTGTCAGCTTATTACATGTTTTAAATATGTTGTGTTAGCCGAATTTAATTAGGTGGCTGGACTATAATTAATTTGTCTCAATTTAGTTAGTATGATAATTAGTGCTTAATTTGTCTTCATGCCATTTAGTTCAATCGAACATACATTTGAACCTAATTTAGTTCATGTGTTTCTTGTAGGATGGACAAATACATGAAAGAGCATTAAAGTCCAAGTGCATGAATAGATTAGTGCAATGTATGGGAGTGTGTGCATGCACAATTGAGGTTCAATGGAAGGCATTTAAGGGAGCACAAGTACTTGGGACGTTCATGCAAGAGGGGATTGCTGAATGTTCATGCATTTGCACATTTATGGACCGAATTTATGGAAGTACATACCATGGGACGTTTCAGGCCTGTCCATGTACTTTCCATGATCACTATTCAAGTTTTCAAGGCACTTTAAGGCTCCAATCAGCCAAGGGTGATGTTGGAACAATTAAGGGGCTGCACATCCATGGAATTGAGCTCTCTTCAAGGTTAAGGATGCATGAATGCATCAAGTGAAGCAACATAATGTTTCGGCCAATCCATGCATCATCTCCAAGCATGAACCAAATTTTTAATGCTTCATTCATGCACATTCAACCGAATTTAGCTACAGCAAATTAATGATTTCTTTCTAGAAATTTTCTAGCATATTCATGGCTGAATTCTTAGCCATTAAATTGCCCATTCGGCTAGCCATGACTGGTTCTATAAATAGTTGTTTATTTTCATTGTAAAGGACTTTTTGTCAAATTTCTGAATGAACTATTGTTCTTGTGAGGTTTCTCCCTCTCATATTTCGTGTGAGTCTCGATTTGGCTTATCTAGCGTGCTAGTGGCGTCAACCGAACTCTTTCCGAACTTATCACCAATCCTGGTGTGGCGTTCATCCATTTCAATATACCTTCGGTTCTTACTTTGCTAAGTAACGGGTCGAGGTCCATATTCCTCTTTCCATCTTTTCACCTTAAACCATATAAGATTTGGGGCAATACTCATTATAGTATTGAAACTTTCTTGACGTTTAAGTTCTATTTTCCATCTCCATCAATTACCTTTTCTATCCTACCTTGTTTCTATTCTAAGCTGAACCTACCAGCACCAAACCACTCATCTAAACCCCTTTAAAAGCTTCCGCAACCCTTAGCCTAAATCACCCAATTTTGACAACTCCATCTACTCCTCGTCGACGATCAAGCAACTACGTGAAACGACTCGATTAACCCTGGCTGGATCGCATCACTTGCTCCTTGGACGGCCTTGGCAATTTGATCGTGATGTTACACACCAAGGCAAGCTCAATAGATACTCTCTTGTGTTTAAAGGCCGAAAATTCACTTTTGCTCCTTTAAATCCCAATGATGTATATAAAGATCAATTAAAGATGATGAAATTTTGTGAGGGGGTGAAGGAGAAAGGACAAATAAAAAGATAGAGAGAAAAGAGGCTAGTAGTGAAAAAAGTCAAAATTTAAATGGTCCAAAGGTGAGTGAATCCGCAAGTGGTAAACCTAAAGGGAAAAATTTAATTGCAACAAAAAAAGATGTGTGGAGAGCCCTACTCAATAAACAGCCTTGTATCCTTGTGAGGTTTAGGCAAAACTATTTATCTCTATCTAACATTAATGAAAATTTTCCTAGTGTGTTTCAATGTCTTTTGCAGGATTATGAGGATATTTTTAGGGAGGCCCCTAAAGGTTTACCACCTTTACGTGGGATAGAACACTTCCATTGGCCACATATGAAGAAAGATGTCGAAAAGGTTCCCAAAAGACCGAAAGATAACTTTCAACTTCAATACCTTTCCGATGAAAGACGCTTTCATACGATCAACTTAGGGAAAGATGAAATCACACTACATGAGCCCGAAGGTAAGTGAGGTAAGGAAATTTTAGCAACCGAGTCCCGTGCAGATTTGAAAATTATTGATAAAACTTTTGGTACTTAGTTCTTAAAAGATCCCCTCATTTTGATCCGATTAATTGTTATTCTTCGATTGTGGTTGATAAAGTCATTACGAAAGGAAGCGTGAGTTGTTATTCTCTTGATTTGCCTTGTGTAAAATCCGTGAATTTGTGCAAATCTGTTTTGGTGAATAAAAAAAGTTTTGAATGTATGTTGGTATGTATGCGAAAATCCTCATGGTTTAACTTGATTGGTTTAATGAAATCTTTGTTACACTTTGCATGACTAATCAAAATCAAGTTTTTAAACCTGGAATCTATTTGGTATATTTTGTTGGAAAATCAAGCATCATCTATTGTGTGCAAATACTTTCTATTGTTTTGATACTTGGTTTTTGAATAAGGTAACGAAATTTGCCAAATTGTTTTCAATTTATATTCGTGCCTTAAACAGTTTCTATGGTTATACATGAAGTTTGAGTTCCATTTGACAAAGGTTAACTCAACAACGGAGCTTCGACTACACTATGCCCCCAATGAGTGAAGGATTGTATTAAATGGAAAAGGTAAAATCGACCCTTATTCTTCTGCTTATAAAGGTAAGATGCTTGAAACTTTTGAAACACCTTTGTACTCCTCGGATAGTGACAAAGATCATGTTGATGATTTAATTTTTGTAAAACACTTAGGTCGAAACGTGCTTGACTATCCTATTTTATTTATTAATGATCTATCTGTTTTGATGGTTGATAAAAAGATTATTGTTTTTGATAATTTTATGATGCATGTGTGAGTGAATCTATAGTCCGTCGATTAATGCATGGTATGATTGTGCAACCCTGTGAACCATGTGAACCTTTTCAAATACCTACTTGTGACGATTATGTTTACCATTTGATTTATTACTCGCGATTTATTCATGGTTTGTGGAAACAATTTGAGATGATTGAATGCCTTAAAACATGTCCATCTTTGTTTTGAATATTTGACGAGGCATTGGCGAGTAAATTAGCTTGTTTGCATGGTAATCTGAATCTGTCCATTTGCATGCGTTATACTTGTTTTGTTATGCTTATGATTAGACTACAAGTTTGTTTGTGTTGCTATTTACTAACTCATGGCTATTCTTTTCAGTGGACTCGATTGCCATTAGTCCCGTTCGATCGAGGAAAGTCGAGTAAGAGGAACTATGTTCAAGTTAACCAACGCATTGACTGGAGGACAAGTCGCTTCGAAGAAGGGGGAAGATACGACCCTACCCCGAAAACGTCCTTGGTTCAGTTCATCAAGCGCCATTCGAAAACTTTTGCAAGCTAAACTAGCTTGTTCCAGCTCCATGGAGTTCAATTCGAGCTGATCGTTGAGCTTAATTCGCTTTTATTTAATTTCATGCATTTTTAATTTGCTGGAATAAATTAAATGAGTTAGTTTATTAAATTTAGTTCAGCTCAAATAAGTGTTAGATTTAATTTTAGTTCAACTTAAATAAGTGTTAGTAATTAATTTGTTTACATTTGTGATACGAACCGGCTCAGTGATGAGAGTCGAGTCCTTGATGTGCCCGATCGTGAATTGGAGTAATATTTGAGGGTGGTCGAAATAGATTAAGAAAGAAGCGATAAAGGCTCAAATTTAGTTCAAAAGAGGATATGGAATGTATTGAGGTTGATAGGTGGACGAAAACCAAGTATTCAAGTTGAACCAACACAATATAAGTGTGTTAGCCCGGGACTTATACGAATACTTAGGAGGAAGGTTAAATGTTGTATGGATGGAAAACGAATAAAATGGAACCTCGACCCGCTATCAAAGATGATAGGAACCTCGGTATAACTTGAACGCCACACTTTGGGTGCAAAATGATAAGTTTGGAAAAGAAGACGGGTTGACGCCACAAGGGTTACTTGAAAAGTCAGACGAGTCTTTGGAGAACAGTGAGAGTTGAAAACAAACTCACAAAGTAATCAGATTTCATATAAGGTTCAAAAGTATATTGTCTAACCCCAAAACGATTACAAAGCAAACTATTTATAGTCTAAGAAGTGCCCAACCGAATAGTCACAATAAACAGATTTAATTGAGCTAAATTAATAAGCTGAAATATCTTAATAACTAAGCTCAATGCTTTTGAAATATTCTAGGCCTTGGAAACTGATGTGATCCGGCTCAGTGAGGTGAGTCGAGTCGTAGATGTGCCCGATCATTAAAATGGAGAAGTTTCGTTCACTATGGAGTTTAATTGAATTTGGCTATGTGCAGGCTTAAAATGAAGATGTCAAAGAACTTCGGGATGGTACAAGTTTAGGCTCAACTAAATGTTGAAACAAATAAATCAGATGGGGTGGATAAAATGGATAATTGAGCTTAAGGACAAGAGTGAACCAATACTATAGAGAGTATTGACCCAAACTTATAAGTCACTTAAGGTGGACCTTGACCCACTAACTATAGAGAGTTAGGAACCAAAGGTATCAATAATTGAACGCCACATTCGGGATTGAGTGATAAGTTCGAAGAAACAAGGAAGACGCCACTAGCAAGCTAGATAAGTCTACTTGAGTCTAAAATAAAATAAGAGAGTTGAAAAACTCACAAAATGTATAAAACATTAATCAAAATGAGCAAAAGTTTTTTTACAAAATGAAATAGCAAACTATTTATAACTAACAAGGGATAGCCGAATGGACAAATTCAGAAACTTAATGCCTAAGTAATTTTGGCTAGAATGAGCTAGAATTATCTAGAATAAACCATTAAAGAGCTGGAGCAAGATTCGGCTGAATGGAACTTCAAAAAGGCATCTTCATGCTTAAGCAAATGAACTTGAACGTATTTGGAAGCTTGAAGAGTGCAATGTACTTGTCTAAGTTCAGCCAAGATTGAAGTATGGATGATGAGCTGGTTCATGAAAGGTAGCATGTACCTTTTGCAAATTCATTCTCCCTTTGTGCATGCATATTATACATTCAATGTGATGAATTAAGGTAATATTCCCTCCCTTTGGACGTTCATGAATCCACCCATACATGTATAGGAGCTGATTGGTCAAATTGAGGTGTGAATGGCTTAGATGCTGCCTTGGGAATACAATCGGCCAAGCTTGTGCTTTAAGTTGCTGGACACCTTTTGGCTGAATAGGTGCCTTGGGGAGCCAAATGAATCAGCCACCATTCATTGAAAGAGGCCTTACATGCACCGTCCCATACATTGAACCTATCATGCATGAACCTTGTTTAATTACTCTCCAAATTAGCTCACCTACAAAAACACATGAACCAAAATTAAATCACATAAAATTCAGCTGCAAAAACATTAATATAATTTAGTCACACTAATTAACACATATATTAAATTAGACAATTTAATAAAGTCTTAACAAGACATATTAAATTCGGCTAAGACACATTTAAAACATGTAATAAGTCAAGACATAATTATGAGCTGTAGTAATTTAAACTAAGTTAATAAAATACTTAATTTATTCAAACATTAAAATAAGTGAGTTGAAATAAACTTAAGCCAAGCTCAAACGAGCTGAATTAAATAAAATTTATTCCAGCAAACTAAAAGCATAAAATTAAACCAAGCTGAATTTGAGATTATTCGAGTTTATGGAGCTGGAAATGAGCTAAACGGAGCTCAACGAGATGGAATCGAGCTAAGTCAGCTCGCATGGATTTGAAAGCAAAGCTTAGGGAGCTGGTCCAAAAGTGCACCCGGGCGTGGTCGTATCATCCCCTCCCTCTTTAAAGCGATTTGTCCCCAAATCGGGCCATTTGCTCGAGAAAAATTTTTCAACTTCACCAGCACCTTGGTTAGTGACTTTAACAATATTGCTCCCACGAATCTGACAATCAAACATGACTCGAAAAGAAAGTAATTGATTTGTATGCCCTCCCTCTTTACGAGGCAACCGTTTCAAGGCGTCACCTACAAAAGAATAAAACCAATTAGTAACACGATCAATCACAAAGAAACCCTTTGAGAGTTTATTCACAACTCGAACAAGTAAACCAATGCCGGGGTCAAAAATAGAAATCATTCTTACCTTTTTCTTCGATGGAAGCAAACCTAAATCACAAGGCATTTGATAGCTATGGTTTTGGAAGTCAACTTTCCATGGTTCGATTACCTTAGACAACGATATAGAATGATGTTCACCGGGGTCAAAACAAAATTTTCTCTTGCCATTTCGAGTTGATTTGGCAATTTCATGACAGACTTCATAGAAAGAACACTAAGCAACTCAAAATCATTATCATGCAAAACATGTTCAGATCTTTTAGACCACAGTTGAGAACAACCTCTAGAACACAAATTTTGATTTTGACTTAACAAACCAACAAGATTCACATGTCTCATTTTCAAACATAAAGACAAAGCATCATACAAACAAAGATTGTTTACACATTCATTCAAATAAAATTTACGATGCTTGCTTTCTTCGATGAATGATTCATAATAAAACTCCAGGATTAAACACATGATTTTGGCTACTCGATCCAAATGGCAAGAAAAGTCTTTTTATCTCCAACAATTTACACAAATTAAACAACGAGGGTGTTAGCATACTCAAATTCAAACAAGCAAACCCTTTAAATCTCATTCGAAAAGATTTACGAAAACATGGAAATTTCACACCACAAATTGGATAATTCACATGATCAACACAACCAAACAGATGATATGTCGACTTTTGATCACACAATTCTAGATTTTGTTGATGCTGATTTATTCGTTCTTCATCAAAAAATTGCCGATTATTCGTTCTTCATCAAAAATCTTGCCGATGCCATACTCATCAATACATTTACATTCCTTTTCAACAGGATTAGTTAAAATGAACAAATTATACGGACTTTCATCTTACGCATCCAAACCATTAAGAAAATAATATTTTTCAAAAGCAAGAATCTTCTTATCATCAGAGAAAAAATGGATCATTATCAATCACAGAATGACAAGTAACCACGTCAAAGTTCAGATTCTTTCTAAAGACCAAAACATCAACAATGTGTCCATCAACAATCGAATAAAGCAGAGGTGCTTTAAAATTTTCAACATTCATACCTTGCGTACCTTGAAGAGTTGGAAGGATGATATCTTGCAATTGGACATGATGTGAATCAATAGGAAATAAATGATGATTAGGGCATTGTAAGACACCCTTTCAGAACATATTCATCAATTTGCTTCAAGGTTAAACAACAGAACAATCGATTGAAAGGATTTTCTTTGAGACAAACAAAACGGATGAATATGTCAAAAGGAATCAAACCACAATCAGATTGAATTTCATAAGGTTTCTTACCTGACTTACTTTGAATTTTTGAAAGGTAGTCTCATCATCCAACTTACCTTTTTCAATTAATCGAAAACGTCGTTCATGTGGTCGGTAATGAAGTTGGAACTTATCTTGGATTGGAAACTTACAAACCTGTAACAAAGAAGAATCAGAAAGCAAACTTGAACGGTGGTTAGCAAAAATATTCCTCGCTTTTTCTTGATTTCTTTCTCCACTCGTTTCTTTTGCAGACTTTTTTCTTTTTCACTCAATTTCTTTTCAAGCTCTCTTTCTTTTCCACTTTCGTTTTTTTTTTCTTTCAATTTCTTTTTCAATCTCTTTCTCCTTTTCACTCACTTTTGTTTTCGAAATCTCATTTTCATATTTTTCTTTTTTTTCATATTTCTTTTTTTGCTCTTTTCTCGCTCACTTTCTTTTACAATCGAAATTTTCAATTTGATTTGGTTCTCATGGACTTGTTCCGGTGTGGGCGGCGCTAAGGTGATTTTCCTTCCTTGATGCTTGAAGGAAAACCTATTGGTACGTCCATCGTGAGTGACCTTGCGATCCAATTGCCATGGTGCTCCTAGCAACAAATGGCAGGTTTGAATAGGTACCACATCACAAACGACTTCGTCTTGGTATCTGCCGATGGAATATGCAACACGCACTTGTTGAGTAACTTCAAATTCACCTTTGTCGTTAAACCACTGCAACTTATAAGGTTGAGGATGCTTGGTAACGAGTAAGCCAAGTTTTTCCACCATTCTGGTGCTGGCCACATTTGAACTAATGTCACCATTAACAATGATGCAACAAATTTTATCGTGGACACGGCATCGAGTATGAAACAGATTCTTATGTTGCGGTTCGTTCTCCAATTGTTGAAGACTTGAACTCATTTTGATGTCAACGTTAACAGGTGTCAAATCTTCTTTATCTTTGTCTGCTGGTACTTGGAGTTCTCCTTTTTGTATTCGTCGAAATTCAGACCGCATTATCCTTTGCATTTCTCGCTTCCACATTTGGAATTCAAATTCAGAAAATTCTTCGGACATGTTTCAACAAAAGGTTAGAAACAAAAAGAAATTAGAAAGAAAAATAACCCTCATCACAAAATCTCACAAGTTCTCTCGAAAAGAAAAATAATAGATGGCACTCCACTCGTGTTTCACTCTTATTTTGGCTTTTATCTTGATGTATTTTCACTCGTGCCTTTTACCTCTCGATTCGCCTCTCAAACTTCGTAATTGACTCGTTTAGACTTACAAGCAGGCCTAGAGGGTCGGCTTCAAAAGGGTTCACAAAGGTAGTCGATGTAAGGAGTGCAAGGTAGGCTGAAAAGAAAAAAAATTAAAAGGATGGTGCTAAGTGTGGTGATTGGTTCATGTTCGGTAGAAAAGCACTTTAAGATCGGGAAAAACTATGAACGTCTTCAAAACAGATTCTTTCTTCTTCTTTTTTTTGCAACTTTTAAACACTTTTTTTTGAAATTTCTCATTTTTTGATTTTTTTTTTTTTCGAATTCCTCTTCCTTTTTTTCTGATTTTTTTAATTTTTTAATTCAATACAATGGAAAGCTAAATACAAAAGAAAGAAGAAAAAAAATTACACCTTGAACTTCTTTTTTTTTCAAAATTTTTTTTGATTTTTTTCTTTTCACAATGTCTTACTCCGACAACTTCACGATCGTCTGTACTACTCGATTTTGACTAGCTCTGATACCAAATGATGTGATCCAGCTCGGTGAGTTGAGTCGAGTCGTAGATGTGCCCGATCGTTAAAATGGAGAAGTTTCGTTCACTATGGAGTTTAATTGAATTTGGCTATGTGCATGCTTAAAATGAAGATGTCAAAGAACTTCGGGATGGTACAAGTTTAGGCTCAGCTAAATGTTGAAACAAATAAATCAGATGGGGTGGATAAAATGGATAATTGAGCTTAAGGACAAGAAAGAGTGAACCAATACTATAGAGAGTATTGACCCAAAACTTATAAGTCACTTAAGGTGGACCTTGACCCACTAACTATAGAGAGTTAGGAACCAAAGGTATCAATAATTGAATGCCACATTCGGGATTGAGTGATAAGTTCGAAGAAATAAGGAAGACGCCACTAGCAAGCTAGATAAGTCTACTTGAGTCTAAAACAAAATAAGAGAGTTGAAAAACTCACAAAATGTATAAAACATAATCAAAATGAGCAAAAGTTTTTTACAAAATGAAATAGCAAACTATTTATAACTAACAAGGGATAGCCGAATGGACAAATTTAGAAACTTAATGCCTAAGTAATTTTTGGCTAGAATGAGCTAGAATTATCTAGAATAAACCATTAAAGAGCTGGAGCAAGATTCGGCTGAATGGAACTTCAAAAAGGCAACTTCATGCTTAAGCAAATGAACTTGAACGTATTTGGAAGCTTGAAGAGTGCAATGTACTTGTCTAAGTTCAGCCAAGACCTTAATTGAAGTATTGATGATGAGCTGGTTCATGAAGGTAGCATGTACCTTTTGTAAATTCGTTCTCCCCTTTGTGCATGCATATTATACATTCAATGTGATGAATTAAGGTAATATTCCCTCCCTTTGGACGTTCATGAATCCACCCATACATGTATAGGAGCTGATTGGTCAAATTGAGGTGTGAATGGCTTAGATGCTGCCTTAGGAATACAATCGGCCAAGCTTGCTTTAAGTTGCTGGACACCTTTTGGCTGAATAGGTGCCTTGGGGTGCCAAATGAATCAGCCACCATTCATTGAAAGAGGCCTTACATGCACCGTCCCATACATTGAACCTATCATGCATGAACCTTGTTTAATTACTCTCCAAATTCAGCTCACCTACAAAAACACATGAACCAAAATTAAATCACATAAAATTCAGCTGCAAAAACATTAATATAATTTAGTCACACTAATTAACAGATAAATTAAATTAGACAAATTTAATAAAGTCTTAACAAGACATATTAAATTCGGCTAAGACACATTTAAAACATGTAATAAGTCAAGACATAATTATGAGCTGTAGTAATTTAAACTAAGTTAATAAAATACTTAATTTATTCAGACATTAAAATAAATGAGCTGAAATAAACTTAGGCCAAGCTCAAACGAGCTGAATTAAATAAAATTTATTCCAGCAAAACAAGCATAAAATTAAACCAAGCTGAATTTGAGATTATTCGAGCTCATGGAGCTGGAAATGAGCTAAACGGAGCTCAACGAGATGGAATCGAGCTAAGTCAGCTCGCATGGATTTGCAAGCAAAGCTTAGGGAGCTGGTCCAAAAGTGCACTAGGGGCGTGTGGTCGTATCAGAAACGGTAATGGGCAGCAGCTTAAAGTCCTAATTCAGCTGAATAGATGAGTTGATTTCTTAGGCTGGAAGAGTTCAACGTTTTTAATAGATAATGACTTAAATTCTCTTCATTAAATCAGCCTTGAGAATCCTAATGATCAATAGCAGCATTAGTGACATCTTGGCACACAAAAACCTTCTTTGGGTATTGTAAAGTTTAGCCTTGAAGAGAGGAAATGCCAAGCATGTTGTTGGCCGAATGGCTACTTGAAAATACCAACTAGCAGCCCTTTGATGTTCACGAAAATAGCACCTGCTGGAAGTTAATTCTTGCCCATTGATTTCCACGAAAAGGCATATGGGGAAAGGAGAAATCAGCATTCAAATTAACTTTTAATGCTTCATGCATTCTCTTTTCAGCAGCTAATTAATGGACGTCCCTTGCATGCTGGACAGCTCCTTTAAAACATGTTTTGCTGCACATTGAATTCGGCCAGCCACTTTAATGCATTCCAGCATCTCATTGAATGGCCGTCCATTGCATGTGGAACAGCCCCTTAAATGCATGTCTCCTTTGCCATTAAGTTAGCCGAATTTAATTTCTGTAGACAACAATTTAATTCGGTCAATATATGTTAAAACCTGCACATTAAAAAAACATTTAATCATCAGCACCTATAACAATAAAATTCGGCTGGACATAAATAAAACCTCATTAAATTTGGCAGCCTCCTTTAATACATAATTAACTCATGCATGAAACAAAACAAGTTAATTAACATATTAATTTTGGCTGGATTTCAAGCACATTAAGTCAACAATGAGACATATTAAATTCGGCTGCCACATGGTCAACAAAGCATAATAAATTCGGCAGCCACATTAGGACACATTTAAACATGTTATGATTCAAACAACATAAATGCATATATAATAAATTTGGCTGAAACATAAACAAATTAAATGCATGCCTTATCCTAGGACAAATTAATGTGTACTAATTGAAAACATAATTAAATCATGTGTATGCTGAAATTAACAAACTAACTAATGAACTTAATTATTCCAGCAACTATGTAAAAGCATAAATTAAAATAAATTGAAGTTCAAACTTAATGAGTTGAAATTAGCTCGAATTGAGCTCCATTGAACTGAAACAAGCTCGATCAACTTGCAAGAATTTGCAATTGTCGCCTGATGAACTGAACCAAGGATGTTTTCGGGGCAGGGTCGTATCAATTTGGACAAATTAATTATTTGTGTTTAATCTGGACTTATCTCCATTTGATTTTTAGATTCGAGGACGAATCTTTTTGAGGAAGGGGGAATGATACGAGTCACAAAGGCCCAATTCAAGCTCAAGAATGTGATGGGCTCAAACTACCACAAGGCCCAATAACGAGGTCAAAGGCCAAATGCGTACGAAACTAAATGGAACCATTCAATGCTTCATTAACAAGGCCTTAGATGCGTATACAATGGAAAAAGAAAATCAAGAAACCGAATCTTGGGCCAATCTTGCTGTTTTGAGCGATTTCAAGAATCAAGAAAATCAAGATTTCAAATCTTGGAAATCTTGGCCCAAGAAACCGAATCTTGCAGCTAAGGCGCATTGGATCTTAATTACAAGCATCAACGAACCAATTTCGAGAAAGAACGGATTACAAGCCCAAGTTCTTGAAGACACGACCCAATAAGATGTTCCAAGCCCAACCAAGAAGTTTAAATTAGACTTAGTTGAAATCAGGCCAAAATTGTAAAAGTGGCCCAATTTGTGAAATTTTAATTCTTTAAATACTTAATTTTAATTTTTAGACTTTATAATTAAATTCTTATGTAAAAATTCAACCCAAGAAGCCCATTAAAAGGCCTTGCCGAATTTCCCTTGAAAAGTCAATAATTAGGTTTTTTTTTTTTTTTAGTTTCCTAATAGGGTTAGGAAAATAGTTAGGAGGGCTATTTATACGGCTTGGCCAGCCACCCTTCACATACATTACACTTGAAGATAACATTGAAATCAGATTTTTAATGAGTGAAAAATTCTCTTTGAATTTTCTCCAAGAATTCTCTCTTGAGTTTTTTTTAGAAGTAGTTTTAATAATTTTTGATTGTGGGAGCCATCTTCAGCCTTCTTCTTGCCGTTGTTCTACATTGGAGGGGAGATTCGAGCCATTTGAAGGGAGTTGTGAAATCTTTCTTGATTTCAAGGCTTCTTAGGACTTATTCATCTTTCCTGCTGTTCTTTCCTTCTTTAGTTGTTTCTGTTTATGCCGATTGATTGATTAACTTGATTTAATTTCTCTTGTTGCATTTTTTAGCCATTCTAATCTTCAAGAATCTGTTCATAACCAGTCTTGGGCATCAAGAATCGTTCTTGATTCATAATTCTTCTTTTTCTTACCGCACAAAACCTAGTTCTACTTCAATTTGGGGTTTCTTGATCTGTTGAGTTTAATTCTCTATTTTGTGTTCTCCTTGGCAGATTCAGCTTGGGGGAGTCTTTTCTTGAAACTAAATTTTTGTTTCTTTGCTTCCAATCAACACTATTAATAAGTGTTTCGATTCTTGGCTGATTCTTTCTTGTTTTGGGTGTTTCGTTTCAAATCTGTTAGTTCTAAGTTTAATTTTCTGTTTCGTTTCAGATCTGAGTGTCTATCGTTCTCGTAGGAATTTCCGTGACGTGACTGACAACTCGATCTTGGTCCGCGCGCAACCCTATATCATGTCTCGTCATTTTTTTGGACTCCTAGTGCAAATTAGGATTCTTTGGTAGTTACGGTTTGTACACTTTCTAATTGATTGATATAGACTCTACTAAAGAACTCACAAGATTGAATTCTACCTCTTTGAGAATTTGATTTTCCTTTTTGAGTGACTAACCATGAGGTTCTTGATAGGGGTGTGCGCGCGGACCAAGATCGAGTCGTCAAGTCACGGGAAACTCCTACGAAAGCTCTAATGAACAGATCTGAAAACAAAACGAATAATGAAATTAAATCTGGAAAATTTAGATCTGGAACAATAACACTAAAATCAGCAAGATTTAATCAAGAATCGAAACACTTATGAAAGGGGTTTCGTGGAAGCCAATAGCTCGATTTAGCAATCAAAGAAAGAACCAATCTGCCGAATCTGAGAAAACAAACACAAGCAGCAAATTAAACTTAAAATTTCAGCAAATAAATGGAGTAAAATTGGGGATTTGGACGGCAAGAAGAAAGAAGTAGAATCGAATGATTAAGCGCAATTGAAAGGAAAGAAAGAACAAAAATCTGCCAATGAATTGATTCAGCCAATAATGCCTAAATTTCCAGCAATCAATGACCCCCAATTTGAAAGAAACCCAATCGGCAAACCCTAGGAATTGGGGATTTTTGATTTTTGAATCGTTGCTGCCAACAAGGAAAAATTGAATTATCGATTCTTGGAGTTGAAACGTGGCTGAAAAGAACACAAGAATATCAGCAAACAACTAAGATAAAGAATCGATCCAAGAGGAACAAAGAAATAAAAAACGAAACAGCAAGAAATAAAGAAAAGTCCTAAGAACCCTTGAATTCTCGAAAGAATTCACAAATTCCTTCAAACGGCTCTAATCTTCCCTCCAAAGAGTATCGATGGCAAGAAGAAGGTTGAAGACGGCTCCCACAATCCAAAGATTGTTAAAACAGCTTCTAAAGAAAACTCAAGAGAGAAATCTTGGAGAAAACTCAAAGAAAATTCTGCTCTCTCAAATCTGAAATTTAATAATGAATCTATGTGTTGTCTGTTACAAGGGGTGGCTGGCCATCACTTATATAGGCCTCAAACTAATCCTAACCTCATTAAAACTTAAAAATTAACCCTAATAATAAAAAAAATAAAGAAAAATTCGTTCGTCTAACACTTAAATGGGCTGTTTTGGGCCGAATTTAACATGTAATATCTCTAGAGCCTAAAAAAATTAAATTAACAAATAAAATGTTTACAAATTGGGCCCTTTGATATTTTGGCCTGATTTTCAACTAAGTATGTATGGATTTCTTGATTGGGCTAGGAATTTGCTTATTGGGCCTCGCCTTTAAGAATTTGGGCTTGTGATCCATCTTTTACAAAAACTTGGGTCGTTGAAGCTCGTAACGGAGATCCAATGCATTTTGGCTGCAAGATCCGGTTTCTTGGACCAAGATTTCCAAGATTTGAAATCTTGATTTTCTTGATTCTTGAAATCGCTCCAAACAGCAAGATCGGGCCAAGATTCGATTTCTTGATTTTCTTGAAAACAAGAAAGTGAATCTTGATTTTCTTGTTCTTTCGTGTACGCATCTAAGGCCTTTGTGACTCGTATCATTCCCCCTTCCTCAAAAAGATTCGTCCTCGAATCTAAAAAATAAAATGGACTCGACTTTCCTCGATCGAACTGGACTAATGGCAATTGAGCCCACTGAAAAGAATAGCCATGAGTTAGTAAATAGCAACGCAAACAAACTTGTAGTCCAATCATAAGCATAACAAAACAAGTATAATGCATGCGAATGGACAGATTTAGATTACCCTGCAAATAACCTAATTTACTCGCCAATGCCTCATCAATTATTTGAACAAAGATGGACATGTTCTAAGGCATTCAATCATCTCAAATTGTTTCCACAAACCATGAAGAAATCGCGAGTAATAAATCAAATGGTAAACGTAATCGTCACAAGTAGGTATTTGAAAAGGTCCACATAGTTCATAGAGTTGCACAATCATACCATGCATTAATCGACGAACTATGGATTCACTCACAAATGCATCAAAAACAATAATCTTTTTATCAACCATTAAAACAGATAGATCATCAGAAATAAAATAGGATAGTCAAGCACGTTTCGATCTAAGTGTTTTACAAAAATTAAATCATCAACACGATCTTTGTCACTATCCGAGGAGTACAAAGTACAAAGGTGTTTTAAAGTTTCAAGCATCTTACCTTTATAAGCAGAAGAATAAGGGTCGATTTTACCTTTTTCATTGAATACAAAGCTTCGCTCATCGGGGGCATAGTGTAGTCGAAGCTCCGTTGTTGAGTTAACCTTTGTCAAATGGAACTCAAATTTATGTATAAACCACAGAAATTGTTTAAGGCACGAATATAAATTGAAAACAAATTTGGCAAATTTCGTTACCTTATTCAAAAACCAAGTATCAAAACAATAAAAAGTATTTGCCAAAACAGATTTACACAAATTCGAGGATTTTACACAAGGCAAATAAGAGAATAACAACTCACGCTTCCTTTCATAATGACTTTATCAACCACAACCGAAGAATAACAATTAATCGGATCAAAATGAATGGATCTTTTAAGAACTAAGTCACCAATAATTTTCAAATCTGTACGGGACTCTGTTGCTAAAATTTCCTTACCTCGCTTACCTTCGGGCTCATGTAGTGTTTTCATCTTTGCCTATGTTGATCGTACGAAAGCGTCTTTCATTTGAGAGGTATTGAAGTTGAAAGTTATCTTTCGGTCCTTCGGGAACCTGAAAAGTAACAACACAAGAAAAATTCATATCTTGGTTAGTGAAAACATTCCTCACTACCCTTTCCTCGTCTTTTTCTTTTGTTTCTTTTTCTAACTCATTTTCTCTTCTTTTCTTCAACTTCTTTTTCAATTTTCTTTTCTGTTTCACATTCCTTTTCACTCTCAATCTCTTTTTGCTCTTTTTCATTCTCTTTTTCTTTTTCTTTTCCTCACTTGTTTTAACAATAGAATTTTTCAATTTGATTTGGTCCTCATGGACTTGTTCCGGAGTGAGCGGCACTAAGGTGATTTTCCTTCCTTGATGCTTGAAAGAATACCTATTTGTACGACCATCGTGAGTGACCTTTCGATCCAGTGCCATGGTTCTCCTAGCAACAAATGGCAGGCTTGAATAGGCACTACGTCGCACACAACTTCGTCTTGATACTTACCGATAGAAAAGGCGATGCGCACTTGTTGAGTGACCTTAAATCGGCCTTCGTTGCTAAGCCCTTGTAGTTGATAAGGTTGTGGATGCTTGGTAGTGGTTAAGCAAAGCTTTTCCACCATCGTCGTGCTGGCTACGTTCGAGCAAGTTTCACCATCAATAATAACTCTACAAAGCTTACCTTGTACGTGGCAGCGAGTATGAAAGAGATGTCCTCGTTGCTACTCGCTCTTTGGTTTTGCCAAAGAAGGTTGCCCACGATCATGAAAATCATCATCCATTCTAAGGGCACGTCGAGGGCCACGCCTATGGGGTTGGTTGTCCCTATCCTCTTTAATTGGGTCTCGATAATGAGACTCTTGATTCAATCGCACCTCATTCAAAGTAGCATTCAATGCTTGAAGTGTAGCATTTATTTGCGTGATTGCAGCAGCATGTCCGTCTAACTGTTGTTGTACTTTCATAAATGTATCATCATTATTATCACCTTTAGACATTTTCTAAAAACCTACAAAAATAAACACTCAACACTCAAAAATAAAAGTTACCAAACCTCACCGTTAATCACTCAAAAAGAAAATTTAAATTTTCAATAAGCCAGAATTCAGTCTTATGAGTCTTTAGGAGAGTTTATATCAACCAATTAGAGAGTGAATGAACCGAGCTACCAAAGAGTCCTAATTTGCACTAGGATGCCAAAACTGACGAGACACCCAATTGATTCGTGTTGCACCGAGGAAGAAGTTGTACACACGTTTAGATCCTACTAACACAAGAAACAAGAAGGTGTTAGATAACGTAAAGGAAGAATAAAGGCAAACAAATGAAAACCTACAGCTAAGAATCAATAAAAATTGCTGAAAACAGAAAACCCGAAAAACTGCAGAGTAACTTGACAACTTCGTTCGAGGTGTTCCCGATCTCCAAAAATCACGAAATTAAATCTGGAATGTCCTTATATATTTAATTTTTGATCTGGAAAGTTTGGGCACCAAATTCAACCCGCTGAATCTTTTTTTAAATTTTTATTGAATTTCATCTTTTTTATTTTTTTGACTTTTTTGACTGATTTTTTTGCGGGATTAATTTTTTATATTCAATAACAGTGCCACAAATATGTATGTAAAATTTCAGATCAATCGGACAACGTTTACCCACTCAAATGAATTTTTTTCGAATAATTTTTCTGGGTAAAACTGCTGTTGTGCTTTAAAAAATAGAGATCAGTTTAGAAATCAGCCAAGAACACCCAAAACGCCCAAAATCTGATACCAAATGATATAGGGTTGTGAGCGGACCAAGATTTCCAAGATTTGAAATCTTGATTTTCTTGATTCTTGAAATCGCTCCAAACAGCAAGATCGGGCCAAGATTCGATTTCTGATTTTCTTGAAAACAAGAAAGTGAATCTTGATTTTCTTGTTCTTTCGTGTACGCATCTAAGGCCTTGTGACTCGTATCATTTCTTAATTTTTTATTTGGAGTGTGAGTGTTTGTTTTGGCAGGTATTCCAAAAAAAAAATGTCTAGAGTTGGTCAAGTTGATGATGACCATAATGATGTCCATGATAAATTTAAAATGATCCAACAACAGTTAGATGAACGGGCTGCCATACTTCGAACATTAAGTGCTACTATCAATGAGATGCGATTGGACTGAGTGGAGAAAAGAGCCCAACGAGGACAACTTAATTCAAGTGAAAGGGCAAAAATGAGAGTGCCAAGAAGACGAACATCCAACGAATATTCGAGAAGAGATTCATTTCATGATTCTTATTCAACGAGAAATTCAAGACGATGCAAAGCAAGTTTCGAGCGTGAAGTTTTCCAAGGTGACGAACAAGAAATCACAAATAATCCTTCGTATGCCCCAGGAACTCGTCTACTGAGAATCAATTTCGAAAAGGTGATCATTGTTCGTATGGAAGTCATTTCGTACATACCCAACGAGAGTCTTTTCGTTCCGATTCATTTGTAACATCTCTATCTTGTAATGAAAGGAACACAAAAAAAGAAATCAAAAAAGAAAAAGAGAATGAAAAAGAGAAAAAAGAGATTGAGAGTGAAAAGGAAACAGACAAAAAAAATTGAAAAAGAAATTGAAGAAAGAAGAGAAAATGAGTTAGAAAAAGAAACAAAAGAAAAAGACGAGGAAAGGGTAGTGAGGAATGTTTCCACTAACCAAGATATGAATTTTTCTCTTGTGTTGCTACTTTTCAGGTTCCTGAAAGACCGAAAGATAACTTTCGACTTCAATACCTTTTTCGATGAAAGACGCTTTCATATAATCACCATAGGCAAGATGAATCCACACTACTACATGAGCACGAAGGTAAGCGAGGTAGGGAATTTTAGCAACGGGGTCCCATTCAGATTTGAAAATTATTGATAAAACTTTTGGTACTTAGTTCTTAAAAAGATCCACTCATTTTGATCCGATTAATTGTTATTCTCTTGATTTACCTTGTGTAAAATTCGCGAATTTGTGCAAATCTATTTTGGTGAATAAAAAAGTTTTGAATGTATGTTGGTATGTATGCAAAAATCCTCTTGGTTTAACTTGATTGGTTTAATGAAATCTTGTTACACTTCGGCATGACAAATCAAAATCACGTTTTTAAACTTGGAATCTATTTTGGTATATTTTGTTGGAAAATCAAACATCATCTATCTATTGTGTGCAAATACTTTCCTATTGTTTTGATACTTGGTTTTTGAATAAAGGTAACGAAATTTGCCAAATTTGTTTTCAATTTATATTCGTGCCTTAAACAGTTTCTGTGGTTATACATGAAGTTTGAGTTCCATTTGACAAAGGTTAACTCAACAACGGAGCTTCGACTACACTATGCCCCCGATGAGCGAAGGTTTGTATTAAATGGAAAAGGTAAAATCGACCCTTATTCTTCTGCTTATAAAGGTAAGATGCTTGAAACTTTTGAAACACCTTTGTACTCCTCGGATAGTGACAAAGATCGTGTTGATGATTTATAGGTCGAAACGTGCTTGACTGTCCTATTTATATATTTATGATGATCTATCTATTTTGATGGTTGATAAAAGATTATTGTTTTTGATAATTTTTATGATGCATGTGTGAGTGAATCTATAGTCCGTCGATTAATGCATGGTATGATTGTGCAACTCTGTGAACCGTGTGAACCTTTTCAAATATCTACTTGTGACGATTAGTGTACCATTTGATTTATTACTCGTGATTTATTCATGGTTTGTGGAAACAATTTGAGATGATTGAATGCCTTAAAACATGTCCATCTTTGTTTCGAATATTTGATGAGGCATTGGTGAGTAAATTAGATTGTTTGCAATGGTAATCTGAATCTGTCCATTTGCATGCGTTATACTTGTTTTGTTATGCTATGATTGGACTACAAGTTTGTTTGCATTGCTATTTACTAACTCATGGCTATTCTTTTCATGAACTCAATTGCCATTAGTCCCGTTCGATCGAGGAAAGTCGAGTAAGAGAGGAACTATGTTTGAGTTAACCAATGCATCGATCGCAGGAGGGACAGTCGCTTCGAAGAAGGGGATGATACGACCCTGCCCCGAAAATGTCCTTGGTTCAGTTCATCAAGTGCCATTCGAAACTTTTGCAAGCTGAACTAGCTTGTTCCAGCTCCATGGAGTTCAATTCGAGCTGATTCTAGATCGTTGAGCTTAATTTTTTTTATTTAATTTCATGCATTTTTAATTTGCTGGAATAAATTAAATGAGTTAGTTTATTAATTTAGTTCAGCTCAAATAAGTGTTAGATTTAATTTTAGTTCAACTTAAATAAGTGTTAGTAATTATTTGTTTACATTTGGACAATTTAATTATTTGTGTTTAATCTGGACTTATCTCCCTTTGATTTTTCAGATTCGAGGACGAATCTTTTGAGGAAGGGGGAATGATATGAGTCACAAAGGCCCAATTCAAGCTCAAAGTTGTGATGGGCTGAAACTACCACAAGGCCCAATAACGAGGTCAAAGGCCAAATGCGTACGAACTAAATGGAACCATTCAAGGCTTCTTAGGACTTTATTCATCTTTCTTGCTGTTCTTTCGTCTTTAGTTGTTTCTGTTTATGCCGATTGGTTGATTAACTTGATTTATTTCTCTTGTTGCATTTTTAGCCATTCCAATCTTCAAGAATCTGTTCGGCACCATTCTTGGCATTAAAGAAACGTCCCTTAGTCATACTCTTCAATAGATCTTGCCGCCCAAGACTCCTAACTCTGATTCAATTCAGTTTGCTGGGGTTTTTGAGTTTAATAATTTCTCTGTTTTGTGTCTCCTTTGCAGATTCAGCTTGGGGAGTCTTTTCTTTTGAAACTAAATTTTGTGTTTCTTTGCTTCCAATCAACGCTATTAATAAGTGTTTCGATTCTTGGCTGATTCTTTCTTATTTTGGGTGTTTCGTTTCAGATCTGTTAGTTCTAAGTTTAATTTTTTGTTTCGTTTCAGATCTGAGTCTATCATTTTTGTAGGATTTTTTCCCGTGACTTGACAAACTCAATCTTGTCTAATCGCGCAACCCTCTATTAGTGTTGCCCAAAACAAATAAGCCTTTGGCCAATTAAGCAAAGGAAAAGCCATTGAGAGCTCGTCTAACCGTTCAAGAGATATCAAATGCTTTAAATTTTTGGGGAGAGGACATATCGCAAGTCAGTGTCCAAAACGAAACACCATGGTATTACACGCTATGGTGAAATTGAAACGGAAGATGAAGAGGAAGATGAGGCCGAATTGAATTCTGATGAAGAAGAGGATTTGAAACATGATATGATCTCGGTTTAGTAGATGATTTTGAGTCATTTAGTTGCCCAATCGATAAACGAAGAAGTATGCTTTGTTTTAGAGTTTAAAAGAGATAGGCTAAGTTCGAGTGTACGGAAGAAAAGGTTGATTTGTAAAAGGGAAAGTTAATGTGTGTGGTTAGGTTTAGATAAGGAATGTGCTTAGATTTGGTCATTTACCGGTTTAGGTATTAAAATGGAATGGTTTTGGTATGTATAGGAAATGGTATGGTTTTAAACGAAAATAGACCAAATTGGCTCAAAAGGTCAAGGATGAACCACACTAAAGAAGAGTGTTGATCCGAAACTTATAGGACCTAAAAGAGTCAGAATTGGCAATTTGGAAACCTTAACCCGATACTTAGGAAGTATGAACCAAAGGTATTACGGGTGAACGCCACACTCAGGTTTAGGGAGTGATAAGTTTAGAAAAGACTCGGGAAGACGCCACTAGAAGCTAGATAAGTCTCACGGGTCTCGAACGAAATTTGAGAGAAAAATGCCTCACAAATTTGGCAGCAATTCATTAACAATATGCCAAAAGTTCTTTACAAAATGAAATTTTTAGCTATTTATAAGCAGCAACTAAGCTAGCTGAATAGTCACTACTTACATCCTTAGAAATTAAGCAATTGAATTCATCTAATGGCTTAGCTAAATTCGGCTGAACATGGACAGCTTCTAGAACAAGCATTGAACCTTGGAAAATTTAGGATGGTGCATGGATGAGCTAGGTTCGGCCAATGTGCATAAATGATCTCATTTAAGTTGTAACTTTTGCTAAAAAGTGACCAGAATTAAAGGGATTTGAACAGCCAAATGAAGTGTGAAGCTTAGCTTTGAAGAGTCCTCAAGTGTGAACATTCCAAACCGAATAGTCAAGAGTGTGAACTCCATGTAGAACGGCATTATGCTGATTCTTGGAATAATGAAATCAGCTGAACATTCATCTTGCATGAATCGCCAAGTTCATTGAATCTGTTGTACATGCATCCAGCTTAAATGCTTTCCCTCCACATTCGGCCCAACCTACAAGGATGAATGAATCTTAAAATTAAGGCAAAATTCAGCTGAACATAGTTAAGAAAATAACCTGGACAAATTAAAGACACATGATTAAAACTAGACACAATAAAATAAGATAAGACAAATTAATAAGGTTTGTCCAGATTTGAACCAATTAAATACCAACATAAATTGAGCTAATTAAATTAACATATTAATTTATTTCAGCAACTATGTAATCGCCAGGAATGAATTGAGCTGAAATGATACGAGTCACAAAGGCCCAACCCAAGCTCAAGAACGTGATAGGCTCAAATTACCACAAGGCCCAATAACGAGGTCAAAGGCCAGACAATGCGTTCAAAACTAAATGAAACCATTCAGGAATTGTTAGCAAGGCGGCCTTAGATGCGTGCACGAAAGAAAAGAAAATCAAGATTCACTTTCTTGTTTTTAAGAAAATCAAGAAACCGAATCTTGGCCTAATTTTGCTGTTTGGAGCGATTTCAAGAATCAAGAAAATCAAGATTTCAAATCTTGGAAATCTTGGTCCAAGAAAACCGAATCTTGCAGGTAACGCTCATTGGATCTCCGTTACTAGCATCAACGAACCAATTTCGATAGGAGATGGACTACAAGCCAAAGTTCTTGAAGGCAAGGCCCAATAAGAGGTTCCAAGCCCAACCAAAAAAATTCAAACCATACTTAGCTGAAATCAGGCCAATTATAAAAGTGGCCCAATTTGTAAAATTTTAATTGTTTAAATACCTAGTTTAATTTTTAGACTTTGGGATTATTATATATGTAAAAATTCGGCCCAGCAAGCAGCCCATTAAATGCCTGGCTGAATTTTCCCTCTCAATTTATTAATTAGGGTTTTTTTTAGTTTTCCTAGAGATTAAGAAAATAGTTAGAAGGCCTATTAATAGGCATGGCCGGCCACATTGTCAAATACATTACAATTACATTAATTTTCAGAGTTGTTTTTGAGTGAAAATTCTCTTTGAGTTCTCCAAGAATTTTCTCTTGAGTTTTCTTTAGAAGTAGTTTTAACAATCTTTTGATTGTGGGAGCCATCTTCAGCCTTCTTCTTGCCATTATTCTTCTTCATTGGAGGGAAAATTAGAGCCGTTTGAAGGAGTTGTGAAATCTTTCGGGATTTCAAGGCTTCTTAGGACTTTTCTTATTTTTCTTGCTGTTCGTTTCAATCTTCAATCTTTTAATTCTTGTTTTGTGCCGTTTCCATTATCTAACTTGTTAAGATTTCTTGTTGCGTTTTCCAGCCTTCTTCAACATTAAGGAAGCTGATCGGCATCCTTCTTGGCAGCAATAATCATTCATTCCTTTCCATCGATCTTGTCGTCTATTCATCCCATTTTTGATTAAATTTTGTTTGCTGGAATTTAGAGTTTGATTTGCTGTTTGGAAGTTAATCTTTTAGATTCGGTTTGGGAGTTCAAAAACGTTCTTGATTATCGAAGATCATTCTTAATCCATAATTTCCCTCTTTCTTGCTGCACGATTTCTCATTCTTATTCAATTTTCTTTTTTTTGTGATCTGTTGAATTAATTTTCTGTTTTGATTCAATTGACAGATTCGGCTGAATTGGAGACTTCTTTGAAGCTTATTCACGACTTCTTGACTTCCGAATTCCCTAATAATAAGTGTTTCGATTCTTGGTTTATTCTTTGCTATTTAGGGTTCTTTAATTTCAGATCTGAAAATTCTAAAAGCTAATCTTTCTGCTTCGTTTCAGATCTGATGATAGAGGGTTGTGCGCGGACCAAGATCGAGTTGTCAAGTCACGAGAGACTCCTACGAAAACTCTAGATGATCAGATCTGAAAACAAAACAGAAAGATTAACTTTTAGAATTTCCAGATCTGAAATTAAAGAACCCTAAAATAGCAGAGAATAAACCAAGAATCAAAACACTTATTATTAGGAAATTCGGAAGCCAAGAACTCATGAATAAGCTTCAAAGAAGTCCCAATTTAGCCGAATCTGTCAATTGAATGATACGGCGGCTGTGGCTAAGGAGCCAACTAAAGCTACCAACGAGCCCTTGGAGTTCCAACAGGTCCTATAACTCGTGCTTGGGCCAAACGATTTAAGGATGGAGCTTCGGCTCTCATAGATGGGATTTGGTGCAGAAACGTTGCTGGATAGATTGAGAACATCGAGCCAAGCAACCCATGCAACCTTCTTCAAGCTCAACTTGAGCTCAAGGAGCTCATTTTTAATTTTCATTAAATTTGCTAAAATAAATAGATTTAGTTGTTGAATAGTTATATAGTTAACTAGCTAAATTAATTAATAAATGATACGAGTCACAAAGGCCTTAGATGCATACACGAGACAACAAGAAAATCAAGATTTACTTTCTTGTTTTCAAGAAAATCAAGAAATCGAATCTTGGCCCAAGTATGCTGTTCGAAGAGATTTCAAGAATCAAGAAAATCAAGATTTCAAATCTTGGAAATCTTGGTCCAAGAAACCAAATCTTGCAGCCAACACACGCATTGGATCTCCGTTACGAGCATCAACGACTCAATTTCGGAAGGAGATGGATCACGAGCCCAAATTCTTGAAGACAAGGCCCAATAAGCAACTTTCCAGCCCAATCCAGAAATTTATGCATATTTAATTGAAAATCAGGCCAAAATGTCAAAGGGCCCAATTCATAAACATTTATGTGTTTAATTTAATTTTTTAAGCTTTTAGGAACATACATGTAAAATTCGGCCCAAAAACAGCCCATACATAAGCTTGGCCGAATTTTCCCTTATTATTTATTAATTAGGTTTAATTTTATTAGTTACTTGTTAGATTAGGATTACTTGAGGCCTATTTAAAGGCATGGCCAGCCACCCTTTGTACACACAACACTTATATTCATTCTTAAATTTCAGATTTGAGAGAGCAGAATTTTCTTTGAGTTTTCTCCAAGATTTCTCTCTTGAGTTTTCTTTAGAAGTTGTTTTTAACAATCTTTTGATTGTGGGAGCCATCTTCAACCTTCTTCTTGCCATCGATATTCTTTGGAGGGAAGATTAGAGCCGTTTGAAGGAATTTGTGAATTCTTTCGGGAATTCAAGGGTTCTTAGGACTTATCTTTATTTCTTGCTGTTCAATTTATTTCCTTTGTTATACTTGTGCCGATTCTTCTTCTAATCTCTTTGCTGTTTTTGTTTATGTTTCAGCCTTGATTAAACTCCAAGAACTCCTCGTTTAATCGATCCCTTTTATTGGCAGCAACTATTCGATCCAAAAATCCCCAAAATTTAGGGTTCTTGCCGATTTCTAATTCTTCTTGTTGGGTGAAATTAGGCTGCTGGAATTTGGGCATTCTTGGCCAAATCAAGTTATTGACAGATTAGCATTCTTTATTTACTTCCAAACTCGGTCAATTTCATCAATTTCATTTCTTTTCTTTTCTTTTGCCGCCCAAATCCCTAATTTTTCTATTAAAATCTGGTTGATTTAATTCGTTGCTGTTTTAGTGTTCTTGAACAGATTCGGCTTGTGGAGAATTGATCTTGGAGTTCGATTTCGTCTTCTTGAATTTCGAAAACATCCATTCATTCGTTCTTTGTTTCTTGCTGCTCATTTAATTGAATTTGGGGATTTAATTCCAGATCTGATTAGTTTATTCTTGTTCTTTTCTTTGTCTTTTTCAGATCTGTTCGTTTAGAGCTTTCGTAGGAGTTTCCCGTGACTTGGCATCTCGATCTTGGTCCGCGCGCAACAACCTATCTATCATGGTATCAGATTTTGGGCGTTTTGGGTGTTCTGTTCTTGGTTGATTTCTAATCTGATCTCTATTTTTTTAAAGCACAAACAGCAGTTTTACCCAGAAAAATTGTTCGAAAAAAATTCATTTGAGTGGGTAAACGTTGTCCGATTGATCTGAAATTTGACATACATATTTTTGGCACTGTGATTGAATATAAAAAAATTAATCCCGCAAAAAAATCAGTCAAAAAAGTCAAAAAAATCAAAAAAAAAAAGACGAAATTCAATAAAAATTTAAAAAAAGATCCAGCGGGTTGAAATTTGGTGCCCAAACTTTTCAGATCAAAGATTAATATATAAGGACATTCCAGATTTAATTTCGTGATTTTTGGAGATCGGGAACACCTCTCGAACGAAGTTGTCAAGTTGTCATCTACCTACTTCGCAGTTTTTCAGGGTTTTTTGTTTTTCAGCAATTTTTATTGATTCTTAGCTGTAGGTTTTCATTTGTTTGCCTTTATTTTTTCCATTACGTTATCTAACACCTTCTTGTTTCTTGTGTTAGTAGGATTTATACGTGTGCACAACTTCTTCTTCCGGTGCAACACGAATCAATTGGTGTCTCGTCAGTTTTGGCATCCTAGTGCAAATTAGGATTCTTTGGTAGTTTGGTTCACACTCTCTAATTGGTTGATATAAACTCTGATAAAGAACTCTCAAGATTGAATTCTACCTCATTGAGAATTGAATTTTCTTTTTGAGTGATTTACGGTGAGGTTTGCTAACTTTTATTTTTGAGTGTTGAGTGTTTATTTTTTTTACAGGTTTTTGAAAATGTCTAAAGGTGATAATAATGATGAATATTTAAAGATTAAACATTCCAACAACAGTTGGACGAACAGGCTACTACACTTCGAGCTTTGAATACTACTTTGAATGAGGTACGATTGAATCAAGAACCTCAATATCGAGATCCAATCAAGGAAGATAGGGATAACCAGCCCCATAGGCGCGCCCTCGACGTGTCCCTAGAATGGATGATGATTTTCATGATCGTAGGCAACCTTCTTTGGCAAAATCAAAGAGCGAGCAGCAACGAGAACATCTCTTTCATACTCGCTATACTCGCTGCATGTCAAGCTTTGTAGAGTTAGATGGTGAAAGCTTAGGTACTAGACTTGCTTAACACGAGAACGACCAGCCACGACCGACAAGCTTAACACACCATAAGCATCCACAACCTTATCAACTACAAGGGCTTAGCAACGAAGGCCGATTTAAGGTCACTCAACAAGTGCGCATCGCCTTTTCTATCGGTAAGTATCAAGACGAAGTTGTGTGCGACGTAATGCCTATTCAAGCCTGCCATTTGTTGCTAGGAGAACCATGGCAACTGGATCGAAAGGCCACTCACGATGGTCGTACAAATAGGTATTCTTTCAAGCATCAAGGAAGGAAAATCACCTTAGTGCCGCTCATTCCGGAACAAGTCCATGAGGACCAAATCAAATTGAAAAAATTCTATTGTTAAAACAAGTGAGGAAAAAGAAAAGAAAAAGAGAATGAAAAAGAGCAAAAAGAGATTGAGAGTGAAAAGGAATGTGAAACAGAAAAGAAAATTGAAAAAGAAGTTGAAGAAAGAAGAGAAAATGAGTTAGAAAAAGAAACAAAAGAAAAAGACGAGGAAAGGGTAGTGAGGAATGTTTTCACTAACCAAGATATGAATTTTTCTGTGTTGTTACTTTTCAGGTTCCCGAAGGACCGAAAGATAACTTTCAACTTCAATACCTCTCAAATGAAAGACGCTTTCGTACGATCAACATAGGCAAAGATGAAATCACACTACATGAGCCCGAAGGTAAGCGAGGTAAGGAAATTTTAGCAACAGAGTCCCGTGCAGATTTGAAAATTATTGGTGACTTAGTTCTTAAAAGATCCATTCATTTTGATCCGATTAATTGTTATTCTTCGGTTGTGGTTGATAAAGTCATTATGAAAGGAAGCGTGAGTTGTTATTCTCTTAATTTGCCTGTTGTGTAAAATCCTCGAATTTGTGTAAATCTATTTTGGCAAATACTTTTTATTGTTTTGATACTTGGTTTTTGAATAAGGTAACGAAATTTGCCAAATTTGTTTTCAATTTATATTCGTGCCTTAAACAATTTCTGTGGTTATACATAAAATTTGAGTTCCATTTGACAAAGGTTAACTCAACAACGGAGCTTCGACTACACTATGCCCCCGATGAGTTTGTATTCAATGAAAAAGGTAAAATCGACCCTTATTCTTCTGCTTATAAAGGTAAGATGCTTGAAACTTTTAAAACACCTTTGTACTCCTCGGATGATTTAATTTTTTGTAAAACACTTAGATCGAAACGTGCTTGACGATCCTATTTTATTTCTTGATGATCTATCTATTTTAATGGTTGATAAAAAGATTATTTTTTTGATGCATGTGTGAGTGAATCCATAGTTCGTCGATTAATGCATGGTATGATTGTGCAGCTCTATGAACTATGTGGACCTTTTCAAATACCTACTTGTGACGATTACGTTTACCATTTGATTTATTACTCGCGATTTCTTCATGGTTTGTGGAAACAATTTGAGATGATTGAATGCCTTAAAACATGTCCATCTTTGTTTCAAATAATTGATGAGGCATTGGCGAGTAAATTAGGTTATTTGCATGGTAATCTAAATCTGTCCATTCGCATGCATTATACTTGTTTTGTTATGCTTATGATTGGACTACAAGTTTGTTTGCGTTGCTATTTACTAACTCATGGCTATTCTTTTCAGTGGGCTCAATTGCCATTAGTCCCGTTCGATCGAGGAAAGTCGAATCCATTTGATTTTTTAGATTCGAGGACGAATCTTTTTGAGGAAGGGGGGAATGATACGAGTCACAAAGGCCTTAGATGCATACACGAGACAACAAGAAAATCAAGATTTACTTTCTTGTTTTCAAGAAAATCAAGAAATCGAATCTTGGCCCAAGTATGCTGTTCGAAGAGATTTCAAGAATCAAAAAATCAAGATTTCAAATCTTGGAAATCTTGGTCCAAGAAAAACCAAATCTTGCAGCCAACACGCATTGGATCTCCGTTACGAGCATCAACACGACTCATTTCGGAAGGAGATGGATCACGAGCCCAAATTCTTGAAGACAAGGCCCATAAGCAACTTCCACTTCCAGCCCAATCCAGAAATTTATGCATATTTAATTGAAAATCAGGCCAAAATGTCAAAGGGCCCAATTCATAAACATTTTATGTGTTTAATTTAATTTTTTAAGCTTTTAGGAACATACATGTAAAATTCAGCCCAAAAACAGCCATACATAAGCTTGGCCGAATTTTCCCTTATTATTTTATTAATTAGGTTTAATTTTATTAGTTACTTGTTAGATTAGGATTACTTGAGGCCTATTTAAAGGCATGGCCAGCCACCCTTTGTACACACAACACTTATATTCATTCTTAAATTTCAGATTTGAGAGAGCAGAATTTTCTTTGAGTTTTCTCCAAGATTTCTCTCTTGAGTTTTTCTTTAGAAGTTGTTTTAACAATCTTTTGATTGTGGGAGCCATCTTCAACCTTCTTCTTGCCATCGATATTCTTTGGAGGGAAGATTAGAGCCGTTTGAAGGAATTTGTGAATTCTTTCGGGAATTCAAGGGTTCTTAGGACTTATCTTTATTTCTTGCTGTTCAATTTATTTCCTTTGTTATACTTGTGCCGATTCTTCTTCTAATCTCTTTGCTGTTTTTGTTTATGTTTCAGCCTTGATTAAACTCCAAGAACTCCTCGTTTAATCGATCCCTTTTATTGGCAGCAACTATTCGATCCAAAAATCCCCAAAATTTAGGGTTCTTGCCGATTTCTAATTCTTCTTGTTGGTGAAATTAGGCTGCTGGAATTTGGGCATTCTTGGCCAAATCAAGTTATTGACAGATTAGCATTCTTTATTTACTTCCAACTCGGTCAATTTCATCAATTTCATTCTTTTCTTTTCTTTGCCGCCCAAATCCCTAATTTTCTATTGAAATCTGGTTGATTTAATTCGTTGCTTTTTAGTGTTCTTGAACAGATTCGGCTTGTGGAGAATTGATCTTGGAGTTCGATTTCGTCTTCTTGAATTTCGAAAACATCCATTCATTCGTTCTTTGTTTCTTGCTGCTCATTTAATTGAATTTGGGGATTTAATTCCAGATCTGATTAGTTTATTCTTGTTCTTGTCTTAATTTTCAGATCTGTTCGTTTAGAGGCTTTCGTAGGAGTTTCCCGTGACTTGGCAACTCGATCTTGGTCCGCGCGCAACCTTCTATCATAAAATCTGGACATATTAAATTTTTGTGATAAATGTGTTTCATATTAATGCATGATATTAATGTGTCTAAATTATTACAAGTTTTAATTATGTCCAAAGTCTAGCCGAAACTCAAACATGTTTTAATTGTGTCCTAAAGGCTGCCGAAATTAATGTGCAGCATTTTAATGTTATTGCTGCCAAATTTATTGTGTCTAAATTGCATTTGAATTAATTTGCTGCAGGTACACTACACTTGGATGTTTAGGTACATGAAGGAATTAAAGAAGATACATTCCCTTGGACGGTACCATGCATGGAACACATTTAAATTGGTGTGCTGAAGGTTGATTATTTCTAAGTGACTATTCGGCCAAAAAGAGTTGCTGTTTCATACTCCCAAGCTATCCATTCGGTTGAACTTGTTCCATTCACATTGCTGGACATATTTTCACATGTATTGGCTATTCGTTTCCAAGCTTTCACACCATAAAAGACTGCTCAATATCTCATTAATTGCTGGTCACTTTTCAGCAACAGTTGCAAATTAAATGAGCTCTTTTAAGCACATCAACCGAATCTAGTTGCTACCATGCATTTTTCAAGCTTCCAAGTGCATTGTTCATTCTAGCAGCTGACCATTGGAGCTCCCTATTCAGCTGAACCTTACCAGTAAGATTAAATGAATTTTGTTTGCTTAATTTTTAAGAAAACTTTGACTATTCGGCTAGCTTAGTCTATGCTTATAAATAGTTGTTGAATTCATCATGTAAGGGACTTCTGAACATTACTGAATTGCTGTCAAATTGTTGAGAGAATTCTTCTCTTAAATTTCATCCAAAAACTTCGTTGACTTATCTAATTAGTTAGTGGCGTCAACCCGTTATTTTTTGTTCAATCGAACTTATCACGATTTTGTGTGGAGTTCAATCTAAATCATACCAAGGTTCCTATCTATTATAGATAGTGGGTCGGGTTTCCCTATCCATCTTGATAGAGGGTTGCGCGCAGACCAAGATCGAGTCGTCAAGTCACGGGAAACTCCTACGAAAGCTCTAAACAATCAGATCTGAAACGAAACAGAAAATTAAAAAGATTAGAACTTTGACTTTCCAGATCTGAAATAAAATTCCCAAATCAGCAAAGAGTCAAATTGAGAATAGAAATAAGTGTTAATAAGGGTTCTTGAAACCCTAAAGGAGGTTGCGATTCTGCCCAATTGAACACCAGAGATTTGTTTTCCCCAATTCGGCAATCTAATTTCACCCAAAAAGAGTATGGATGAATCGGCAAGAACCCTAGAAATTGGGGATTTTTGGCTGATTCTTAAGATAGAAAAAAGGCTGAAAGTAAGAACAACAAATAAATTAGGTAAAGATTCAGCACAAGCAGAAATAAGAAAGAATTGACAGCAAGAAATTAAAAATAAGTCCTGAGAAGCCTTGAAATCCCGAAAGATCTCACAACTCACTTCAAACGGTTCTAATCTCCCCTCCAAAGAATATCAATGGCAAGAAGAAGGCTGAAGATGGCTCCCACAATCAAAAGATTGTTAAAACAACTTCTAAAGAAAACTCAAGAGAGAATTCTTGGAGAAAACCCCAAAGAAAATTCTGCACTCAACAAATCTGAAATTTCAATAGAATTCTAAGTAATGAATACAAGGGTGGCCGGCCATGCCTTTAAATAGGCCTTAAACTAATCCTAATCTCATTAGAAAACTTAAAAATTAAACCTAATTAATAAAATAATAGAGAAATTTGGCCATGCACTTAAATGGACTGTTTTGGGCCGAATTTTAACATGTAACATTCCTAAAGCCTAAAATTTAAATTAACAACTAAAATGTTTACAAATTGGGCCCTTTGACAATTTGGCCTGATTTTCAACTAAATATGGGTTGATTTCTTGATTGGGCTTGGGATCTTCTTATTGGGCCTTGCCTTCAAGACTTAGGCTTGTGATCCATCTCTTACCGAAATTGAGTCGTTGATGCTCGTGACAGAGATCCAATGCGCTTTGGCTGCAAGATTCGGTTTTTTAGACCAAGATTTCCAAGATTTGAAATCTTGATTTTCTTGATTCTTGAAATCGCTCCAAACAGCAAAATTGGGCCAAGATTTGGTTTCTTGATTTTCTTGAAAACAAGAAAGTGAATCTTGATTTTCTCGTTCTTTTGTTTACGCATCTAAGGCCTTTCTGACTCGTATCATTCCCCCTCAAAAAGATTCGTCCTCGAATCTGAAAAATTAAATGGAGATAAGTCAACCATATTGAAAGTAGAACTTGTAGTCCAAACATAAGCATAACAAAACAAGTATAACGCATGCGAATGGATAGATTCAGATTACCATGCAAACAAGCTAATTTACTTGCCAATGCCTCATCAAATATTCAAAATAAAGATGAACATGTTTTAAGGCATTCAATCATCTCAAATTGTTTCACAAAACCATGACTAAATCGCGAGTAATAAATCAAATGGCAAACGCAATCATCACAAGTAGGTATTTGAAAAGGTTCACACTGTTCACAGAGTTGCACAATCATACTGATATAGGGTTGCGCACGGACCAAGATCGAGTTGCCAAGTCACGGGAAACTCCTACGAAAGCTCTAAACGAACAGATCTGAAATCAAACGAATAATGAAATTAAATCTGAAAATTTAGATCTGGAACAATAACACTAAAATCAGCAAGATTTAATCAAGAATCGAACACTTATGAAAGGGGTTACTTGGAAGCCAATAGCTCGATTTAGCAATCAAAGAAAGAACCAATCTGCTGAATCTGAGAAAACAAACACAAGCAGCAAATTAAACTTAAAATTTCAGCAAATAAATGGAGTAAAATTGGGGATTTTGGACGGACGGCAAGAAGAAAGAAGTAGAATCGAGTGATTAAGCGCAATTGAAAGGAAAGAAAGAATGCAAATCTGCCAATGAATTGATTCGGCCAACAATGCCTAATTTCCAGCAATCAATTGACCCCCAATTTGAAAGAAACCCAATCGGCCAAAGCCAAACCCTAGAATTGGGGATTTTTGATATTGAATCGTTGCTGCCAACAAGGGAAAATTGAATTATCGATTCTTGGAGTTGAAACGTGGCTGAAAAGAACACAAGAATATCAGCAAACAAGTAAGATAAGAATCGATCGATCCAGAGGAACAAAGAATTAAAACGAAACAGCAAGAAATAAAAAAAAGTCCTAAGAACCTTGAATTCCCGAAAGAATTCACAAATTCCTTCAAACGGCTCTAATCTTCCCTCCAAAGAATATCGATGGCAAGAAGAAGGTTGAAGATGGCTCCCACAATCAAAAGATTGTTAAAACAACTTCTAAAGAAAACTCAAGAGAGAAATCTTGGAGAAAACTCAAAGAAAATTCTGCTCTCTCAAATCTGAAATTTAAGAATGAATATAAGTGTTGTGTGTACAAAGGGTGGTAGGCCATGCCTTTAAATAGGCCTCAAGTAATCCTAATCTAACAAGTAACTAATAAAATTAAACCTAATTAATAAAATAATAAGGGAATATTCGGCCAAGCTTATGTATGGGCTGTTTTTGGGCCGAATTTTACATGATGTATTTCCTAAAAGCTTAAAAAATTAAATTAAACACATAAAATGTTTATGAATTGGGCCCTTTGACATTTTGGCCTAATTTTCAATTAAATATGCATAAATTTCTGGATTGGGCTGGAAGTTGCTTATTGGGCCTTGTCTTCAAGAATTTGGGCTCGTGATCCATCTCCTTCTGAAATTGAGTCGTTGATGCTCGTAACGGAGATCCAATGCGTGTTGGCTGCAAGATTTGGTTTCTTGGACCAAGATTTCCAAGATTTGAAATCTTGATTTTCTTGATTCTTGAAATCTCTTCGAACAGCATACTTGGGCCAAGATTCGATTTCTTGATTTTCTTGAAAACAAGAAAGTGAATCTTGATTTTCTTGTTGTCTCGTGTATGCATCTAAGGCCTTGCTAACAAACTCTTGAATGGTCCCATTTAGTTTGGACCACATTTGTCGGGCCTTTGATCTCGTTATTGGGCCTTGTGGCAATTTGAGCCCATCGCGTTCTTGGGTTGGGCCTTTGAGACTCGTATCATTCCCCCCTTCCTCAAAAGATTCGTCCTCGAATCTGAAAAATCAAATGGACTCGACTTTCCTCGATCGAACGGGACTAATGGCAATTGAGTCCACTTTATAAGCACAATAATAAGGGTCGATTTACCTTTTCCATTTAATACAAACCTTCGCTCATCGGGGGCATAGTGTAGTTGAAGCTCTTCGGGCTCATGTAGTGTGATTTTATATCTTGCCTATGTTGATCGTATGAAAGCATCTTTCATTTGAGAGGTATTGAAGTTGAAAGTTATCTTTCGGTCTTTCGGGAACCTGAAAAGTAGCAACACAAGAAAATTCATATCTTGGTTAGTGAAAACATTCCTCACTACCCTTTCCTCTTCTTTTTCTTTTGTTTCTTTTTCTAACTCATTTTCTCTTCTTTCTTCAACTTCTTTTTCAATTTCATGTCTGTTTCACATTCCTTTTCACTCTCAATCTCTTTTGCTCTTTTTCATTCTCTTTTTCTTTTTCCTCACTTGTTTTACAACATAATTTTTCATTTTGATTTGGTCCTCATGGACTTGTTTCGGAGTGAGCGGCACTAAGGTGATTTTCCTTCCTTGATGCTTGAAAGAATACCTATTTGTACGACCATCGTGAGTGACCTTTCGATCCAGTTGCCATGGTTCTCCTAGCAACAAATGGCAGGCTTGAATAGGCACCACGTCGCACACAACTTCGTCTTGATACTTACCGATAGAAAAGGCGATGCGCACTTGTTGAGTGACCTTAAATCGGCCTTCGTTGCCAAGCCCTTGTAGTTGATAAGGTTGTGGATGCTTGGTAGTGGTTAAGCAAAGCTTTTCCACCATCATCGTGCTGGCTACGTTCGAGCAACTTTCACCATCAATAATAACTCTACAAAGCTTACCTTGTACATGGCAGCGAGTATGAAAGAGATGTTCTTGTGTGCTGCTCGCTCTTTGGTTTTGCCAAAGAAGGTTGCCCCACGATCATGAAAATCATCATCCATTCTAAGGGCACGTCGAGGGCCACGCCTATGGGGTTGGTTGTCCCTATCCTCTTTAATTGGGTCTCGATAATGAGACTCTTGATTCAATCGCACCTCATTCAAAGTAGCATTCAATGCTTGAAGTGTAGCATTTATTTGCGTGATTGCAGCAGCATGTCCGTCTAACTGTTGTTGTACTTTCATAAAATGTATCATCATTATTATCACCTTTAGACATTTTCTAAAAACCTGCAAAAATAACAAACACTCAACACAAAAGAAAAGTTATCAAACCTCACCGTTAATCACTCAAAAAGAAAATTAAAATTTTCAATGAGCCAGAATTCAGTCTTGTGAGTCCTTTAGGAGAGTTTATATCAACCAATTAGAGAGTGAATGAACCAAGCTATCAAAGAGTCCTAATTTGCACTAGGATGCCAAAACTGACTGACGAGCACCAATTGATTCGTGTTGCACCGAGGAAGAAGTTGTGCACACGTTTTAGATCCTACTAACACAAGAAACAAGAAGGTGTTAGATAACGTAAAGGAAGAATAAAGGCAAACAAATGAAAACCTACAGCTAAGAATCAATAAAAATTGCTGAAAACAGAAAACCCGAAAAACTGCGGAGTAACTTGACAACTTCGTTCGAGGTGTTCCCGATCTCCAAAAATCACGAAATTAAATCTGGAATGTCCTTATATATTGAATTTTTGATCTGGAAAGTTTGGCACCACCAAATTCAACCCGCTGGATCTTTTTTTAAATTTTATTGAATTTCGTCTTTTTTTTTTGATTTTTTTGACTTTTTTGACTGATTTTTTTGCGGGATTAATTTTTTTATATTCAATCACAGTGCCACAAATATGTATGTAAAATTTCAGATCAATCGGACAACTTTTACCCACTCAAATGAATTTTTTTCGAACAATTTTTCTGGGTAAAACTGCTGTTTGTGCTTTAAAAAATAGAGATCAGATTAGAAATCAACCAAGAACACCCAAAACGCCCAAAATCTGATACCAAATGATATGGGGTTGCGCACGGACAAGATCGAGTTGCCAAGTCACGGGAAACTCCTACGAAAGCTCTAACGAACAGATCTGAAATCAAAACGAATAATGAAATTAAATCTGGAAAATTCAGATCTGGAACAATAACACTAAATCAGCAAGATTTAATCAAGAATCGAAACACTTATGAAAGGGGTTACTTGGGAGCCAATAGCTCGATTTAGCAATCAAAAAAGAATCAATCTGCTGAATCTGAGAAAAACAAAACACAAGCAGCAAATAAAACTTAAAATTTCAGCAAATAAATGGAAGTAAAATTGGGGGATTTTGGACGGCAAGAAGAAAGAAGTAGAAATCGAGTGATTAAGCGCAATTGAAGGAAAGAAAAACGCAAATCTGCCAATGAATTGATCGGCCAACAATGCCTAATTTTCAGCAATCAATTGACCCCCAATTTGAAAGAAACCCAATCGGCCAACCCTAGGAATTGGGGATTTTTGATATTGAATCGTTGCTGCCAACAAGGGAAAATTGAATTATCGATTCTTGGAGTTGAACGTGGCTGAAAAGAACACAAGAATATCAGCAAACAAGTAAGATAAAGAATCGATCCAAGAGGAACAAAGAATTAAAACGAAACAGCAAGAAATAAAGAAGTCCTAAGAACCCTTGAATTCCCGAAAGAATTCACAAATTCCTTCAAACGGCTCTAATCTTCCCTCCAAAGATATCGATGGCAAGAAGAAGGTTGAAATGGCTCCCACAATCAAAGATTGTTAAAACACTCTTCTAAAGAAAACTCAAGAGAGAAATCTTGGAGAAACTCAAAGAAAATTCTGCTCTCTCTCTCAAATCTGAATTTAAGAATGATATAAGTGTTGTGTGTACAAAGGGTGGCAGGCGGCCATGCCTTTAAATAGGCCTCAAGTAATCCTAATCTAACAAGTAACTAATAAAATTAAACCTAATTAATAAAATAATAAGGGAAAATTCGGCCAAGCTTATGTATGGGCTGTTTTTGGGCCGAATTTTACATGTATGTTCCTAAAAGCTTAAAAAAATATTAAATTAAACACATAAAATGTTTATGAATTGGGCCCTTTGACATTTTGGCCTAATTTTCAATTAAATATGCATAAATTTCTGGATTTGGCTGGAAGTTGCTTATTGGGCCTTGTCTTCAGAGAATTTGGGCTCGTGATCCATCTCCTTCCGAAATTGAGTCGTTGATGCTCGTAACGGAGATCCAATGCGTGTGGCTGCAAGATTTGGTTTTCTTGGACCAAGATTTCCAAGATTTGAAATCTTGAATTTTCTTGATTCTTGAAATCTCTTCGAACAGCATACTTGGGCCAAGATTCGATTTCTTGATTTTCTTTGAAACAAGAAAGTGAATCTTGATTTTCTTGTTGTCTCGTGTATGCATCTAAGGCCTTGCTAACACAACTCTTGAATGGTCCCATTTAGTTTGGACCACATTTGTCGGGCCTTTGATCTCGTTATTGGGCCTTGTGGCAATTTGAGCCCATCGCGTTCTTGGGTTGGGCCTTGAGACTCGTATCACATACCATGCAATAATCGACGGTCTATAGATTCACTCACACATGCATTATCAAAAACAAGAATCTTTTTATCAACCATCAAAACAAATAGATCATCACTAAATAAAATAGGACAGTCAAGCACTTTTGATCTAAGTGTTTTACAAAAATTAAGTCATCAACACGATCTTTGTCACTATCCGAGGAGTACAAAAGTGTTCAAAAGTTTCAAGCATCTTACCTTTATAAGAAGAAGAATAAGGGTCGATTTTACCTTTTCCATTTAATACAAACCTTCGCTCATAGGGGGCATAGTGTTGTCAAAGCTCTGTTGTTGAGTTAACCTTTGTCAAATGGAACTCAAAACTTCATGTACAACCACATAAACTGTATAATGTACGAATATTAAATTGAAAACAAACTCGGCAAATTTCGTTACCTTATTCACCAAACAAATTTGCACAAATTCGAGAATTTTACATAAGGCAAATCAAGAGAATAACAACTCACGCTTCCGTTCATAATGACTTTATCAACCACAATCGAAGAATAACAATTAATCGGATCAAAATAAGGGGATCTTTTAAAAACTAAGTCACCAAAAGTTTTATCAATAATTTTTCAAATATGCATGGGACTTGTTGCTAAAATTCCTTACCTCGCTTACCTTCGGGCTCATGTAGTGTGGTTTCATCTTGCCTATGTTGATCGTATGAAAGCATCTTTCATTTGAGAGGTATTGAAGTTGAAAGTTATCTTTCTCTTCTTTCAGGAACCTGAAAGTAGTAACACAAGAAAAATTCATATCTTGGTTAGTGGAAACATTCCTCACTACCTTTCCTCGTCTTTTTCTTTTGTTTCTTTTTCTAACTCATTTTCTCTTCTTTCTTCAATTTCTTTTTCAATTTTCTGTCTGTTTCACATTCCTTTTCACTCTCAATCTCTTTTTGCTCTTTTTCATTCTCTTTTTCTTTTCCTCACTTGTTTTAACAACGGAATTTTTCAGTTTGATTTGGTCCTCATGGACTTGTTTCCGGAGTGAGCGGCACTAAGGTGATTTTCCTTCCTTGATGCTTGAAAAATACCTATTGGTACGACCATCGTGAGTGACTTTTCGATCATTTGCCATGGTTCTCCTAGCAACAAATGGCAGGTGAGTAGGCACTACGTTGCACACGACTTCGTCTTGATACTTACGATAGAAAAGGCGATGCGAACTTGTGAGTGACCTTAAATTGGCCTTCATTGCTAAGCCCTTGTATTTGATAAGGTCATGGATGCTTGGTAGTGTTTAAGCAAAGCTTTTCCACCATCGTCGTGCTGGCTACGTTCGAGCAACTTTCACCATCAATAATAACTCTACAAACCTTACCTTGTACATGGCAGCGAGTATGAAAGAGATGTTCTCGTTGCTGCTCGCTCTTTGGTTTTGCCAAAGATGGTTGCCCACGATCATGAAAATCATCATCCATTCTAGGGACACGTCGAGGGCCGCGCCTATGAGTAGGGGGCTGGTTATCCCTATCTTCCTTAATTGGATCTCGATATTGAGGCTCTTGATTCAATCGTACCTCATTTAAAGTAGCATTCAATGCTTGAAGTGTAGAATTTATTTGTGTGATTGCAGCAGCATGTCCGTCTAACTATCGTTGGACTTTCATAAATGTATCATTATGGTCATTATCACCCTGACCAACCTTAGACATTTCAAAAATCTGCAAAATAAACACTCAACACCCAAAAAGAAAAGTTAGCAAACCTCACCGTTAATCACTCAAAAGAAAAATTCAAATTCTCAATGAGGTAGAATTCAGTCTTGTGAGTTCTTTAGTAGAGTCTATATCAACCAATTAGAAAGTGTATGAACTGAACTACCAAAGAATCCTAAGTTGCACTAGGATGCCAAAAAATGACGAGACCAATTGATTTGTGTCGCACTGAGGAAGAATTGTGCACACTTTAAAATCCTACTAACACAAGAAACAAGAAGGTGTTAGATAGTATAAAGGAAGAATAAAGGCAAACAAATGAAAACCTACAGCTAAGAATTAAAAAAAAATTGCTGAAATCGAAAAACCTGAAAAACTGCGGAGTAACTTGACAACTTTGTTTGAGATGTTCCCGATCTCCAAAAATCACAAAATTAAATCTCAAATGTCATTAAATATTAAATTTTTTATCTGGAAAGTTTGGGCACCAAATTCAACCCGCTGAATTTTTTTAAAAATTTATTTGGATTTCGTCTTTTTGATTTTTTTTGACTTTTTCGACTGATTTTTTTTGCGGGATTAATTTTTTTATATTCAATCACAGTGCCAAAATATGTATGCAAAATTTTAGATCAATCAGACAACGTTTACCCACTCAAATGAATTTTTTTGAAAAAATTTTATGGGTAAAACTGCTGTTTGTAGTTTAAAAATAGAGATCAGTTTAGTGATACGGCCACGTTTCAAGTCCTACCTAGCTCGAACAAGGAACCTTTGGAGCTGCCTCAAGGTCCTATCACTCGATCACGAGCTAAACATTCAAGGAGGTTGTTTCGGTATTAGTTAACAAAGTTTGGGGCGAGATTTTGGTTGGGCACATCGAAGAAGCTTGGACCAACTCGAAGAACATTCCATGCACTTTACTACGAGCTGAATTAACTTCCAAATTAGCTCAATGAGTTCAAATCAGCTCAATTTAGCTCAAATACTTTCAAATTCAGCTAAATTAATTTTTGCTATTTAATTAGTTTCAAATCTGATCGGATTTAATTATGCATGATTGATTGTGTTTTTCTTACATGTTATTAAGTCAAATTAATTTCCTACAGCTTATAAAATGTCTTAAAACATGTTTTTAATGTGTTTTGTCCAAACCGAATTAATTAGACTTAGTTTAATTAATTGTGTCTTGTTTTAATTATATGGATTAATGTTGTCTAAATTATGTTTTTAATATGATTCAGCTGAATAATGATTAACTAAAATTCATTTGTTCATGTTGTGTAGGTTGGCCGAATGTGGGTGGAAGCATTTAAGCTAGGTGCATGCACCATAGGTTCAATGAATGTGGCGATACATGCATGAAGAATGTTCAGCTGATTTTAAATGATTCAAGAACCAGCATAATGCCGTTCACACATGAAGTTCACACTCTTGGCTTTTCGGTTTGGAATGTTTACACATATGGACTCTTTGAAACTGAGTGTTCACATTTCATTTGGCCATTCAAATCCCTCTTAATGGCTGGCCACTTTTCAGCAAAAGATACAACTTAAATGAGCTCAATTAAGTACATTGGCCGAACCTAACTCCTTCATGCACCATCCAAAGTGACCAAGGTTCAATGAGAGTTCTAGAAGCTTGTCAAGTTCAGCCGAATCTAGCTAGCACATTTAATTGGTTCATTTGCTTACTCTTTAAGGATTGTAAGAGACCATTCGGCTAGCTTAGGAGATTATTGTAAATAGCTGAATTTTTACTTTGTAAAGGACTTTTGACATTTTTATTATCGAATTGCTGCCAAATTTGTGAGGCATTTTCTCTCAAATTTCGTTCGAGACCCGTAAGACTTATCTAGCTTTTAGTGGCGTCTTTCCGAGTCTTTTCCAAACTTATCACTCCCTAACCCGAGTGTGGCGTTCACTTTTGATACCTTTGGTTCATACTTTCCTAAGTATCGGGTCAAGGTCCTTATCAACCATTTCCAACTCATTTAGGTCCTATAAGTTTCGGGTCGACACTTTTCTTTAGTGTTGGTTCACTCTTGGCCTTTTTGAACCATTACCATTTCGTACCAATTCCCAAATACCAAAACGTACCAAAACCAAAGACCATTTCTTAATTAATCCTAAACCGAACTCGACCATTCTAGTCATACCATTTCGACTTAACCCAAATCCACATCCAACTTTGCACGAACTTACTTGCTTCTTTGAATACAAATATATTCTATCTTCTTCTTGTTTAATATACTTCTTCATTTACGATCGGGAACTAAACGACTCGGGCTCAACTACTAAACCGAGATCGTATCATTTAGGAATCAACCAAGAACACCCAAAACACCCAAAATTTGGTACCAAATGATAGAGGGTTGCGCGCGGACCAAGATCGAGTCGTCAAGTCACGGGAAACTCCTACGAAAGCTCTAAACAATCAGATCTGAAACGAAGTAGAAAATTAAAAAGATTAGAACTTTGAATTTCCAGATCTGAAATAAAATCCCCAAATCAGCAAAGAGTCAAATTGAGAATAGAAATAAGTGTTAATAAGGGTTCTTGAAACCCTAAAGGAGGTTGCGATTATGCCCAATTGAACACCAAGATAGTTTTCCCCAAATTTCGGCAATCTAATTTCACCAAAAAGAGTATGGATGAATCGGCAAGAACCCTAGAAATTGGGGATTTTTGGCTGATTCTTAAGATAGAAAAAAGGCTGAAAATAAGAACAATAAATAAATTATATAAAGATTCGGCACAAGTAGAAATAAAGAAAGAATTGACAGCAAGAAATTAAAAGATAAGTCCTGAGAAGCCTTGAAATCCCGAAAGATCTCACAACTCCCTTCAAACGGCTCTAATCTCCCCTCCAAAGAATATCAATGGCAAGAAGAAGGCTGAAGATGGCTCCCACAATCAAAAGATTGTTAAAACAACTTCTAAAGAAAGCTCAAGAGAGAATTCTTGGATAAAACTCCAAAGAAAATTCTGCACTCAACAAATCTGAAATTTCAATAAAATTCTAAGTAATGAATGCAAGGGTGGCCTCCATGCCTTTAAATAGGCCTTAGACTAATCCTAATCTCATTAGAAAACTTAAAAATTAAACCTAATTAATAAAAATAATAGAGAAATTTGGCCATGCACTTAAATGGACTGTTTTGGGTCGAATTTTAACATGTAACATTCCTAAAGCCTAAAATTTAAATTAACAACTAAAATGTTTACAAATTGGGCCCTTTGACAATTTGGCCTGATTTTCAACTAAATATGGGTGGATTTCTTGATTGGGCTTGGGATCTTCTTATTGGGCCTTGCTTTCAAGAACTTGGGCTTGTGATCCATCTCTTACCGAAATTGAGTCGTTGATGCTCGTGACAGAGATCCAATGCACTTTGGCTGCAAGATTCGGTTTCTTGGACCAAGATTTCCAAGATTTGAAATCTTGATTTTCTTGATTCTTAAAATCACTCCAAATAGCAAAATTGGGCCAAGATTCGGTTTCTTGATTTTCTTGAAAACAAGAAAGTGAATCTTGATTTTCTCGTTCTTTTGTGTACGCACCTAAGGCCTTTGTGACTCGTATCACATCTCCTAAACAACTTTAGAACCTATAAGTTTCGGGTCAACCTTCAATCGAAGTATTGGTTCACTCTTGTTCTCAAATTACCATTTTAATTCAAACACTGAGTTTTCTTTTCTTTCATAACCAAACCATAAACATTAGATTAGCCATCTTCTTCTTAAGCCTATCCTTGATACCCTTAAACCATATTTAGTCTAATATTCGACTTCAATCCAACTCAAACGATTCTTCTTTGTTTAAACGATCGGGCAACTATACGACTTAGATTAATCAACGAGGCCGGGACGTATCATCTGGTATCAGAGCTATTTAAAATGAGAAGAACGGACGTTCGAGAAGAGCCGGAGTAAGTAGAATTGTAAAAAAATTCAAAAAAAATCGTTAAAAAAGTTTTATTTATTTTATTTGTAAATCAGCATATTGTATTGAAATTCAAAAAAAATTTCGAAAAAAAATTAGATTCATTTTGTTCTGGTCATACCCAATCAAGCCTTCTTTTTCATCACCCTTCAATTTACGACACACTTGCTAGCCAACAAACCTGATTATTTCAGCCTACCTACATCCTTTACATATTTTCCTTTACAAAACCTTTTGAAGCCGACCCCTAAACTAGAAGATTAAGTGATAGGGGGTTGCGCGTGAACCAAGATCGAGTCGTCAAGTCACAGAAAACTCCTACGAAAGCTCTAAACAGTCAGATCTGAAACGAAATAGAAAAATTAAAAGATTAAAACTTTGAATTTCCAGATCTGAAATAAAATCCCCAAATCAGCAAAGAGTCAAATTGAGAATAGAAATAAGTGTTAATAAGGGTTCTTGAAACCCTAAAGGAGGTTGTGATTCTGCCCAATTGAACACCAAGATAGTTTTCCCCAAATTTCGGCAATCTAATTTCATCCAAAAAGAGTATGGATGAATCGGCAAAAACCCTAGAAATTGGGGATTTTTGGCTGATTCTTAAGATAGAAAAAAGGCTGAAAATAAGAACAACAAATAAATTAGATAAAGATTCGGCACAAGCAAAAATAAAGAAAGAATTGACATCAAGAAATTAAAAGATAAGTCCTAAAGATCTTTGAAATCCCGAAAGACTTCACAAATCCCTTCAAACAGCTCTAATCTCCCCTCCAAAGAATATCAATGGCAAGAAGAAGGTTGAAGATGGCTCCCACAATCAAAAGATTGTTAAAACAACTTCTAAAGAAAGCTCAAGAGAGAATTCTTGGAGAAAATCTCAAAGAAAATTCTGCACTTTAACAAATCTAAAATTTTAATGTATTTGAGTAGTTAATAACAAGGTGGCTGGCCAAGCCTTTATATAGGCCTCTCAAGTGTTTTCCTAATCTAATTAGAAAACTAAAAATAAAAAAACACCTAATTAATTTAATATTTAAATGGAAATTTGGCCAAGGGCTTTTAATTGGGCCTCTTGGACTGAATATTTACATAAAAAATTTAACTAAGTATTAAAAAAATAAATAAAACTTTACGAATTGGGCCACTTTGACAATTTGGCCTGATTTTCAATTAAGTATCGGTGGGCTTCTTGATTGGGCCTGGAATCTTCTCATTGGGCCTCGCCTTCAAGAATTTGGGCTTGTGATCCATATCCTACCGAAATTGGGTCGTTGATGCTCGTAACGGAGATCCAATGCGCTTTGGCTGCAAGATTCGGTTTCTTGGACCAAGATTTCCAAGATTTGAAATCTTGATTTCCAACCAGCAAAATTGGGCCAAGATTCGATTTCTTGATTTTCTTGAAAATAAGAAAGTGAATCTTGATTTTCTTGTTCTTTCGCATACGCATCTAAGGCCTTGCTAACAAATTCTTGAATGGTCCCATTTAGTTTGGAACGCATTTGTCGAGCCTTTGATCTCATATCATTCCCCCTTCCTCAAAAAGATTCGACCTCAAATCTGAAAAATCAAATGGGGACAAGTCAGCCACATTAAAAGTAGAACTTACATTGTACTCACCAGGTAGATCAATTTTATAAGCATTATCGTTAATCCTCTCGAGTACTTAGAAAGGCCCATCGCCCCTTGGGTCCAATTTGGTCTTTCTTTTTGCAGGAAATCGTTTTTTCCTCATATGGACCCAAACCCAATCTCCGGGTTCTAGGACAACCCGTTTGCGCCCCTTGTTTGCTTTGTTGGTGTTGGCATCATTTGTTTTGGCTATTCGTTGCCTAGCCTTCTCATGTAAGGATTTCACCAACTCAACTTTCTGTTCGCCATCTAAATTAACAATGTGTTCAAGTGGTAATGGCGTAAGATCAAGTACTATTAGTGGGTTAAAACCATAAACAAGTTCAAATTGAGAATAACCAGTTGTAGAATGAATAGATCTATTATATGCAAATTCAACAAACGGTAGGCATTCTTCCCAATTTCTAATGTTCTTTCCCACAACAGATCGTAATAAAGTCCCTAAGATCCGATTAACTACTTCGGTTTGGCCATCAGTTTGGGGGTGACATGTAGTGGAATAAAGTAATTTAGTACCAAGCTTACCCCACAATACCTTCCAAAAGTGGCTAAGGAATTTGACATCTCTATCAGAAACAATTGTTTTAGGGATGCCATGAAGTCTTACTACCTCTTTAAAGAATAAGTCTGTCATATGTGTAGCATCATCTGTTTTGTGACAAGAAATAAAATGTGCCATCTTTGAAAACCTGTCAACAACAACAAATATACTATCTCTTCCTTTCTTAGTTCGAGGCAAACCTAGAATAAAATCCATGGATAAATCTACCCAAGGTGAAGTAGGAATCGGTAAAGGAGTGTAAAGGCCATGAGGCATTACCTTAGATTTTGCTTGTTTGCATGTAATGCACTTGGAGCATACCTTTTCAACATCCTTCTTCATATGTGGCCGATGGAAGTGTTCTTGCAAGATATCTAGTGTTTTGGCCACTCTAAAATGTCCCATTAAACCTCCACTATGGGCTTCATGAATCAATAAGTCTCTCATGTAACACTTTGATATATGTAACCTGTTTATACAAAAAAGAAAGCCATCTACAAGATAAAACTTTTCAAAAGCAGTATGCCCACAATTCTTATAGATATGGCCGAAATCAGCATCATCATCATATAATTCCTTAATATGTTCAAACCCTAAGACTTTAGCATTCAATGTAGTTATTAAAGCATATCGTCTAGACAAAACATCTGCAACTACATTATCTTTACCTATTTTATATTTTATCACATAAGGGAATGTTTCAATGAATTCTACCCATCGGGCATGTCGTTTACTCAACTTACCTTGTCCCTTTAACCATTTAAGGGATTCGTGATCTGTATGTATGACAAATTCATTAGGCAGCAAGTAATGTTGCCGTACTTGAAGTGCACGAACCAATGCCAATAGTTCTTTGTCATAAGTCGAGTAGTTTAATTGTGCACCATTCAATTTCTCACTAAAATAAGCAATAGGTTCCTTATCTTGCATTAAAACGGCGCCGATTCTAATTCCTGAAGCATCACACTCAAGTTCAAAGGTATTAGAAAAATCAAGTATTTAAGAAGAGGAGCAGAACATAACTTAGCTTTTAGGGTCTGAAAAGCCTTTTCTTGGGTTTCACCCCATTTGAAACCCACTGATTTCTTTATAACCTCTATCAATGGGGTAGCAATAGTAGAGAAATCTTCCACAAATCGTCTATAAAAACTAGCTAAACCATGGAAAGATCTCACCTCAGTTACCGATTTAGGAGTCGGCCACTCCTTGATTGCCTTGACTTTGTCCTCATCGACATGAATACCTTGAGCACTAACTATGAAACCTAAGAATATTAGTTTATCACAACAGAATGTGCATTTATCAAGGCTGGCAAATAATTTTTCAGCTCGCAGAATATCCAAAACGGTTCTAACATGGAAAACATGATCATCTAATGGCTTGGAGTAAATTAAAATATCATCAAAGTAAACTACTACAAATTTACCCAAGTGAAGCCTTAAAACATGATTCATTAATCTCATAAATGTACTAGGTGCATTAGTAAGGCCGAAAGGCATAACTAACCATTCATACAATCCAAATTTTGTTTTAAAGGCTGTTTTCCATTCATCCCCTTCCCTCATTCGAATTTGATGATAACTGCTTTTTAAATCAATTTAGTAAATATAACTGAACCATGTAATTCATCAAGCATATCATCAAGTCTAGGAATTGGGTGTCGATACTTTACCGTTATTTTGTTGATTGGACGGCAATCAACACACATTCGATACGTAACATCTTTCTTTGGTACCAATAAGACAGGAACGGCACAAGGACTTAGGCTCTCACGAATGTACCCTTTTTCTAGTCCACGATCATGAAAATCAAAATCAGTCCTAGTGACACGTCGAGGACCACGCCTATGACCAGGTGGCTGGTTATCCATATCTTCTTTAATTGGATCTCGATATTGGGGCTCTTGATTCAATCGCACTTCATTGATGGTAGCAGTCAAACCTTGAAGTGCAGCAGCCTGTTCGTCCAACTGTTTTTGGAATTTTTTAAATGTTTCATCATTATTATCACCTTTAGACATTTTCCAAAAACCTGTAAAAAATAAACACTCAACACTCAAAAATAAAAATTAGCAAACCTCACCGTTAATCACTCAAAAAGAAAAATTAAAATCTCAATGAGGTAGAATTCAGTCTTGTGAGTTCTTTAGTAGAGTTTATATCAACCAATTAGAAAGTGGATGAACCGAACTAACAAAGAATTCTAATTTGCACTAGGATGCCAAAAACTGACGAGACACCAATTGATTCATGTTGCACCGAGGAAGGATTGTGCACACGTTTAAATCCTACTAACACAAGAAACAAGAAGGTGTTAGATATTGTAAAGGGAGAATAAAGGCAAACAAATGAAAACCTAGAGCTAAGAATCAATAAAAATTGCTGAAATTGAAAAAACCTGAAAAAACTGCGGAGTAACTTGACAACTTCGTTCGAGGTGTTCCCGATCTCAAAAAATCACGAAATTAAATCTGGAATGTCCTTAAATATTTAATTTTTGATCTGGAAAGTTTGGGCACCAAATTCAACCCGCTGAATATTTTTTAAAATTTTTATTGGATTTCACCTTTTTCGATTATTTAACTTTTTCGACTGATTTTTTTTGTGGGATTAATTTTTTTTGTATTCAATCACAGTGCCACTAATATGTATGTAAAATTTTAGATCAATTGGACAACGTTTACCCACTCAAATTAATTTTTTTCGAAAATTTTTTCTGGGTAAAACTGTTGTTTGTAGTTTAAAAAATAGAGATCAGTTTAGAAATCAACCAAGAACACCCAAAACACCCAAAATCTGATACCAAATGATAGGGGGTTGCGCGCGGACCAAGATCGAGTCGTCAAGTCACGGAAAACTCCTACGAAAGCTCTAAACAATCAAATCTGAAACGAAACAGAAAAATTAAAAGATTAGAACTTTGAATTTCCAGATCTGAAATAAAATCCCCAAATCAACAAAGAGTCAAATTGAGAATAGAAATAAGTGTTAATAAGGGTTCTTGAAACCCTAAAGGAGGTTGTGATTTTGCCCAATTGAACACCAAGATAGTTTTTCCCAAATTTCGGCAATCTAATTTCACCAAAAAGAGTATGGATGAATCGGCAAGAACCCTAGAAATTGGGGATTTTTGGCTGATTCTTAAGACAGAAAAAAGGCTGAAAATAAGAACAACAAATAAATTAGATAAAGATTCGGCACAAGCAGAAATAAAGAAAGAATTGACAGCAAGAAATTAAAAGATAAGTCCTAAGGTGATACGAGCTCGTTTCGGATGAGATGACGAGTCGTAATAATTCCCAATCGAAATTAGGTATTGTCGGTTTGGTACAAAATGCAATCCTTTGAGTTTTGAAAGCTTAATGGCTTAGAAGGCAAAGGTGTTTGTTGGCTTGAAGTTGCTGGTTTCCAATGAAACAAGAACGAACCCTTATTAGCAAATAAGGACCCGGGCTTAAAGGTTTCAAAGAAAAGAAATGAATAGGAATAAAAAACTGAGACCCACTATTTAGCGAAATAGGAACCTTCGGTATGAAGAACGCCACACCAACGGTGATAAGTTCGAAACAAAGTCAGATTGACGCCACTCGTTGAAGATAAGTCAATTTGAGCTTTGGAGAATAAAGAGAGTGAATTAACTCACTAAAATTATATTTCATTCAGAAATTTGTCAAAAGTCCTTTTACAAGAAATTCAACAACTATTTATAGCTTAAGTGCTAGCAACCGAATAGACATATTCTAGGCTTAATTCTTAAGTAAACATTGAACAAAAATTCAGCTTGAATGCATGAATATTGACCCATGTAGGTTCGGATGAATGGTGACCAAATATGAAGCTTCCAAATTAAGCAAACGGATTTTGGAGATTCATGTAGCAGCCAAGTACATCTAATGAATTTAATTGATTCATTCATTAGGCAACTCTTGATGAAAAGTGACCAGCATTAAAAAGGAACTTGAGCAGCCTTTTTGGGTGTGAATGGACGGTTTTGAAAGGTCCCCATGGTGTGAACATGGCTGAACCGAACAACCATGGTGTGAACAGCCTTTATGCTCCCTTGAGAAGAGAATCGGCCAAGCTTGAAGGGCTGAAAAGCTTGGACACTCTTGGCCGAATAGTTTCCTTGAAAAAAAACACCAAAATTGATCAGCTTTAATGCATTAAATCAGCTGCACATGCATCTTCAAATTCATTGAATCTACATGCATGAATCTGCCCAATGTATCTTCAGATTCGGCTGCACCTAAAAACACACATGAACTTAATTAATTTCAAGCAAATTCAGCTGAAAGAAAGAATGCTAATCTGTCAATAACTTGATTTGGCCAAGAAAACCCAAATTCCAGCAGCCTAATTTCACCCAACAAGAAGGATTAGAAATCGACAAGAACCCTAAATTTTGGGGATTTTTGGATCGAATAGTTGCTGCCAATAAAAGGGATCGATTAAACGAGGAGTTCTTGGAGTTTAATCAAGGCTAAAACACAAACAAAAACAGCAAAGAGATTAGAAGAAGAATCGGCACAAGCATAACAAAGAAAATAAATTGAACAGCAAGAAATAAGATAAAAGTCCTAAGAACCCTTGAATTCCCGAAAGAATTCACAAATTCCTTCAAACAGCTCTAATCTCCCCTCCAAAGAATATCGATGGCAAGAAGAAGGTTGAAGACGGCTCCCACAATCCAAAGATTGTTAAAACAGCTTCTAAAGAAAACTCAAGAGAGAAATCTTGGAGAAAACTCAAAGAAAATTCTGCTCTCTCAAATCTGAAATTAAAATAAATCTAAGTGTTGTGTGTTGTGTTTTACAAGGGGTGGCTGGCCATCACTTATATAGGCCTCAAACTAATCCTAACCTCATTAGAAAACTTAAAAATTAACCCTAAATAATAATAAAAATAAAGGAATTTTGTCCTAACACTTAAATGGGCTGTTTTGGGCCGAATTTAACATGTAATATCTCTAGAGCCTAAAAAATTAAATTAACAAATAAAATGTTTACAAATTGGGCCCTTTGACATTTTGGCCTGATTTTCAACTAAGTATGAAGGAATTTCTTGATTGGGCTGGAATTTGGTTATTAGGCCTCGCCTTCAAGAATTTGGGCTCGTGATCCATCTCCTTCCGAAATTGGGTCGTTGATGCTCGTAACGGAGATCCAATGCGTGTTGGCTGCAAGATTTGGTTTCTTGGACCAAGATTTCCAAGATTTGAAATCTTGATTTTCTTGATTCTTGAAATCTCTTTGAACAGCATAATTAGGCCAAGATTCGGTTTCTTGATTTTCTTGAAAACAAGAAAGTGAATCTTGATTTTCTTGTTCTCTCATGTATGCATTTAAGGCCTTTGTGACTCGTATCAATCTCTTTGCATCTTGGGCGAAAAGAAATGTTCGTGGAGTGTAGCTAAAGTCTTAGCAACACCAAAGTGCCCCATTAATCCTCCGCTATGAGCTTCATCGATCAACACTTCTCATACGGAACCTTGGGGTATACAAAGCTTCCCTTCTCGAAATAAGTACCCATCATGTCGATAATACTTCTCATAAGCTCCTTTTTCGTATAACCTGAAATGTTCACCAAAGTCAGCATCATCGGCATATAAATCTTTAAGAAATACAAACCCCATCAATTTTGCATCCAAAATATTTAGCAACGCATACCTTCGAGATTGTGCATCAGCCACTATGTTTTCCTTACCTTTCTTATATTTAATAACGTAGGGAAAAGATTCGAGAAATTCTACCCACTTAGCGTGTCGCTTATTTAACTTGTGCTACCCTTTCAAATACTTCAAGGACTCATGATCGGTGTGTATGACGAATTCTTTTGGCCAAAGATAGTGTTGCCACGTTTCTAAGGCTCGAATCAACGAATAAAGCTCCTTGTCATACGTCGGATAGTTTAAGACAGCACCATTGAGTTTCTTGCTAAAATAGGCAATAGTACGACCATCTTGCATCAACACGGCTCCAATGCCTAAACTTGATGCATCACATTCTAACTCGAAAGTTTTATCAAAATTAGGCAAAGCTAATAACGGTGCATGAGTTAGACAATCTTTTATTTTCAAAAAGGATTTTTCTTGCTCCTCTCCCCAAACGAAGTTGGAATTCTTACAAATAACCCCAGTCAAGGGTGTGGCTAAGGTGCTGAAGTTTGGCACGAATCGACGGTAGAAACTTGCTAAGCCGTGGAAACTTCGAACTTGGGAGATGTTTGTCAGACGGGGCCATTCTTGGATCGCCTTGACCTTCTCTTGATCGACTTCAAGGGCCTCCGAACTAACAACGAAACCTAAAAACACAACCTTGTTAGTGCAAAAATCACATTTCTTTAAATTAGCATACAAGGTTTCTTTCCTCAAAACCTCCAAAACAGCTTTTAAATGCAATACATGGTCATCCAAAGTCTTGCTATAAATTAAGATATCATCGAAGTATACTACGCAAAATCTACCAATAAAAGGTCTTAAAACGTGATTCATAAGCCTCATGAATGTGCTTGGGGTGTTTGTTAAGCCAAATGGCATAATGAGCCATTCATAAAGCCCATGCTTCGTTTTGAACGCAGTCTTCCACTCATCACCCTCACGCATCCGTATTTGGTGATAATCGCTCTTAAGATCGATTTTTGAAAACAAACTTGCGCCACTTAACTCGTCAAGCATATCATCCAATCGTGGTATAGGATGACAATACTTGATAGTTATTTTGTTTATAGCACGGCAGTCCACACACATCCTCCACGTTCCATCCTTCTTCGGGACAAGCAAAACAGGCACGACGCATGGACTAAGGCTTTCATGCACATAGCCCTTTTCAAGAAGTTCATTTACTTGCTTTTGTAGTTCTTTCGTCTCTTCAGGATTACTCCGGTAAGCAGGACGATTTGGAATTGCGGCTCCCGGCACAAAATCTATTTAGTGTTCAATTCCACGAATAGGTGGTAACCCACTCGGGATTTCTTCCGGGAAAACATCTTTAAAATCCTGCAACACAGACAAAACAGAAGAGGGTAACTTGTCATCAAATTCGTTAGTACTCAATAAGCTTTCTTTGTACAAAAGAACCAACAATGGTTGTTTCAATAACATTGATTTTCGAACTTCCCTCTCTTTTACAAACAAATTCTTTTTTTCAATCTCATCACTCATTTCTTTTTCTTTTGAATCACTCTCTCTTCTTTTGTCACTCATCTTTTTGTTTTTCTTCTTTTCCACACTCTTTTCTTTATTCTTTTCAATCTTTTGCTCTCGCTCATTTTCTTTTAATTTTTCAATAGAACTCCTCATTTTGAGTTGATCTTCATAAACTTGTTTCAGTGATAATGGAGCTAACGTCACCATTCGTCCCATATGTTGGAAAGAGAATCGGTTTGTGTATCCATCATGAATCACTCGCTTGTCGAATTGCCAAGGGCGTCCCAAAAGAAGATGCCCCGTATGCATCGGTACAACGTCACACATCACTTCATCTTGATATTTCCAATTGTGAACGAAATAAGCACTTGCTTTGTCACCTTCAATTCTCCACCATTGTTAAGCCATTGGAGTTTATACGGATGGGGATGTTTAGTGGTGGCCAATCCGAGTTTTTCCACCATCAATGTACTAGCCACATTTGTACAACTTCCACCATCGATTATAACGCAACAAATCTTACCTTGCACTTGAAATCGCGTATGGAAGATGTTTTCGCGTTGTTGATCATTTTCGGCACCTTGCAAAGTAAGACTTCTTTTCACCACCAATATTTCTCCATTTTCGGCTTGTTCAACATCCTCCTCATCTTCGGCTTGTTCAATGGCCTCATTCTCTTCTTCACTTTCGGATTCAATCTCTCCATCATCTCGAACAAACATCGCATTCCGATTTGGGCATTGGCTCGCGATGTGGCCCCTTCCAAGGCATTTGAAACATTTTATGTCTCGAGATCGACTTGGTTGGGCTTCCATCTTTCCCTTGCTAGTTTCAACATTTGGTTTATTGAACTTGGCTGCTCCACTCACTTCTTTGCTTCGATTTGGTATGTCTCGTTTGTTGGTTCCTTGCCCCCAGCTAGACATCGAAGAAGTGTTAGGGAAAGAACGGGACCTACCTTTTCTCTTTAATTTTTTTAACCTTTATGGCCATATGGACCATATCAATGACTTCGACATAGTGGTGTAGCTCCACAATATTGGCGATATCACGGTTAAGGCCGACAAGAAATGGAGCCATGGTGGCTTCTCGATCTTCCTCCACATCTGCGCGGATCATGGCCACTTCCATTTCCTTGTAGTAATCCTCCACGCTTCGTTGGCCTTGGGTTAGACTTTGGAGTTTTTGATACAACTACCAGTGGTAATAAGAAGGAATGAATCGCTTTCTCATTATCGCCTTCATTTCTGCCCATGTAGACACGGGACATTCTCCATTGCGTCTTCAACTCAACGTGAGTTGATCCCACCATATTATAGCATAGTCGGAGAATTCAATAGCAGCTAGCTTCACCTTCTTACTCTCGGAGTAATTGCGGCACTCAAAAACTAACTCGACCTTTTTCTCCCATTCAAGGTAGGCCTCGAGATCCGACCTTCCTTGAAAAGCAGGAATTGCCATTTTAATATTCTTTAAATATCGGGCCACTCTCGATCTCTTCATTCCCGTACTCGTTGGCCTCGTCGTCTTTTGCTTTGCCGTGAACCTTGTTCACTTTCTACATCACTTGGTTTATATAAGTCGTTTGCACGTTGCCAAGGACGTTCTTGCTCTCTTCTAGGGATCAGAGGGGTATTTGCACGTTGACTTCGTACTTCCATTTGTTCCATTCGCTCATTGATGGAGTCGAATTGGGGTTGGAACAATCAGGAGATTTCTCGTACTATGGCTTACACTTGAAGATCGGGCACATTCCTTCTTGGTTGAAGGTTTACTCCTCCACCCGCGGCATTCGAAGCTCCTCCACTTGTTGCTCGTCGTTCCGGGCTCCTAGACATGATGATTATAATTAAGAAAATTTTTCCTCACCACAAAGACCTCACAAATTCGGTCACAAGAAAAGAATTCACTCCTCTCGTGTTTCACTCGATTTTTGGCTTTTAACTTGATGTAACTCTCTTGCCTTTTACATCTCAAATCCAACTCCCGATATTCTAGAAAGCTACTTAGACTTTTCCACACTTGTGGGTCGGCTTCAAGGGGTTAAACAAAGAAGATATCATGTAGTTTGGGGTAGGGTCAAAAGAAAGAAAGTTTGGTTTAAGATGTGAGTAATTATATAATCACTAAGTGAAAACAAATTTAGTAGATCGGAATAATCTTCACACTTGGAAACCTCTTTTTTTTATAAATACGAATTTTTTAATTTCATAATATATATATATATTCTTCCTCCTTTTTTTTTAAATTTGAAACTTTTTTTTCGAATTTTTTTCTCAAAACTACGAATACGTACCTAATTTAACCAGCTCTGATACCAACTGATACGAGCTTGTTTCAGATGAGATGATGAGTCGTAATAATTCCCGATCGAAATTAGGTATTATCGGTTTGGTACAAAATGCAATCTTTTGAGTTTTGAAAGTTTAATGGCTTAGAAGGCAAAGGCGTTTGTTGGCTTGAAGTTGCTGGTTTCCAATGAAACAAGAACGAACCCTTATTAGCAAATAAGGACCCAGGCTTAAAGGTTTCAAAGGAAAGAAATGAATAGGAATAAAAAAACTGAGACCCACTATTTAGCGAAATAGGAACCTTCGGTATGAAGAACGCCACACCAACGGTGATAAGTTCGAAACAAAGTCAGATTGACGCCACTCGTTGAAGATAAGTCAATTTGAGCTTTGGAGAATAAAGAGAGTGAATTAACTCACTAAAATTATATTTCATTCAGAAATTTGTCAAAAGTCCTTTTACAAGAAATTCAACAACTATTTATAGCTTAAGTGCTAGTAACTGAATAGACATATTCTAGGCTTAATTCTTAAGCAAACATTGAACAAAAATTCAGCTTGAATGCATGAATATTGACCCATGTAGGTTCGGCTGAATGGTGACCAAATATGAAGCTTCCAAATTAAGCAAACGGATTTTGGAGATTCATGTAGCAGCCAAGTACATCTAATGAATTTAATTGATTCATTCATTAGGCAACTCTTGATGAAAAGTGACCAGCATTTAAAAGGAACTTGAGCAGCCTTTTCGGGTGTGAATGGATGGTTTTGAAAAGTCCCCATGGTGTGAACATGGCTGAACCGAACAGCCATGGTGTGAACAGCCTTTATGCTCCCTTGAGAAGAGAATCGGCCAAGCTTGAAGGGTTGAAAAGCTTGGACACTCTTGGCCGAATAGTTGCCTTGAAAAAGACACCAAAATTGATCAGCTTTAATGCATTAAATCAGCTGCACATGCATCTTCAAATTCATTGAATCTACATGCATGAATCTGCCCAATGTATCTTCAGATTTGGCTGCACCTAAAAACACACATGAACTTAATTAATTTCAAGCAAATATTAATGTGAACATCCTAATTAACATTGAGACAACTTAAATATTAATAAAACATGACACATAAATTCGGCTGGACAGATTTAAGACATGTATTAATTTAGACAAACTAAATGACATCAAGACATCTTTAATTTAACTAAATCAAGACATATTAAACACTTATATTAATTAAAGACATATTTATAAGCTGTAGTAAAACTTAATTAAAGCTTATTTAAATGGTCCAAAAATTCCAGCAGCAAATTAATTAGCTGGAACGAATTTCAACTTCCAAAAAGTTGAAAATGTTCATCTCATTTTTAAGCTCTTTGCTATCATTTTCCTCAATTCGTTCCACCAGTGCTGAGATGGCATCTTTGAATCGTTTAGCTCTAGCTCACGTTATCAGACCAATGGGCAGGTTGATATCTTCTTGTTCGATCTCTACTTGGTTCGTAGGCAAGCTCACATCATAAGGATTCTTGAAATCCCGAAAGACTTCACAAATCCCTTCAAACGGCTCTAATCTCCCTCCAAAGAATATCAATGGCAAGAAGAAGGTTGAAGATGGCTCCCACAATCAAAAGATTGTTAAAACAACTTTTAAAGAAAGCTCAAGAGATAATTCTTGGAGAAAACCTCAAAGAAAATTCTGCACTTTAACAAATCTGAAATTTTAGTGTATTTGAGTAGTTACTAACAAGGTGGCTGGCCAAGCCTTTATATAGGCCTCTCAAGTGTTTTCCTAATCTAATTAGAAAACTAAAAATAAAAAAACTCCTAATTAATTTAATATTTAAATGGAAATTTGGCCAAGGGCTTTTAATTGGGCCTCTTGGACTGAATATTTACATAAAAAAAGTATTAAAAAATAAAACTTTACGAATTGAGCCACTTTGACAATTTGGCCTGATTTTCAATTAAGTATGGGTGGGCTTCTTGATTGGGCCTGGAATCTTCTCATTGGGCCTCGCCTTTAAGAATTTGGGCTTCTGATCCATCTCCTACTGAAATTGGGTCGTTGATGCTCGTAACGGAGATCCAATGCGCTTTGGCTGCAAGATTCAGTTTCTTGGACCAAGATTTCCAAGATTTGAAATCTTGATTTTCTCGATTCTTGAAATCGCTCCAAACAACAAAATTGGGCCAAGATTCGATTTCTTAATTTTCTTGAAAATAAGAAAGTGAATCTTGATTTTCTTGTTCTTTCGCGTATGCATCTAAGGCCTTGCTAACAAATTCTTGGATGGTCCCATTTAGTTTGGAACGCATTTGTTGGGCCTTTGATCTCGTATCATTAAGTCTTATGGAGTTTTATACGAAATCACAAGAGAAGATCCGAGCAGAAAAAGGCGCGAGTGAGTGAGCACAATCGAGTGGAGGTAAAAGCCATTAAAGTGTGTAAATACGAGTGGAGTGCCGAATTATTTTCTTTTAGAGTGAATTGTGAGTTTTGTTGTGAGGTTGTACTTTCATACGTCAAGAAGTCCTACAAGAAACATGGCAGAAAGGCAGCCTGTTCGAAATGTGCCGGACTTGAATTTGCAAGCAATGCTACGCGAGATGGAACGATTGTTCGATCAAAATCTGGAACCAGTTCAAGATAGACTTGATCGTGTGGAAGGAAGAGCCCAATGGAGAAGAACTCCCTTAAGCCCTCCGAGAAATTGAAGACGGCAATCTGATTTAGAGGATGAACCTTTCGAGCAAAGTGATGCCGAAAGTGAACATGGGTCCAATGCAAGTGGACAACGAAGAGGCCAGCAAAGTCGTCCTCAACGAGAACGAGGCTGAGTAGATGACGATTTGAAGAACATCAAAATGTCCATTCCCCCTTTCCAAGGCAAGTCCGATCCGGAGGCATACTTAGAATGGGAAAAGAAGATCGAGTTAGTCTTTGAGTGTCACAACTACTCGGAACACAAGAAGGTGAAGTTAGCGGCCATTGAATTTTCCGATTATGCAATGATCTAGTGGGATCAATTAAACACGAGCCGAAGAAGGAACGGGGAGTGACCAATCAACACATGGACCAAAACGAAGGCCTTGATGCGCAAAAGGTTCATCCCCACATACTATCATCGAGAATTGTACCAAAAACTACAACATCTTTTGCAAGGCAATCGAAGCGTGGACGATTATTACAAAGCAATGGAGGTGGCCATGATTCGAGCTAACATCGAAGAGGACCGAGAGGCCACCATGGCAAGGTTTTTGGCTGGATTAAACAAAGATATTACCAACGTAGTTGAACTCCATCACTATGTTGAAATCGAAGAAATGGTGCATATGGCCATCAAGGTAGAAAAACAGCTAAAGAGAAAAGGCCCTATTCGTGGAGCTTATCCAAATTCAACTCCTACCTCAAAATGGAGCCAAGGACCTGGTAGGAAAGAGACTTCCATTCGGACACGAGATTCTTTACCGAATCCAAAAGCCACTAAACCAAGTGGGGAGGCGAGCAAAAGCAATAGTGAAGCTGGGCGCAATTCTACTCGAGACATTAAGCGTTTCAAGTGTCTCGGGTGAGGCCATATAGCAAGTCAATGCCCAAATCGACGGGTGATGACTTTGAAGTCTAATGGCAAAATTGAGTCTGAAGATGAGGAAGAGAATGAGCCCGATCATCCCACCGATAAAGAGAGGGAAGAAGAACTTGAATTTGCTATTGAAGGAGAGTTATTCGTGGTAAAACGAAGTTTGAGCATTCAAAGCACCGAAGATGAACAACAACGCGAGAACATCTTCCATTCGAGGTGCCTAATTCAAGGTAAGGTCTGTAGTATGATTATTGATGGAGGAAGCTGCACAAACATCGTTAGCAGCATGCTCGTAGAAAAACTCAGATTGCCGATGACAAAACACCCTCAACCTTACAAACTACAATGGTTCAATGATGGAGGTAAATTAAAGGTCACCAAACAAGCCGTCATTTCTTTCTCTATAGGCAAATATAGCGACAAAGTTGTTTGTGATGTAGTCCCGATGCATGCGGGTCATCTACTCTTGGGAAGGCCATGGCAATTTAACCGACGAGCCATTCACAATGGATACACAAATTGATATACTTTCGAATACCATGGCAAGAGTGTGACGTTGGCTCCCATGACTCCCAAACAAGTATACGAGGATCAAGTGCAATTGAAAAATTCTGTTCAGCAAATGAGAGTAAAGGAGCAAAAAGAAAAGATAAAAAAAAGTGAGAAAACAAAAAGAAAAAATGAGTTGAAATCGAGAGATAAAAGCAAAGAAAATGAGGTAAAAGTGAATAATAGTCAAAAAGAGCAAGAAGAGCGAGGAATTGAAAAATTGAGTGTTTTTGCCAAGGAGCGAGAGATTAGGAAATTGTTGCTGCTTTAACAACCGATGATTGTTCTTATGTATAAAGAAAGTTTCTTTAACACTAACGAATTGGAAGCTACACTTCCATCTTCGATTGTTTCTTTGTTGCAGGACTTTGAAGACGTGTTTCCGGAGGATTTCCCTAGTGGCCTACCGCCCCTTCGAGGGATTGAACACCAAATCGACTTCATTCCCAGAGCAACAATACCGAATCGCCCTGCATATCATAGTAACCCTGAAGAGACCAAGGAGTTGCAATGACAAGTGGCTGAATTGATGGAAAAGGGTTACATTAGGGAAAGTCTAAGTCCGTGCGCTGTGCCCGTACTTTTGGTGCCAAAAAAAGATCGTACTTGGAGAATGTGCGTGGATTGTCGAGCGGTCAATAACATTACCATCAAGTATAGGCATCCCATTCCGCGCCTTGATGACATGCTGGATGAACTTAGAGGGGCACAACTCTTCTCCAAAATCAATCTTAAGAGCGGATATCATCAAATCCGGATGCGGGAAGGAGACGAGTGGAAAACAGCTTTTAAGACCAAGCAAGGCTTGTACGAGTGGCTGGTTATGCCATTCGGATTAACTAACGCACCCAGCACCTTTATGCGATTAATGAATTATGTATTGCGTGCTTTTATTGGGAAATTTTGCATTATTTATTTTGACGATATTTTTATCTATAGCAGGTCGTTAGAAGATCACGTGGCACATTTGCAAGCCGTGTTGGAAGTATTACGTAAGGAAACGTTGTATGCCAATATTAAGAAATGTACCTTTTGTTCTGACCAAGTTGTTTTCTTAGGGTTTGTTGTCAGCTCGAGAGGACTTGAAGTTGATCAAGAGAAGGTTAAGGCGATTCGCGAATGGCCAAGGCCCATGGGCATTAGTCAAGTTCGAAGCTTCCATGGCTTGGCAAGCTTTTATAGGCGTTTTGTTCCAAATTTCAGCACCGTCACTGCTCCATTAACTAGTGTTATTAAGAAAAATTCAGCTTTCTTTTAGAGTGATGAACAAGAGCGTTCTTTTAATTCACTTAAGGATCTTTTAACTAACGCCCCTTTGCTTGTTTTGCCAGATTTTAACAAGACTTTTGAGATCGAGTGCGATGCCTCTAGTCTATGATACGATCTCGGGTTAGTAGTTGAATCCGAGTCATTTAGTTCCTGATCGTAAACGAAGAAGTATGTTTGAATAAATCAACTCAAGGAAAAGTAAAGAGAATTGGGTTCAAAGAAAGCAAGTCGGTTGAACAAAGATGGTATGGTTTTGGTTTAGATTAGAAAAGAAATGGATTGGATTTGGTCGAGTTCGGTTTGGGTTTGTTACGAAATGGTAATGTGATTTGGTATGAAATGGTAATACGATTTGGTACGAAATGGTAAAGAGGAGTGTTGACCCGAAACTTATAAGACCTAAATGAGTTGAAATGGATGATAGGGACCTTGACCCGATATTTAGGAAAGTATGAACCAAAGGTATTTGGGGTTGAACGCCACACTCGGGTTTAGGGAGTGATAAGTTCGGAATAAGACTCGAAAAGACGCCACTAGGAGCTAGATAAGTCTTACGGGTCTCGGACGAAATTTGAGAGAAAATGCCTCACAAATTTGGCAGCAATTGGTTAATTAAAATGTCAAAAATTCCTTTACAAAATGAAATTTCAGCTATTTATAATCAGCAACTAAGCTAGCCGAATAGTCACATACATTTTCTTAAAAATCAAGCTAATGAATTCTTCAATAGCTTAGCTAGGTTCGGCTGAACATGGAAAGCTTCTATAATTCACATTGAACCTTGGACAGCTTGAATGGTGCATGGATGAGCTAGATTCAGTCAATGTGCATAAATAAGCTCATTTAATTTGTAGCTTTTGCTGAAAAGTGACCAGCAATTAAAAGGGACTTGAATGGCCAAATGAAGTGTGAACACTCAATTTTGAAAAGTCCTCAGGTGTGAACATTCCAAACCGAAAAGCCATGAATGTGAACTCCATGTGTGAACGGCATTATGCTGGTTCTTGGAATAATGAAAACAGCTGAACATTCATCATGCATGTATCACCAAATTCATTGAACCTTTTGTGCATGCATCTAGCTTAAATGCTTCCCTCCACATTCGGCTAACCTACAAAACATGAGCAAATGAATTTAATTAATCAATATTCAGCTGAATCATATTTAAACACAATCTGGACAACTTAAATTCTTATAATTAAAACAAACACAATTAATTAAACTAAAAGCTAATTAATTCAGTTTGGGCAAGACAAATTAAAAACATGTAATAAGACATATTTATAAGCTGTAGGAAATTAAATTAACTTAATAATATGTAAGAAAAAAAACACAAATATCATGCATAATTAAATTCGTCCAGATTTAAGACTAATTAAACAACAAAAATTAATTGAGCTGGATTAAAAGCTATTGAGCTAAAATTGAGCTGAGATGAACTTATTGAGCTGATTCCGAGCTTAATTCAGCTAGTAAAAAGTTGCAAGGAAAACTTATGGAGCTGTTCGAATCTTCCTTAAATTGCACAGGTAAAATGTCGCTCCAAACTTGCTCCACTAAAGCTGAAATGGCTTCCTTAAATTGCTTTGCCCGAGCTCGAGTGATCGGGCCTTGAGGAAGTATTTGAGGATCTTTGCTTGTTTTTGGCACGCTTTGCGTCATGGCCGCATCATTCCCCCTCTTCAAATCGACTTGTCCTCAGGTTAGAATCTACAACAAAAGGAGTTAGATCAGCAACATTGAAACTAGCACTAATATTATATTCACCAGGCAGATCAAGTTTATATGAATTTTCGTTTATGCGTTCCAACACTTGAAATGGTCCATTCCCCCGAGGAAGTAACTTGGATCTCCTATGAGCTGGAAATCTTTCCTTCCTCATGTGTGCCCAGACCCAGTCTCCGGGTTCAAAAACAACTCGTTTCCGGCCCTTGTTTGCTTTCTGGGCATAGATCTTGGTTCTTGCTTCAATATTGGACCTCACTTTCTCATGTAAATTCTTCACAAATTCAACTTTCTTTTTAGCACCTGCATGAACAAGTTGTTCGTTAGGAAGAGGAACTAAATCTAGTGGCGTTAAAGGATTGAAGCCATAAACAATTTCGAAAGGGGAATATTTAGTCGCCGAATGTATGGAGCGATTATAGGCAAATTCGACATGTGGTAAGCATTCCTCCCAAGATTTTAAATTCTTTCGAATGATAGCCCTAAGCAACGTTGATAGAACGCGGTTGACCACCTCGGTTTGGCCATCAGTTTGAGGATGGCAAGTAGTTGAAAATAAGGGTTTAGTTCCTAGCCTTCCCCACAATGATCGCCAGAAATGACTTAAGAACTTTGCATCGCGATCCGACACTATCGATCGAGGAATGCCATGTAGTCGAACGACTTCCCTAAAAAATAAATTAGAAACATGAACAGCGTCGTCAGTTTTTGTACAAGCTATAAAATGTGACATTTTAGAAAAACGATCAACGACGATGAATATGGAATCTTTCCCCGTCTTTGTCCTAGGTAATCCAAGGACGAAATCCATGGATATATCCATCCAAGGAGCTTCAGGAATCGGAAGTGGTGTATATAGTCCATGCGGCTTGATTGTGGATTTGGCTCTCTTGCACGTCAGACATCGATCACAAACGCGTTCAACATCCCGCTTTATTTTTGGCCAATAAAAATGTTCTTGGAGTGTAGCCAACGTTTTGCCCACGCCAAAATGGCCCATGAGGCCCCCACTATGTGCCTTGTTCACTAATAATTCCCTAATGGAACCTTGTGGGACACACAACTTCCCCTCTTTAAAAAGAAAACTGTCTTGTCGATAAAACCTATCAACAGCCACATTCTCACAAGAAACATATATTTCACCAAAATCATTGTCAGTAGCATATAAATCTTTCAAAAACACAAAACCAAGTAATTTTGATTCTAGATGTGATAGGAGCGTATACCTTCTTGATAATGCATCGGCCACTATGTTTTTTCTTTACCTTTTTTATGCTTAATGACATAGGGAAATGACTCTAGGTATTCGACCCATTTGGCTTGCCTTTTGTTCAATTTGTGTTGGCCTTTAATATGTTTAAGCGCCTCGTGATAAGAATGAATCACGAATTCCTTTGGCCACAGATAGTGTTGTCATGTTTCAAGGGCTCGAATGAGAGTGTACATCTCCTTATCATACACGGGGTAGTTCAACACGGCTCCGTTTAGCTTTTCGCTAAAATAAGCAATTAGTTTCCCGTCTTATGTTAGCACAGCACCTATTCCCACAACTGACGCATCACACTCAATTTCAAATGTTTTAGAAAAGTCAGGTAGGGTTAACAATGGGGCGTTAGTAAGACAATCCTTAATAATAGCAAAAGCTTTCTCTTGCTCATCACCCCAATAGAAGGTGGAATTTTTCTTGATTACACTCGTCAATAGTGCGGCCAAAGTGCTAAAATTAGGCCCAAAGCGTTAATAAAAGCTTGCCAATCCATGGAAGCTTCTAACTTGGCTGATACTTGTTGGTCTCGGCCACTCTTGTATTGCCTTAATCTTTTCATGGTCCACCTCGAGTCCTTCTGAGCTAACTACAAAACCAAGAAAAACCACTTTATTAGAGCAGAAAGTGCACTTTTGAAGATTAGCATATAGAGTTTCTTTGCGTAAAACATCCAAAACAGACCTAAGATGTGTCACATGCTCCTCCAAGGACTTGCTATAAATTAAAATATCGTCGAAATATACAACACAAAACTTACCAATAAAATTTCGTAAAACATAGTTCATAAGTCTCATAAAAGTGCTAGGGGCGTTGGTCAAGCTGAACGGCATTACCAACCATTCATACAAACCATGTTTTGTTTTAAAAGTGGTTTTCCACTCATCACCTTCACGCATCCGAATCTGATGGTATCCGCTTTTGAGGTCAATTTTTGAAAACAACTTGGCACCACTTAACTCATCAAGCATGTCATCTAAATGCGGTATGGGATGCCTATACTTAATAGTAATTTTATTTACAGCGCGGCAATCGACACACATGAGCCACGTTCCGTCCTTCTTTGGCACCAACAAAATCGGTACGGCGCAGGGACAAAGGCTTTCTCGAATGTAACCTTTTTCCATAAGTTCATTGACTTGTCATTGAAGCTCTTTGGTCTCTTCCGGATTGGTTCGGTATGCTGGTCGGTTCAGAATAACAGCTCCGGGCACAAAATCTATTTGGTGCTCAATCCCACGAAGTGGTGGTAAACCACTTGGCACTTCATCCGGAAAAACGTCTTTGAAATCCTGCAAAAGAGACAAAATAGAAGAAGGAATGTTTTCGGGAAGTTCATTAGTATTAAGAAAATTTTCCTTGTACATGAGCACAAGGATCGGTTGCCTCATCAAAAATGCTTTTCGAATATCACTAACCCTCGCAAAAAAATTCAATTTTTCACTTACTTTTTCTTTTTCATCTCTTTCTTTTCTCACTCTCTTTTTTTGAGTTTTCTTTCTTTTTCTCATTTTTGTTTTCTTTTGTATTTTCTCTCTTTTCTTTTTCTCTCATTTGATCTATGGAATTTTTCAACTTAAGTTGATCTTGATACACTTGCTTTGGCGTCAATGGGGCTAAGGTTACATTTCTTCCCATATGCTTGAAAGAATAACGATTTGAGTAACAATCGTGCATGACTTGATGATCAAATTGCCATGGATGGCCCAATAACAAATGTCCCGCGTGCATTGGAACAACATCACATAGCACCTCGTCGCAATATTTCCCGATAGAGAAGGAAACTAGAACTTGCTTCGTCACCTTCAACTCTCCTCCATCGTTGAGCCATTAAAGTTTGTACGGATTTGGATGCTTGGTGGTCGGTAGATTCAACTTTTCCACCATAAGAGTGCTCGCCACGTTCGTACAACTTCCTCCATCGATAATGACACTACAAAGCTTCCCTTGTACTTGACAATGCGTATGGAAAATGGTCTCTCGTTGTTGTTCATCTTCGACACTTTGGATGCTTAGACTTCTTTTAACAACGAGGAGTTCTCCGTCAAGGGCATGTTCGACTTCATCTTCGTTGTCAGAAACGATTTCGGGCTCATCTTCAAGTTCTTCCTCCTCCGATTCGATTTCTCCATTTGCACGAACCACCATATTGTTACGATTGGGACATTGACTTGCAATATGCCCCCTTCCAAGGCACTTAAAACACTTAATATCCCTTGTACAGTTAGCAAATGAATCAGTTGCCTTACCTTTGCTCGTGTCGCCCATAGGTTTGTTTGACTTAGTAGGCATCATTATTTCCTTGGCTCGACTTGGGGTTTGATTTTTACTCGAGCTTTGCCCCTATCTAGTGGTGTTTGGGGTAGGATAACTTCGCGAGGTACTCTTTCGTTTAAGTTGTTTTTCCACTTTAATGGCCATATGTACCATGTCCACGATCTCGATGTAATGTTGCAATTCCACAACATTGGCAATGTCTCGATTGAGAGCAGCAAGGAAACGCGCCATCGTTGCTTCACGATCTTCTTGGACATCAGTACGGATCATCGCAATCTCCATCTCTTTGAAATAATGATACGAGCTCGTTTCGGAAGATGTGACGAGTCGTATTAATTCCCGATCGAAATTAGGTACTGTCGATTTAGAACGGTTTCAAGCCTTTGAGTTTTTAAAGTGATTGACTTGGAAACAAAGATGTTTGATAGGTTGTTGTTTGCTGGAAAATTTAATGAAACAAGTACGAACCCTTACTAAACAAATAAGGACCCGGGCTTAAAGGTTTCAAAGAAAGAAAAGGTAATAGGATAAAAACTGAGACCCTCTATTTAGCAAAATAGGAACCTACAGTATTGACGTGACCACGTCCCTAACTCCACCAAGCCAACATGTTGAGTCCATCGAGCTTTCAAAGGGGCCAATGACCCGAGCACGAGCTAAGCTCTTCCAAGAAGCTGTTTCAGTTTTATTCATCAAACTTTGGAATGAGAATCAGCTCAAAATCGAAGAAGGAGCTCAATTAAACTTTTCCTCAAATCCATGCATTTTCGTGCAAGCTTATTTCAGCTCCATTTTAGCTCCTCCAGCTCGTTTCAGCTCTGACCAGCTCAATTGAGCTCATTTCAGCTCATTCGAGCTCAATTTAGCTACATTTCAGCTCATTTATTTTATTGGTTGAATAATTAAAGTATTTTATTAACTTAGTTTAAATTATACAGCTCATGATTGAATTCTCTAGCTCAATTCAGCTCATTAAGAATTTCATCTAATTTTGAGCTAGCCGAATTTATTAGCTATGTTTTATTTATGTGTTTTTAATTTGTTAATTTAATATGTCTTGATGTTATTTAGTCTTAGTACAGCGAAATATACATTTTAATTAATGTGTTCATGTTTCATGTAGGTACGGCTGAATGTGGAAGCTCATTTAAAGCTAGGTGCATGTACGGCTAGATTCATTACAAGCTGGATTCATGCATGGTTACCTACAACGAATGATGGCTGATTATTTTTGACAATCTAAGTGTTTATTCGGCCAAGAGTTAGCTGCTCAATTAATTCACAAGATGCAGCCGAATGTGGGAACTCAATTAATGCCGATTCATGAACTTGTTGATTCAACGAATGTGTGGATGCATGAATAATCTTCCTTCAATGAATGGATGCTATAAGGATGATACATGAATATTCCAATACAATGAAGGGAAGAGTGCATGAATATCCACTTACATGCATCGATTGCTGTCCATTAAATTTCCTATGCACCTATTCGGCCAAAAGGCATCTTTTGGTGTGTCCATTCACACCTTGGCCGAATCTAGACAAAGCTATTGGCATCCCATTCATTCATCAGCCTTCAAGTACATTTTCTTAATCATGAAGCTGCCCAATTGAAGATCCATTCAACCGAATTTAGACATAGCTTTATGGGATACATTTTTAGATTAGTTTAATACATTTATAGCCGAATTTCTTAGTCATTAAAGCTTGTTTGTTTTGTCTATTCGGCTATCTTAGAGAAACTATAAATAGTTTATTTCTCTTTGTAAAAAGGTTATAGAATTTGATTATTGAAAACTTGATTGTGAGGTTTCCTCCTATCCTATTTCGTACGAGTCTCGTTCTGACTTATCTAGCTCGCTAGTGGCGTCAACCCGACTCCTTGAACTTATCACCATTCTGGTGTGGCGTTCTCCACCTTTTTATACCTTTGGTTCTTACCTCTATATAGGTAACGGGTCAAGGTCCATCTTCGACTTTCCATCAATTTCACCTTAAGCAATATAAGTCCCGGGGCAATACTTCATATAGTATTGAATCGTTCTTCAGCTTGAGTTCATTTTACCATCTCCATTTTAATTATAAAATTATAACCTTTATTTTCTTATTTAAACCGAACCTAATATCAATCATCAAACATCACCTATCTTTTGAACCCTTTTTGCCAACTTTCGCTTAAAGTCAATCAAAATCCATTTCCTCACCAAACGAACGACTCTTCTCGTCGACGATCGGGCAAACAAGTGACTCGACTCTATATCATCGAGCCAGATCACGTCAGGTATGAAGAACGCCACACCAACGGTGATAAGTTCGGAACAAAGTCAGATTGATGCCACTCGTTGAACATAAGTCAATTTGAGCTTTGGAGAATAAAGAGAGTGAATTAACTCACTAAAATGATATTTCATTCAGAAATTTGTCAAAAGTCCTTTTACAAGAAATTAAGCAACTATTTATAGTCTAATTTCTAATAGCTGAATGGACATATTCTAGACTTAATTTCTAAGCAAACATTGAACAAAAATTCAGCTTAAATTCATGTATAAGCTTGCATCAAGGTTTGGCTGAATATAGACCAAGGAAGAGCTTTCAATGAACTTGGAAAAATGGCAGCAGCTACATTCGGCCAATGGAGTTTAATGAGGTCATTCATGAAGCAACTATTGATGAAAAATTACCAGCATTAATTGGCAACTTGAACAGCCATTTAGAAGTGTGAATGGACAGTTTTGAAGGGCCATGAGGTGTGAACATGGCTGAACCAAATAGCCATAGTGTGAACAGCTTTTATACTCCCTTGGGAAGAGAATCGGCCAAGCTTGAAAGGATGAAAAGCTTGGTCACTCTTGCCCGAATAGTTGCCTTGAAAAACACCAAAATTAATCAACTTTAATGCATTAAATCAGCTGCACATGCATCTTCAACTTCATTGAATCTCCATGCATGTATCTGCCCAATTCATCTCCAAATTCGGCTGCACCTAAAAGTAAACATGAACTTAATTAATTTCAAGCAAATTCAGCTGAACTAAATTAAAGTATAATGTGGACATCCTAAATGACATTGAGACAACTTAAATATTAACAAAACATAACACATAAATCCGGCTGGACAGATTTAAAACATGTAATAATTTAGACAAACTAAATGAAATCAAGACATCTTTAATTTGACTAAATCAAGACATATTAAACACTTGTATTAATTAAAGACATATTTATAAGCTGTAATAAAACTAAATTAAGGCTTATTTAAATGGTCCAAAAATTCCAGCAGCAAATTAATTAGCTAGAACGAAATTCAACTTCAAAGAAGTTAAAAATGTTTAGCTCGTCTCTAAGCTCCTTGCTATCGTTTTCCTCAATTTGTTCCACAAGTGCTGAAATAGCATCTTTGAATCGTTTAGCTCTAGCTCGCGTTATCGGGCCAATAGGTAGCTTAATGTCTTCTTGTTCGTTCTCTATTTGGTTCGTAGGCAAGCTCACATCATTCCCCTCCTCTTCAGAATGATTTGTTCTCAAATCGAATTCTACATCAAACGGAGACAAATCAGAAACATTAAAGGTCGCACTAACATTATATTCACCAGGCAAGTCCAACTTATAAGAATTATCGTTAATTCGTTCAAGGACTTGAAACGGTCCATCCCCTCTTGGAAGAAGTTTAGATCGTCGTTGCATAGGAAATCTTTCCTTGCGCATATGCAACCACACCCAATCTCCCGGCTCGAACACAACTCGTTTATGACCTTTGTTAGCATGTTGTTCATAGTTCTTGGTCTTTGCCTCAATGTTGTCTCGAACTCATTGGTGCAATTGCTTGACGAAATCAGCTTTACACTTTCCATCTACATGCACAAGTTGGTTAGAAGGCAATGGCATTAAGTCAAGTGGTGTTAATGGATTGAAACCATAAACGATTTCAAAAGGAGAAAATTTGGTAGCTGAGTGAACAGCTCGATTATACGCAAACTCCACATGCGGTAGACATTCTTCCTAAGCCTTCAAATTTTTCCTAATGATAGCTCGAAGCAATGTTGACAAAATTTGGTTAACCACTTCGGTTTGACCATCCGTTTGCGGATGGCAAGTGGTTGAAAACAGTAACTTCGTTCCAAGACGCCCCCATAGTGTCCTCCAAAAATGGCTAAGGAATTTTGCGTCTCGGTCGGACACGATCGTTCTAGGCATGCCATGCAACCTGACGACTTCTTTGAAAAATAAGTTAGCAATATTAACGGCATCATCAGGTTTATGACATGCTATAAAATGGGCCATTTTTGAGAACCTATCTACAACCACAAATATTAAATCTCGGCCATTTTTACTCCTTGGTAAACCTAGCACGAAATCCATTGAGATATCGGACCAAGGGGTTTCAGGAATGGGCAATGGCTTATACAAACCATGGGGCCTTATTCGTGACTTAGCCCGTTTGCACGCAATGCATCGATTACAAAATCGTTCAACATCTCGTCGCATCTTAGGCCAAAAGAAGTGTTCGTTGAGCGTGGCTAACGTCTTTGCAACTCCGAAGTGCCCCATTAATCCTCCGCTATGAGCTTCTTCGATCAACACTTCTCGTACGGAACCTTGGGCTATACAAAGCTTTCCTTCTCGAAATAAGTACCCATCATGTCGATAGTACTTCTCATAAGCTCCCTTTGCGCATAACCCAAAGAATTCACCAAAGTCAGCATCGTTGACATATAAATCTTTAAGAAATACAAACCCCATTAACTTAGCATCCAAAATATTTAACAACGCATACCTTCGAGATAGTGCATCAGCCGCTATGTTTTCCTTACCTTTTTTATATTTAATAACATATGGAAAAGATTCGAGAAATTCTACCCACTTAGCGTGCTGCTTATTCAACTTGTGTTGCCCCTTTAAAAACTTCAAAGACTCATGATCGGTCTGTATGACAAATTCCTTGGGCCAAAGATAGTGTTGCCACGTTTCTAAGGCTCGGATCAACGAATAGAGCTCCTTGTCATACGTTGGATAGTTTAAAACAGCACCATTAAGTTTCTCGCTAAAATAGGCAATAGGACGACTGTCTCGCATCAACACAGCTCCAATGCCTAAACCTGATGCATCACATTCTAACTCGAAAGTTTTATCAAAATTAGGCAAAGCTAATAAGGTGCATGAGTTAGACAATCTTTAATTTTCAGAAAAGATTTTTCTTGCTCCTCTCCCCAAACGAAGTTGGAATTCTTACGACTAACCCCGGTTAAAGGTGCGGCTAAGGTGCTGAAGTTTGGCAAGAATCAACGGTAAAAACTTGCTAAGCCGTGGAAACTTCAAACTTGAGAGATGTTTGTCGGACGGGGCCATTCTTGAATCGCCTTGACCTTCTCTTGATCGACTTCAAGGCCCTCCAAACTAACAACGAAACCTAAAAACACAACCTTGTTAGTGCAAAAATCACATTTCTTCAAATTAGCATACAAGGTTTCTTTCCTCAAAACCTCCAAAACAACCTTTAAATGTAAAACATGGTCATCCAAATTTTTACTATAAACTAATATATCATCAAAATATACTACGCAAAATCTACCAATAAAAGGTCTTAAGACATGATTCATAAGCCTCATGAATGTGCTTGGGGCGTTCGTTAAGCCAAATGGCATAACGAGCCATTCATAAAGCCCATGCTTCGTTTTGAACGCAGTCTTCCACTCATCACCCTCACGCATCCGTATTTGGTGATAACCGCTCTTAAGGTCAATTTTTGAAAATAAACTTGCGCCACTTAGCTCGTCAAGCATATCATCCAATCGTGGTATAGGATGACGATACTTGATAGTTATTTTGTTTATAGCACGGTAGTCCACATACATCCTCCACATTCCAACCTTCTTCGGGACAAGCAAAACAGGCACGGCGCATGGACTAAGGCTTTCATGCACATAGCCCTTTTCAAGAAGTTCATTGACTTGTTTTTGTAGTTCTTTTGTCTCTTCAGGATTACTCTGGTAAGCAGGACAGTTTGGAATGGCGGCTCCCGGCACAAGATCTATTTGGTGTTCAATTCCACGAATAGGTGGTAACCCACTCGGGATTTCTTCCGGGAATACATCTTGAAATTCCTGCAACACAGACAAAATAGAAGAGAGCAACTTGTCATCAAATTCGTTAGAGCCAAGCAAGCTCTCCTTGTACAAAAGAACCAACAATGGTTGTTTCAATAACATCGATTTTCGAACTTCCCTCTCTTTTACAAACAAATTCTTTTTCAATCTCATCACTCATTTTTTTTTCTTTTGAATCACTCTCTCTTTTTTTATCACTCATCTTTTTATTTTTCTTCTTTTCAATCTTTTGCTCTCACTCATTTTCTTTTGATTTTTCAACTGAACTCCTCATTTTGAGCTGATCCTCGTAAACTTGTTTCGGTGATAATGGGGCTAACGTAACCATTCGTCCCATGTGTTTGAAAGAGAAACGGTTTGTGTATCCATCATGTATTGCTCGCTTATCGATTTGCCAAGGGCGTCCCAACAGAAGATGCCCCGCATGCATCGGTACAACGTCACACATCACTTCATCTTGATATTTTCTAATTGTGAATGAAATGAGCACTTGCTTTGTTACCTTCAATTCTCCATCATCGTTAAGCCATTGGAGTTTATACTGATGGGGATGTTTGGTGGTGACCAATTCGAGTTTTTCCACCATCAATGTACTAGCCACATTTGTACAACTCCCCTCATCGATTATAACGCAACAAATCTTACCTTGCACTTGACATCGCGTATGGAAGATGTTTTCGCGTTGTTGATCATTTTTGGCACCTTGCAAAGTGAGAATTCTTTTCACCACCAATATTTCTCCATTTTCGGCTAGTTCAACATCCTCCTCATCTTCGATTGGTTCAACAGCCTCATTCTCTTGTTCACTTTTGGATTCAATTTCTCCATCATCTCGAACAAACATCGCATTCCGATTTGGGCATTGGCTCGCGATGTGGCCCCTTCCAAGGCATTTGAAACATTTTATGTCTCGAGATTGACTTGATTGGGCTTCCATCTTTCCCTTACTATTCTCAACATTCGGTTTATTGAACTTTGCTGCTCCACTCACTTCTTTGCTTCGATTTGGTATGTCTCGTTTGTTTGTTAGGGAAAGAACAGGACGTACCTTTTCTCTTTAATTGTTTTTCAACCTTTATGGCTATATGGACCATATCAATGACTTCGACATAGTGGTGTAGCTCCACGATATTGGCGATATCATGGTTAAGGCCGGCGAGAAATCGAGCCATGGTGGCTTCTCGATCTTCCTCCGCATCGGCGCGGATCATGGCCACTTCCATTTCCTTGTAGTAATCCTCCACGCTTCATTGGCCTTGAGTTAAACTTTGGAGCTTTTGATACAATTCCCGGTGATAGTAAGCCAGTATGAATCGTTTTCTCATTATCGCCTTCATTTCTGCCCATGTAGACACGGGACGTTCACCATTGCGTCTTCGACTCAACGTGAGTTGATCCCACCATATTATGGCATAGTCAGAGAATTCTATTGCAGCTAGCTTCACCTTTTTACTCTCGGAGTAATTGTGACATTCGAAGACTAACTCGACCTTTTTCTCCCATTCAAGATAGGCCTTGGGATCCGACTTCCCTTGAAAAGCAGGAATTGCCATTTTAATATTCTTTAAATCATCGTCGGGCCGCTCTCAATCTCTTCGTTCCCGTGCTCGATGGCCTCGTCGTCTTTCGCTTTGCCGCGAACCTTGTTCACTTTCTATGTCACTTGGTTCATATAAATCGTTTGCATGTTGCCAAGGACGTTCTTGCTCTCTTCTAGGGATCGGAGGGGTATTTGCACGTTAACTTCGTACTTCCATTTGTTCCATTCGCTCATTGATGGAGTCGAATTGGGGTTGGAACAATCGGGAGATTTCGCGTACTATGGCTTGCACTTGAAGATCGGGCACATTCCTTCTTGGTTGAAGGTTTGCTCCTCCACCCGCGGCATTCGAAGCTCCTCCACTTGTTGCTCGTCATTCCGGGCTCCTAGACATGATGATTAAATTAAGAAATTATCCTCACCACAAATCCTCACAAATTCGCTCACAAGAATAAATTCACTCCTCTCGTGTTTTCACTCAATTTTTGGCTTTTAAATTGATGTATCTCTCTTGCCTTTTACCTCTCAAATCCAACTCTCGATATTCTAGAAAGCTACTTAGACTTTTCCACACTTGTAGGTTGGCTTCAAGGGCTAAACAAAGGAATATGATATGGTTTAGGTAGGCTCGAAAGAAAAGAAAGGTTTGAAGATGTGGCTTATAGAATGAATTCGATATTTGGAAAAAGAAGAACCACTTGATCGGATCAAGAATCAACAATTGCAAAATTTTCTCTTTTTTTTTAACTCGAAATTTTTTTAATTCGAAATTCTTTTTTTTAATGAATTTCGTAGTATATATATGCTTTTTTTTAAATTTTGAATTTTTTTCGAATTTTTTTCAAATTTTGAAACTACGAATACGTACCTAATTTAACCAGCTCTGATACCAACTGATATGAGCTCGTTTCGAAAGATGTGACGAGTCGTATTAATTCCCGATCGAAATTAGGTAGTGTCGATTTAGAACGGTTTCAAGCCTTTGAGTTTTTAAAGTGATTGACTTGGAAACAAAGATGTTTGATAGGTTGTTGTTTGCTGGAAAATTCAATGAAACAAGTACGAACCCTTACTAACAAATAAGGACCCGGGCTTAAAGGTTTCAAAGAAAGAAAAGGTAATAGGATAAAAATCGAGACCCTTTATTTAGCAAAATAGGAACCTACGGTATGAAAAACGCCACACCAACGGTGATAAGTTCGGAACAAAGTCAGATTGACGCCACTCGTTGAAGATAAGTCAATTTGAGCTTTGGAGAATAAAGAGAGTGAATTAACTCACTAAAATGATATTTCATTCAGAAATTTGTCAAAAGTCCTTTTACAAGAAATTAAGCAACTATTTATAGTTTAATGTCTAGTAGCCGAATGGACATATTCTAGACTTAATTTCTAAGCAAACATTGAACAAAAATTCAGCTTAAATTCATGTATAAGCTTGCATCAAGGTTCGGCTGGATAGAGACCAAGGAAGAGCTTTCAATGAACTTGGAAAAATGGCAGCAGCTACATTCGGCCAATGGAGTTTAATGAGGTCATTCATGAAGCAACTATTGATGAAAAATTACCAGCATTAATTAGCAAATTGAACAGCCATTTAGAAGTGTGGTTTTGAAGGGCCATGAGGTGTGAACATGGCTGAACCGAATAGCCATAGTGTGAACAGCTTTTATACTCCCTTGGGAAGAGAATCGGCCAAGCTTGAAAGGATGAAAAGCTTGGTCACTCTTAGCCGAATAGTTGCCTTGAAAAACACCAAAATTAATCAACTTTAATGCATTAAATCAGCTGCACATGCATCTTCAAATTCATTGAATCTCCATGCATGAATCTGCCCAATTCATCTCCAAAGTCGGCTGCACCTAAAAATAAACATGAACTTAATTAATTTCAAGCAAATTCAGCTGAACTAAATTAAAGTATAATGTGAACATCCTAAATGACATTGAGACAACTTAATTATTAACAAAACATAACACATAAATTCGGCTGGACAGATTTAAAACATGTAATAATTTAGACAAACTAAATGAAATCAAGACATCTTTAATTTGACTAAATCAAGACATATTAAACACTTGTATTAATGAAAGACATATTTATAAGCTATAATAAAACTAAATTAAGGCTTATTTAAATGGTCCAAAAATTCCAGCAGCAAATTAATTAGCTGGAACGAAATTCAACTTCAAAGAAGTTAAAAATGTTCAGCTCGTCTCTAAGCTCCTTGCTATCGTTTTCCTCAATTCGTTCCACAAGTGCTGAAATAGCATCTTTGAATCGTTTAGCTCTAGCTCGCGTTATCGGACCAATAGGTAGCTTAATGTCTTCTTGTTCGTTCTCTATTTGGTTCGTAGGCAAGCTCACATCAAATAATCCTCCACACTCCTTGAACCTTGAGTGAGATTTTAAAGCTTTTGATAGAGTTCCCGATGGTAGTAGGAGGGAATGAAACGACGACGCATCACGGCCTTCATCTCGACCCAGGTGGATATTACCGTTCCCCATTCCTTCTTTGGCTCGTAGTGAGTTGATCCCACCATATCATAGCATAATCGAAAAACTCTATGGCAGCCAACTTAACCTTCTTAATCTCGGAATAATTATGACAATCGAAAACCAATTCAATCTTTTTTTCCCATTCGAAATAGGCTTTCGGATTAGACTTTCCTTGAAAAGATGGAATAGAAAGTTTAATGTTCCTTAAGTCGTCATCCATTCGTCTTTGATCCCGATTGCCTCGGTTCCTTGGAGCTCTTTGTCTTTCACTTTGGTTTGACCCTTGATCACTTTTGGCTCCACTCGGATCATAGAGGTCGTCTTGATTGAGTTCCAATTGGCCTCGCTCTCTTTGCGGCCCTAGTGGAGTACGTTCTTGTTGCATTCTCTCTTCAACCCGTTCCAAACGCTCGTTGAATGATTCCATCTCTTCTCGAAGCATGCATTGAAATTCTTGCATCATGGCTTGTTGAGCCAAATCCGGCACTCCACCTCCCCCAGGTGCAACGTTCCTTCTTGGTTGAAGATTTACTCCTCCACCAGCGGCATTCGAAGCTCCTCCACTTGTTGCTCGACGTTCCGGACTCCTTGGCATAATGTTTTAAAATATATGAATAGCCTCACCACAAAAATCTCACTAAGTCTCTCACAAGAAGAATAAACACTCCACTCGTGTTTCACTCAATTTAGGCTTTTAACTTGATGTAACTCTCGTGCCTTTTTCCACTCAATTTCCTCTCGTGATTTCGTAAGAGACTCGATGTGACAAAATCTTACTCCAGAGGGTCGACTTCAAAAGGGTTTTACAAAGGATCAATATTCGGTTATGGGTAGGCTAAAGAAACAAGAAGGTTAAGCTAAGTGTGGCGTAAAAGGGATAGAAGATGTGATGTGAGCTTGCCTACGAACCAAGTAGAGATCGAACAAGAAGATATCAAGCTGCCCATTGGTTCGATAACGCGAGCTAGAGCTAAACGATTCAAAGATGCCATCTCAGTAATGGTGGAACGAGTTGAGGAAAATGATAGCAAAGAGCTTAGAGACGAGCTGAACATTTTCAACTTCTTTGAAGTTGAATATCGTTCCAGCTAATTAATTGTTGCTGGAATTCTGGGACTATTTAAATAAGCACTTAATTAAGTTTTACTACAGTCTATAAATATGCCTCTAATTAGTACAAGTGTTTAATATGTTAGTTTAGCTGAAATTGAATGTGTCTAGATGTTATTAAATTTGTCTGAATATTAGACATATTTAATTAAGTCTAGCCGAATTAATATATCTTATTTAGTTATAATTTAATTTGTTCTAATGTTAATTAGTATGTTCATATTATGTTTTACATTAATTCAGCTAAATTAAGTTAAATTAATGAAGTTCATTTGCTTTGTTTAGGTGCAGCTGAATTTGAAGATACATTAGGCAGATTCATGCATGTAGATTCAATGAATTTGAAGATGCATGTGCAGCTGATTTAATGCATTAAAGCTGATTAATTTTGGTGTTTTTCAAGGCAACTATTCGGCCAAGAGTGTCTTAGTTTTTCATCCCTTCAAGCTTGGCCGATTCTCTTCTCAAGGGAGCATAAAGGCTGTTCACACCATGGCTGTTCGGTTCAGCCATGTTCACACCATGGGGACTTTTCAAAACCGTCCATTCATACCCAAAAAGGCTGCTCAAGTTCCTTTTAATGCTGGTCACTTTTCATCAAGAGTTGTCTAATGAATGAGTTAATTAAATTCATTAGATGTACTTGGCTACTACATGAATCTCCAAAATCCATTTGCTTAATTTGGAAGCTTCATATTTGGTCACCATTCAGCCGAACCTATATTGACCAATATTCATGGATTCAAGCTAAATTTTTGTTCAATGTTTGCTTAGAAATTAAGTCTAGAATATGTCCATTCGGCTACTAGACATTATCATATAGGGTTGCGAGCGGACCAAGATCGAGTCGTCAAGTTACGGGAAACTCCTACGAAAGCTCTAAACGAACAGATCTGAAAATTAAGACAAAGAACAAGAATAAACTAATCAGATCTGGAATTAAATCCCCAAATTCAATTAAATGAGCAGCAAGAAACGAAGAACGAATGAATAGAAGTTTTCGAAGTTCAAGAAGACGAAATCGAACTCCAAGATTAATTCTCCCCAAGCCGAATCTGTCCAAGAATACCAAAACAGCAAACGAATTAAATCAATCAGATTTTTCAATAGAAAATTAGGGATTTGGGGCGGCAAAAGAAAAGAAAGAAATTGATGAAGTTGTACGAAATTGGAAGTAGAGAAAGAATGCTAATCTGCCAAGGAACTAATTCGGCCAAGAATGCCCAATTTTCAGCAATCAATTGATCTCCAAATTGAAAGAAATCCAATCGGTCAAACCCTAGGATTTGGGGATTTTTGATTTTTGAATCGTTGCTGCCAACAAGGAAAAATTGAATTATCGATTCTTGGAGTTGAAACGTGGCTGAAAAGAACACAAGAATATCAGCAAACAAGTAAGATAAAGAATCGATCCAAGAGGAACAAAGAAATAAAACGAAACAGCAAGAAATAAAGAAAAGTCCTAAGAACCCTTGAATTCCCGAAAGAATTCACAAATTCCTTCAAACGGCTCTAATCTCCCCTCCAAAGAATATCGATGGCAAGAAGAAGGTTGAAGACGGCTCCCACAATCCAAAGATTGTTAAAACAGCTTCTAAAGAAAACTCAAGAGAGAAATCTTGGAGAAAACTCAAAGAAAATTCTGCTCTCTCAAATCTGAAATTTAATAATGAATCTATGTGTTGTGTGTTTACAAAGGGTGGCTGGCCATGCCTTTAAATAGGCCTCAAGTAATCCTAATCTAACAAGTAACTAATAAAATTAAACCTAATTAATAAAATAATAAGGGAAAATTCGGCCAAGCTTATGTATGGGCTGTTTTTGGGCCGAATTTTACATGTATGTTCCTAAAAGCTTAAAAAATTAAATTAAACACATAAAATGTTTATGAATTGGGCCCTTTGACATTTTGGCCTGATTTTCAATTAAATATGCATAAATTTCTGGATTGGGCTGGAAGTTGCTTATTGGGCCTTGTCTTTAAGAATTTGGGCTCGTGATCCATCTCCTTCCGAAATTGAGTCGTTGATGCTCGTAACAGAGATCCAATGCGTGTTGGCTGCAAGATTTGGTTTCTTGGACCAAGATTTCCAAGATTTGAAATCTTGATTTTCTTGATTCTTGAAATCTCTTCGAACAGCATACTTGGGCCAAGATTCGATTTCTTGATTTTCTTGAAAACAAGAAAGTGAATCTTGATTTTCTTGTTGTCTCGTGTATGCATCTAAGGCCTTTGTGACTCGTATCATTCCCCCCTTCCTCAAAAAGATTCGTCCTCGAATCTGAAAAATCAAATGGACTCGACTTTCCTCGATCGAACGGGACTAATGGCAATTGAGTCCACTTTATAAGCAGAATGATAAGGGTCGATTTACCTTTTCCATTTAATACAAACCTTCGCTCATCGGGGGCATAGTGTAGTTGAAGCTCTTCGAGCTCATGTAGTGTGATTTTATCTTTGCCTATGTTGATCGTATGAAAGCGTCTTTCGTTTGAGAGATATTGAAGTTGAAAGTTATCTTTCGGTCTTTCGGGAACCTGAAAAGTAGCAACACAAGAAAAATTCATATCTTGGTTAGTGAAAACATTCCTCACTACCCTTTCCTCGTCTTTTTCTTTTGTTTCTTTTTCTAACTCATTTTCTCTTCTTTCTTCAACTTCTTTTTCAATTTTCTTGTCTGTTTCACATTCCTTTTCACTCTCAATCTCTTTTTGCTCTTTTTCATTCTCTTTTTCTTTTTCCTCACTTGTTTTAACAACAGAATTTTTCAGTTTGATTTGGTCCTCATGGACTTGTTCCGGAGTGAGTGGCACTAAGGTGATTTTTCTTCCTTGATGCTTGAAAGAATACCTATTTGTACAACCATCGTGAGTGGCCTTTCGATCCAGTTGCCATGGTTCTCCTAGCAACAAATGGCAGGCTTGAATAGGCATTATGTCGCACACAACTTCGTCTTGATACTTACCGATAGAAAAGGCGATGCGCACTTGTTGAGTGACCTTAAATTGGCCTTCGTTGCTAAGCCCTTGTAGTTGATAAGGTTGTGGATGCTTGGTAGTGGTTAAGCAAAGCTTTTCCACCATCGTCTTGCTGGCTACGTTCGAGCATCTTTCACCATCAATAATAACTCTACAAACCTTACCTTGTACATGGCAGCGAGTATGAAAGAGATGTTCTCGTTGCTGCTTGCTCTTTGATTTTGCCAAAGAAGGTTGCCCACGATCATGAAAATCATCATCCATTCTAGGGACACGTCGAGGGCCGTGCCTATGGGGCTGGTTATCCCTATCTTCCTTGATTGGATCTCGATATTGAGGTTCTTGATTCAATCGTACCTCATTCAAAGTAGCATTCAATGCTTGAAGTGTAGCATTTATTTGCGTGATTGCAGCAGCATGTCCGTCTAACTGTTGTTGTACTTTCATAAATGTATCATCATTATTATCACCTTTAGACATTTTCTAAAAACCTGCAAAAATAAGCACTCAACACTCAAAAATAAAAGTTACCAAACCTCACCGTTAATCACTCAAAAAGGAAATTGAAATTTTCAATGAGCCAGAATTCAGTCTTGTGAGTCCTTTAGAAGAGTTTATATCAACCAATTAGAGAGTGAATGAACCAAGCTATCAAAGAGTCCTAATTTGCACTAGGATGCCAAAAACTGACGAGACACCAATTGATTCGTGTTGCACCGAGGAAGAAGTTGTGCACACGTTTAGATCCTACTAACACAAGAAACAAGAAGGTGTTAGATAAGAATAAAGGCAAACAAATGAAAACCTACAGCTAAGAATCAATAAAAATTGCTGAAAACAGAAAACCCGAAAAACTGCGGAGTAACTTGACAACTTCGTTTGAGGTGTTCCTGATCTCCAAAAATCACAAAATTAAATCTGGAATGTCCTTATATATTGAATTTTTGATCTGGAAAGTTTGGGCACCAAATTCAACCCGCTGAATCTTTTTTTAAATTTTTATTGAATTTTGTCTTTTTTGATTTTTTTGACTTTTTTGACTGATTTTTTTGCGGGATTAATTTTTTTATATTCAATAACAGTGCCACAAATATGTATGTAAAATTTCAGATCAATCGGACAACGTTTACCCACTCAAATGAATTTTTTTGAACAATTTTTCTGGGTAAAACTGCTATTTATGCTTTTAAAAATTAGAGATCAGATTAGAAGTCAACCAAGAACACCCAAAACGCCCAAAATCTGATACCAAATGATATAGGGTTGTGCACGGACCAAGATCGAGTCGTCAAGTTACGGGAAACTCCTACGAAAGCTCTAAACGAACAGATCTGAAAATTAAGACAAAGAACAAGAATAAACTAATCAGATCTGGAATTAAATCCCCAAATTCAATTAAATGAGCAGCAAGAAACGAAGAACGAATGAATAGAAGTTTTCGAAGTTCAAGAAGACGAAATCGAACTCCAAGATTAATTCTCCCCAAGCCGAATCTGTCCAAGAATACCAAAACAGCAAACGAATTAAATCAATCAGATTTTTCAATAGAAAATTAGGGATTTGGGGCGGCAAAAGAAAAGAAAGAAATTGATGAAGTTGTACGAAATTGGAAGTAGAGAAAGAATGCTAATCTGCCAAGGAACTAATTCGGCCAAGAATGCCCAATTTTCAGCAATCAATTGATCTCCAAATTGAAAGAAATCCAATCAGTCAAACCCTAGGATTTGGGGATTTTTGATTTTTGAATCGTTGCTGCCAACAAGGAAAAATTGAATTATCGATTCTTGGAGTTGAAACGTGGCTGAAAAGAACACAAGAATATCAGCAAACAAGTAAGATAAAGAATCGATCCAAGAGGAACAAAGAAATAAAACGAAACAGCAAGAAATAAAGAAAAGTCCTAAGAACCCTTGAATTCCCGAAAGAATTCACAAATTCCTTCAAACGGCTCTAATCTCCCCTCCAAAGAATATCGATGGCAAGAAGAAGGTTGAAGACGGCTCCCACAATCCAAAGATTGTTAAAACAGCTTCTAAAGAAAACTCAAGAGAGAAATCTTGGAGAAAACTCAAAGAAAATTCTGCTCTCTCAAATCTGAAATTTAATAATGAATCTATGTGTTGTGTGTTTACAAAGGGTGGCTGGCCATGCCTTTAAATAGGCCTCAAGTAATCCTAATCTAACAAGTAACTAATAAAATTAAACCTAATTAATAAAATAATAAGGGAAAATTCGGCCAAGCTTATGTATGGGCTGTTTTTGGGCCGAATTTTACATGTATGTTCCTAAAAGCTTAAAAAATTAAATTAAACACATAAAATGTTTATGAATTGGGCCCTTTGACATTTTGGCCTGATTTTCAATTAAATATGCATAAATTTCTGGATTGGGCTGGAAGTTGCTTATTGGGCCTTGTCTTCAAGAATTTGGGCTCGTGATCCATCTCCTTCCGAAATTGAGTCGTTGATGCTCGTAACGGAGATCCAATGCGTGTTGGCTGCAAGATTTGGTTTCTTGGACCAAGATTTCCAAGATTTGAAATCTTGATTTTCTTGATTCTTGAAATCTCTTCGAACAGCATACTTGGGCCAAGATTCGATTTCTTGATTTTCTTGAAAACAAGAAAGTGAATCTTGATTTTCTTGTTGTCTCGTGTATGCATCTAAGGCCTTTGTGACTCGTATCACATTAGACTATATATAGTTGCTGAATTTCTTGTAAAAGGACTTTTTTGACAAATTTCTAAATGAAATATAATTTTAGTGAGTTAATTCACTCTCTTTATTCTCCAAAGCTCAAATTGACTTATCTTCAACGAGTGGCGTCAATCTGACTTTGTTTCGAACTTATCACCGTTGGTGTGGCGTTCTTCATACTGTAGGTTCCTATTTTACTAAATAGAGGGTCTCAGTTTTTATCCTAGTTCCTTTTCTTTCTTTAAAACCTTAAGCCTGGGTCCTTATTTGTTAATAAGGGTTCGTCCTTGTTTCATTGAATTTTCCAGCAAACAACAACCTACCAAACACCTTTGCTTCCAAGTTAATCAACTTTAAAAACTCAAAGGCTTGAAACTGTTCTAAACCGACACTACCTAATTTTGATCGGGAATTATTACGACTCGTCACATCTTCTGAAACGAGCTCGTATCAAGATGAGTAGAAAGAATATCAGCCTTACAAAGTCGAAAACAACTTTCTCAATTGCAGCGATTGAATCACAACACATTTTTTTCTTTTTTTTAATTCACGTTTTTTAATTCACTTTTTTTTAATTCGTATATATATATATTTTTTTGAATTTTTTTCGAACTTTTTTACGTACCTATTCGAAGTGACTTCGAGTGCTCGTACTTCTCGTTTTAACTAGCTCTGATACCAAATGATATGATCTCGGGTTAGTAGTTGAATCCGAGTCATTTAGTTCCCGATCGTAAACGAAGAAGTATGTTTGAATAAATCAATTCAAGGAAAAGTAAAGAGAATTGGGTTCAAAGAAAGCAAGTCAGTTGAACAAAGATGGTATGGTTTTGGTTTAGATTAGAAAAGAAATGGATTGGATTTGGTCGAGTTCGGTTTGGGTTTGTTACGAAATGGTAATGTGATTTGGTACGAAATGGTAATACGATTTGGTACGAAATGGTAAAGATTCAAAAAGGTCAAGAATGAACCAACACTAAAGAGGAGTGTTGACCCGAAACTTATAAGACCGAAATGAGTTGAAATGGATGATAGAGACCTTGACCCGATACTTAGGAAAGTATGAACCAAAGGTATTTGGGGTTGACCGCCACACTCGGGTTTAGGGAGTGATAAGTTCGAAATAAGACTCAGAAAGACGCCACTAGGAGCTAGATAAGTCTTACGGGTCTCGGACGAAATTTAGGAGAAAATGCCTCACAAATTTGGCAGCAATTCATTAATTAAAATGTCAAAAAGTCCTTTACAAAATGAAATTTTAGCTATTTATAATCAGCAACTAAGCTAGCCGAATAGTCACATACATTTTCTTAAAAATCAAGCTAATGAATTCTTCAATAGCTTGGCTAGGTTCGGCTGAACATGGAAAGCTTCTATAATTCACATTGAACCTTGGACAACTTGAATGGTGCATGGATGAGCTAGATTCGGTCAATGTGCATAAATAAGCACATTTAATTTGTAGCTTTTGCTGAAAAGTGACCAGCATTTAAAAGGGACTTGAATGGCCAAATGAAGTGTGAACACTCAATTTTGAAAAGTCCTCAGGTGTGAACAATCCAAACTGAAAAGCCATGAATGTGAACTCCATGTGTGAACGGCATTACGCTGGTTCTTGGAATAATGAAAACAGCTGAACATTCATCATGCATGTATCACCAAATTCATTGAACCTTTTGTGCATGCATCTAGCTTAAATGCTTCCCTCCACGTTCGGCTAACCTACAAAACATGAGCAAATGAATTTAATTAATCAATATTCAGCTGAATCATATTTAAACACAATCTGGACAACTTAAATTCTTATAATTAAAACAAACACAATTAATTAAACTAAAAGCTAATTAATTCGGTTTGGGCAAGACAAATTAAAAACATGTAATAAGACATATTTATAAGCTGTAGGAAAGTAAATTGACTTAATAATATGTAAGAAAAAAAACACAATTATCATGCATAATTAAATTCGTCCAGATTTAAGACCAATTAAACAACAAAAATTAATTAAGCTGGATTAAAAGCTATTGAGCTAAAATTGAGCTGAGATGAACTTATTGAGCTGATTCCGAGCTTAATTCAGCTAGTAAAAAGTTGCAAGGAAAACTTATGGAGCTGTTCGAATCTTCCTTAAATTGCACAGCTAAAATGTCGCTCCAAACTTGCTCCACTAAAGCCTAAATGGCTTCCTTAAATTGCTTTGCCTGAGCTCGAGTGATCGGGCCTTGAGGAAGTATTTGAGGATCTTTGCTTGTTTTTGGTACGCTTCGCGTCATGGCCGCATCAGTCTAGGTATTGGAGCTGTTTTAATGCAAGAGGGTCGTCCAATAGCATACTTTAGCGAAAAGTTGAACGGGGCGACATTTAATTATCCTACCTACGACAAGGAGATGTATGCATTGGTTCGGGCTCTGGAAACATGGCAGCACTATTTATGGCCCAAGGAATTCGTTATCCATACGGACCACGAAGCATTAAAACATCTAAATGGTCAACACAAGTTGAATAAGCGACATGCCAAATGGATGGAATTTCTGGAGTCATTCCCGTACGTTATCAAATATAAGCAAGGTAAAGACAACGTTGTGGCGGATGCGTTGTCGAGAAGGTATGCTCTATTAAATTCATTAGAATCAAAATTGATGGGATTTTCATATCTAAAAGAATTGTATGTCAATGATCCTGACTTTGTTGAAATGTACAAGGCTTGTGAATTTGGATTGTGTGAGAAATTTTACCGTCAAAATGACTATCTTTTTTGAGAAGGAAAACTTTGTGTTCCTCAAGGTTCTATACGGAATGTTTTGGTAAATGAGGCGCATAGTGGAGGCCTCATGGGTCATTTTGGAATTGCAAAGACGTTGGCCACATTACGAGAACACTTCTATTGGCTGAAAATGAAGAGAGACGTGGAGCGGGTCTGCGACCGTTGTATCACATGCAAAAGGGGCCAAGTCGAAGGTCAAACCACATGGTTTGTACACTCCTTTGCTTATTCTTGAAGGGCCTTGGATCGACATATCAATGGACTTCGTTCTAGGTCTTCCTAGGACTAAGACCGGCAAAGATTCCATTTTTGTGGTTGTAGATCGGTTTTCTAAAATGGCACACTTTACTGCTTGTAAAAAACTGATGATGCATCGCATGTTGCTAATTTATTTTTCAGGGACATGGTGTGATTGCATGGAGTACCAAGGACTATAATTTTTGATCGAGATGCAAATTTTTAGTCACTTTTGGAGGATGCTTTGGGGAAAGATTGGTGATGCGATCTAGCCTCGGTTGAATGAGTTGAGTCACTTTCGTTGCCCGATCGTGTAACAAAGAAGTCCCGTTCGTTTTGGTGCCAAGGAAAAGTATATTTGTTTTGGAAAGTCAATTACGGTTCAATCGGGTTTAATGGAGTTGAATAGGTGTTAAAGGTTCAGGTTTGGATGAAAGACTTAGTTTGGAAAGGATAAAATTCGGTTTGAATGGAAGATGGATGAATTAGCTTAAAAACAAGAAAGAACCAACACTATAGGAAACTGCTGACCCGAATCTTATATGTTCTTAAGATGGAAAATGGACGAAGATAAAGGACCTCGACCCACTATCTATCAAAGATAGGAACCTCGGTATAGTTGAACGCCACACTTTGGTTAAAAGTGATAAGTTCGGTTTTGCAAAGAGTAGGGTTGACGCCACTAACTAGTAGATAAGCCAACGGAGTCTTTGGACGAAATTGAGAGAAGAAAATCTCACAAATATTCAATATATTATCAAATTGACAAAAAGTCCTTACAAAATGCAAATGAGAAAATATTTATAGCCTAAGCCTAAGGTAGCCGAATGGACTAATGAGATGCTGAATGGTCAGCCAAAATTAAAGCAAAAGAAGCTGGAAAGTTCTAGCAACCTTCCTAGGACGTTTTTGGGAAGCTTCATGCATGTAGAATTCAATTGGACAGCTTCTAGATGGAGTCCATTCAGCTGGAACAATGAATAAAACGTTGGAGGGCTGATTAGCATTAATTTGGGTGCAGCCATATGCTTGAATGTCACTTAATTAGGTTCTTTGATTCAGCTGAACATTCTTGATATTAATTGAGCTGCTTGGAACACTTCAATAGCCAAAAGGTGTGAACAAAAGAATTTGAATGATCAAGCAATGTGAACACATGAAAATGAACAGCCCCCAATGTGAAAGGTATATTCGGTTGGTGTGAACAGCCTTTAAAGGAGCTTTGGGCAGCCGAATGTTCATTCTTGGAGAGTTGGAAAGCTTGGCTGAATAATCACTTGGAAAACACCAACAATCAGCTCACTAATTAATTTTATCCATGCACCTTGCCATCCAAGAGATGAATGTACCTGCAGCAAAATAAACAAATTAAATTCAGCAGCAAATGAATGTAAAAATCTGCAATGTATCTTCAAATTCGGATGCACCTAAACAATACACATGAACTTAATTAAATTAAACAAATTCGGCTGAACCAATTTAAAACATAATGTGAACATACTAATTAACATTGGAACAAATTAAATATAACTAACCAAGACACATTAATTCGGCTGGACAAATTAAAACATGTATTAAGACAAACTTAATTAAATCTGGACACATTTATTTCAGCTAAGACAAAACATATTAAATACTTGTAATAGTTTAGGACACACTTATGAGCTGTAGTAATGCTTAAATAAATGCAAATATAAAGTCCAAAAATTCCAGCAATCAATTTAGCTAGCTGAATAAAATTCAACTTCCAGCAAAATAAATATAAACTAAAATGAGCTGAAAGAAATTAAACCGAGCTCAAACGAGCTGAATTAAGCTCATGTGAGCTAAACTGAGCTGGGAAAACTAAGATTGAGCTTGTGGAGTTGAAATTGAACTTCATCTTGCACTTGGGGCCCTCGTATTTAGGCCAATCTCGATGGCAACGAGTGGTTGCTGCCATGCATTTTTCAAGCTTCCAAGTGCATTGCTCATTCTAGAAGCTGACCATTGGAGCTCCCTATTCAGCTGAACCTTACCAGCAAGATTAAATGAATTTTGTTTGCTTAATTTTTAAGAAAACTTTGACTATTCGGCTAGCTTAGTCTATGCTTATAAATAGTTGTTGAATTTATCATGTAAGGGACTTTTGAACATTACTGAATTGCTGTCAAATTGTTGAGAGAATTCTTCTCTTAAATTTCGTCCAAAAACTTCGTTGACTTATCTAATTAGTTAGTGGTGTCAACCCATTTTTTTTGTTCAACCGAACTTATCACGATTTCGTGTGGCGTTCAATCTAAATTATACCAAGGTTCCTATCTATTATAGATAGTGGGTCGAGGTTTCCCTATCCATCTAAACAACTTTAGAACCTATAAGTTTCAGGTCAACCTTCAATCGAAGTGTTGGTTCACTCTTGTTCTCAAGTTACCATTTTAATTCAAACACCGAGTTTTCTTTTCTTTAATAACCAAACCATAAACATTAGATTAGCCATCTTCTTCTTAAGCCTATCCTTGATACCTTTAAACCATATTTAGTCTAATATCCGACTTCAATCCAACTCAAACGATTCTTCTTTGTTTAAATGATCGGGCAACTTGACGTGATCTGGCTCGATGATGTAGAGTCGAGTCACTTGTTTGCCCGATCGTCAACGAGAAGAGTCGTTCGTTTGGTGAGAAAATGGATTTTGATTAACTTTAAGCGAAAGTTGGAAAAAGGGTCCAATGGATAGGTTATGTTTGATGATTGATGTTAGGTTCGGTTTTAACAAGAAAATAAAAATTATAATTTTATAGTTAAAATGGAGATGGTAAAGTGAACTCAAGCAGAAGAACGATTCAATACTAGATAAAGTATTGCCCTGGGACTTATGTTGCTTAAGGTGAATTTGATGGAAAGTCGAAGAAGGACCTTGACCCGTTACCTATATAGAGGTAAGAACCAAAGGTATAAAAGATGGATGAACGCCACACCGAGAGGGTGATAAGTTCAAAGAGTCAGGTTGAAGCCACTAGCGAGCTAGATAAGTCAGAACGAGACTCGAACGAAATAGGATAGGAGGAATCCTCACAATCAAGTTTTCAATAATCAAATTTTGTAACCTTTTACAATAAACAAGTAGGCTATTTATAATCAACTAAGGATAGCCGAATGGACAATTTTTACAAACATAAAGACTAAGAAATTCGGCTATAATGAACTTCCCTAGTGACTATGTCTATATTCGGCTGAAAGGAGAGTGAATGGACAGCTTCATAACTAAATAATTGAACTTGAAGACTTGGTGAATGTATGGGAGGCTAATGGCCTTGTCTTGGTTCAGCCAAAGAGTGAATGGACACTCCAAAAGATGTCTTTTTGGCCGAATAAGCTCATAGGAGAGGAATGGACAGCAACCGAATGCATGTAGATGGACATTCATGCACTTCCTCCTATTCAATGAATTGAACCATTCATGTATCATCCTTAAGGCAACCATTCATTGTAGGTAGTCATGCATGCATCCGTACATTCATTGAACCAGCCCATTCATGAATCATCTTTAATAGTGTTCCCACATCATGCATTGGAAGTAGACGTTCATGCACCTAGCTTGATTGAATCTCCACATTTGGCCGTACCTACATGAAACATGAACACATTAATTTAAAATGTATATTCGGCTGTACTAGGACTAAAATAAAACATCAAGACATATTAATTAACACATAAATTAAAATAGACAAATTTAATAAAGTTTTAAGCAAGACATATTAAATTCGGCTAAAACACCTTTAGAACATGAAATAAATCAAAACATAATTATGAGCTGTAATAATTTAAACTAAGTTAATAAAATACTTAATTATTCAACCAATAAAATAAATGAACTGAAATATAGCTAAATTGAGCTCGAATGAGCTGAATTGAGCTCAAATGAGCTGGTTGGAGCTGAAATGAGCTTGCACGAGAATGCATGGATTTGAGGAAAAGTTGACTTGAGCTCCTTCTTCGGTTTTGAGCTGACTCTCATTCCAAAGTTTAATGAGTAAAGCCAAAACAGCTTCTTGGAAGAGCTTAGCTCGTGCTCGGGTCATTGGCCCCTTTGGGAGCTCGATGGAATTAGCATGAGGGCTTGTGAAGCTTTGATATGCCCCGGCCTTGTGGATGATTCCGAGTCATTTTTCGTTGCCCAATCGTTCTAACGATGAAGTTTCGTTCGAATGGTTTCAAAACAATATATTTGTTCAATATAGGTGTTAATGGTTCAACTACGGTTTAAAGGAAATGGTTATAGGTATTTCGGCTAAGAATGAAGGGAATTGGATGTTAAAAGTTTGGAGTTTTCGATTTTAGGTGAAATGGAAAATTAGGCTTAAAAACAAGAATGAACCAACTTTAAAGGTTAAAATTGACCCGATTCTTATATGTCTTTAAGGTGGAATAAGGAAGATGTATGAAGGACCTCGACCCACTATCTAATGAAGATAGGAACCTCGGTATAGTTGAACGCCACACTTAGGTTGAAAATTGATAAGTTCGGGTTGCAAAGAGCAAAGGTTGACGCCACTAACTAGTAGATAAGCCAACTAAGTCTTTGGACGAAATTGAGAGAAGAAATCCTCACAAAATTCTTAATTCAGTAATCAAATTGGCAAAAGTCCTTTTACAAATGAACAAACAACTATTTATAGTTCTTCATAAGCTAGCCGAATAGACAAACTTAAAAACTAAGAAAAATCAAGAAAATTCCAGAATTAATTCCCTAAGTAGATTCGGCTGAATAGGAGCTCCAATGGACAGCTTAAGAATTAAGCAAATGAACCTTGAAGAGATGAATGCACCGGTAGTCAAATGGCCATGTCTAGGTTCGGCCAAGTCTTTAAATGACTCCTTAAATTGGCACTTGTTGGCTGAAAAGTTAGGAGCATTGAAGAGGGTCTTGAACAGCCACACAAGTGTGAAAAATCAGTTTTGGAGAGTCACTTGTGTGTGAACATCATCAGCTGAATAGTCCCTCATGTGAACACTTAAAATGAGCTGCATGTAGATGTTTAAAGATGGCAAATTCGGCTGAACATTCATTAGGAGTGTCATGCATGTATCGCCCAAATGCATTGAATCTAAGGTGCATGCACCTTAGCCGTCTAAGGTAAATTCCTACACCAAATTAAAACAGCAAATTAATCATGTACAAACATATTAAATTCGGCTTAGGACATATTAAAATCTGCACATTAATCATGTATAAGCTTAGGACATTTTTAAAACACTTGAACTAATTAGGACATACTTAATAATATCTAATTATTATTTGACCAGAATTAATAACTTAAATACTTGGACTTAGGACAAATTAAATAATTATTTCAACAAAATAAATATTAAGTCAAATAAGTCTAAGATAAGATGAATGAGCTAAAAACGAGCTCGTTGAGCTAAAATTAAGCTGGAAGAGCTTGAAGTAGAGTGCACGGTTTGCTCATCTTGCTGGTCCATGAGCTTTCAAGTAGACCGGCCACGGATTCACCCCAAACCCGATCAACCAAAGCTGAAATTGCGTCTTTGGACTTCTTAGCCCTAGCTCGAGTAATAGGTCCTTTAGGCAGCTCGAGGGAAACATCGTTTGCACTTGATAGCTCATGGGGCTCGATTGCATCATTCCCTCCCTCTTTGAGGCGATTTGTCCCCAAATCGCTACCTGCATCAAAGGGAGATAAATCAGCCACGATAAAACTTGCGCTGATATTGTAATCACCTGGGAGATCAAGCTTGTAAGAGTTCTCATTAATTCGGTCCAACACTTGAAAGGGACCGTCTCCTCTTGGCAACAGTTTTGACCTTCGTTGGGCCGAAAACCTTTCCTTCCTCATGTGAACCCAAACCCAATCTCCGAGTTCGAACACTATTTGATTTCTTCCTTTATTTGCAGCTCGCATATATTGTTTGGTTCGAGCTTCAATGTTGTTCTCACCCTTTGGTGAAGTTGCTTCACATAATCGGCTTTTCGCTTTACATCGGTATGAACAAGCTGATCATTGGGCAAATGAAGTGATACGAGTCTCAAAGGCCCAACCCAAGAACGTGATGGGCTCAAATTGCCACAAGGCCCAATAACGAGATCAAAGGCCCGACAAATGCGGTACAAACTAAATGGGACCATTCAAGAGTTTGTTAGCAAGGCCTTAGATGCGTACACGAAAGAAAGAGAAAATCAAGATTCACTTTCTTGTTTTCAAGAAAATCAAGAAACCGAATCTTGGCCCAATTTTGCTGTTTGGAGCGATTTCAAGATTCAAGAAAATCAAGATTTCAAATCTTGGAAATCTTGGTCCAAGAAACCAAATCTTGCAGCCAAAACGCATTGGATCTTCATTACGAGCATCAACGACCCAATTTGGAAGGAGATGGATCACAAAGCCCAAATTCTTGAAGGCGAGGCCCAATAACCAAATTCCAGCCCAATCAAGAAATTCCTTCATACTTAGTTGAAAATCAGGCCAAAATGTCAAAGGGCCCAATTTATAAACATTTTATTTGTTTAATTTAATTTTTTAAGTTTTAGGAACATACATGTAAAATTCGGCCCAAAAAAGCCCAAATATGTGCATGGCCGAATTTCCCTTTTTTTTTTATTATATTAGGTTTAATTTTATTAGTTACTTGTTAGATTAGGATTACTTGAGGCCTATTTAAAGGCATGGCCGGCCACCCTTTGAAAGACAACACATAGATTCATTATTAAATTTCAGATTTGAGAGAGCAGAATTTTCTTTGAGTTTTCTCCAAGATTTCTCTCTTGAGTTTTCTTTAGAAGTTGTTTTAACAATCTTTTGATTGTGGGAGCCATCTTCAACCTTCTTCTTGCTATCGATATTCTTTGGAGGGGAGATTAGAGCTGTTTGAAGGGATTTGAGAATTCTTTCGGGAATTCAAGGGTTCTTAGGACTTTTCTTTAATTCCTAGCTGTTCAATCTATTTTCTTTATTATTGCTTGTGCCGATTCATTATCTAATCTTTTTGCTGTTTGATAGAGGGTTGCGCGCGGACCAAGATCGAGTTGCCAAGTCACGGGAAACTCCTACGAAAGCTCTAAACGAATAGATCTGAAAATTAAGACAAAGAACAAGAATAAACTAATCAGATCTGGAATTAAATCCCCAAATTCAATTAAAAGAGCAGCAAGAAACAAAGAATGAATGAATGGATGTTTTCGAAGTTCAAGAAGACGAAATCGAACTCCAAGATCAATTCTCCACAAGCCGAATCTGTTCAAGAACACTAAAACAGCAAACAAATTAAATCAACCAGATTTCAATAGAAAATTAGGGATTTGGGCGGCAAAAGAAAAGAATGAAATTGATGAAATTGAACGAGTTTGGAAGTAAAGAAAGAATGCTAATCTGTCAATAACTTGATTTGGCCAAGAAAACCCAATTCCAGCAGCCTAATTTCACCCAACAAGAAGAATTAGAAATCGGCAAGAACCCTAAATTTTGGGGATTTTGGATCGACTAGTTGCTGCCAATAAAAGGGATCGAATAAACGACGAATCTTGGAGTTTAATCAAGGCTGATACATCAACAAAAAACAGCAAAGCAATTAGAAGAAGAATCGGCACAAGTAATAATAAAGAAAATTAATTGAACAGCAAAGAATTAAAGAAAAGTCCTAAGAACCCTTGAATTCCCGAAAGAATTCACAAATTCCTTCAAACGGCTCTAATCTCCCCTCCAAAGAATATCGATGGCAAGAAGAAGGTTGAAGACGGCTCCCACAATCAAAAGATTGTTAAAACAACGTCTAAAGTAAACTCAAGAGAGAAATCTTGGAGAAAACTCAAAGAAAATTCTGCTCTCTCAAATCTGAAATTTAAGAATGAATATATGTGTGGTGTGTTACAAGGGGTGGCTGGCCATCACTTATATAGGCCTCAAACTAATCCTAACCTCATTAGAAAACTTAAAAATTAACCCTAAATAATAAAAAAAAATAAGGAATTTCGTCCTAACACTTAAATGGGCTGTTTTGGCCGAATTTAACATGTAATATCTCTAGAGCCTAAAAAATTAAATTAACAAATAAAATGTTTACAAATGGGCCCTTTGATATTTTGGCCTGATTTTCAACTAAGTATGTATGGATTTCTTGATTGGGCTGGGAATTTGCTTATTGGGCCTCGCCTTTAAGAATTTGCACTTGTGATCCATCTTTTACAGAAACTTGGGTCGTTGAAGCTCGTAACGGAGATCCAATGCGTTTTGGCTGCAATATCCGGTTTCTTGGACCAAGATTTCCAAGATTTGAAATCTTGATTTTCTTGATTCTTGAAATCGCTCCAAACAGCAAGATCGGGCCAAGATTTGGTTTCTTGATTTTCTTGAAAACAAGAAAGTGAATCTTGATTTTCTTGTTCTTTCGTGTACGCATCTAAGGCCTTTGTGACTCGTATCATTCCCCCTTCCTCAAAAAGATTCGTCCTCGAATCTAAAAAATCAAATGGACTCGACTTTCCTCGATCGAACGGGACTAATGGCAATTGAGCCCACTGAAAAGAATAGCCATGAGTTAGTAAATAGCAACGCAAACAAACTTGTAGTCCAATCATAAGCATAACAAAACAAGTATAATGCATGCGAATGGACAGATTTAGATTACCATGCAAATAACCTAATTTACTCACCAATGCCTCATTAATTATTTGAAACAAAGATGGACATGTTTTAAGGCATTCAATCATCTCAAATTGTTTCCACAAACCATGAAGAAATCGCGAGTAATAAATCAAATGGTAAACGTAATCGTCACAAGTAGGTATTTGAAAAGGTCCGCATAGTTCATAGAGCTGCACAATCATACAATGCATTAATCGATGAACTATGGATTCACTCACACATGCATCAAAAACAATAATCTTTTATCAACCATTAAAACAGATAGATCATCAAGAAATAAAATAGGATAGTCAAGCACGTTTCGATCTAAGTGTTTTACAAATTAAATCATCATCAACACGATCTTTGTCACTATCCGAGGAGTACAAAGGTGTTTTAAAAGTTTCAAGCATCTTACCTTTATAAGCAGAAGAATAAGGGTCGATTTTACCTTTTTCATTGAATACAAACCTTCGCTCATCGGGGGCATAGTGTAGTCGAAGCTCCGTTGTTGAGTTAACCTTTGTCAAATGGAACTCAAATTTTATGTATAACCACAGAAATTGTTTAAGGCACGAATATAAATTGAAAACAAATTTGGCAAATTTCGTTACCTTATTCAAAAACCAAGTATCAAAACAATAAAAAGTATTTGCCAAAACAGATTTACACAAATTCGAGGATTTTACACAAGGCAAATTAAGAGAATAACAACTCACGCTTCCTTTCATAATGACTTTATCAACCACAACCGAAGAATAACAATTAATCGGATCAAAATGAATGGATCTTTTAAGAACTAAGTCACCAATAATTTTCAAATCTGCACGGGACTCTGTTGCTAAAATTTCCTTACCTCGCTTACCTTCAGGCTCATGTAGTGTGATTTCATCTTTGCCTATGTTGATCGCACGAAAGCGTCTTTCATTTGAGAGGTATTGAATTTGAAAGTTATCTTTCGGTCCTTCGGGAACCTGAAAAGTAACAACACAAGAAAAATTCATATCTTGGTTAGTGAAAACATTCCTCACTACCCTTTCCTCGTCTTTTTCTTTTGTTTCTTTTTCTAACTCATTTTCTCTTCTTTCTTCAACTTCTTTTTCAATTTTCTTTTCTGTTTCACATTCCTTTTCACTCTCAATCTCTTTTTGCTCTTTTTCATTCTCTTTTTCTTTTTCTTTTTCCTCACTTGTTTTAACAATAGAATTTTTCAATTTGATTTGGTCCTCATGGACTTGTTCCGGAGTGAGCGGCACTAAGGTGATTTTCCTTCCTTGATGCTTGAAAGAATACCTATTTGTATGACCATCGTGAGTGACCTTTCGATCCAGTTGCCATGGTTCTCCTAGCAACAAATGGCAAGCTTGAATAGGCACTACGTCGCACACAACTTTGTCTTGATACTTACCGATAGAAAAGGCGATGCGCACTTGTTGAGTGACCTTAAATCGGCCTTCGTTGCTAAGCCCTTGTAGTTGATAAGGTTGTAGATGCTTGGTAGTGGTTAAGCAAAGCTTTTCCACCATCGTCGTGCTGGCTACGTTCGAGCAACTTTCACCATCAATAATAACTCTACAAAGCTTACCTTTTGTACATGGCAGCGAGTATGAAAGAGATGTCCTCGTTGCTGCTCGCTCTTTGGTTTTGCCAAAGAAGGTTGCCCACGATCATGAAAATCATCATCCATTCTAGGGATACGTCGAGGGCCGCGCTATGGGACTGGTTATCCCTATCTTCCTTGATTGGACCTTGATATTGAGGTTCTTGATTCAATCGTACCTCATTCAAAGTAGTATTCAATGCTCGAAGTGTAGCAGCCCTGTTCGTCCAACTGTTGTTGGAATCTTTTAAATATGTCATCATTATTATCACCTTAGACTTTTCATTTCAAAAACCTGTAAAAAATAAACACTCAACACTCAAAAATAAAAGTTATCAAACCTCACCGTTAATCACTCAAAAAATAATTTAAATTTTCAATGAGCTAGAAATCAGTCTTGTGAGTCCTTTAGGAGAGTTTATATCAACCAAATCGAGAGTGGATGAACCGAACTACCAAAGAATCCTAATTTGCACTAGGATGCCAAAAACTGACGAGACACCAATTGATTCGTGTTGCACCGAGGAAGAAGTTGTGCACACGTGTAAATCCTACTAACACAAGAAACAAGAAGGTGTTAGATAACGTAATGGAAAAATAAAGGCAAACAAATGAAAACCTACAGCTAAGAATAAAAAATTGCTGAAAATAGAAAACCCGAAAAACTGCGGAGTAACTTGACAACTTCGTTCGAGGTGTTCCCGATCTCCAAAAATCACGAAATTAAATCTGGAATGTCCTTATATATTGAATTTTTGATCTGGAAAGTTTGGGCACAAATTCAACCCGCTGAATCTTTTTTTAAATTTTTATTGAATTTCGTCTTTTTTGATTTTTTTGACTTTTTTGACTGATTTTTTTGCGGGATTAATTTTTTTATATTCAATAACAGTGCTACAAATATGTATGTAAATTTCATATCAATCGGACAATGTTTACCCATTCAAATAAATTTTTTTCGAATAATTTTTCTGGGTAAAACTGCTGTTTGTGCTTTAAAAAATAGAGATCAGTTTAGAAATCAACCAAGAACACCCAAAACGCCCAAAATCTGATACCAAATGATATAGGTGTGTGCGCGGACCAAGATCGAGTTGCCAAGTCACGGGAAACTCCTACGAAAGCTCTAAACGAACAGATCTGAAAATTAAGACAAAGAACAAGAATAAACTAATCAGATCTGGAATTAAATCCCCAAATTCAATTAAAAGAGCAGCAAGAAACAAAGAACGAATGAATGGATGTTTTCGAAGTTCAAGAAGACGAAATCGAACTCCAAGATCAATTCTCCACAAGCCGAATCTGTTCAAGAACACTAAAACAGCAAACAAATTAAATCAACCAGATTTCAATAGAAATTAGGGATTTGGGCGGCAAAAGAAAAGAATGAAATTGATGAAATTGAACGAGTTTGGAAGTAAAGAAAGAATGCTAATCTGTCAATAACTTGATTTGGCCAAGAAAACCCAAATTCCAGCAGCCTAATTTCACCCAACAAGAAGAATTAGAAATCGGCAAGAACCCTAAATTTTGGGGATTTTGGATCGACTAGTTGCTGCCAATAAAAGGGATCGAATAAACAACGAATCTTGGAGTTTAATTAAGGCTGATACATCAACAAAAAACAGCAAAGTAATTAGAAGAAGAATCGGCACAAGTAATAATAAAGAAAATTAATTGAACAGCAAAGAATTAAAGAAAAGTCCTAAGAACCCTTGAATTCCCGAAAGAATTCACAAATTCCTTCAAACGGCTCTAATCTCCCCTCCAAAGAATATCGATGGCAAGAAGAAGGTTGAAGACGGCTCCCACAATCAAAAGATTGTTAAAACAACTTCTAAAGTAAACTCAAGAGAGAAATCTTGGAGAAAACTCAAAGAAAATTCTGCTCTCTCAAATCTGAAATTTAAGAATGAATATATGTGTTGTGTGTTACAAGGGGTGGCTGGCCATCACTTATATAGGCCTCAAACTAATCCTAACCTCATTAGAAAACTTAAAAATTAACCCTAAATAATAAAAAAATAAAGGAATTTCGTCCTAACACTTAAATGGGCTGTTTTGGGCCGAATTTAACATGTAATATCTCTAGAGCCTAAAAAATAAATTAACAAATAAAATGTTTACAAATTGGGCCCTTTGATATTTTGGCCTGATTTTCAACTAAGTATGTATGGATTTCTTGATTGGGCTGGGAATTTGCTTATTGGGCCTCGCCTTTAAGAATTTGCACTTGTGATCCATCTTTTACAGAAACTTGGGTCGTTGAAGCTCGTAACGGAGATCCAATGCGTTTTGGCTGCAAGATCCGGTTTCTTGGACCAAGATTTCCAAGATTTGAAATCTTGATTTTCTTGATTCTTGAAATCGCTCCAAACAGCAAGATCGGGCCAAGATTTGGTTTCTTGATTTTCTTGAAAACAAGAAAGTGAATCTTGATTTTCTTGTTCTTTCGTGTACGCATCTAAGGCCTTTGTGACTCGTATCACTGTTTTTGTTTGTGTTTCAGCCTTGATTAAACTCCAAGAACTCCTCGTTTAATCGATCCCTTTTATTGGCAGCAACTATTCGATTCAAAAATCCCCAAATTTAGGGTTCTTGCCGATTTCTAAATCTTCTTGTTGGGTGAAATTAGGCTGCTGGAATTTGGGTGTTCTTGGCCAAATCAAATTCGGCTTGGGGAGAATAATCTTGGAGTTCGATTTCGTCTTCTTGACTTCGAAAACATCCATTCATTCGTTCTTTGTTTCTTGCTGCTCATTTAATTGAATTTGGGGATTTAACTCCAGATCTAATTGGTTTAATCTTGTTCTTTGTTTTAGTTTTCAGATCTGTTCGTTTAGAGCTTTCGTAGGAGTTTCCCGTGACTTGGCAGCTCGATCTTGGTCCGCGTGCACACCTATATCATTTGGTATCAGATTTTGGGCGTTTTGGGTGTTCTTGGTTGATTTCTAAACTGATCTCTATCTTTTAAAGCACAAACAGCAGTTTTACCCAGAAAAATTGTTCAAAAAAATTCATTTGAGTGGGTAAATGTTGTCCGATTGATCTGAAATTTTACATAAATATTTTTGGCACTGTGATTGAATATAAAAAAATTAATCCCGCAAAAAAATCAGTCAAAAAAGTCAAAAAAATCAAAAAAGACGAAATTCAATAAAATTTAAAAAAGATTCAGCGGGTTGAATTTGGTGCCCAAACTTTCCAGATCAAAAATTCAATATATAAGGACATTCCAGATTTAATTTCGTGATTTTTGGAGGTCGGGAACACCTCGAACGAAGTTGTCAAGTTACTCCGCAGTTTTTCGGGTTTTTCTATTTTCAGTAATTTTATTGATTCTTAGCTGTAGGTTTTCATTTGTTTGCCTTTATTTTTCCATTACATTATCTAACACCTTCTTGTTTCTTGTGTTAGTAGGATTTACACGTGTGCACAACTTCTTCCTCGGTGCAACACGAATCAATTGGTGTCTCGTCAATTTTTGGCATCCTAGTGCAAATTAGGATTCTTTGGTAGTTCGGTTCATCCACTCTCGATTTGGTTGATATAAACTCTCCTAAAGGACTCACAAGACTGATTTCTAGCTCATTGAAAATTTAAATTATTCTTTTTGAGTGATTAACGGTGAGGTTTGATAACTTTTATTTTTGAGTGTTGAGTGTTTATTTTTTACAGGTTTTTGAAAATGTCTAAAGGTGATAATAATGATGACATATTTAAAAGATTCCAACAACAGTTGGACGAACAGGCTGCTACACTTCGAGCATTGAATACTACTTTGAATGAGGTACGATTGAATCAAGAACCTCAATATCGAGGTCCAATCAAGGAAGATAGGGATAACCAGTCCCATAGGCGCGGCCCTCGACGTATCCCTAGAATGGATGATGATTTTCATGATCGTGGGCAACCTTCTTTGGCAAAACCAAAGAGCAAGCAGCAACGAGGACATCTCTTTCATACTCGCTGCCATGTACAAGGTAAGCTTTGTAGAGTTATTATTGATGGTGAAAGTTGCTCGAACGTAGCCAGCACGACGATGGTGGAAAAGCTTTGCTTAACCACTACCAAGCATCCACAACCTTATCAACTACAAGGGCTTAGCAACGAAGGCCGATTTAAGGTCACTCAACAAGTGCGCATCGCCTTTTCTATCGGTAAGTATCAAGACGAAGTTGTGTGCGACGTAGTGCCTATTCAAGCCTGCCATTTGTTGCTAGGAGAACCATGGCAACTGGATCGGAAGGTCACTCACGATGGTCGTACAAATAGGTATTCTTTCAAGCATCAAGGAAGGAAAATCACCTTAGTGCCGCTCACTCCGGAACAAGTCCATGAGGACCAAATCAAATTGAAAAATTCTATTGTTAAAACAAGTGAGGAAAAAGAAAAAGAAAAAGAGAATGAAAAAGAGCAAAAAGAGATTGAGAGTGAAAAGGAATGTGAAACAGAAAAGAAAATTGAAAAAGAAGTTGAAGAAAGAAGAGAAAATGAGTTAGAAAAAGAAACAAAAGAAAAGACGAGGAAAGGGTAGTGAGGAATGTTTTCACTAACCAAGATATGAAATTTTCTTGTGTTGTTACTTTTCAGGTTCCCGAAAGACCGAGAGATAACTTTCAACTTCAATACCTCTCAAATGAAAGACGCTTTCGTACGATCAACATTGGCAAAGATGGAAATCACACTACATGAGCCCGAAGGTAAGCGAGGTAAGGAATTTTAGCAACAGAGTCCCGTGCAGATTTGAAAATTATTGGTGACTTAGTTCTTAAAAGATCCATTCATTTTGATCCGATTAATTGTCATTCTTCGATGTGGTTGATAAAGTCATTACGAAAGGAAGCGTGAGTTGTTATTCTCTTAATTTGCCTTGTGTAAATCCTCGAATTTGTGCAAATCTATTTTGGCAAATACTTTCTATTGTTTTGATACTTGGTTTTTGAATAAGGTAACGAAATTTGCCAAATTTGTTTTCAATTTATATTCGTGCCTTAAACAATTTCTGTGGTTATACATAAATTTGAGTTCCATTTGACAAAGGTTAACTCAACAACGGAGCTTCGACTACACTATTCCCCCGATGAGCGAAGGTTTGTATTCAATGACAAAGGTAAAATCGACCCTTATCTTCTGCTTATAAAGGTAAGATGCTTGAATTTTTGAGACACTTTTGTACTCCTCGGATAGTGACAAAGATCGTGTTGATGATTTAATTTTGTAAAACACTTAGATCGAAATGTGCTTGACTGTCCTATTTTATTTATTGATGATCGATCTGTTTTGATGGTTGAAAAAAGATTATTGTTTTTGATAATTTTTATGATGCATGTGTGAGTAAATCTATAGTCCATCGATTAATGCATGGTATGATTGTGCACCTGTGTGAACCGTGTGAACCTTTTCAAATACCTACTTGTGACGATTACGTTTACCATTTGATTTATTACTCACAATTTATTCATGGGTTGTGGAAACAAATTGAGATGATTGAAGGCCTTAAATATATACATCTTTGTTTCAAATATTTGACGAGGCATTGGCGAGTAAATTAGCTTATTCACATGGTAATCTAAATCTGTCCATTCGCATGCGTTTACTTGTTTTGTTATGCTTATGATTGGACTACAAGTTTCTTTGCATTGCTATTTACTAACTCATGGCTATTCTTTTCAGTGGGCTCAATTGCCATTAGTCCCGTTCGATCGAGGAAAGTTGAGTCCATTTGATTTTTCAGATTCGAGGACGAATCTTTTTGAGGAAGGGGGAATGATACGAGTCTCAAAGGCCCAACCCAAGAACGTGATGGGCTCAAATTGCCACAAGGCCCAATAACGAGATCAAAGGCCCGACAAATGCGGTCCAAACTAAATGGGACTATTCAAGAGTTTGTTAGCAAGGCCTTAGATGCGTACACGAAAGAAAGAGAAAATCAAGATTCACTTTCTTGTTTTCAAGAAAATCAAGAAACCGAATCTTGGCCCAATTTTGCTGTTTGGAGCGATTTCAAGATTCAAGAAAATCAAGATTTCAAATCTTGGAAATCTTGGTCCAAGAAACCAAATCTTGCAGCCAAAACGCATTGGATCTTCATTACGAGCATTAACGACCAATTTTGGAAGGAGATGGATCACAAAGCCCAAATTCTTGAAGGCGAGGCCCAATAACCAAATTCCAGCCCAATCAAGAAATTCCTTCATACTTAGTTGAAAATCAGGCCAAAATGTCAAAGGGCCCAATTTATAAACATTTTATTTGTTTAATTTAATTTTTAAGTTTTAGGAACATACATGTAAAATTCGGCCCAAAAATAGCCCAATATGTGCATGGCCGAATTTCCCTTTTTTATTTTATTAATTAGGTTTAATTTTATTAGTTACTTGTTAGATTAGGATTACTTGAGGCCTATTTAAAGGCATGGCCGGCCACCCTTTGAAAGACAACACATAGATTCATTATTAATTTCAGATTTGAGAGAGCAGAATTTTCTTTGAGTTTTCTCCAAGATTTTCTCTTGAGTTTTCTTTAGAAGTTGTTTTAACAATCTTTTGATTGTGGAAGCCATCTTCAACCTTCTTCTTGCCATCGATATTTTTTGGAGGGGAGATTAGAGCCGTTTGAAGGGATTTGTGAATTCTTTCGGGAATTCAAGGGTTCTTAGGACTTTTCTTTAATTCCTTGCTGTTCAATCTATTTTCTTTATTATTGCTTGTGCCGATTCATTATCTAATCTTTTTGCTGTTTTTGTTTGTGTTTCAGCCTTGATTAAACTCCAAGAACTCCTCGTTTAATCGATCCCTTTTATTGGCAGTAACTATTCGATTCAAAAATCCCCAAAATTTAGGGTTCTTACCGATTTCTAAATCTTCTTGTTGGGTGAAATTAGGCTGCTGGAATTTGGGTGTTCTTGGCCAAATCAAATTCAGCTTGGGGAGAATTAATCTTGGAGTTCGATTTCGTCTTCTTGAACTTCGAAAACATCCATTCATTCGTTCTTTGTTTCTTGCTGCTCATTTAATTAAATTTGGGGATTTAACTCTCCAGATCTAATTGGTTTAATCTTGTTCTTTGTTTTAGTTTTCAGATCTGTTCGTTTAGAGCTTTTGTAGGAGTTTCCCGTGACTTGGCAACTCGATCTTGGTCCGCGTGCACACCTATATCATGAAGCAAATCTAATGGAGTTAGAGGATTGAATCCATACACAACCTCAAATGGTGTATGTTTAGTAGCAGAATGGACGGATCTATTGTAAGCGAATTCCACATGCGGTAGACATTCCTCCCATGCTTTGAGATTCTTTCGAATAATCGCTCGCAATAAGGTTGAAAACACGCGATTCACAACCTCCGTTTGTCCATCTGTTTGGGGATGACAGGTTGTTGAAAACAGCAGTTTCGTTCCTAGCTTTCCCCATAGAGACCTCCAAAAATGACTTAAGAACTTTGCGTCTCGATCGAATACGATAGTTTTCGGAATTCCATGAAGTCGTACAACCTCCCTAAAGAACAAATTAGCAATATGGACAGCATCATCAGTTTTAGAACAAGCTATAAAATGTGACATTTTGGAAAATCTATCTACAACAACAAAGATAGAATCCTTCCCCGTTTTAGTCCTTGGAAGTCCTAAGATAAAATCCATAGAAAGATCGACCCATGGTACGTCAGGTATGGGCAAGGGTTTGTAAAGTCCATGTGGATTGATCTTTGACTTGGCCTTCTTGCAAGTTATACATTGGCTGCAAATTTGTTCGACTTCTCGTCTCTCCAGCCAAAAGGCCAAATGTTCTTGGAGGGTTGAAAACTTCTTAGCCACCCCAAAATGGCCCATGAGTCCACCACCATGTGCTTCGATCACCAACAATTTTCGTATTGAACTTTAGGGAATACAAAGCTTGCCTTCGTGGAAAGAAATCCATCAAACCTGAAAAACTTATCAACAGCTTTGTTTTCACAAGATTTATAAATATCACCAAAATCGACATCATCATTATACAATTCCTTCAAAAAGGCAAATCCAAGCAGTTTTGAATCCAAATATGATAGCAAAGTATATCGTCGAGATAACGCGTCAGCCACAACATTTTCCTTACCTTTCTTATATTTAATGATATAAGGAAACGACTCTAAAAACTCTACCCATTTGGCGTGCCGTTTGTTCAACTTTGCTTGGCCCTTGATATGTTTCAACGCCTCATGATCCGAGTGTATGACAAACTCTTTTGGCCACAAATAGTACTGCCATGTCTCGAGAGCTCGAATTAGAGCGTACATTTCCTTGTCGTAAGTCAGATAGTTGAGAACGGCGCCACTTAACTTCTCACTAAAGTATGCTACGGGCCTTCCATCTTGTGTTAAAACCGCTCCAATTCCGACACCAGATGCATCACATTCAACTTCAAACATTTTAGCAAAATCAGGCAACACAAGCAATGGAGCATTAGTTAAACAAGATTTAATAGCAATAAAATTGTTCTTTGCTCCTCATTCCAATAGAAAGCTGAAGATTTCTTAATCACACTAGTTAAAGGTGCTGCAAACGTGCTAAAGTTTGGAACAAATCGACGATAGAAGCTGGCCAACCCGTGGAAGCTCCTCACTTGGCTGATGCTCGTGGGCCTTGGCCACTCTTGAATCGCTTTCACCTTGTCTTGGTCAACCTCCAATCCCTCCGAGCTGACCACAAAACCTAAGAAAATAACTTTGTTAGTGCAAAATGTGCATTTTTTAAGATTAGGATGCAAGGATTCTTTTCTAAGCACACCCAAAACAGATTTTAAATGCGTAAATGTTCATCTAAAGACTTGCTATAGACAAGTATATCATCAAAATAGACAACGCAAAATTTTCCGATAAAAGAATGTAAGACATGATTCATCAAACGCATGAAGGTGCTAGGCACATTGGTAAGCCCGAACGGCATGACCAGCCACTCGTATAGTCCATGCTTTGTTTTGAATGCAGTTTTCCACTCGTCCCCTTCACGCATTCGAATTTGGTGGTATCCGCTCTTTAGATCAATTTTGGAAAACAATTGAGCACCACTTAATTCATCTAACATGTCATCTAGTCGCGGTATCAGATGTCGATACTTAATAGTGACCTTATTCACCGCGCGACAGTCCACACACATACGCCATGTTCCGTCCTTCTTTGGCACCAATAATACCAGTACAGTGCATGGGCTAAGGCTTTCTCGTATATATCCCTTCTCCATAAGCTCATTAACTTGTTTTTGCAACTCTTTGGTCTCTTCGGGATTAGTACGATAAGTTGGACGATTGGGAATAGAGGCTCCGGGAATGAAATCAATTTGATGTTCTATTCCTCGAATGGGTGGCAATCCACTAGGAATGTGTTTCAGAAATATGTCCTCGAATTCCTGCAAAAGAGAAACAATCGAAGAGGGCAGATTTGGATCCATCTCGTTAGTATTCAAAAGAGTTTCCTTGTACACAAGTACAAGAACCGATTGCTGCATCAAATAAGATTTCCTAAAATCACTCTCTCTCGCATAAACACTCATTTTCTTTTGCTCTTTTTCTTCTCTCTTTTTTTGTTCGATCGATTTATTATTTTCTCTCACATTTTTCAAAGGTTTTTCTTTTTTCTTCTTCTCAATGTGTTTTTCGTTCTCTTTTTCATTCTTTTCTTTTTGTACATTCTCTCGAAATTTTTCAAAAGACTCTCTTAACTTCAATTGATCTTCATAAACCTGCCTCGGCGTTATTGGAACTAAGGTTACATTCTTCCCTCATACTTGAAAGTGTAGCGGTTTGAAAAACCATCATGAATAGCTTTACGGTCGAATTGCCATGGACGACCCATTAACATATGACCAGCGTGCATAGGTACCACGTCGCATAAAACCTCGTCGGAATATTTTCCAATAAAAACGGCACCAAAACTTGCTTAGTTACCTTCACTCCCCTCCGTCATAAAAGCCATTGAAGCTTGTAAGGTTGAGGGTGCTTAGTTGTTGGCAAGCTGAGTTTTTCAACCATTAAGGTGCTGGCCACATTTGCACAACTCCCAACTCCGCCATCCACGATCAAGCTACACACCTTGCCTTGGACATGGCAACGTGTATGGAAAATGTTCTCCCTTTGCTGTTCGTTTTCAACGCTTTGAAGACTAAGACTTCATTTAATGACGAGATTTCACCATCAACAGCAATTCAAGTTCGTCTTCTTCTTCGACAGTTTCATCATCGGTTTCTTCATCATCTTCTTCCTCCGATTCGATTTCCCCATTAGCCCGCACGATCATGTTACTTCGGTTAGGGCATTGGCTTGCAATATGGCCCCTCTTTAAGCACTTGAAACACTTTATTTCTCTCGATCGATTCGGCATGGCAACTTCTTTGCCTTTGCTAGTTTCACCAACGGGTTTGTTCATCTTAGAAGACAAAGGTTGATCCTTAGTACGATTAGTAAAGTCTTTCTTACCCGTGCCTTGGTTCCACCTTTGAGAGTTGTTGGTGCTAGGAAAGGTTCGGCTGGAAACTTTTTCTTTCAATTGCTTTTCAACTTTGATGGCAACATGCACCATATCAACAATGTCAACGTAGTGTTGAAGCTCCACCATATTGGCTATGTCACGATTAAGTCCGGCCAAAAATCGAGCCATGGTTGCTTCGCGTTCTTCATCCACATTCGCACGTATCATGGCGATCTCCATTTCTTTAAAGTAGTCCACCACGCTTCGATTTCCTTGCGTAAGATTCTGCAACTTTTGATAAAGTTCACACGATAATAATAAGAAGGTATAAATCTCTTATGCATTGCGGCCTTCATTTCGGTCCAAGTTGAGATTGGCCGCTCCTCGTTCCTTCTTCGACTTGTGGTAAGTTGATCCCACCATATCATTGCGTAATCGGAGAACTCTATTGCTGCCAATTTCACTTTTTTGCTTTTCGAGTAGTTGTGACACTCGAAGACCAACTCAATTTTTCTCTCCCATTCTAAGTATGCTTCCGGATCCGTTTTTCCTTGAAACGGGGAATAGATAGCTTAATACTTTTTAAAATCATCATCAACTTGGCCTCGTTCTCTAGGGCCCCTATTCCTTTGACCCCGTCGCCTCTCGTCTTGATTCGATGCTTGGTCACTTTCCACCTCGCTTGGCTCGTAATGATCATCTTTAAATAGTCTTGCTCGCCCTTGCTCCCGTCTCGGCCCTTGAGGGGTTCCTTCTCGTGTTCCCCTTCCTTCCACTCGATGTAGCCTCTCATTGATGGATTCAAGCTCGTTTCGGAGCATTCGTTGAAATTCTCTTAAGAGGGCTTGTTGGCCTAAATCAGGAACTCCTCCTCCTCCCGGTGCAACATTTTTTACCGGTTGCCTTTCAGGTCTTCCACCATATTTTGCTCGGGATCTTGAGACATAGTAATATTTCCTCACCACAAATACTCACGTTGGCTCAAAAAGAAAGAAAGAACGACACTCACACTCGTGTTTACACTCTTTTGGCTTTTACCTCCTCTCACATGTGCTCTCACACTCTGCCTTTTTCCTCTTGTTTCTTCTCTTCTCTTGAAACTTCGTATAGGACTCGGTAAGGCTTAATCCTTAGTTTAGAGGGTCGGTTTTCAAAAGGGTTACAAGGGAAAGTAGATGTATTGGGATGTAGGATGGCTTGAAAGAAAAGAAAATGAGATTTAGATGTGGTGTGAATGATGAATTAAAACTTGAACAGATTTTTGCTGATCGGAAAAATCAACCAACGATCACTTTTGCACCTTTCTTTTTTTAATATAAACAAATACACAAACTAAATTGAATACAATAATTTTGGAATTTCGAATTTTTTTTCAAATTTTTTTTACAAACTCACTCCGTAATTGTTCCGAACGTCTGAACTCCTCGTTTTAAGTAGCTCTGATACCAACTGATACGCCCTGGCTTTCTGGATGATTCTGAGTTGTTTTTCGTTGCCCGATCGTTCTAACGATGAAGTTTCGTTCGAATGGTTTCAAAACAATATATTTGTTCAATATAGGTGTTAATGGTTCAACTACGGTTTAAAGGAAATGGTTATAGGTATTTCGGCTAAGAATGAAGGGAATTGGATGTTAAAAGTTTGGAGTTTTTGATTTTAGGTGAAATGGAAAATTAGGCTTAAAAACAAGAATGAACAACTTTAAGGGTTAAAATTGACCCGATTCTTATATGTCTTTAAGGTGGAATAAGGAAGATGTATGAAGGACCTCGACCCACTATCTAATGAAATAGGAACCTCAGTATAGTTGAACGCCACACTTAGGTTGAAAAGTGATAAGTTCGGGTTGCAAAGAACAAAGGTTGACGCCACTAACTAGTAGATAAGCCAACTAAGTCTTTGGACGAAATTGAGAGAAGAAATCCTCACAAAATTCTTAATTCAGTAATCAAATTGGCAAAAGTCCTTTTACAAATGAACAAACAACTATTTATAGTTCTTCATAAGCTAGCCGAATAGACAAACTTAAAACTAAGAAAAATCAAGAAATTCCAGAATTAATTCCCTAAGTAGATTCGGCTGAATAGGAGCTCCAATGGACAGCTTAAGAATTAAGCAAATGAACCTTGAAGAGATGAATGCACCGGTAGTCAAATGGCCATGTCTAGGTTCGGTCAAGTCTTTAAATGACTCCTTAAATTGGCACTTGTTGGCTGAAAAGTTAGGAGCATTGAAGAGGGTCTTGAACAGCCACACAAGTGTGAAAAGTCAGTTTTGGAGAGTCACTTGTGTGTGAACATCATCAGCTAAATAGTCCCTCATGTGAACACTTAAATGAGCTGCATGTAGATGTTTAAAGATGGCAAATTCGGCTGAACATTCATTAGGAGTGTCATGCATGTATCGCCCAAATGCATTGAATCTAAGGTGCATGCACCTTAGCCGTCCAAGGTAAATTCCTACACCAAATTAAAACAGCAAATTAATCATGTACAAACATATTAAATTCAGCTTAGGACATATTAAAATCTGCTCATTAATCATGTATAAGCTTAGGATAAAACACTTGAACTAATTAGGACATACTTAATAATATCTAATTATTATTTGACCAGAATTAATAACTTAAATACTTGGACTTAGGACAAATTAAATAATTATTTCAAAAAAATAAATATTAAGTCAAATAGTCTAAGATAAGATGAATGAGCTAAAAACGAGCTCGTTGAGCTAAAATTAAGCTGGAAGAGCTTGAAGTAGAGTGCACGATTTGCTCATCTTGCTGGTCCATGAGCTTTCAAGTAGACCGGCCATGGATTCACCCCAAACCCGATCAACCAAAGCTGAAATTGCGTCTTTGAACTTCTTAGCCCTAGCTCGAGTAATAGGTCCTTTAGGCAGCTCGAGGGAACATCGTTTGCACTTGATAGCTCATGCGGCTCAATTGCATCAAGCTTGGGACGTGGTCACATCATTCCCCCTTCCCCCTTCTTCAACGACTTGTCCTCAAGTCGAAGTCGGCTTCAAAGCTTGACAGAAAACTTACAGCAAACGGATTAGAATTCAAAGTTTGACAATTAACAGTAACACCAGAATGTAGGAAGGACAAATTAAAAGCAAATAATCTTACTAACCTGAGACGTAGGAGTTTCCCCCTGACTTGGCAACTCGATCTTGGTCCGCGCACAACCCTCTATCATAACCATTTCAAATGCTAACCAACCTCCATGACACATGAAAATTTTGTTTTCAATCAACTCGAACGAGACAATAGTAAGCCATGAAAAACTTGGAAACAACTTAAAGTATGAAAATCTTTCAAGAATCAAACACGTTTAGAAATTTCATCACCATTCGAAGACAACAACAAAGGTTGAAATTTCCGGAATCCGTACCTTGTTCTCCTTTTATGATTAGGAAATTGAAGTTCAGTTTTACCTTTTTCAACCATCTCAACCCTTCTAACCTTCTTTTTCGGAATTGTAGAATAATTGGGGGTCCTTGTTCGAATTAACCTGAATCGAAGAAACAAGAAAACAATGGTTACTCAAATTTCCTTTCTATTTTTCTGTCATGTTTCTTTTGCTTTCTTTTTCTTTTTCTTTACTTCCATTTTTCTCACAACACTCACTTTCTTTTCTTTTTGTTTTTCTATGACTTTTTCTTTTCATTTTCTTTTTCGATACTCTCTTTTTCTTTCGATTGCTCCATGGATCGCTTAAGGTGTTATTGATCTTCCTTTACTTGCTGTGGAGAAAAGGGAACCAAAGCAACAGTCTTGCCCTTATGTTGAAACGAATATTGGTTAGCAAAACCATCATGTTTGACTCGCCGGTCAAACTACCATGGCCTCCCAAGCAAGATATGACCCGCGTTGATAGAGGGTTGCGCGCAGACCAAGATCGAGTTGTCAAGTCACGAGAAACTCCTACGAGGCTAAAGACGAACAGATCTAAAATCAAAACAAAGAATAGATTATAATGATTCAGATCTGAAATTAAAATCCCCAAAAAACAATTAAAAATAGCCAAGAACCAAAGAACGTATGATGATGTTTTTCGGAGTTCAAGAAGACAAAAACGAACTCTAAGATTGAATCCCCACAAGCCGAATCTGTTAAAGAACACCAAAACAGAAAAAAACAAATCAAAACGATCAGATTACTAATGAATTCTTAAAGTTGGTGCGGCAAGAAGGAAAGAAAGAAATTGATGGAATTAAACGAATCGGGAAGTGAACAAAGGTTACGATTCTGCCCAATTAAACACCCAAGATGATTTCCCCAAATTCCAGCAACCGAATGGCCCCCAAACAGAGTATGTGATAATCAGCAAGAACCCTAGAAATTAGGGATTTAAGGCCGATTCTTTGCGGCCAACAATAGAAGGATTTAACGATTCTTTAAGATGGAAAAAGGCTGGAAACACAAAAAAGAACAGGAAAGAGATCAATTAAAGATTCGGCACAAGCAGAAATAAAGAAAAGAAATTGAACAGCAACTAAATAAAAGATACATCCTAAGAAGCCTTGAAAACCCCGAAAGAATTCACAACTCCCTTCAAACGGCTCTAATCCCCCCTCTAATGATGATCAATGGCAAGAAGAAGATTGAAGATGGTCCCCACATCAAAAGATTGTTAAAACAACTTCTAAAGAAAACTCAAGAGAGAATTCTTGGAGAAACTCAAGGAGAATTCTGCACTTAAACAAATCTGAAATTTTAATAGAATTCTAAGTAATAAGTACAAGGGTGGCCGGCCATGCCTTTAAATAGGCCTTAGACTAATCCTAATCTCATTAGGAAACTTAAAAATTAAACCTAATTAATAAAAATTAATAGAAAAATTCGGCCATGCACTTAAATGGACTATTTTGGGCCGAATTTTAATACAACATTCCTAAAGCCTAAAATTTAAATTAACAACTAAAATGTTTACAAATTGGGCCCTTTGACAATTTGGCCTGATTTTCAACTAAATATGGGTGGATTTCTTGATTGGCTTGGAATATTCTTAGTGGGCCTTGCCTTCAAGAACTTGGGCTTGTGATCCATCTTTTATCGAAATTGAGTCGTTGATGCTCGTGATGGAGATCCAATGCGCTTTGGCTGCAAGATTCGGTTTCTTGGACCAAGATTTCCAAGATTTGAAATCTTGATTTTCTTGATTCTTGAAATCACTCCAAACAGCAAGATCGGGCCAAGATTCGGTTTCTTGATCTTCTTGAAAACAAGAAAGTGAATCTTGATTTTCTTGTTCTTTCGTGTACGCATCTAAGGCCTTGCTAACGAACTCCTGAATGGTCCCATTTAGTTTGGAACACATTTGTCGGCCTTTGATCTCGTTATTGGGCCTTGTGGTAATTTGAGCCCATCACGTTCTTGAACTTGGGTTGGGCCTTTGTGACTCGTATCACGCGTGCATGCGTACAACGTCACATAATACTTCATCATGGTAGTTTCGATGGAGAAGATATCATCATCGCTTGCTTAGTCACCTTTAATTTGACCCCTTCGTTGAGCCATTGCAATTTGTAGGGGCTGGGATGCTTGATAGTTGGCAAAGCAAGTTTGTCCACCATGTATGTGCTTGCGACATTGGTGCAACTTCCACCATCGATCACAATGCTACAAACCCTTTCTTTAACATGTCCACGTGTATGGAATAGATTTTCATGTTGTAGCTCATCCATGGAAGTTTGGGCACTAAGACTTCTTTTTTACAACACAAGCATTTCACCTTCAACAGCAAACGCTACTTCTTCTTCATTGTCGGATGGATTTTTCAACTTCTTCTTCGTTTTTTTGTCTATCTCCTCCTCGGATTCAATGTCACCATTAGGTCCAACAATCATGGCACCGATTTGGACATTGATTTGCTACATGTCCCCTTCCGAGACACTTAAAACAGTTTATGTCTCTTGATCGGTTTTGGAAATTGATGTGATCCAACACATCATGTTATGGCACCACTCGTTGCCATCGAGATTGGCCTAAATACGAGTGCCCCAAGTGCAAGATGAAGTTCAATTTCAGCTCCACAAGCTCAATCTTAGTTTTCCCAGCTCAGTTTAGCTCACATGAGCGTAATTCAGCTCGTTTGAGCTCGTTTTAATTTCTTTCAGCTTATTTTAGTTTATATTTATTTTGCTGGAAGCTGATTTTATTCAGCTAGCTAAATCGATTGCTAGAATTTTTGGTCTTTATATTTGCATTTATTTAAGCATTACTACGCTTATTAATTCATCTTAATTAATATAAGTGTTTAATTTGTCTTGTCTTAGTTAAATTAAATATGTCTTGATTTAATTAAATTTGTCTTAATTTAATACGTGTGATAAATCAGTCCAACCAAATTTATGTGTCATGTTAGTTAATATTTAAGTTGTCACAATGTTAATTAGAGTGTTTACAATTATATAAATGTTTGTTCAGCTGAATTTTATGTGATTTAATTTTGGTTCATGTGTTTTTGTAGGTGAGCTGAATTTGGAGAGTAATTAAACAAGGTTCATGCATGATAGGTTCAATGTATGGGAAGGTGCATGTAAGGCCTCTTTCAATGAATGGTGGCTGATTGATAGAGGGTTGCGCGTGGACCAAGATCGAGTTGCCAAGTCACGGGAAACTCCTACGAAAGCTCTAACGAACAGATTTGAAATCAAAACGAATAATGAAATTAAATCTGGAATTCAGATCTGGAACAATAATACTAAAATCAGCAAGATTAATCAAGAATCGAAAACTTATGATGAAGGGGTTTCTTGGAAGCCAATAGCTCGATTTAGCAATCAAAGAAAGAACCAATCGGCCGAATCTGAGAAAACAAACACAAGCAGCAAATTAAACTTAAAATTTCAGCAAATAAATGGAGTAAATTGGGGATTTTGGACGGCAAGAAGAAAGTAGTAGATCGAGTGATTAAGCACAATTAAAAGGAAAGAGAGAACGCAAATCTGCCAATGAATTGATTCGGCCAACAATGCCTAATTTCCAGCAATCAATTGACCCCCAAGTTGAAAGAAACCCAATCGGCCCAAACCCTAGGAATTGGGGATTGTTGATATTGAATCGTTGCTGCCAATAAGAAAATTGAATTATCGATTCTTGGAGTTGAAACGTGGCTGAAAAGAACACAAGAATATCAGGAAACAAGTAAGATAAAGAATCGATCCAAGAGGAAACAAAGAATTAAAACGAAAACACCCAAGAAATAAAGAAAAGTCCTAAGAACCCTTGAATTCCCGAAAGAATTCACAAATTCCTTCAAACGGCTTCTAACTTCCCTCCAAAGAATATCGATGGCAAGAAGAAGGTTGAAGATGGCTCCCACAATCAAAAGATTGTTAAAACAACTTCTAAGAAAACTCAAGAGAGAATCTTGGAGAAAACTCAAAGAAAATTCTGCTCTCTCAAATCTGAAATTTTAGAATGAATATATGTGTTGGTTACAAAGGTTGGCCGGCCATGCCTTTAATAGCCTCAAGTAATCCTAATCTAACAAGTAACTAATAAAATTAAACCTAATTAATAAAATAATAAGGAAAATTCGGCCAAGCTTATGTATGGGCTGTGTTTTTTTGGGCCGAATTTACATGTATGTTCCTAAAAGCTTAAAAAATTAAATAAACACGTAAAATGTTTATGAATGGGGCCCTTTGACATTTTGGCCTGATTTCAATTAAATATGCATAAATTTCTGGATTGGGCTGGAAGTGCTTATTGGGCCTTGTCTTCAAGAATTTGGGCTCGTGATCCATCTCCTTCCGAAATTGAGTCGTTGATGCTCGTAACGGAGATCCAATGCGTGTTGGCTGCAAGTTTGGTTTCTTGGACCAAGATTTCTAAGATTTGAATCTTGATTTCTTGATTCTTGAAATCTCTTCGAACAGCATACTTGGGCCAAGATTCGATTTCTTGATTTTCTTGAAAACAAGAAAGTGAATCTTGATTTTCTTGTTGTCTCGTGTATGCATCTAAGGCCTTGCTAACAAACTCTTGAATGGTCCCATTTAGTTTGGACCGCATTTGTCGGGCCTTTGATCTCGTTATTGGGGCTGCTTGTGGCAATTTGAGCCCATCGCTTTCTTGAACTTGGGTTGGGCCTTTATGACTCATATCATTCCCCCTTCCTCAAAAGATTCGTCCTCGAATCTGAAAAATCAAATGGGGACAAGTCAGCAACATTAAAAGTAGAACTTACATTGTACTCACCAGGTAGATCAATTTTATAGGCGTGGTAGTTGATCCTCTCGAGTACTTGGAAAGGCCCATCGCCCCTTGGGTCCAACTTGGTTTCTTTTAGTAGGAAATCGTCTTTCCTCAAATGTACCCAAACCCAATCTCCGGGTTCAGTACAACCCGTTGCGCCCCTGGTTTGCTTTGTTGGTGTTGACATCATTTGTTTTGGCTATTCGTTGTTTAGCCTTCTCATGTAAGGATTTCACCAACTCGGCTTTCTGTTCACCATCTAAATTAATTATATGTTCAAGAGGTAATGGCGCAAGATCAAGTACTGTTAGTGGGTTAAAACCATAACAAGTTCAAATGGAGAATAACCAGTGTAGAATGAATAGATCTTTATATGCAAATTCAAAAAATGGTAGGCATTCTTCCCAATTTCTAATGTTCTTTCCCACAACAAATCGTAGTAAATTCCCTAAATTCGATAAACTACTTCAGTTTGTCCATCAGTTTAGGGGTGACATGTAGTAGAATAAAGTAATTTTGTACCAAGCTTACCCACAATACTTTCCAGAAGTGGCTAAGGAATTTGACATCTCTATCAGAAACAATTGTTTTAGGGATGCCATGAAGTCTTACCACCTTTTAAAGAATAAGTCTGCCACATGTGTAGCATCATCTGTTGTGACAAGAAATAAATGTGCCATCTTTGAAAACCTGTCAACAACAACAAATATACTATCTCTTCCTTTCTTAGTTTGAGGCAAACCTAGAAAAAAATCCATAGATAAATCTATCCAAGGAGAAGTAGGAATCGGTAAAGGAGTGTAAAGGCCATGAGGCATTACCTAGATTTTGCTTGTTTGCATGTAATGCACTTTGAACATACCTTTTCCACGTCCTTCTTCATATGTGGCCAATGGAAGTGTTCTTGCGAAATATCTAGTGTTTTGGCCACTCCAAATGTCCCATTAAGCCTCCACTATGGGCTTCATGAATCAATAAATCTCTCATGGAACACTTTGGTTGAAGAAATACACGTTAATTCGAAAAAAAAATCCCTCACACAGATAAAATTTATCAAAAGCAGTATGTCCACAATTCTTGTAGATATGGCCGAAATCAGCATCATCATCATATAGTTCCTTAATATGTTCGAACCCTAAGAGTTTAGCATTCAATGTAGTTATTAAAGCATATCGTCTAGACAAAGCATCTGCAACTACATTATCTTTACCTGTTTTATATTGTATTACATAAGGAAATGTTTCAATGAATTCTACCCCATCGGCAGGGCCGCGTTACTCAATTTACCTTGTCCCTTTAACCATTTAAGGGATTCATGATCTGTATGTATGACAAACTCATTGGGTAGCAAGTAATGTTGCCATACTTGAAGTGCACGAACTAACGCTAATAGTTCTTTGTCATAAGTCGAGTAGTTTAACTGTGCACCATTCAATTTCTCACTAAAATAAGCGATAGGTTGCTTATCTGCATTAAAACGGCGCCGATTCCAATTCCTGAAGCATCACACTCAAGTTCAAAAGTTTTAGCAAAATCAGGTAATTTAAGCAAAGGAGCAGAACATAACTTAGCTTTTAGAGTGTTAAAGGCCTTTTCTTGGGTTTCACCCCATTTGAAACCCACTGATTTCTTTATAACTTCTGTCAATGGGCAGCAATAGTAGAGAAATCTTTCACAAATCGTCTATAAAAACTAGCTAAGCCATGGAAAGATCTCACCTCAGTTACCGATTAGGAGTCGGCCACCCCTTGATTGCCTTTACTTTGTCCTCATCGACATGAATACCTTGAGCACTAACTATGAAAACTAAAAATATAGTTTATCACAACAGAATGTGCATTTTCAAGGTTGGCAAATAACTTTCAGCTCGCAGAATATCCAAAACGTTTTAACATGGAAAACATGATCATCTAATGACTTGGAGATAAATAAATATCATCAAAGTAAACTACTACAAATTTACCCAAGTGAAGCCTTAAAACATGATTCATCAATCTCATAAATGTACTAGGTGCATTAGTAAGGCCGAAAGGCATAACTAACCATTCATACAATCCAAATTTTGTTTTAAAGGCTGTTTTCCATTCATCCCCTTCCCTCATTCGAATTTGATGATAACCACTTTTTAAATCAATTTTAGTAAATATAACTGAACCATGTAATTCATCAAGCATATCATCAAGTCTAGGAATTGGATGTCGATACTTTACCGTTATCTTGTTGATTGGGCGACAATCAACACACATACGAAACGTACCATCTTCTTTGGCACCAATAAGACAGGAACAGCACAAGGGCTTAGGCTTTCACGGATATACCCTTTGTCTAGTAACTCCTCAACTTGCCTTTGCAATTCTTTTGTCTCCTCGGGATTGCATCTATAGGCTGGTCGATTCGGAATCGAAGCTCCGGGTACTAAGTCAATCTGATGTTCAATCCCTCGTAAGGTGGTAAACCTTTAGGGGCCTCACTAAAAACATCCTCATAATCCTGCAAAAGAGATTGAAACACACTAGGTAAATTTCGTTAACGTTAGATAAGATAAATAATTTTGCCTAAACCTCACAAGGATACAAGGCTGTTTATTGAGTAGGGCTCTCCTCACATCTTTTTTTGTTGCCAAAAGATTTTTTCGCTCATTTTACCACTTATTGGTTCACTCACCTTTGGGCTTTTTAAATTTTGACTTTTTTTACTATTAGCCTCTTTTCTCTCTATCTTTTGTATTTGCTCTTTCTCCCTTACCCCCTCACAAAATTTCATCATCTTTAATGATCTTTGTATACATCAGTAGGATTAAAGGAGCAAAAGTGAATTTCTTACCTTTAAAAATACAAGGGAGTATCGATTAAGTTTACCTTGGTCTGTAACATCACGATCAAATTGCCAAGGCCGTCCAAGAAGCAAATGTGCCGCATGCATTGGGACCACATCACACCATACTTCATCCTCATAATTGCCAATCTTAAAAGTGACCAAGGACGGTCTCGTAACTTTGACTTCGGAGCATTCATTAAGCCATTGAAGGTGATATGGCTTAGGGTGTTTAGTACATGGCAACTTTAAAGAATCCACCAAATAGCTACTCACTACATTCGAGCAACTCCCACTATCAATAATGATTGAACATAAGTTACCTTTAATAAAAACCGAGAATGGAAAATATTGGTCCTTTGGTTGTCATCATCTTTCATTTGGATGTTAAGTGTTCGGCGAACTACAAGGCACGAAAAATCAGCAAAGTCCCTTTCGTTTGGTGGTTCAACCAACTCTTCGCCATTATCACTGTCATCTACAAGTTCTGGCATATCTGGATCTGTCTTATCAGAGTCGGAAGTATACTCACCATTATCTTTTAGAAGAAGTAATCTCGTGTTAGGGCATTCCCTACTATAATGACCACGCCCTTGCATTTAAAGCATTCAATCTCACGAGTCCTCTTCGTACTCGAATCACCTAAATTGGGCTGCTTAGAAGGTGTTTGCATTTTAGCAGGAGCCCCTTTTTTCCAATCTGATTGCTTGTTACTCAAAGAAGACTTATTAGTAACAAAAGGTGGTTTTGAATTCTTAAAATCAGAATTGGAATTGTTACCTCGGTAATATTGTGAAGCAGAGAAGGACCCAAACCTTTGTTCCTTTAATGTTGCTCGATCTCAATGGCTTTGTGAACTGCTTCTTCCAAATCAATGTAAGTTTGTAGCCTCAATGTATTAGCTATCGGCCTGTTCAAACCATCAATGAATCGAACCATAGTCATTTCTTCATCCTCCTCCACATTAGCTCTCTGAATGAGCATCTCCATCTCTTTGAAATATTCATCCACCGTCCTACTACCTTGGACAAGTCTTCTCAGCTTTGTTTTAATTTCTCTGTAGTAGTGAGGTGGAATAAACCTTTTACGCATAATCTGTTTCAACTCATCCCATGTTGAAATCTCACCTTCATAATTCTGATGGCGGTTTACCCCAAGTTGAGTCCACCAACTTAATGCATAATCTGAAAATTCCAGTGTTGCTAACGCAACCTTTTCATCATCTGGACATTTATAATACCGAAACATTAGTTCAATCTTAGATTCCCATTCACAATAAGCTTCAGGATCATTCTTACCACGAAATGGGGAATTGTGAATTTCGGTTTTGCCAAGGAAGGTTGCCCACGATCATGAAAATCATCATCCATTCTAAGGGCACGTCGAGGGCCACGCCTATGGGGCTGGTTGTCCCTATCCTCTTTAATTGGGTCTCGATGATGAGATTCTTGATTCAATCGTACCTCATTCAAAGTAGTATTCAATGCTCGAAGTGTAGCAGCCTGTTCGTCCAACTGTTGTTGGAATCTTTTAAATATGTCATCATTATTATCACCTTTAGACATTTTCAAAAACCTGTAAAAAATAAACACTCAAACACTCAAAAATAAAAGTTATCAAACCTCACCGTTAATCACTCAAAAAGAATAATTTAAATTTTCAATGAGCTAGAAATCAGTCTTGTGAGTCCTTTAGGAGAGTTTATATCAACCAAATCGAGAGTGGATGAACCGAACTACCAAAGAATCCTAATTTGCACTAGGATGCCAAAAACTGACGAGACACCAATTGATTCGTGTTGCACCGAGGAAGAAGTTGTGCACACGTGTAAATCCTACTAACACAAGAAACAAGAAGGTGTTAGATAACGTAATGGAAAAATAAAGGCAAACAAATGAAAACCTACAGCTAAGAATCAATAAAATTGCTGAAAATAGAAAACCGAAAAACTGCGGAGTAACTTGACAACTTCGTTCGAGGTGTTCCCGATCTCCAAAAATCACGAAATTAATCTGAAATGTCCTTATATATTGAAATTTTGATCTGGAAAGTTTGGGCACCAAATTCAACCCGCTGAATCTTTTTTTAAATTTTATTGAATTTCGTATTTTTTGATTTTTTGACTTTTTTGACTGATTCTTTTGCGGGATTAATTTTTTTATATTCAATAAAAGTGCCAAAAATATGTATGTAAAATTTCAGATCAATCGGACAACGTTTACCCACCCAAATGAATTTTTTTCGAATAATTTTCTGGGTAAAACTGCTGTTTGTGCTTTTTAAAAAATAGAGATCAGTTTAGAAATCAACCAAGAACACCCCAAAACGCCCAAAATCTGATACCAAATGATAGAGGGTTGCGCGCGGACCAAGATCGAGTTGCCAAGTCACGGGAAACTCCTACGAAAGCTCTAACGAACAGATCTGAAATCAAAACGAATAATGAAATTAAATCTGGAAAATTTAGATCTGGAACAATAATACTAAAATCAGCAAGATTTAATCAAGAATCGAAAACTTATGAAAGGGGTTTCTTGGAAGCAATAGCTCGATTTAGCAATCAAGAAAGAAAGAACCAATCGGCCGAATCTGAGAAAACAAACACAAGCAGCAAATTAAACTTAAAATTTCAGCAAATAAATGGAGTAAATTGGGGATTTTGGACGGCAAGAAGAAAGTAGTAGATCGAGTGATTAAGCACAATAAAAGGAAAGAGAGGAGAACGCAAATCTGCCAATGAATTGATTCGGCCAACAATGCCTAATTTCCAGCAATCAATTGACCCCCAATTTGAAAGAAACCCAATCGGCCAAACCCTAGGAATTGGGGATTGTTGATATTGAATCGTTGCTGCCAACAAGGGAAAATTGAATTATCGATTCTTGGAGTTGAAACGTGGCTGAAAAGAACACAAGAATATCAGGAAACAAGTAAGATAAAGAATCGATCCAAGAGGAACAAAGAATTAAACGAAACAGCAAGAAATAAAGAAAAGTCCTAAGAACCCTTGAATTCCCGAAAGAATTCACAAATTCCTTCAAACGGCTCTAATCTTCCCTCCAAAGAATATCGATGGCAAGAAGAAGGGTTGAAGATGGCTCCCACAATCAAAAGATTGTTAAAACAACTTCTAAAGAAAACTCAAATGAGAAAGAATCTTGGAGAAAACTCAAAGAAAATTCTGCTCTCTCAAATCTGAAATTTAAGAATGAATATATGTGTTGTGTACAAAGGGTGGCCGGCCATGCCTTTAAATAGGCCTCAAGTAATCCTAATCTAACAAGTAACTAATAAAATTAAACCTAATTAATAAAATAATAAGGGAAAATTCGGCCAAGCTTATGTATGGGTTGTTTTTTGGGCCGAATTTTACATGTATGTTCCTAAAAGCTTAAAAAATTAAATTAATTAAACACGTAAAATGTTTATGAATTGGGCCCTTTGACATTTTGGCCTGATTTTCAATTAAATATGCATAAATTTCTGGATTGGGCTGGAAGTTGCTTATTGGGCCTTATCTTCAAGAATTTGGGCTCGTGATCCATCTCCTTCCGAAATTGAGTCGTTGATGCTCGTAACGGAGATCCAATGCGTGTTGGCTGCAAGATTTGGTTTCTTGGACCAAGATTTCCAAGATTTGAAATCTTGATTTTCTTGATTCTTGAAATCTCTTCGAACAGCATACTTGGGCCAAGATTCGATTTCTTGATTTTCTTGAAAACAAGAAAGTGAATCTTGATTTTCTTGTTGTCTCGTGTATGCATCTAAGGCCTTGCTAACAAACTCTTGAATGGTCCCATTTAGTTGGACCGCATTTGTCGGGCCTTTGATCTCGTTATTGGGGCTTGTGGCAATTTGAGCCCATCGCTTTCTTGAACTTGGGTTGGGCCTTTATGACTCGTATCACTGATCCATTTGGCTCCCCAAGGCACCTATTCGGTCAAAAGGTGTCCAGCAACTTAAAGCACAAGCTTGGCCGATTGTATTCCAAGGCAGCATCTAAGCCATTCACACCTCAATTGATCAATCAGCTCCTATACATGTATGGGTGGATTCTTAAACGTCAAAAGGGAGGGAATATTACCTAATTCATCACATGAATGTATAATATACATGCACAAAGGGGAGAACGAATTTACAAAAGGTACATGCTACCTTTCATGAACCAGCTCATCATCAATGCTTCAATAAGGTCTTGGCTGAACTTAGACAAGTACATTGCACTCTTCAAGCTTCCAAATACGTTCAAGTTCATTTGCTTAAGCATGAAGCTTCCCAAAAACGTTCTAGGAAGTTTGCTGGAAATTTCCAGCCTCTTTTGCTTTAATTTTGGCTGACTATTCAGCATCTTATTAGTCCATTGGGCTACCTTAGGCTTAGGCTATAAATATTTGCTCATTTGCATTTTGTAAAAAACTTTTGCTCATTTGATTAATGTTTATACATTTTGTGAGTTTTCAACTCTCTCTTATTTTGTTTTAGACTCAAGTAGACTTATCTAGCTTGTAGTGGCGTCTTCCTTGTTTTTTTCGAACTTATCACTCAATCCCGAGTGTGGCGTTCAATTATTGATACCTTTGGTTCCTAACTCTCTATAGTTAGCGGGTCAAGGTCCACCTTAAGTGACTTATAAGTTTTGGGTCAATACTCTCTATAGTATTGGTTCACTCTTGTCCTTAAGCTCAATTATCCATTTTACCCACCCCATCTGATTTATTTGTTTCAACATTTAGCTGAGCCTAAACTTGTACCATCCTGAAGTTCTTTGAAATCTTCAATTTAAGCCTGCACATAGCCAAATTCAATTAAACTCCATAGTGAACAAAACTTCTCCATTTTACGATCGGGCACATAAACGACTCGACTCACATCACAGAGCCAGGATCACATCAGAAATTGTCCACAGACTTACTGACATGATCCGGCTCGATGATGTGGAGTCGAGTCACTTGTTTGCCGATCATCGACGAGAAGAGTCGTTCGTTTGGTGAGGAAATGGATTTTGATTGACTTTAAGCCGAAGTTGGCAAAAAGGGTTCAAAAGATAGGTGATGTTTGATGATTGATATTAGGTTCGGTTTAAACAAGAAAATAAAGGTTTATAATTTTATAATTAAAATGGAGATGGTAAAATGAACTCAAGCTGAAGAACGATTCAATACTATATGAAGTATTGCCCCGGGACTTATGTTGCTTAAGGTGAAATTGATGGAACGTCGAAGATGGACCTTGACCCGTTACCTATATGAGGTAAGAACCAAAGGTATAAAAAGGTGGAGAACGCCACACCAGAATGGTGATAAGTTCAAGGAGTCGGGTTGACGCCACTAGCTCGAACGAAATTGGATAGGAGGAATCCTCACAATCAAGTTTTCAATAATCAAATTCTGTAACCATTTTACAAAGAGAAATAAACTATTATAGTTTCTCTAAGATAGCCGAATGGACAAAACAAACAAGCTTTAATGACTAGAGAATTCGGCTATAAATGTATTAACTAATCTAAAAATGTATCCCATAAAGCTATGTCTAAATTCGGCTGAATGGATCTTCAATTAGGCAGCTTCATGATTAAGAAATGTACTTGAAGGCTGATGAATGAATGGGATGCCAATAGCTTTGTCTAGATTCGGCCAAGGTGTGAATGGACACAACAAAAGATGCCTTTTGGCCGAATAGGTGCATAGGAAATTCAATGGACAGCAATCGATGCATGTAAGTGGATATTCATGCACTCTTCCCTTCATTGTATTGGAATATTCATGTATCATCCTTATAGCATCCATTCATTGAAGGAAGCTTATTCATGCATCCACACATTCGTTGAATCAACAAGTTCATGAATCGGCATTAATTGAGTACCCACATTCGGCTGCACCTTGTGAATTAATTGAGCAGCTAACTCTTGGCTGAATAAACACTTAGATTGTCAAAAATAATCAGCCATCATTCGTTGTAGGTAACCATGCATGAATTCCAGCTTGCAATGAATCTAGCCGTACATGCACCTAGCTTTAAATGAGTTTCCAAATTCAACCGTACCTACATGAAACATGAACACAATAATTAAAATGTATATTCAGCTGTACTAAGACTAAATAACATCAAGACATATTAAATTATCAAATTAAAACACATAAATAAAACATAGCTAATAAATTCGGCTAGCTCAAAATTAGATGAAATTCTTAATGAGCTGAATGAGCTAGAGAATTCAATCATGAGCTGTATAATTTAAATAATTAAACTAAGTTAATAAAATACTTTAATTATTCAACCAATAAAATAAATGAGCTGAAATGTAGCTAAATTGAGCTCGAATGAACTGAAATGAGCTCAATTGAGCTGGTCGGAGCTGAAACGAGCTGGAGGAGAGCTAAAATGGAGTTCAGGGAGCTGGCATTGAGCTAAGTTTGGATTGACAAAGGTGAATGGAATCTTTGTGGAGCTGAACCGAGCTTCTTCATAGGCGTTGAGCTTTGTTTCAAGCCAAAATTGAGTGATGGAAGCTAAAACAGCTTCTTGGAATTGCCAAATTCAAGTTCGAGTCATTAGGCCTTAAGGAGCTCAATGGAATCGAAATAAGAGCTTGTTGAGTTCCAGGGCATGGTCATGTCATTCCCCCTTCTTCAAAGAGACTTGTCCTCAAGTCGAGCTGTTTGTTCACTAGAAAATAGTTCCTTTTACTCGGCTTTCCTCAGTTGAATGGGGCAGATGGTAATTGAGTGAACTGGAAAGAATAGTCATGAGTTAGCAAATAGAAATGCAAACAAGCTTGAGTCCAAGCATAAGCATAACAAAACAAGTATAATGCATGCGAGTGGACAGAGTCAGATTACCATGCAAATGAACTAGTTTACTCGACAATGCCTCGACAAATATTCGAAACAAAATCAAATAGATTTCTGGGCATGCATACATCTTAAATTGATTACACAAGCTAAGATTGGATCGCGAGTAATAAGTCAAAATATGTATGTAGGCATCACAAACAGGTAATGAAAAAGATTTACATGATTCATGAATTGGCTTGGTTGGGCATTGCAATTTTAGTGTAATCATGTGGTCACCAACAAATTCACGATAGTCAAAAACAAGAGTTTTTTTATCACACAACCAGAACAGAGAGATCATCAATAAACAAATAGAACAGTCAAGCAAGTCGCCATCTAAGCGATTTACAAGAACCAAATATCAACAAAATGTTGTTACCAACCTAACAGGGCAGAGAGGTTTTAAAGTTCTTGTAAGTCATACCTTGTTTATCTTGAGGGATAGGAAAACAAGGATTATTTTTACCTTTGTCGGCCATCATAAACCTTCTCTCCTTGGACTTATAAAGCAATCGAGGCTTCGAGGTTGGCTTTACCCGAAATAATGATGAAGCACAAAGACAACTTGCACTTGTGTGCTCACAAAAACGTAAGAAGTTAGTATCACCATGGATAATGGACTCTAAGGAACTTCTCAAAATGCTATCACAAGTAAATCGATTTCAGGCTCAAAACATAAGTCGATCTTAACTTTTCGGGTAAGAGCACATACCTCATGTACATCTACATAAATTGTTCAAGGAACGATTTTAAATCACGTTCAAAATCGTTTAAGTCCATTTCCTCTAGTCAATGACCAATCATCAATCAATAATGAGTCATCCGCACAAATTTTAGGATGCTTGATTTCCCACAAATCGTACCAAAATATATTCCAGGCTTAAAAACATGAGTTTGAGTAATTACACCAAAGAATAGCAAAGGGTTTTGTAAATCAAACATGTCAAACCAAAAGGGTTGTCGCGTCCACAGAAACAAACATTCATTTCTCTTTACATTCATCAAATCAGACTTCCACAAATTCATGGATTTTTCACGAGGCGATAATTGATGCACAAAATTATCATAATCAAAAATCTTAATCGCGTTTTGTGAAAAACCGTCACCACGCAAAATCAAATCTTTGGTTTGTCGATCATAATAATTGATATCAACCACATTCAAAGAGCAACAATTAATTGGGTGAAAATAAAGGGGCCTTTTTAAAACTAAGTCATTGAAAATTTTATTGACAAATTTTAACTCGGATTGTCGTGACTCGTGATACGAGTCACAAAGGCCTTAGATGCGTACACGAAAGAACAAGAAAATCAAGATTCACTTTCTTGTTTTCAAGAAAATCAAGAAATCGAATCTTAGCCCGATCTTGCTGTTTGGAGCGATTTCAAGAATCAAGAAAATCAAGATTTCAAATCTTGGAAATCTTGGTCCAAAGAAACCAGATCTTGCAGCCAAAACGCATTGGATCTCCGTTACGAGCTTCAACGACCCAAGTTTCTGTAAAAGATGGATCACAAGCCCAAATTCTTAAAGGCGAGGCCCAATAAGCAAATTCCCAGCCCAATCAAGAAATCCATACATACTTAGTTGAAAATCAGGCCAAAATATCAAAGGCCCAATTTGTAAACATTTTATTTGTTAATTTAATTTTTAAGCTCTAGAGATATTACATGTTAAATTCGGCCCAAAACAGCCCATTTAAGTGTTAGGACGAAATTCCTTTATTATTTAGGGTTAATTTTTAAGTTTTCTAATGAGGTTAGGATTAGTTTGAGGCCTATATAAGTGATGCCAGCCACCCCTTGTAAAACACAACACTTATATTCATCTTAAATTTCAGATTTGAGAGAGCAGAATTTTCTTTGAGTTTTCTCCAAGATTTCTCTCTTGAGTTTTCTTTAGAAGCTGTTTTTATGTTTGAACATATTGGATTGTGGGAGCCGTCTTCAATCTTCTTCTTGCCATCGATATTCTTTGGAGGGGAGATTAGAGCCGTTTGAAGGAATTTGTGAATTCTTTCGGGAATTCAAGGGTTCTTAGGACTTTTCTTTATTTCTTGCTATTTCGTTTTAATTCTTTGTTCCTCTTGGATCGATTCTTTATCTTACTTGTTTGCTGATATTCTTGTGTTCTTTTCAGCCACGTTTCAACTCCAAGAATCGATAATTCAATTTCCCTTGTTGACAGCAACGATTCAATGTCAAAAATCCCCAATTCCTAGGGTTTGGCCGATTGGGTTTCTTTCAAATTGGGGGTCAATTGATTGCTGGAAATTAGGCATTATTGGCCCTAATCAATTCATTGGCAGATTTGCGTTTTTCTTTCCTTTCAATTGCGCTTAATCATTCGATTCTACTCCTTTCTTCTTGCCGTCCAAAATCCCCAATTTTACTCCATTATTTGCTGAAATTAAGTTTAATTTGCTGCTTGTGTTTGTTTCTTAGATTCGGCAGATTGGTCTTTCTTTGATTGCTAAATCGAGCTATTGGCTTCCAAGAAACCCTTTCATAAGTGTTTCGATTCTTGATTAAATCTTTGCTGATTTTAGTGTTATTGTTCCAGATCTGAATTTTCCAGATTTATTTCATTATTCGTTTTGATTTCAGATCTGTTCGTTAGAGCTTCGTAGGAGTTTCCCGTAACTTGGCAACTCGATCTTGGTCCGCGCGCACCCCTATATCAATGTCCATCTTTGTTTCAAATAATTGATGAGGCATTGGCGAGTAAATTAGGTTATTTGCATGGTAATCTAAATCTATCCATTCGCATGCATTATACTTGTTTTGTTATGCTTATGATTGGACTACAAGTTTGTTTGCGTTGCTATTTACTAACTCATGGCTATTCTTTTCAGTGGGCTCAATTGCCATTAGTCCCGTTCGATCGAGGAAAGTCGAGTCCATTGATTTTTTAGATTCGAGGACGAATCTTTTTGAGGAAGGGGGAATGATACGAGTCACAAGGCCTTAGATGCGTACACGAAAGAACAAGAAAATCAAGATTCACTTTCTTGTTTCAAGAAAATCAAGAAACCGAATCTTGGCCCGATCTTGCTGTTTGGAGCGATTTCAAGAATCAAGAAAATCAAGATTTCAAATCTTGGAAATCTTGGTCCAAGAAACCAGATCTTGCAGCCAAAACGCATTGGATCTCCGTTACGAGCTTCAACGACCCAAGTTTCTGTAAAAGATGGATCACAAGCCCAAATTCTTAAAGGCGAGGCCCAATAAGCAAATTCCCAGCCCAATCAAGAAATCCATACATACTTAGTTGAAAATCAGGCCAAAATATCAAAGGGCCCAATTTGTAAACATTTTATTGTTAATTTAATTTTTTAGGCTCTAGAGATATTACATGTTAAATTCGGCCCAAAACAGCCCATTTAAGTGTTAGGATGAAATTCCTTTATTATTTAGGGTTAATTTTTAAGTTTTCTAATGAGGTTAGGATTAGTTTGAGGCCTATATAAGTGATGGCCAGCCACCCCTTGTAAAACACAACACTTATATTCATTCTTAAATTTCAGATTTGAGAGAGCAGAATTTTCTTTGAGTTTTCTCCAAGATTTCTCTCTTGAGTTCTTTTAGAAGCTGTTTTAACAATCTTTGGATGTGGGAGCCGTCTTCAAACCTTCTTCTTGCCATCGATATTCTTTGGAGGGGAGATTAGAGCCGTTTGAAGGAATTTGTGAATTCTTTCGGGAATTCAAGGGTTCTTAGGACTTTCTCTTTAATTCTTTATTGTTCAATTATTATCTTTATTATTGCTTGGGCCGATTCATCATCTATTCTTTTACTGTTATTCTTGTGTTTCCAGCCTTCTTTCAACTCAAAGAATCGGTCAAATATCCCTCTTGTTGGCATCACATAATCGGGTTAAAATCCCTAAAATCCTAGGGTTCTTACCGAGTTCATATTTAGCCTTCTTGAATACATCGGCTGCTGGAATTTGGGGAATACGTCTTGGCTGTTCAATTGAACAGAATCGAAATCTTTGTTCAATCCCCGATTAGTTTTATTCCTTTGTTTTTCTTCTCCTTTCATTCTTGTCGCAACATCTTTCACTTTCCATTAAAAATCTGCTTGTTTCAATTTACTTACTGTTTGTGTTCTTGGCAGATTCGGCTTGTGAGAGAATTAATCTTGGAGTTCGATTTCGTCTTCTTGAACTTCGAGAAACATCTATTCCTTCGTTCTTTGTTTCTTGCTGCTCATTTATTGAATTTGGGATTTAATTCCAGATCTGATTGGTTTAATCTTGTTTTTGTTTTAATTTTCAGATCTGTTCGTTTAGAGCCTTCGTAGGAGTTTCCGTGACTTGGCAACTCGATCTTGGTCCGCTTGCACTCCTATATCAACTCGGTTGTTAAAAATCCCTTACCTTGCTTACCTTCAATCTCATATAGTGTGATTTCATCTTCAAACCTTACCTATGCTGATCGTATGAAAGCGTCTTTCATCAGAAAGGTATTGAAGTTGAAAATTATCATTAGAAATTTTGGGCACCTGAAAAGAAGAAACAGAGCGAGAACAAGTTTCACATGGGTTAATTGCAACACTCCTTACTTTTCCTGGTTCGCTCGTCTCTTTTTCTCTCGTTTCTTTTTTGTCTCAAACTCTTTTTCAACATCTTGTTCTTTTTCACTTTTTTTCTCAATCTCAATTTCTTTTTCAATTTTCTTTCTTTGTTTTCTTTTTCTCTCACTTTTTCAATTTCTTTTTCACTTGCAATTTCTTTTTCTTTTCATTTTCACTCTCTTTCTCTTTTCTTTCATTTGGGTTACAGTGGACTTCAACCTTACTTGATCTTCAAAAACTTGCTTTGGTGTCAATGGAACGAGTGTGAAATTCTTTCCCAAATACTTGAATGTGTACCGATTTGTATATCCATCATGGATAACTCTTCGGTCATACTGCCACGGTCTTCCTAATAGTAAATGACTTGCATGCATTGGAACAACACATCGCAAAGCACTTCATCTTCATATTTGCCAATTGAAAAGGTAATACAAACTTGTTTAACTACCTTGATTTCACCGCCGTCATTGAGCCATTGGAGTTTATATGGACTCGGATGTTTAGTGGTTTGGAGGCCAAGTCGATCTACCATAGGGAACTTGCCACATTAGTACAACTTCCTCCATCAATAATCAAGCTACATACCTTTCCTTGCAATTGACATCGGGAATGAAAGTTATTCTCTCTTTGTGGCTCGTTTTTCTGAATGTTGAATACTTAGACTTCGCTTCACAACAAGTAACTTGTTAGAACATTCGACCATCGATTCCATACTTCAAACAAATTTGCAAACCTTTCACAATTACCTCACTTACAAATACTCACAGTTCGCTCAAAAAGAAAAATAATTATCACACACACTTGTGTTTACACTCTTTTAGGCTTTTTCTTTGATGTAAAACACTCGTGCCTTTTACCATTCGACCTCATCTCACAATTTCGTAATTCGTCTCGGGAGACTTAATTTGCTGCTTGAGGGTCGATTTCAAAATGGTAACAAAGGGAAAAATGAAATGGTGTAGGGTAGGCTGAAATAAGATAAAATTAAGGCTAAGTGTGGCGTTGGGGAAGTAGATAAGAAAAAAGAAGAACTCACTTGATCGGGAAACACAAAAATAATTCCAACACTTCACTTTTTTTTTTAATTTTTTTACTTCGTACTTTTTTTTTAATCCCAAATTTTTTTCTTTTTTTTTGAATTTTCATAATTCTTTTTTTTTACTTTTCCAATACAATATGTTGAATACAAATGAAAATAAATACAACTTTTTTAATTCACGAACCTAATTCGAATTCTTCGATCTTCAACACTCCTCGTTTTCAAGCTCTGATACCAAATGACATGATCCGGCTCGATGATGTGGAGTCGAGTCACTTGTTTGCCCGATCGTCGACGAGAAGAGTCGTTCGTTTGGTGAGGAAATGGATTTTGATTGACTTTAAGCGGAAGTTGGCAAAAAGGGTTCAAAAGATAGGTGATGTTTGATGATTGATATTAGGTTCGGTTTAACCAAGAAAAAAAAGGTTATAATTTTATAATTAAAATGGAGATGGTAAAATGAACTCAAGCTGAAGAATGATTCAATACTATATGAAGTATTGCTCCGGGACTTATGTTGCTTAAGGTGAATTGATGGAAAGTCAAAGATGGACCTTGACCGTTACCTATATAGAGGTAAGAACCAAAGGTATAAAAGGTGGAGAACGCAACACCAGAATGGTGATAAGTTCAAGGAGTTGGGTTGACGCCACTAGCGAGCTAGATAAGTCAGAACGAGACTCGAACGAAATTGGATAGGAGGAATCCTCACAATCAAGTTTTCAATAATCAAATTCTGTAACCTTTTTACAAAGAGAAATAAACTATTTATAGTTTCTCTAAGATAGCCAAATGGACAAAACAAACAAGCTTTAATGACTAAGAAATTCGGCTATAATGTGTATTAAACTAATCTAAAAATGTATCCCATAAAGCTATGTCTAAATTCGGCTGAATGGATCTTCAATTGGGCAGCTTCATGATTAAGAAAATGTACTTGAAGGCTGATGAATGAATGGGATGCCAATAGCTTTGTCTAGATTCGGCCAAGGTGTGAATGGACACACACAAAAGATGCCTTTGGCCGAATAGGTGCATGGAAATTCAATGGATAGCAATCGATGCATGTAAGTGGATATTCATGCACTCTTCCCTTCATTGTATTGGAATATTCATGTATCATCTTATAGCATCCATTCATTGAAGGAAGCTTATTCATGCATCCACACATTCGTTGTTGAATCAACGTTCATGAATCGGCATTAATTGAGTTCCCACATTCGGCTGCACCTGTGAATTAATTGAGCAGCTAACTCTTGGCCGAAAAAAACACTTAGATTGTCAAAAATAATCAGCCATCATTCGTTGTAGGTAACCATGCATGAATTCAGCTTGCAATGAATCTAGCGCCGTACATGCACACTAGCTTTAAATGAGTTTCCAAATTCAACCGTACCTACATGAAACATGAACACAATAATTAAAATGTATATTCAGCTGTACTAAGACTAAATAACATCAAGACATATTAAATATGAAATTAAAAACACAATAAATAAAACATAGCTAATAAATTCGGCTAGCTCAAAATTAGATGAAATTCTTAATGAGCTGAATTGAGCTAGAGAATTCAATCATGAGCTGTATAATTTAAACTAAGTAATAAAAATACTTAATTATTCAACCAATAAAAAATGAGCTGAAATGTAGCTAAATTGAGCTCAAATGAGCTGAAATGAGACAATTGAGCTGGTCGGAGCTGAAACGAGCTGGAGGAGCTAAAATGGAGTTCAGGGAGTTGGCATTGACCTAAGTGGTTGGATTGACAAAGGTGAATGGAATCTTTGTGGAGCTGAACCGAGCTTCTTCATAGGCGTTGAGCTTTGTTTCAAGCCAAATTGAGTGATGGAAGCTAAAACAACTTCTTGGAATTGCCAAATTCGAGTCGAGTCATTAGGCCTTAAGGAGCTCAATGGAATCGAAATAAGAGCTTGTTGAGCTCCAGGGCATGGTCATGTCACTTACCTTTGCTAGATTCGGCAATTGACTTGGGCGTTTTAGATGGTGCGGTTGGGCTCCTTGTTGAATTAACAGCGGCGCTCTTGCTCGTACCTTGGTTCCATTAGATATATTGGGAAAAGAATATCCTCGAACGACACCCTTCTTTTTGATTTGCTTCTCAACCTTGATCGCCATGTGCACCATATCTACGATCTCCACGTAATAATGTTGCAACTCAACAACGTTGGCTATTTCTCGATTTAAGTTCGGCCAAAAATCGAGCCCTAGTTGCCTCGCGATCTTTCTTGCACATCCGCACGAATCATTGCTATTTCCATCTCTTGTAGTAATCCTCCACACTTTTGGTCCCTTGGGTGAGATTTTGGAGCTTTTGATATAACTCCCGATGATAATATGAAGGAATAAAACCTTCTCTGCATCACGGCTTTCATCTCGGCCAAGTGTGGTGTAGGACGCTCGCCATTTCACCTTACTTCGACTTGTGACAAATTGGTCCCACCAAATCATAGCATAATCTAAAAATTCAATGGCAGCCAACTTGACCTTCTTTGCCTCGGAATAGTTGTGGCATTCAAACACTAATTCGATTTTCTTCTCCCATTCCAAATAAGCTTCCGGATCTAAACGTCCATGGAAAGGAGGAATATAGTTAGTTTAATGATTTTGAGATCGTCATCATACCTTTCTTGTTCTCGTGGTCCATGATGTCGTCGACCTCTCCTTCGTTCACTAACGTTTGAGCCTTGTTCACTCTCGGCCTCACTTGGTTCAGAAACTTCATTATCTTGAGATTGTCTTCGGTTTCGATTTCTAGGTGGACTTAGAGGAGTCCTTCCCGCCGGGCTCTCATTTCCACTTGATCAAGACTGATGTGATTGATACGAGTCACAAAGGCCTAGATGCGTACACGAAAGAACAAGAAAATCAAGATTCACTTTCTTGTTTCAAGAAAATCAAGAAACCGAATCTTGGGCCCCGATCTTGCTTTTTGGAGCGATTCAAGAATCAAGAAAATCAAGATTTCAAATCTTGGAAATCTTGGTCCAAAGAAACCGAATCTTGCCAGCCAAAACGCATGGATCTCCGTTACGAGTTCAACGAACCAAGTTTTTGTAAAAGATGGATCACAAGCCCAAATTCTTAAAGGCGAGGCCCAATAAAGCAAATTCCCAGCCCAATCAAGAAATCCATACATACTTAGTTGAAATCAGGCCAAATATCAAAGGGCCCAATTTGTAAACATTTTATTTGTTAATTTAATTTTTAGGCTCTAGAGATTACATGTTAAATTCTGCCCAAAACAGCCCATTTAAGTGTTAGGACGAAATTCCTTTATTTTTTTTATTATTTAGGGTTAATTTTTAATTTTCTAATGAGGTTAGGATTAGTTTGAGGCCTATATAAGTGATGGCCAGCCGCCCTTGTAAACACAACACTTATATTCATTCTTAAATTTCAGATTTGAGAGAGCAGAATTTTCTTTGAGTTTTCTCCAAGATTTCTCTCTTGAGTTTTCTTTAGAAGTTATTTTAACAATCTTTTGATTGTGGGAGCCATCTCAACCTTCTTCTTGCCATCGATATTCTTTGGAGGGAAGATTAGAGCCGTTGAAGGAATTTGTGAATTCTTTCGGGAATTCAAGGGTTCTTAGGACTTTCTTATTTCTGGCTGTTTCGTTTTAATTCTTTGTTCCTCTTGGATCGATTCTTTATCTTACTTGTTTGCTGATATTCTTGTGTTCTTTTCAGCCACGTGTTCAACTCCAAGAATCGATAATTCAATTTCCCTTGTTGGCAGCAACGATTCAATATCAAAAATCCCCAATCCTAGGGTTTGGCGATTGGGTTTCTTTCAAATTGGGGGTCAATTGATTGCTGGAAATTAGGCATTGTTGGCCGAATCAATTCATTGGCAGATTTGCGTTCTTTCTTTCCTTTCAATTGCGCTTAATCACTCGATTCTACTTCTTCTCTTCTCTTTGCCGTCCACAAATCCCCAATTTTACTCCATTTATTTGCTGAAATTTTAAGTTAATTTGCTGCTTGTGTTTGTTTTCTCAGATCAGCAGATTGGTTCTTTCTTTGATTGCTAAATCGAGCTATTGGCTTCCAAGAAACCCCTTTCATAAGTGTTTCGATTCTTGATTAAATCTTGCTGATTTTAGTGTTATTGTTCCAGATCTGAATTTTCCAGATTTAATTTCATTATTCGTTTTGATTTCAGATCTGTTCGTTAGAGCTTTCGTAGGAGTTTCCCGTAACTGACGACTCGATCTTGGTCCGCTCACACACCTATATCAATTTGGTATCAGATTTTGGGCGTTTTTGGGTGTTCTTGGTTGATTTCTAAACTGATCTCTTTTTTTTAAAGCACAAACAGCAGTTTTACCCCGAAAAATTGTTCGAAAAATTCATTTGAGTGGGTAAACGTTGTCCGATTGATCTGAAATTTTACATACATATTTGTGGCACTGTGATTGAATATAAAAAAAATAATCCCACAAAAAAATCAGTCAAAAAAGGTCAAAATCAAAAAAGACGAAATTCGATAAAAATTTTAAAAAGATTCAGCGGGTTGAATTTGGTGCCCAAACTTTCCAGATCAAAATTCAATATATAAGGACATTCCAGATTTAATTTCGTGATTTTTAGAGATCGGGAACACCTCGAACGAAGTTGTCAGTTAGTACTACTCCTTGTTTTTCGGGTTTTCTGTTTTCAGCAATTTTTATTGATTCTTAGCTGTAGGTTTTCATTTGTTTGCCTTTATTCTTCCTTACGTTATCTAACACCTTCTTGTTTCTTGTGTTAGTAGGATCTAAACGTGTGCACAACTTCTTCCTCGGTGCAACACGAATCAATTGGTGTCTCGTCAGTTTTTGGCATCCTAGTGCAAATTAGGACTCTTTGGTAGCTCGGTTCATTCACTCTCTAATTGGTTGATATAAACTCTCCTAAAGGACTCACAAGACTGAATTCTGGCTCATTGAAATTTAAATTTTCTTTTTGAGTGATTAACGGTAAGGTTTGGTAACTTTTATTTTTGAGTGTTGAGTGTTTATTTTTGCAGGTTTTTAGAAAATGTCTAAAGGTGATAATAATGATGATACATTTATGAAAGTACAACAACAGTTAGACGGACATGCTGCTGCAATCACGCAAATAAATGCTACACTTCAGGCATTGAATACTACTTTGAATGAGGTACGATTGAATCAAGAACCTCAATATCGAGGTCCAATCAAGGAAGATAGGGATAACCAGCCCCCTAGGCGCGGCCCTCGACGTATCCCTAGAATGGATGATGATTTTCATGATCGTGGGCAACCTTCTTTGGCAAACCAAAGAGCGACCAGCAACGAGGACATCTCTTTCATACTCGCTGCCATGGACAAGGTAAGCTTTGTAGAGTTATGATTGATGGTGAAATTTGCTCGAACGTAGCCAGCACGACGATGGTGGAAAAGCTTTGCTTAACCCACTACCAAGCATCCACAACCTTATCAACTACAAGGGCTTAGCAACGAAGGCCGATTTAAGGTCACTCAACAAGTGCGCATCGCCTTTTCTATCGGTAAGTATCAGACGAAGTTGTGTGCGACGTAGTGCCTATTCAAGCCTGCCATTTGTTGCTAGGAGAACCATGGCAACTGGATCGAAAGGTCACTCACGATGGTCGTACAAATAGGTATTCTTTCAAGCATCAAGGAAGGAAAATCACCTTAGTGCCGCTCACTCCGGAACAAGTCCAGGAACAAGTCCATAGGACCAAATCAAATTGAAAAATTCTATTGTTAAACAAGTGAGGAAAAAAGAAAAAGAAAACAGAGAATGAAAAAGAGCAAAAAGATTTGAGAGTGACAAGGAATGTGAACAGAAAAGAAAATTGAAAAAGAAGTTGAAGAAAGAAGAGAAAATGAGTTAGAAAAAGAACAAAACAAAGACGAGAAAAGGGTAGTGAGGAATGTTTTTCACTAACCAAGATATATTTTTTTTCTTGTTTGTTACAGTTACTAGGTTCTCGTTTCCCGAAGGACCGAAAGATAACTTTCAACTTCAAACCTCTCAAATAAAAGACGCTTTCGTACGATCAACATTGGCAAAGATGAAATCACTTTACATGAGCCCGAAGGTAAGCGAGGTAAGGAAATTTTAGCAACAGAGTCCCGTGCAGATTTGAAAATTATTGGTGACTTAGTTCTTAAAAGATCCATTCATTTTGATCCGATTAATTGTTATTCTTCGATTGTGGTTGATAAAGTCATACGAAAGGAAGCGTGAGTTGTTATTCTCTTAATTTGCCTTGTGTAAAATCCTCGAATTTGTGCAAATCTGTTTTGGCAAATACTTTCTATTGTTTTGATACTTGGTCTTTGAATAAGGAAAACGAAATTTGACAAATTGTTTTCAATTTATATTCGTGCATTAAACAATTTCTGTGGTTATACATAAAATTGAGTTCCATTTGACAAAGGTTACCTCAACAACGGAGCTTAGACTACACTATGCCCCCGATGAGCGAAGGTTTGTATTCAATGAAAAAGGTAAAATCGACCCTTATTTTCTTCTGCTTATAAAGGTAAGATGCTTGAAACTTTTAAAACACCTTGTACTCCTCGGATAGTGACAAAGATCGTGTTGATGATTTAATTTTTGTAAAACACTTAGATCGAAACGTGCTTAACTATCCTATTTTAGTAGTTCTGATGATCTATCTGTTTTAATTGTTGTAAAAAGATTATTGTTTTTGATGCATGTGTGAGTGAATCCATAGTTCGTCGATTAATGCATGGTATGATTGTGCAACTCTATGAACTATGTGGACCTTTTCAAATACCTACTTGTGACGATTACGTTTACCATTTGATTTATTACTCGCGATTTCTTCATGGTTTGTGGAAACAATTTGAGATGATTGAATGCCTTAAAACATGTCCATCTTTGTTTCAAATAATTGATGAGGCATTGGCGAGTAAATTAGGTTATTTGCATGGTAATCTAAATCTGTCCATTCGCATGCATTATACTTGTTTTGTTATGCTTATGATTGGACTACAAGATTGTTTGCGTTGCTATTTACTAACTCATGGCTATTCTTTTCAGTGGGCTCAATTGCCATTAGTCCCGTTCGATCGATCGAGGAAAGTCGAGTCCATTTGATTTTTTAGATTCGAGGATGAATCTTTTTGAGGAAGGGGGGAATGATACGAGTCACAAAGGCCTTAGATGCATGTACACGAAAGAACAGAGAAAATCCCGATCTTGCTTTTTGGAGCGATTTCAAGAATCAAGAAAATCAAGATTTCAAATCTTGGAATCTTGGTCCAAGAAACCGGATCTTGCAGCCAAAACGCATTGGATCTCCGTTACGAGTTCAACGACCCAAGTTTCTGTAAAAGATGGATCACAAGCCCAATTCTTAAAGGCGAGGCCCAATAAGCAAATTTCCCAGCCCAATCAAGAAATCCATACATACTTAGTTGAAATCAGGCCAAAATATCAAAGGGCCCAATTTGTAAACATTTTATTTGTTAATTTAATTTTTTAGGCTCTAGAGATATTACATGTTAAATTCGGCCCAAAACACGCCCATTTAAGTGTTAGGACGAATTCCTTTATTTTTTTTATTATTTAGGGTTAATTTTTAAGTTTTCTAATGAGGTTAGGATTAGTTTGAGGCCTATATAAGTGATGGCCAGCCACCCCTTGTAACACAACACTTATATTCATTCTTAAATTTTAGATTTGAGAGAGCAGAATTTTCTTTGAGTTTTCTCCAAGATTTCTCTCTTGAGTTTTCTTTAGAAGTTGTTTTAACAATCTTTTGATTGTGGGAGCCATCTTCAACCTTCTTCTTGCCATTGATATTCTTTGGAGGGAAGATTAGAGCCGTTTGAAGGAACTTGTGAATTCTTTCGGGAATTCAAGGGTTCTTAGGACTTTTCTTTATTTCTGGCTGTTTCGTTTTAATTCTTTGTTCCTCTTGGATCGATTCTTTATCTTACTTGTTTGCTAATATTCTTGTGTTCTTTTCAGCCACGTTTCAACTCCAAGAATCGATAATTCAATTTTCCCTTGTTGGCAGCAACGATTCAATATAAAAAATCCCCAATTCCTAGGTTTGGCCGATTGGGTTTCTTTCAAATTGGGGGTCAATTGATTGCTGGAAATTAGGCATTGTTGGCCGAATCAATTCATTGGCAGATTTGCGTTCTTTTCTTCCTTTCAATTGCGCTTAATCACTCGATTCTTCTTTCTTTCTTCTTGCCGTCCAAAATCCCCAATTTTACTCCATTTATTTGCTGAAATTTTAAGTTTAATTTGCTGCTTGTGTTTGTTTTCTCAGATTCAGCAGATTGGTTCTTCTTTGATTGCTAAATCGAGCTATTGGCTTCCAAGAAACCCCTTTCATAAGTGTTTCGATTCTTGATTAAATCTTGCTGATTTTAGTGTTATTGTTCCAGATCTGAATTTTCCAGATTTAATTTCATTATTCGTTTTGATTTCAGATCTGTTCGTTAGAGCTTTCGTAGGAGTTTCCCGTAACTTGACGACTCGATCTTGGTCCGCTCGCAACCCTCTATCAGTGATCCTGGCTCAGTGATGTGAGTCGAGTCGTTTATGTGCCCGATCATAAAATAGAGAAGTATCGCTCGACTTTGAAATGTATTTTAAAGTAGGCTAATGATGGAATAAGGTTTCAAAAATTGGTTCAAGATGGCTAAGTAAGGTAGGAAATGGATTCGTTTAAGTGAAGAGGCTAAAGGTTGTTGAAGATGATTTGCGGATGGCTTGAATGGCTTTAAGGTCAAGAAGGAACCAATACTAAAATGGAGTACCAACCCGATTCTTATAAGACACTTAAAGGTGGTAGAAAGGACCTTAACCCCCTAACTATATGAGTTAGGAACCAGAGGTATCAAATGGTTGAACGCCACACTCGGGATTTGAGTGATAAGTTCAAAGAAACAAGGAAGACGCCACTAGCAAGCTAGATAAGTCTACTTGAGTCTAAAACGAAATAAGAGAGTTGAAAAACTCACAAAAATGTATAAACATTAATCAAATGAGCAAAAGTTTTTTTTTACAAAATGCAAATGAGCAAATATTTATAGCCTAAGCCTAAGGTAGCCCAATGGACTAATAAGATGCTGAATAGTCAAACAAAATTAAAGTAAAAGAGGCTAGAAATTTTCAGCAACCTTCCTAGAACGTTTTTGGCGAAGCTTCATGCTTAAGCAAATGAACTTGAACGTATTTGGAAGCTTGAAAAGTGCAATGTACTTGTCTAGTTCAGCCAAGACCTTCATTGAAGCATTGATGATGAGCTGGTTCATGAAAGGTAGCATGTACCTTTTGTAAATTCGTTCTCCCCTTTGTGCATGCATATTATACATTCAATGTGATGAATTAGGTAATATTCCCTCCCTTTGGACGTTCAAGAATCCACCCATACATGTATAGGAGCTGATTGATCAAATTAAGGTGTGAATGGCTTAGATGCTGCCTTGGGAATACAATCGGCCAAGCTTGTGCTTTAAGTTGCTGGACACCTTTTGGCCGAATAGGTGCCTTGGGGAGCCAAATGGATCAGCCACCATTCATTGAAAGAGGCCTTACATGCACCTTTCCATACATTGAACTTATTATGCATGAACCTTGTTTAATTACTCTCCAAATTCAGCTCACCTACAAAAACACATGAACCAAAATTAAATCACATAAAATTCAGCTGAACAAACATTTATATAATGTAAACACTCTAATTAACATTGTGATAACTTAAATATTAACTAAACATGACACATAAATTAGGCTGGACAGATTTAACACACGTATTAAATTAAGACAAATTTAATTAAATCAAGACATATTTAATTTAACTAAGACAAGACAAATTAAACACTTATATTAATTAAAGATGAATTAAGAAGCTGTAGTAATGCTTAAATAAATGCAAATATAAAGACTGAAAATTCCAGCAACCGAATTAGTTAGCTGAATAAAATTCAGCTTCCAGCAAAATAAATATAAACTAAAATGAGTTGAAAGAAATTAAACCGAGCTCAAACGAGTTGAATTAAACTCATGTGAGCTAAATCGAGCTGGGAAAAACTAAGATTGAGCTTGTTGAGCTGAAATTGAACTTCATCTTGCACTTGGGGCCCTCGTGTTTAGGCCAGTCTCGATGGCAACGAGTGGTGCCAAAACATGATGCGATTGGAATCACATCAAAGACGATCTTGAATTGGTTCCAATTTTTTATCAAATAATCGTTCAAATTCGCGCAACATTGCTTGCATATTTAAGTCTGGCACATTTCGTACGGGTTGTCTTTCCGCCATATTTCGTTCGGGACTTCTAGACAAAGGTAAAATAAACCTCACTTACAAATTCTCACAATTCGCTCAGAAAGAAAATAATTGTCACACACACTCGTGTTTACACTCTTTTAGGCTTTTTCTTTAATGTTTTAACTCTTGCCTTTTACCACTCGACCTCGTCTCACAATTTCGTAATTTGTCTCGTGTAGACTTAATTTGCTGCTTAGAGGGTCGGCTTCAAATGGGTGCAAAGGATAACGTTAGGGTGTATAGGGTAGGCTGAAACAAGGAAAATAAAATCAAAGTATGTGTGGCGTTTTGGGGGTAGAAGGAATGGTAGAATGAATGGATGTTCGGAAGTAACAAGAAATAATAACAAAATAAAAATCACAAGACTTTTCACTTTTTTTTTATACTTCGAAATTTTTTTTGAATCTTTTTTTTTCAAATTTTTTTCGATTTTTTTCGAATTTCCTCTTCTTTTTTTTATTTTTTTGTTCAATTACAATATGCTAAAATACAAAGGAAGAAAAAAAATTGCAACCTGAATTTTTTTTGTTTCACGTTACGAACCTACTTTTGGACTTGTTAAGAACGTCGGTACCCTCTTTTTGCAAGCTCTAATACCATATGAAGTTGATTTTGATTGATGATGTAGAGCCGAGTCACTTGTTTGCCCGATCGTCGACGAGAAGAGTCGTTCGTTTGGTGACAAAATGGATTTTGATTAACTTTAAGCAAAAGTTGGCAAAAGGGTTCAATGTATAGGTTATGTTTGATGATTGATGTTAGGTTCGGTTTTAACAAGAAAATAAAGATTATAATTTTATAGTTAAAATGGAGATGATAAAGTGAACTCAAGTGGAAGAACGATTCAATACTATATGAAGTATTACCCCCGGACTTATGTTGCTTAAGGTGAATTTGATGGAAAGTCGAAGATGGACCTTGACCCGTTACCTATATAGAGGTAAGAACCAAAGGTATAAAAAGATGGATGAACGCCACACCGAGGGAGTGATAAGTTCAAAGAGTCGGGTTGACGCCACTAGCGAGCTAGATAAGTCAGAACGAGACTCGAACGAAATAGGATAGGAGGAATCCTCACAATCAAGTTTTCAATAATCAAATTCTGTAACCTTTTACAATAAACAAGTAGGCTATTTATAATCAACTAAGGATAGCCGAATGGACAATTTGTACAAACTTAAAGACTAAGAAATTCGGCTATAATGAACTTCCCTAGTGACTATGTCTATATTCGGCTGAAAGGAGAGTGAATGGACAGCTTCATAACTAAATAATTGAACTTGAAGACTTGGTGAATGTATGGGAGGCTAATGGCCTTGTCTTGGTTTAGCCAAAGAGTGAATGGACACTCCAAAAGATGTCTTTTGGTCGAATAAGCACATAGGAGAGGAATGGGCAGCAACCGATGCATGTAGATGGACATTCATGCACTTCCTCCTATTCAATGAATTGAACCATTCATGTATCATCCTTAAGGCAACCATTCACTGTAGGTAGTCATGCATGCATCTGTACGTTCATTGAACCAATCAATTCATGAATCATCTTTAATTGTGTTCCCACATCATGCATTAAAAGTAGACGTTCATGCACCTAGCTTGATTGAATCACCACATTCGGCCGTACCTACATGAAACATGAACACATTAATTTAAAATGTATATTCAGCTGTACTAGGACTAAAATAAACATCAAGACATATTAATTAACACATAAATTAAAATAGACAAATTTAATAAAGTCTTAAGCAAGACATTAAATTCGGCTAAGACACCTTTAAACATGAAATAAATCAAAACATATTATGAGCTGTAATAATTTAAACTAAGTTAATAAAATACTTAATTATTCAACCAATAAAATAAATGAGCTGAAATGTAGCTAAATTGAGCTCGAATGAGTTGAATTGAGCTCAAATGAGCTGGTTGGAGCTAAAATGAGCTTGCACGAGAATGCATGGATTTGAGGAAAAGTTGACTTGAGCTCCTTCTTCGGTTTTGAGCTGATTCTCATTCCAATGTTTAATGAGTAAAGCCGAAACAGCTTCTTGAAAGAGCTTAGCTCGTGCTCCGATCATTGGCCCCTTTGGGACCTTGATGGAATTAACATGAGGGCTTGGTGAAGCTTGGGACGTGGTCACATCACAACTATACAACTCGGATTAATCAACGAGGCCAGGACGTATCATTGAACCAAAACAGGAAATTAATTGAGCAGATCACAAAAAAAATGAAAATTGAATTAGAATGAGGAATTGTGCAGCAAGGAGGGAAATTATGGATTAAGAATGATCTTTGATAATCAAGAACGTTTATGAGCCATCCAACCGAATCTGAAAAGAGTCAAGATCCAAAACAGCAAACAAAATTTAATTTCCAGCAAATCAATTTAATCAGAATGAGAAGGAATAAACGGCAAGAATCAATGGAAAAGATGGAGTTTGTTCATTATTTGTTGCCAAGAAAAGAATGCCGATTGATTTCTTTAAGGTTGAAGGTGGCTCGAAACACAACAAGAAGATTAAATGAGTCAAGATAAGAAATCGACATAAAGCAGACTTTAAAAGAAAATTTGAACAGCAAACAAATAAAATAAAGTCCTAAGAAGCCTTGAGATCCCGAAAGATTTCACAACTCCCTTCAAACGGCTCTAATCTCCTCTCCAATAAAGATCAATGGCAAGAAGAAGGCTGAAGATGGCTCCCACAATCAAAAAGATTGTTAAACATCTTCTAAAGAAAACTCAAGAGAAAATTCTTGGAGAACTCAAAGAGAATTTTCACTCAAAGAAAATCTAAAATTTCAATGTAAATGTAATGTATTCAATAAGGTGGCTGGTCATGCCTATTAATAGGCCTTCTAACTATTTCCTAATCTCATTAGGAAAACTTAAAAAAAAAACCCTAATTAATGAATTGAGAGGGAAAATTCAGCCAAGGCAATTAATGGGCTGCTTGGGCCGAATTTTTACATAAATAATAATCCTAAAGTCTAAAAAATAAAACTAGGTATTTAAACAATTAAAATTTTACAAATTGGGCTACTTTAACAATTTGGCCTGATTTTCAACTAAGTATGGTTTGAACTTCTTGGTTGGGCTTGGAATCTTCTTATTGGGCCTTGCCTACAAGAACTTGGGCTTGTAGTCCATCTCTTATCGAAATTGGTTCGTTGATGCTTGTAACGGAGATCCAATGCGTGTTAGTTGCAAGATTCAGTTTCTTGGACCAAGATTTCCAAGATTTGAAATCTTGATTTTCTTGATTCTTGAAATCGCTCAAAACAACAAAATTGAACCAATATTCGATTTCTTGATTTTCTTGAAAACAAGAAAGTGAATCTTGATTTTCTTTTTTCTTCGTATACGCATCTAAGGCCTTTGTGACTCGTATCAGAAACGAAAACATTTACCCACTCAAATGAATTTTTTCCAAAAATTTTTCTGGGTAAAAACTACTGTTTAATGTTTTTAAAAGGAGATCAGTTTAGAAATCACCCAAGAACACCCAAAACGCCCAAAATCTAATACCAAATGATAGAGGGTTGATAAAAAGATTCTTGTTTTTGATAATGCATGTGTGAGTGAATCTATAGACCGTCGATTAATGTATGGTATGATTGTGCACCTCTGTGAACCGTGTGAACCTTTTCAAATACCTACTTGTGATGATTACGTTTACCATTTGATTTATTTACTCGCGATTTATTCATGGTTTGTGGAAACAATTTGAGATGATTGACTGCCTTAAAACATGTCCATCTTTGTTTCGAATATTTGACGAGGCATTGGCGAGTAAATTAGCTTGTTTGCATGGTAATCTAAATTTGTCCATTCGCATGCGTTATACTTGTTTTGTTATGCTTATGAATGGACTACAAGTTCTACTTTCAATGTGGCTAACTTATCTCCATTTGATTTTTTAGATTCGAGGACGAATCTTTTTGAGGAAGGGGGAATGATACGAGTCACAAAGGCCTTAGATGTGTATACGAAGAAAAAAGAAAATCAAGATTCACTTTCTTGTTTTCAAGAAAATCAAGAAACCGAATCTTGGTTCAATTTTGCTGTTTTGTGCGATTTCAAGAATCAAGAAAATCAAGATTTCAAATCTTGGAAATCTTGGTCCAGAAACTGAATCTTGCAGCTAACGCGCATTGGATCTCCGTTACGAGCACAAGCAAACCAATTTGATAAAGGGTTGAGCGCGGACCAAGATCGAGTTTCCAAGTCACGAGAAAACTCCTACGAGGCTCTAAACGAACAGATCTGAAAACAGAACAAAGAATAAGATTAAAACGAATCAGATCTAAAATTCAAATCCCCTAAAGATAATTAAAACAGCCAAGAACCAAAGAACGTATGAATAGATGTCTTTCGGAGTTCAAGAAGACGAAGTCGAACTCCAAGATTGATTCTCCACAAGCTGAATCTGTCCAAGAACACCAAAACAGTAAGCAAATTAAAACAATCAGAATTTTTAATGGAATCTAAGGGTTGGTGCGGGAAGAAGACAAGAAAGAAATCGATGGAATAGAACGATTCAGGAAGTGAACAAAAGATTGTGATGCTGCCCAATTGAACACCCAAGATGGTTTCCCCAAATTTCAGCAATCGAATGGCCCCCAAACAGAATATATAAAAATCGACAAGAACCTTAGAATTGGGGATTTTATGACTGATTCTTTGCTGCCAACAAGAGGAGTGTTATTCGATTCTTTAAGATGGATGAGGGCTGGAAACACAAAAAAGACAGCAAATAGATTAGTTAAAGATTCGGCAAATGCAGAAATAAAGAAAAGAAATGAAAAAAAGCAAATAAACCCAAGATAAGTCCTAAGAAGCCTTGAAATCCCGAAAGATTTCATAACTCCCTTCAAACGGCTCTAATCTCCCCTCCAAAGAATATCGATGGCAAGAAGAAGGTTGAAGATGGCTCCTATAATCACAAGATTGTTAAAACAACTTCTAAAGAAAACTCAAGAGAGAATTCTTGGAGAAAAACTCAAAGAGAATTCTGCACTTAAACAAATCTGAAACTTTTAATATATTTTTGAAGTAATGTAATGTGGTGGCTGGCCAAGCCATATATATAGGCCTTCTAACTATTTTCCTAACCCTAATAGGAAAACTAAAAAAAAGCTAATTATTGATTTTCAAGGGAATTTCGTCCAAGGCCTTTAATGGGCCTCTTTGGGCTGAATTTATACACAGAAATTTATTTATAAAGTCTAAAAATTAAAACTAAGTATTTAAAGAATTAAAATTTTACAAATTGGGCCACTTTGACAATTTGGCCTGATTTTCAGCTAAGTCTAATTTAAACTTCTGGATTGGGCTTGGAACATCTTATTGGGCCTTGTCTTCAAGAAGTTGGCCTTGTAATCTGTTCTCCCCTCCGAAATTGGCTTGTTAATGCTCGTAACTGAGATCCAATGCGCCTTAGTTGTAAGATTCAGTTTCTTGGACCAAGATTTCCAAGATTTGAAATCTTGATTTTCTTGATTCTTGAAATCGCTCAAAACAGCAAAATTGGACCAAGATTCAGTGTCTTGATTTTCTTGAAAACAAGAAAGTGAAACTTGATTTTCTTTTTCCTTCGTATACGCATCTAAGGCCTTTGTGACTCATGTCATTCCCCCCTTCCTCAAAAAGATTCGTCCTCAAATCTGAAAAATCAAATAGAGATAAGTCAACCACATTGAAAGTAGAACTTGTAGTCCAAACATAAGCATAACAAAAACAAGTATAATGCATGCGAATGGATAGATTCAGATTACCATGCAAACAAGCTAATTTACTTACCAATGCCTCATCAAATATTCGAAACAAAGATGGACATGTTTTAAGGCATTCAATCATCTCAAATTGTTTCCACAAACTATGAATAAACGTGAGTAATAAATCAAATGGTAAACGTAATCATCACAAGTAGGTATTTGAAAAGGTTCACACTGTTCACAGAGTTGCACAATCATACCATGCAGTAATCGACGGTCTATAGATTCACTCACACATGCATTATCAAAAACAGAATCTTTTTATCAACCATCAAACAGATAGATCATCACTAAATAAAATAGGACAGTCAAGCATGTTTTGATCTAAGTGTTTTACAAAATTAAATCATCAACACGATCTTTGTCACTATTCGAGGAGTACAAAAGTGTTTCAAAAGTTTCAAGCATCTTACCTTTATAAGCAGAGAATAAGGGTCGATATTACCTTTTCCATTTAATACAAACCTTCGCTCATCGGGGGCATAGTGTAGTCGAAGCTCTGTTGTTGAGTTAACCTTTGTCAAATGGAACTCAAACTTCATGTACAACCACATAAACTGTTTAAGGCACAAATATAAATTGAAAACAAATTTTGCAAATTTCGTTACCTTATTCACCAAAACAGATTTGCACAAATTCGAGAATTTTACACAAGGCAAATCAAGAGAATAACAACTCACGCTTCCTTTCATAATGACTTTATCAACCACAATCGAAGAATAACAATTAATCGAATCAAAATGAGGGGATCCTTTAAGAACTAAGTCACCAAAACTTTTATCAATAATTTTCAAATCTGCACGGGACTCGGTTGCTAAAATTTCTTTACCTCGCTTACTGTCGGTGATAGAGGGTTGCGCGAGCGGACCAAGATCGAGTTGCCAAGTCACGAAAACTCCTATGAAAGCTCTAACGAACGAACAGATCTAAAAACAAAACAAATAAGGAGATTAAATCTGGAAATTTTTAAGATCTGGAATAAGAACCCAAGATTTAACAAGTTATAATCAAGAATCGAAACACTTAGGAGAAGAGGTTTCTTTAAAACCAAGACCACGAACTAGCAATCAAGAACAGACCCAATCTGCCAATCTGAGAAAACAAACACACAGCAGCAAATTAAACTTAGAATTTCAGCAAATAAATGGAGTAAAATTGGGGATTTGGGACGGCAAGAAGAAAGAAGTAGAATCGAGTGATTAAGCGCAATTGAAAGGAAAGAAGAAAGAACGCAAATCTGCCAATGAATTGATTCGGCCAACAATGCCTAATTTCCAGCAATCAATTGACCCCCAATTTGAAAGAAACCCAATCGGCCAAACCCTAGGAATTGGGGATTTTTGATATTGAATCGTTGCTGCCAACAAGGGAAAATTGAATTATCGATTCTTGGAGTTGAAACGTGGCTGAAAAGAACACAAGAATATCAGCAAACAAGTAAGATAAAGAATCGATCCAAGAGGAACAAAGAATTAAAACGAAACAGCAAGAAATAAAGAAAAGTCCTAAGAACCCTTGAATTCCCGAAAGAATTCACAAATTCCTTCAAACGGCTCTAATCTCCCCCAAAGAATATCGATGGCAAGAAGAAGGTTGAAGATGGCTCCCACAATCAAAAGATTGTTAAAACAGCTTCTAAAGAAAACTCAAGAGAGAAATCTTGGAGAAAACTCAAAGAAAATTCTACTCTCTCAAATCTGAAATTTAAGAATGATATAAGTGTTTGTGTACAAGGGGTGGCTGGCCATGCCTTTAAATAGGCCTCAAGTAATCCTAGTCTAACAAGTAACTAATAAAATTAAACCTAATTAATAAAATAACAAGGGAAAATTCGGCCAAGCTTATGTATGGGCTGTTTTGGGGCGAATTTTACATGTATGTTCCTAAAAAAATTAAATTAAACAAGTAAAATGTTTATGAATTGGGCCCTTTGACATTTTGGCCTGATTTTCAACTAAGTATGAAGGAATTTCTTGATTGGGCTGGAATTTAGTTATTGGGCCTCGCCTTTAAGAATTTGGCTTGTGATCCATCTTTTACACAGAACTTGGGTCGTTGAAGCTCGTAACGGAGATCCAATGCATTTTGGCTGCAAGATCCAGTTTCTTAGACCAAGATTTCCAAGATTTGAAATCTTGATTTTCTTGATTCTTGAAATTGCTCCAAACAGCAAGATCGGGCCAAGATTCGGTTTCTTGATTTTCTTGAAAACAAGAAAGTGAATCTTGATTTTCTTGTTCTTTCGTGTACGCATCTAAGGCCTTTGTGACTCGTATCAGTCGGGCTCATGTAGTGTGATTTCATCTTTGCCTATGTTGATCGTATGAAAGCGTCTTTCATTGGAAATGATAGAGGGTTGCGCGCGGACCAAGATCGAGTCGTCAAGTCACGGGAAACTCCTACGAAAGCTCTAAACAATCAGATCTAAAACGAAACAGAAAATTAAAAAAATTACAACTTTGAATTTCCAGATCTGAAATAAAATCCCCAAATGAGCAAAGAGTCAAATTGAGAATAGAAATAAGTGTTAATAAGGGTTCTTGAAACCCTAAAGGAGGTTGCGCGATTCTACCCATTAAACACCAAGATCGTTTTCCCCAAATTTCGACAATCTAGTTTAACCCAAAAAGAGTATGGATGAATCGGCAAGAACCCTAGAAATTGGGGATTTTTGGCTGATTCTTAAGATAGAAAAAAGCCGAAAATAAGAACAACAAATAAATTAGATAAAGATTCGGCACAAGCAGAAATAAAGAAAGAATGACAGTAAGAAATTAAAAGATAAGTCCTAAGAAGCCTTGAAATCCCGAAAGATCTCACACAACTCCCTTCAAACGGCTCTAATCTCCCCTCCAAAGATATCAATGGCAAGAAGAAGGCTGAAGATGGCTCCCACAATCAAAAGATTATTAAAACAACTTCTAAAGAAAACCCAAGAGAGAATTCTTGGAGCAAAACTCAAAGAGAATTCTGCACTTAAATAAATCTAAAAATTTTGATATATTTGAGTGGTTAATAACAAGGGTGGCCGACCATGCCTTTAAATAGGCCTTGTACTAATCCTAATCTCATTAGGAAAACTTAGAATTAAAAACCTAATAATAAAAATAATAGGGAAATTCGGCCAGGCACTTAAATGGACTGTTTTGGGGGGCCGAATTTAAAATGTAATATTCTAAAGCCTAAAAATTAAATTAACAATTAAAATGTTTACAAATTGGGCCCTTTGACAATTTGGCCTAATTTTCAACTAAGTATGGGTGGATTTCTTGATTGGGCTTGGACTCTTCTTATTGGGCCTTGCCTTCAAGAACTTGGGCTTGTGATCCATCTCTTACCGTAATTGAGTAGTTGATGCTCGTGACGGAGATCCAATGCGCTTTGGCTGCAAGATTCGGTTTCTTGGACCAAGATTTCCAAGATTTGAAATCTTGATTTTCTTGATTCTTGAAATCACTCCAAACAGCAAAATTGGGCCAAGATTCGGTTTCTTGATTTTCTTGGAAACAAGAAAGTGAATCTTGATTTTCTCGTTCTTTTGTGTACGCATCTAAGGCCTTTGTGACTCGTATCATTCCCCCTTCCTCAAAAAGATTCGTCCTCGAATCTGAAAAATCAAATGGAAATAGTCAACCACCTTGAAAGTAGAACTTGTAGTCCAAACATAAGCATAACAAAACAAGTAAATGCATGCGAATGGATAGATTCAGATTACCATGAAAACAAGCTAATTTACTTTACTAATGCCTCGTCAAATATTCGAAACAAAGATGGATATGTGTTTTAAGGCATTCAATCATCTCAAATTGTTTCCACAAACTATGAATAAATCGCTAGTAATAAATCAAATGGTAAATGTAATCATCACAGGTAGGTATTTGAAAAGGTTCACACGGTTCACATTAGATTTGCACAATCATACCATGCATTAATCGATGGTCTATAGATTCACTCACACATGCATTATCAAAAACATGAATCCTTTTATCAACCATCAAAACAGATAGATCATCAATAAATAAAATAGGACAGTCAATCACATTTCGATCTAAGTGTTTTACAAAAATTAAATCATCAACACGATCTTTGTCACTATCCGAGGAGTACAGAAGTGTTTCAAAAGTTTCAAGCATCTTACCTTTATTAGCAGAACAATAAGGGTCGATTTTACCTTTTCCATTTAATACAAACCTTCGCTCATCGGGGGCATAGTGTAGTCGAAGCTCTGTTGTTGAGTTAACCTTTGTCAAATGGAACTCAAACTTCATGTACAACCACATAAATTGTTTAAGGCATGAATATAAATTGAAAAGAAATTTGGCAAATTTCGTTACCTTATTCACCAAAACAGATTTGCAAATTCGCGGATTTTACACAAGGTAAATCAAGAGAATAACAACTCACGCTTCCTTTCGTAATGACTTTATCAAGCACAATCGAAGAATAACACTTAATCGGATCAAAATGAGGGGACCTTTTAAGAATTAAGTCACCAAAAGTTTTATCAATAATTTTCAAATCTGCACGGGACTTGGTTGCTAAAATTTCCTTACCTCGCTTACCTTCGGGCTCATGTAGTGTGATTTCATCTTTGCCTATGTTGATCGTATGAAATCGTCTTTCATCGAAAATGATAGAGGGTTGCGCGTGGACCAAGATCGAGTTGTCAAGTCACAAGAAACTCCTACGAAAGTTCAAAGCAATCAGATTTGAAACGAAACAGAAAATAAAAGATTAGATCTTTGAATTTCCAGATCTGAAATAAAATCCCCAAATCATCAAAGAATCAAATTGAGACTCAAAATAAGTATTAATAAGGATTCTTGAGAATCAAGAACACGTAATTAAACCCCCTAAAAAAGACTCCAATCTGCCGAATCTATCAATTGAACACGAAATAGAAAATTAAAACGCAATAGATCACAACAACCAAAAAATTGAAATAGAATGAGGATAGGTTGTTTGGACGGCAAGATCAAAGGAAAAGGATGATTGAAGAACGTTTTCTTGCTGCCAAGAAGAGTGCTGATCGATTTCTTTAAGGTTGAAGTTGGCTGGAAAGACAATAAAAGAATTGAAATAAGTTAGATAAAGAAAACGGCACAAGCAGAATTTAAAAGGAAGAATGACAGCAAGAAATAAAGATAAAGTCCTAAGAAGCCTTGAAATCGATAAAGATTTCACAAATCCCTTCAAACGGCTCTAATCTCCCCTCCAAAGAATATCAATGGCAAGAAGAAGGTTGAAGATGGCTCCCACAATCAAAAGATTGTTAAAACAACTTCTAAAGAAAGCTTAAGAGAGAATTCTTGGAGAAAACTCAACAGAATTTCTACTCAGAAAAATCTGAAATTTTTAATGTAATGTAATGTAATGTGTGTAATGTAGGGTGGCTGGCCAAGCCATATATATAGGCCTCCTAACTACTTTCCTAACCCTATTAGGAAAACTAACAAAAACCTAATTGTTGACTTTCAAAGGAATTTCGTCCAAGGATTTTAAATGGGCCTTTTGGACTGAATTTTTACATAGAAAGTTATTCATAAAGTCAAAAAATTAAAACTAAATATTTAAAAAAAATAAAACTTAACAATTGGGCCACTTTGACAATTTGGCCTGATTTTCAACTAAGTCTAGTTTAAACTTCTTGGTTGGGCTTGGAACATCTTATTGGGCCGTGTCTTCAAGAACTTGGGCTTTTAATCCGTTCTCTCCAGAAATTGGTTCGTTGATGGTTGTAAACGAGATCCAATGCGCCTTAGTTGCAAGATTCGGTTTCTTGGACCAAGATTTCCAAGATTTGAAATCTTGATTTTCTTGATTCTTGAAATCACTCAAAACAACAAATTGGACCAAGATTCGGTTTCTTGATTTTCTTGAAATAAGAAAGTGAATCTTGATTTTCTTTTTCCTTCGTATACACATCTAAGGCCTTTGTGACTCCTATCAGGAAAGGTATTGAAGTTGGAAGTTATCTTTCATATTTGGCCAATGGAAGTGTTCTATCCCAAGTAAAGGTGGTAAACCTTTAGGGGCCTCACTAAAAACATCCTCATAATCCTGCAAAAAACATTGAAACACACTAGGCAAATTTTCATTAATGTTAGATAGAGATAAATAATTTTGCCTAAACCTCACAAGGATACAAGGTTGTTCATTAAATAGGTCTCTCCGCACATCTTTTTTTGTTGCAATTAAATTTTTCACTCTATTTTTACCACTTGCTGATTCACTCACCTTTGGGCCATTTAAATTTTCACTTTTTCACTACTAGCCTCTTTTCTCTCTGTCTTTTTTATTTGTCCTTTCTCCCTCACCCCCTCACAAAATTTTATCATTTTTAATTGATCTTTATATACATCACTGGGATTTAAAGGAGCAAGAGTGAATTTTCGGCCTTTAACACAGAGAGTATCTATTAAGCTTGCCTTGGTGTGTAACATCACGATCAAATTGCCAAGGCCGTCCAAGGAGCAAGTGTGCCGCATGCATTGGGACCACATCACACCATACCTCATCCTCGTAATTCCCAAGCTTAAAAGTGATCTAGGACTGTTTTGTAACTTTAACTTTCGAGCATTCATTAAGCCATTGAAGGTGATACGGCTTAGGGTGCTCGATACAAGGTAACTTTAAGGAATTCACCAAATAGCTGCTAACTACATTCGAACAACTCCCACTATCAATAATAAGTGAACACAAGTTACCTTTTATAAAACACCTAGAATGGAAAATATTGGTCCTTTGGTTATCAAAATCGTCTCTCATTTGGATGTTAAGGATGCGGCGGACTACCATCTTATTTTTTCCTCTTTTTTTTTTTTTTGAAATACCTGCAAAAAACACTCAACACTCAAAAAGAAAAACTAGCAAACCTCACCGTTAATCACTCAAAAAAAAAAAATCACATTCTCAATGAGTTAGAATTCAGTCTTGTGAGTTCTTTAGTAGAGTCTATATCAACCAATTAGAAAGTGTATGAACCGAAACTACCAAAGAGTCCTAATTTGTACTAAGATGCCAAAACTGACGAGACACCAATTAATTTTGTGTCGCACAGAGGAAGAATTGTGCACACCTTAAAGTCCTACTAACACAAGAAACAAGAAGGTGTTAGATAGTGTAAAGGAAGAATAAAAGCAAACAAATGAAAACCTACATGATAGAAGGTTGCGCGCGGACCCAAGATCGAGTCGTCAAGTTATGGAAAACTCCTACGAAAGCTCTAAACGAACAGATCTAAAAATTAAGACAAAGAACAAGATTAAACTAATCAGATCTGGAAATAAACTTCCCAAAAACAATAAAGAACAGCCAAGAATCAAAACACTTATGAATAAGGTGTTGTTGGGACGCAAGAACACGAATTCGATCTCCAAGAATTGGTTTTCCGTCAACCGAATCTGTCAAGAATACCAAAACAGCAAACAAAAATTAAATCGATCAGATTTTAATAGAACTTAGGGTTTGTGCGTCAAGAGAAAAGAGAGAAATTGATGGATTAAAACGATTCTTGAAACCAAAGAAGATGTCTATTTGATCAAATTAAAACAGCAACTTAGTTTTCCCCAAAATTCCAGCAAACTAATTCAATCAGATCTGACAAGAAGAAATTGCAAGATCAATTGGGAAAAGATGGATTCAATCGAATTTGGTTGCCAAGAACGAGTGTCGATCAGTCTTCTTGAATATTAAAGAGGCTGGAAATTCAACAAGAAGTTTGAATAAGTTAGATAAAAGAACCAGCACAAACAGAATCAAACAAAAAGAATAAACAGCAAGCAATAAAAGAAAAGTCCTAGAAAGCCTTGAATTCCCGAAAGAATTCACAACTCCCTTCAAACGGCTCTAATCTCCCCTCCAAAGAATATTGATGGCAAGAAGAAGGCTGAAGATGGCTCCCACAATCCAAAGATTGTTAAAACAACTTCTAAAGAAAACTCAAGAGAGAAATCTTGGAGAAACTCAAAGAAAATTCTGCTCTCAACAAATCTGAAATTTTAATAATAATGCTAAGTGTAATTACAACGGTGGCTGGCCATCACTTATATAGGCCTCAACTAATCCTAATCTCACAAGTAACTAATAAAAATTAAACCTAATTAATAAAATAAGAGGGAAAATTCGGCCATGCACTCCAAATGGGCTGTTTTGGGCCGATTTTCACATGTAATGTTCCTAAAGCTTAAAATTAAATAAACAATAAAAATGTTTACAAATTGGGCCCTTTGATATTTTGGCCCGATTTTCAACTAAGTATGTAGGAATTTCTTGATTGGGCTAGAATTTGCTTATTGGGCCTCGCCTTTAAGAATTTGGCTCGTGATCCATCTCCTTCAAAAATTGGGTTGACGCTCGTAACGGAGATCCAATGCGTTTTGGTTGCAAGATTCAGTTTCTTGGACCAAGATTTCCAAGATTTGAAATCTTGATTTTCTTGATTCTTGAAATCTCTTCGAACAGCAAAATTGGGCCAAGATTCGGTTTCTTTATTTTCTTGAAAACAAGAAAGTGAATCTTGATTTTCTTGTTCTCTCGTGTATGCATCTAAGGCCTTGCTAACAAACTCTTGAATGGTCCCATTTAGTTTGGACAGCATTTGTCGGGCATTTGATCTCGTTATTGGGCCTTGTGGCAATTTGAGCCCATCACGTTCTTGAACTTGGGGTGGGCCTTTGTGACTCGTATCACTCACTACAGCTAAGAATCAATAAAAATTGTTGAAATCAAAAAACCCGAAAAATTGCGGAGTAACTTGACAACTTCATTCGAGGTGTTCTCAATCTCCAAAATCACGAAATTAAATCTGGAATGTCCTTAAATATTTAATTTTTGATCTGGAAAGTTTGGGCACCAAAACTCAACCTGCTGGATTTTTTTTAATTTTTTATTGGATTTTGTCTTTTTTGATTTTTTGACTTTTCAACTAATTTTTTGCGGGGGTTAATTTCTTTATATTCAATCACAGTGCCCAAAATATGTGTGTAAAATTTCAGATCAATCAGACAACGTTTACCCACTCAAATGAATTTTTTTTGAAAAATTTTTCTGGGTAAAACTGCCGTTTGTAGTTAAAAAAATAGAGATTAGTTTAGAAATCAACCAAGAACACCCAATGCCCAAAATCTGATACCAGATGATAAGGGTTATTCGCAAACGAAGATCGAGTTGCCAAGTCACGAGAAAACTCCTACGAGGCTCTAAACGAATAGATCTGAAAACAAAACAAAGAATAAGATTAAAACGAATCAGATCTGAAATTAAAATCCCCAAAAAACAATTAAAAACAGCCAAGAACCAAAGAACGTATGAATAGATGTCTTTCGGAGTTCAAGAAGACGAAGTCGAACTCCAAGATTGATTCTCCACAAGCCGAATCTGTCCAAGAACACCAAAACAGTAAGCAAATTAAAACAATCAGAATTTTTAATGGAATCTAAGTGTTGGTGCGGCAAGAAGACAAGAAAGAAATCGATGGAATAGAACGATTCAGGAAGTGAACAAAAGATTTGGGACGATTTGGGATTGCAGCTCCCGGCACAAAATCTATTTGGTGTTCAATTTCACGAATAGGTGGTAACCCACTCGGAGTTCTTCTGGGAAAACATCTTTAAATCCTGCAACACAGACAAAACAGAAGAGGGTAACTTGTCATCAAATTCGTTAGTACTCAATAAGCTTTCTTTGTACAAAAGAACCAACAATGGTTGTTTCAATAACATCGATTTTCGAACTTCCCTCTCTTTTACAAACAAATTCTTTTTTTCATTCTCATCACTCATTTCTTTTTCTTTGAATCACTCCTCTTTTTTTGTCACTCATCTTTTTGTTTTTCTTCTTTTCCACACTCTTTTCTTTATTCTTTTCAATCTTTTGCTCTCGCTCATTTTCTTTTGATTTTTTAATAGAACTCCTCATTTTGAGTTGATCTTCATAAACTTGTTTCGGTGATAATGGAGCTAGCGTCACCATTCGTCCCATATGTTTGAAAGAGAATCGGTTTGTGTATCCATCATGAATCGCTCGCTTGTCAAATTGCCAAGGCTGTCCCAAAAGAAGATGCCCCGCATGCATCGGTACAACGTCACACATTACTTCATCTTGATATTTTCCAATTGTGAACGAAATAAGCACTTGCTTTGTCACCTTCAATTCTCCACCATCGTTAAGCCATTGGAGTTTATACAGATGGGGATGTTTAGTGGTGGCCAATCCGAGTTTCTCCACCATCAATGTACTAGCCACATTTGTACAACTTCCCCCATCGATTATAACGCAACAAATCTTACCTTGCACTTGACATCGCGTATGGAAGATGTTTTTCGCGTTGTTGATCATTTCGGCACCTTGCAAAGTAAGACTTCTTTTCACCACCATATTTCTCCATTTTCAACTTGTTCAACATCCTCCTCATCTTCGGTTTGTTCAATGCCCTCCTTCTCTTGTTCACTTTCGGATTCAATCTCACCATCATCTCGAACAAACATCACATTCTGATCTGGGCATTGGCTCGCGATGTGGCCCCTTCCAAGGCATTTGAAACATTTTACGTCTCGAGATCGACTTGGTTGGGCTTCCATCTTTCCCCCTGCTAGTTTAACATTCGGTTTATTGAACTTTGCTGCTCCACTCACTTCTTTGCTTCGATTTGGTATGTCTCATTTGTTGGTCCCTTGCCCCACCTAGACGTTGAAGAAGTGTTAGGGAAAATTCGAGACGTACCTTTTCTCTTTAGTTGTTTTTTCGACCTTGATGGCCATATGGACCATATCAATGACCTCGACATAGTGGTGTAGTTCCACAATATTGGCGATATCACGGTTAAGGCCAGCGAGAAATCGAGCCATGGTGGCTTCTCGATCTTCCTCCACATCGGCGCAGATCATGGCCACTTCCATTTCCTTATAGTAATCCTCCACGCTTCATTGGCCTTGAGTTAGACTTTGGAGTTTTTGATACAACTCTCGATGGTAATAAGTAGGAATAATCGCTTTCTCATTATCGCCTTCATTTTCGCCCATGTAGACACGGGACATCTCCATTGCATCTTCGACTCATCGTGAGTTGATCCCACCATATTATGGCATAGTCGGAGAATTCTATAGCAGCTAGCTTCACCTTCTTTCTCTCGGAGTAATTGTGGCACTCGAAAACTAACTCGACCTTTTTCTCCCATTCAAGATAGGCCTCGGGATCCGACCTTCCTTGAAAAGTAGGAATCGCCATTTAATATTCTTTAAATCCTTGTCGGGCTGCTCTCGATCTCTTTGTTCCTGTGCTCATTGACCTCGTCGTCTTTCGCTTTGTCATGAACCTTGTTCACTTTCTACATCACTTGGTTCATATAAGTCGTTTGCATGTTGCCAAGGACGTTCTTGCTCTGTTCTAGGGATCAGAGGGGTATTTGCACGTTGACTTCGTACTTCCATTTGGTCCATTCGCTCATTGATGGAATCGAATTGGGGTTGGAACAATCAGGAGATTTCTCGTACTATGGCTTGCACTTGAAGATCGGGCACATTCCTTCTTGGTTGAAGGTTTGCTCCTCCACCCGCGGCATTCGAAGCTCCTCCACTCATTGCTCGTCGTTCCGGGCTCCTAGACATGATGATTTAAATTAAGAAAAGAAATCCTCACCACAAATCCTCACAATTTCTCTCACAAGAAAAGAATTCACTCCTCTCGTGTTTCAATCTATTTCCGGCTTTTATCTTGATGTACTCTCTTGCCTTTTACCTCTCAAATCCAACTCTCGATATTCTAAAAAAGCTACTTAGACTTTTCCACACTTGTGGGTCGGGTTCAAGGGGTAAACAAAGGAGATATAATGTAGTTGGGGGGTAGGCTCAAAAGAAAGAAAGTTTGGTTTAAGATGTGGCATAATTATACGATCACTAATTGAAAACAAATTTAGTAGATCGAAATAATCTTCACACTTGCAAACCTCTTTTTTTTAAATACGAATTTTTAAATTTCATAATATATATATTATTCCTCTTTTTTGTTAATTTCGAAACTTTTTTTTTTTTCGTTTTTTTCGAAACTACGAATACGTACCTAATTTAACTAGCTCTGATACCAACTGATACGAGCTCGTTTCAGAAGATGTGACGAGTCGTAATAATTCCTGATCGAAATTAGGTAGTGTTGGTTTAGAACGGTTTCAAGCCTTTGAGTTTTTAAAGTTGATTAACTTGGAAACAAAGGTGTTTGGTAGGTTGTTGTTGTTTGCTGGAAAATTCAATGAAACAAGGACGAACCCTTATTAACAATAAGGACCTGGGCTTAAGGTTTCAAAGAAAGAAAAAGAACTAGGATAAAAAACCAAGACCCTCTATTTAGTAAAATAGGAACCTACGGTATGAAGAACGCCACACCAATGGTGATAAGTTCGAAACAAAGTCAGATTGACGCCACTCGTTGAAGATAAGTCAATTTGAGCTTTGGGAGAATGAAGAGAGTGAATGAACTCACTAAAATTATATTTCATTCAGAAATTTGTCAAAAGTCCTTTTACAAGAAATTCAACAACTATTTATAGCTTAAGTGCTGGTAACTGAATAGACATATTCTAGGCTTAATTCTTAAGCAAACATTGAACAAAAATTTAGCTTGAATGCACAATTATTGGCCCATATAGGTTCGGCTGAATGGTGACCAAATATGAAGCTTCCAAATTAAGCAAATGGATTTTGGAGATTCATGTAGCAGCCAAGTACATCTAATGAATTTAATTAACTCATTCATTAGACAACTCTTGATGAAAAGTGACCAGCATTAAAAGGAACTTGAGCAGCCTTTTTAGGTGTGAATGGACGGTTTTGAAAAGTCCCCATGGTGTGAACATGGCTGAACCGAACAGCCATGGTGTGAACAGTCTTTATGCTCCCTTGAGAAGAGAATCGACCAAGCTTGAAGGGATGAAAAACTTGGACACTCTTGGCCGAATAGTTGCCTTGAAAAACACCAAAATTAATCAGCTTTAATGCATTAAATCAGCTGCACATGTATCTTCAAATTCATTGAATCTACATGCATGAATCTGCCCAACGTATCTTCAAATTCAGCTGCACCTAAACAAAGCAAATGAACTTCATTAATTAACTTAATTTAGCTGAATTAATGTAAAACATAATATGAACATACTAATTAACATTAGAACAAATTAAATTATAACTAAATAAGATATATTAATTCGGCTAGACTTAATTAAATATGTCTAATATTCAGACAAATTTAATAACATCTAGACACATTCAATTTCAGCTAAAATAACATATTAAACACTTGTACTAATTAGAGGCATATTTATAGGCTGTAGTAAAACTTAATTAAGTGCTTATTTAAATGGTTCAAGAATTCCAGCAACAATTAATTAGCTAAAACGAAATTCAACTTCAAAGAAGTTGAAAATGTTCAGCTCGTCTCTAAGCTCTTTGCTATCATTTTCCTCAACTCATTCCACCATTGCTGAGATGGCATCTTTGAATCGTTTAGCTCTAGCTCGCGTTATCGGACCAATGGGCAGCTTGATATCTTCTTGTTCGATCTCTACTTGGTTCGTAGGCAAGCTCACATCAAAAGTGAATCTTGATTTTCTTTTTCCTTCGTATACGCATCTAAGGCCTTTGTGACTCGTATCACAATTTCGGTAAGAGATGGACTACAAGCCCAAGTTCTTGAAGGCAAGGCCCAATAAGAAGATTCCAAGCCCAACCAAGAAGTTCAAACCATACTTAGTTGAAAATCAGGCCAAATTGTTAAAGTGGCCCAATTTGTAAAATTTTAATTGTTTAAATACCTAGTTTTATTTTTTAGACTTTAGGATTATTATTTATGTAAAAATTCGGCCCAAGCAGCCCATTAATTGCCTTGGCTGAATTTCCCTCTCAATTCATTAATTAGGGTTTTTTTTTAAGTTTTCCTAATGAGATTAGGAAATAGTTAGAAGGCCTATTAATAGGCATGGCTGGCCACCTTATTGAATACATTACATTTACATTGAAAATTTCAGATTTGCTTTGAGTGAAAATTCTCTTTGAATCTCCAAGAATTTTCTCTTGAGTTTTTTTTAGAAGTTGTTTTAACAATCTTTTGATTGTGGGAGCCATCTTCAGCCTTCTTCTTGCCATTGATCTTCATTGGAGGGGAGATTAGAGCCGTTTGAAGGGAGTTGTGAAATCTTTTGGGATCTCAAGGCTTCTTAGAACTTTATTTTATTTGTTTGATGTTCAATTTTTCTTTTAAAGTCTGCTTTGTGCTGATTTCTTATCTTGACTCATTTAATCTTCTTGTTGTGTTTCCAGCCACCTTCAACCTTAAAGAAATCGATCGGCATTCTTTTCTTGGTAGCAAAGAACGAACAAACTCCATCTTTTCCATTGATTCTTGCCGATTATTCCTTCTCATTCTGATTAATCGGTTTGCTGGAAATTAAATTTTGGTTTGCTGTTTGGATCTTGACTCTTTTCAGATTCGGTTGGAAGGCTCATAAATGTTATTGATTATCAAAGATCATTCTTAATCATAATTTCCCTCCTTCTTGCTGCACAATTCCTCATTCTAATTCAATTTTTGTTTTTTTTTATGTGATCAATTGACAGATTCGGCTGGAATGGGGACGTCTTTGAAGCTTATTCATGAGTTCTTGGCTTCCGAATTTCCTAATAATAAGTGTTTTGATCCTTAGTTATTCTCTGCTATTTTAGGGTTCTTTAATTTCAGATCTGGAAATTCTAAAAGTTAATCTTTCTGTTTTGTTTCAGATCTGATCGTCTAGAGAGTTTTCGTAGGAGTTTCTCGTGACTTGACAACTCAATCTTAGTCCGCGCACAACCCTCTATCATCTAGTTGTCTAGAGTTTTCGTAGGAGTTTTCTCGTGACTTGACAACTCAATCTTGGTCCACGTGTAACCCTCTATCATTTGGTATCAAATTTTGGGCGTTTTGGGTGTTCTTGGTTGATTTCTAAACTGATCTCTTTTTTTTAAACAACAAACAGCAGTTTTACCCAGAAAAGTTTTTAGAAAAAAATTCATTCGAGTGGTTAAATGTTTTCTGATTGATCTAAAATTTTACATGCATATTTGTGGCACTGTGACTGAATATAAAAAATATTTCCTGCAAAAAAACCAGTCAAAAAAGTCAAAAAATTTGAAAAAGATGAAATCCAATAAAAATTAAAAAAATATTCAGCGGGTTGAGTTTAGTACCCAAACTTTCTAGATCAAAATTCAATATTTAAGGACATTCCAGTTTAAATTCATGATTTTTGGAGATCAGGAACACCTCGAATGAAGTTGTCAAGTTACTCCGCAGTTTTTTTTTCGGGTTTTTGGATCTCAGCAATTTTTATTGATTCTTACCTGCAGGTTTTCATTTGTTTTGCTTTTATTCTCCCTTTACACTATCTAACACCGTCTTGTTTCTTGTGTTAGTAGGATTTTAAAGTGTGCACAATTCTTCCTCGGTGTGACACAAATCAATTGGTGTCTCGTCAGTTTTTGACATCTTAGCACAATTAGGATTCTTTGGTAGTTTCGGTTCATAAATTTTCTAATTGGTTGATATAGACTCTACTAAAGAACTCACAAGACTGAATTCTACCTCATTGAGAATTTGATTTTCCTTTTTGAGTGATTAACGGTGAGGTTTGCTAATTTTCCTTTTTGAGTGTTGAGTGTTTGTTTTGCAGGTTTTTGAAAATGTCTAGGATTGGTCAAGGTGATAATGACCATAATGATGTCTATGACACATTTACAAAATTCCAACAACAGTTAGACAAACAGGCTGCCTTACTTCGCACTTTGAGTGCTACTATCAATGAGGTACGATTGAATCAAGAGCCTCAGTATTGAGATCCAATTAAAGATGATGTGGATAACCAGCCTCGTACTCATAGGCACGCTCCTAGACATGTCCCTAGAACTGACTATGATGTTTATGATCGCGGACAACTCTCTTTGGCAAAACCAAAGAGTGAGCAGCAACGAGAACATCTCTTTCATACTCGCTGCCATGTACAGGGTAAGGTTTGTAGAGTTATTATTGATGGTAAAAGTTGCTTGAACGTAGCCAGCACGACAATGGTGGAAAAGCTTTGCTTAACCACTATCAAGCATCCACAACCTTATCAACTACAAGGGCTTAGCAACGAAGGCCAATTTAAGGTCACTCAACAAGTGCGCATCGCCTTTTCTATCAACAAGTATCAAGACAAAGTCGTGTGCGACGTAGTGCCTATTCAAGCCTGCCATTTGTTGCTAGGAGAACCATGGTAAAGGGATCGAAAGGTCACCCACGATGGCCGTACCAATAGATATTCATTCAAGCATCAAGGAAGGAAAGTCACCTTAGTGTCTCTCACTCCGGAACAAGTCCATGAGGACCAAATCAAACTGAAAAATTCTGTTGTTAAAACAAGTGAGGTAAAAGAAAAAGGAGAAGAGAAAAATAAAAGTGAAAAAGAAGAAAATGAAAATGAAAAAGGCGAAAAGGAAAGCGAGAGAGAAACAAAAGAAAATGTGAATGAAGTGAGTGAAAAAGAGAGAGAGCTTAAACAAGGAATGAGTGAAGAGGAAGAGAGTGCTCAAACACAAGGGAGGAATATTTTTGCTAACCCCCATTTGAAATAGCCTTGTGATTTCTCTTTGTTTCAGGTTTGCAAGATTCCACCCATGGATAGGTTCCAGCTTCATTACCCTTCTACCGAGAGACTTTTTCAATTGATTGAACAAGGTAAAACTGATTCTCGTTTTCCCACCTCTAATGGTAAGCAAGGTGAAGTTTCTCTATTCTCTAAACAATTCATTCAACTCGTATTGATGACTTTGCTCATGACTTGAATTTTGAAAAGGTACTGTATGTTATTGTTGATAATTGCCATTCTTGGATTGATGACATTTTAATTTACTCAACAACATTAAATGATCATGTTTTCCATGTTAGAACGGTTTTAGACATTCTAAGAGCTAAAAAATTGTTTGCCAACCTTGATAAATGCACATTTTGTTGTGATAAGCTAATATTTTTAGGTTTCCTAATTAGTGCTCAAGGTATTCATGTCGGTGAGGACAAAGTTAAGGCAATCAAGGAGTGGCCAACTCCTAAATCGATAACTGAGGTGAGATCTTTCCATGGTTTAGCTAGTTTTTATAGATGATTTGTGAAAGATTTCTCCACTATTGCTGAGTTGGTGAAATCCTTACACGAGAAGGCTAGGCAACGAATAGCCAAAACAAATGACATCAACTCCAACAAAGCAAACAAGGGGCACAAACGGATTGTCTTTGAACCCGGAGATTGGGTTTGGGTCCATATGAGGAAAGAACGATTTCCTACGAAAAGAAAGACCAAGTTGGACCCAAGGAGCGATGGGCCTTTCCAAGTACTCGAGCGGATCAACGATAATGCATACAAAATTGATCTACCCGGTGAGTACATTGTAAGTTCTACTTTCAAAGTGGCTGACTTATCTCCATTTGATTTTTCAGATTTGAGGACGAATCTTTTTGAGGAAGGGGGGAATGATACTAGTCACAAAGGCCCAACCCAAGCTCAAGAACGTGATGGGCTCAAATTACCACAAGGCGTCAAAGGCTAGACAAATACGTTCAAAACTAAATGGAACCATTCAGGAATTTGTTAGCAAGGCCTTAGATTCGTACACGAAAGAAAAGAAAATCAAGACGATCATCACTAAATAAAATAGGACAGTCAAGCACGTTTCGATCTAAGTGTTTTACAAAAATTAAATCATCAACACAATCTTTGTCACTATCCGAGGAGTACAAAAGTGTTTCAAAAGTTTCAAGCATCTTACCTTTATAAGCAGAAGAATAAGGGTCGATTTTACCTTTTCCATTTAATACAAACCTTCGCTCATCGGGGGCATAGTGTAGTCGAAGCTCTGCTGTTGAGTTAACCTTTGTCAAATGGAACTCAGACTTCATGTACAACCACATAAACTGTTTAAGGCACGAATATAAATTGAAAACAAATTTGGCAAATTTCGTTACCTTATTCACCAAAACAGATTTGCACAAATTCAAGAATTTACACAAGGCAAATTAAGAGAATAACAACTCACGATTCCTTTCATAATGACTTTATCAACCACAATCAAAGAATAACAATTAATCGGATCAAAATGAGGGGATCCTTTAAGAACTAAGTCACCAAAAGTTTTGTCAATAATTTTCAAATCTGCACGGGACTCGGTTGCTAAAATTTCTTTACCTCGCTTACCGTCGGGCTCATGTAGTGTGATTTCATCTTTACCTATGTTGATCGTATGAAAGCGTCTTTCATCGGAAAGGTATTGAAGTTGGAAGTTATCTTTCATATGTGGCCAATGGAAGTGTTCTATCCCACGTAAAGGTGGTAAACCTTTAGGGGCCTCACTAAAAAATCCTTTAATCCTGCAAAAAACATTGAAACACACTAGGCAAAGTTTCATTAATGTTAGATAGAGATAAATAATTTTGCCTAAACCTCACAATGATACAAGGCTGTTCACTGAATATGTCTCTCCGCACATATAAATTTTCACTCTATTTTTACCACTTGCGGATTCACTCACCTTTGGGCCATATAAATTTTGACTTTTTTCACTACTAGCCTCGTTTCTCTCTGTCTTTTTTATTTGTCCTTTCTCCCTCACCCCCTCACAAAATTTCATCATTTTTAATTAATCTTTATATACATCACTGGGATTTAAAGGAGCAAGAGTGAATTTTTGGCCTTTTTAAACACAAGAGAGTATCTATTAAGCTTGCCTTGGTGTGTAACAGCACGATCAAATTGCCAAGGCCGTCCAAGGAGCAAGTGTGCCGCATGCATTGGGACCACATCACACCATACATCATCCTCGTAATCCCAAGCTTAAAAGTGATCAAGGACTATTTTGTAACTTTAACTTCCGAGCATTCATTAAGCCACTGAAGGTGATACGGCTTAGGGTGCTCGATACAAGGTAACTTTAAGGAATTCACCAAATAGCTGCTAACTACATTCGAACAACTCCCACTATCAATAATAAGTGAACACAAGTTACATTTTATAAAACACCTAGAATGGAAAATATTGGTCCTTTGGTTATCAAAATCGTCTCCCATTTGGATGTTAAGGATGCGGCAGACTACCATCTTATTTTTCCTCTTTTTTTTTTGAAATACCTGCAAAACAAACACTCAACACTCAAAAAAGAAAAACTAGCAAACCTCACCGTTAATCACTCAAAAAGAAAAACCAAATTCTCAATGAGGTAGAAATCAGTCTTGTGAGTTCTTTAGTAGAGTCTATATCAACCAATTAGAAAGTGTATGAACCAAAACTACCAAAGAGTCCTAATTTGCACTAAGATGCCAAAAACTGACGAGACACCAACTAATTTGTGTCGCACCGAGGAAGAATTGTGCACACCTTAAAATCCTACTAACACAAGAAACAAGAAGGTGTTAGATAGTGTAAAGGAAGAATAAAAGCAAACAAATAAAAACCTACAGCTAAGAATCAATAAAAATTGCTGAAATCGAAAAACCCGAAAAACCGCAGAGTAACTTGACAACTTCGTTCGAGGTGTTCCCGATCTCCAAAAATCACAAAATTAAATCTAGAATGTCATTAAATATTTAATTTTTTATCTGAAAAGTTTGGGCACAAAAACTCAACCTGCTGAATATTTTTTAAAATTTTATTGGATTCATCTTTTTCAGTTTTTTTAACTTTTTCGACTGACTTTTTTTCTGGAAATATTTTTTTATATTCAATCACAGTGTGAAAAATATGTATGTAAAATTTTAGATCAATCAAACAACGTTTACCCACTCAAATGAATTTTTTTAAAAAATTTTTCTGGGTAAAACTGCTGTTTACAGTTTAAAAAATAGAGATCAGTTTAGAAATCAACCAAGAACACCCCAAAACGCTCAAAATCTGATACCAAATGATAGAGGGTTGCACACGGACCAAGATTGAGTTGTCAAGTCACGAGAAACTCCTACAAAAACTCTAAACGAATGGATCTGAAATGAAATAGTAAAACTTAATTAGAATCATTAAATCGAAAAACTAAAAATCCCCAAATCAATAAAGAACAGCCAAGAAAGAAAACACTTATGAATAGATGTTCTTGGAAGCCAAGAACACGAATTTAAGCCCCAAGATTAACTTCCAATCAGCCGAATCTATCAAAGAACATAAAACAGCAAATAAATTAAAAACAGATTGCGAAATCAATTGAAACTAGTTCTAGGGATTGGACGGCGCAAGAAAAGGGGGATTTTTTTGTGAATCAAAAACGTTTCTTTATGTCCAAGGAAGTGCCGAATCAGATCTTGAAGTTTGGAATGGCTGAAACGAAACAAGAACAATTGATACGAGTCACAAAGGCCTTAGATGCGTACACGAAAGAAAGAGAAAATCAAGATTCACTTTCTTGTTTTCAAGAAAATCAAGAAACCGAATCTTGGCCCAATTTTGCTGTTTGGAGCGATTTCAAGAATCAAGAAAATCAAGATTTCAAATCTTGGAAATCTTGGTCCAAGAAACCAAATCTTGCAGCCAAAATACATTGGATCTCCGTTAGGAGCGTCAACGACCCAATTTCGGAAGGAGATGGATCACGAGCCTAAATTCTTGAAGGCGAGGCCCAATAACCAAATTCCAGCCCAATCAAGAAATTCCTTCATACTTAGTTGAAAATCAGGCCAAAATGTCAAAGGGCCCAATTCATAAACATTTTACTTGTTTAATTTAATTTTTTAAGCTTTAGGAACATACATGTAAAATTCGGCCCAAAAACAGCCCATACATAAGCTTGGCCGAATTTTCCCTTGTTATTTTATTAATTAGGTTTAATTTATTAGTTACTTGTTAGATTAGGATTACTTGAGGCCTATTTAAAGGCAAGGCCGGCCACCCTTGTAAACACAACACTTATATTCATTCTTAAATTTCAGATTTGAGAGAGCAGAGAATTTTCTTTGAGTTTTCTCCAAGATTTCTCTCTTGAGTTTTCTTTAGAAGTTGTTTTAACAATCTTTTGATTGTGGGAGCCATCTTCAACCTTCTTCTTGCCATCGATATTCTTTGGAGGGAAGATTAGAGCCGTTTGAAGGAATTTGTGAATTCTTTCGGGAATTCAAGGGTTCTTAGGACTTATCTTTATTTCTTGCTGTTCAATTTATTTCCTTTATTATTCTTGTGCCGATTCTTCTTCTAATCTCTTTGCTGTTTTTGTTTGTGTTTCAGCCTTGATTAAACTCCAAGAACTCCTCGTTTAATCGATCCCATTTATTGGCAGCAACTATTCGATCCAAAAATCCCCAAAATTTAGGGTTCTTGCCGATTTCTAATTCTTCTTGTTGGGTGAAATTAGGCTGCTGGAATTTGGGCATTCTTGGCCAAATCAAGTTATTGACAGATTAGCATTCTTTCTTTGCTTCCAAACTCGTTCAATTTCATCAATTCCATTCTTTTCTTTTGCCGCCCATTCCCTAATTTTCTATTGAAATCTGGTTGATTTAATTCGTTTGCTGTTTTAGTGTTCTTGAACAGATTCGGCTTGTGGAGAATTGATCTTGGAGTTCGATTTCGTCTTCTTGAACTTCGAAAACATCCATTCATTCGTTCTTTGTTTCTTGCTGCTCATTTAATTGAATTTGGGGATTTAATTCCAGATTTGATTGGTTTTAATCTTTGTCTTTGTTTCGTTTCAGATCTGTCTGCTTAGAGCTTTCGTAGGAGTTTCCCGTAACTTGACAACTCGATCTTGGTCCGCTCGCATTCCTCTATCATTTGGTATCAGATTTTGGGCGTTTTGGGTGTTCTTGGTTGATTTCTAAACTGATCTCTATTTTTTAAAGCACAAACAGCAGTTTTACCCAGAAAATTGTTCGAAAAAAATTCATTTGAGTGGGTAAATGTTGTCCGATTGATCTGAAATTTTACATACATATTTTTGGAACTGTGATTGAATATAAAAAAAATTAATCCCACAAAAAAAATCAGTCAAAAAAGTCAAAAAAATCAAAAAATACGAAATTCAATAAAAATTTAAAAAAGATTCAGCGGGTTGAATTTGGTGCCCAAACTTTCCAGATCAAAAATTCAATATATAAGGACATTCCAGATTTAATTTCGTGATTTTTGGAGATCGGGAACACCTCGAACGAAGTTGTCAAGTTACTCCGCAGTTTTTCAGGTTTTTCTATTTTCAGCAATTTTATTGATTCTTAGCTGTAGGTTTCATTTGTTTGCCTTATTTTTCGGGTTTTTCGGGTTACCCTCGATCATTGAATGCTACTCTCAATGAGATGCGAGTGAAGAAAAGAGCCCAACGAGGACAACTTAATTCAAGTGAAAGGGCAGAAATGAGAGTGCCAAGAAGACGAACATCCAACGAATATTCGAGAAGAGATTCCTATCATGACTCTTTTTCAACGAGGAATTCAAGACGATGCAAAGCAAGTATCGAGAATGAATTTTTCCAAGGGGATCATTGTTCGTATGCAGTCATTCCGTACATACCCAACGAGAGTCTTTTTGTTCTGATTCATTTGTAACATCTCTATCTTGTAATGAAAGAAAAGACAGAAAAAGAAATCAAAAAAGAAAAAAGAATGAAAAAGAGCAAAAAGAAATTGAGAGTGAAAAGGAAACAGACAAGAAAATTGAAACAGCAAGAAATAAAGAAAAGTCCTAAGAACCCTTGAATTCCCGAAAGAATTCACAAATTCCTTCAAACGGCTCTAATCTCCCCTCCAAAGAATATCGATGGCAAGAAGAAGGTTGAAGACGGCTCCCACAATCCAAAGATTGTTAAAACAGCTTCTAATGAAAACTCAAGAGAGAAATCTTGGAGAAAACTCAAAGAAAATTCTGCTCTCTCAAATCTGAAATTAAAAAAATAAATCTAAGTGTTGTGTTACAAGGGGTGGCCGGCCATGCCTTTAAATAGGCCTCAAGTAATCCTAATCTAACAAGTAACTAATAAAATTAAACCTAATTATAAAATAACAAGGGAAAATTCGGCCAAGCTTATGTATGGGCTGTTTTTGGGCCGAATTTTACATGTATGTTCCTAAGCTTAAAAAAATTAAATTAAACAAGTAAAATGTTTATGAATTGGGGCCCTTTGACATTTTGGCCTGATTTTTAACTAAGTATGAAGGAATTTCTTGATTGGGCTGGAATTTGGTTATTGGGCCTCGCCTTCAAGAATTTGGCTCATGATCCATCTCCTTCCGAAATTGGGTCGTTGATGCTCGTAACGGAGATCCAATGCGTGTTGGCTGCAAGATTTGGTTTCTTGGACCAAGATTTCCAAGATTTGAAATCTTGATTTTCTTGATTCTTGAAATCTCTTCGAACAGCATAATTGGGGCCAAGATTCGGTTTCTTGATTTTCTTGAAAACAAGAAAGTGAATCTTGATTTTCTTGTTCTCTCATGTATGCATCTAAGGCCTTGCTAACAAACTCTTGAATGGTCCCATTTAGTTTGGACCGCATTTGTCGGGCCTTTGATCTCGTTATTGGGCCTTGTGGCAATTTGAGCCCATCGCGTTCTTGGGTTGGGCCTTTGAGACTCGTATCATTCCCCCTTCCTCAGAAAGATTCGTCCTCGAATCTAAAAATCAAATGGACTCGACTTTCCTCGATCGAACGGGACTAATGGCAATTGAGTCCACTTTATAAGCACAATAATAAGGGTCGATTTACCTTTTCCATTTAATACAAACCTTCGCTCATCGGGGGCATAGTGTAGTTGAAGCTCTTCGGGCTCATGTAGTGTAATTTTATCTTTGCCTATGTTGATCGTATGAAAGCATCTTTCATTTGAGAGGTATTGAAGTTGAAAGTTATCTTTCGGTTTCGGGAACCTGAAAAGTAGCAACACAAGAAAAATTCATATCTTGGTTAGTGAAAACATTCCTCTCTACCTTTCCTCGTCTTTTTCTTTTGTTTCTTTTTCTAACTCATTTTCCTCTTCTTTCTTCAACTTCTTTTTCAATTTTCTTTTCTGTTTCACATTCCTTTTCACTCTCAATCTCTTTTTGCTCTTTTTCATTCTTTTTTTCTTTTTCCTCACTTGTTTTAACAACAGATTTTTTAGTTTGATTTGGTCCTCATGGACTTGTTCCGAAGTGAGCGGCACTAAGGTGATTTTCCTTCCTTGATGCTTGAAAGAATACCTATTTGTACGACCATCATGAGTGGCCTTTCGATCCAGTTGCCATGGTTCTCCTAGCAACAATGGTAGGCTTGAATAGGCATTACGTCGCACACAACTTCGTCTTGATACTTACAGATAGAAAAGGCGATGCGCACTTGTTGAGTGACCTTAAATCGGCCTTCGTTGCTAAGCCCTTGTAGTTGATAAGGTTGTGGATGCTTGGTAGTGGTTAAGCAAAGCTTTTCCACCATCGTTGTGCTGGCTACGTTCGAGCAACTTTCACCATCAATAATAACTCTCACAAAGCTTACCTTGTACATGGCAGCGAGTATGAAAGAGATGTTCTCGTTGCTGCTCGCTCTTTGATTTGCCAAAGAAGGTTGCCCACGATCATGAGAATCATCATCCATTCTAGGGACACGTCGAGGGCCGCGCCTATGGGGCTGGTTATCCCTATCTTCCTTGATTGGATCTCGATATTGAGGTTCTTGATTCAATCGTACCTCATTCAAAGTAGTATTCAAAGCTCGAAGTGTAGTAGCCTGTTCGTCCAACTGTTGTTGGAATCTTTTAATATGTCATCATTATTATCACCTTTAGACATTTTCAAAAACCTGTAAAAAATAAACACTCACCACTCAAAATAAAAGTTAGCAAACCTCACCGTAAATCACTCAAAAAGAAATTCAAATTCTCAATGAGGTAGAATTCAATCTTGTGAGTTCTTTATCAGAGTTTATATCACCAATTAGAGAGTGTGAACCAAACTACCAAAGAATCCTAATTTGCACTAGGATGCCAAAAACGACGGGACACCAATTGATTCGTGTTTGCACCGGGAAGAAGTTGTGCACACATTAAATCCTACTAACACAGAACAAAAAGAAGTGTTAGATAACGTATGGAGAATAAAGGCAAACCAATGAAAACCTACAGCTAGAATCATAAAATTGCTGAAAATAGAAAAACCTGAAAAA